>CM035838.1:191256701-192456701 GCA_020510985.1 Pholidichthys leucotaenia | reverse complement strand
GGGGGGGGGGGGCTTATCACAGTCCTTCCCAGGGAGTCTTGGCTGCTGCTTCACCCGTGCCACCGCTGTCCTTTGCTTTGCAGCACCATGGGTTCAACATAGCACTCCTCCCGGTGCACGGTTATCTAAAAATTAAAAGTTAATACCACGACTGTGGAGTGGAATGGCCAGATCAACTGCATATGATATGCAGACACATATGCACACTTTGACTAAATGACGGCCGTGACAAAATCCCCAGACGCACACCAGGGTCTCTCTTTCTCCCACTGCATATTTCTGTTCAGCCAGTGTGAGGGACCTCGACGTGAACGCCACTGGACGTTCTATTCTGTCCTGAAACCAAGACATGACTGCTCCTACTGCAGAGCTTGACGCATCAATCGTCACAAAGGTGGAACTCTGTGGGTTGAAGTGGGCCAACACAGGCAGGGAAGTGAGCTGTGACTTCAGCTTATTAATGGTGGCTGAGGACGCTGGGTTCCATTTCCACGGCGCGTCCTGTTTCAGTAGGGCACCCAGTGGTTCTATCATTTTGGAATAGTGAGGGATGAAGCAGCCATAGAAATACGCCATGCCCAGAAAAGACGAGATTTGTGCAGTGGTTTCTGGTTCTGGTAGCCGCAAGACCGCTTCCACATTCGACTGCAGGGGGCTCAGGCCCTCAGCGGTCAGCCAGAACCCCACAAACTCGATAGACTCTGCTGCAAAGATGCATTTCTCTTCGTTGAGTGTGACGCCGTGGTTTACCAATACCTCCATGACCTTCCCAAGGCGAGTGTTGTGGATGGCCGGTGAGGTGCTATGCACCACAATGTCATCCAGATACACCATCACACCCTTGAGGCCATTGAGGGTGGTGGCAATAATTTTCTGAAAGCAGCTTGGGGCAGAGCTGAGGCCAAAAGGCATGCGTGTGTATCTGAAAACCCCCATGTGTATAACAAAAGCTGTCAGGTTGCGGGTGTTGGGGTGGAGCAGTACCTGCAAGTAGCCTTGGTGGAGGTCTAGCTTTGAGAAAATTTTAGAACTGCTGAAAGCCACCATGAGTTATTCTGTCATCTGTAGGGGGTATTTGTCGGGGACGATTGCCTTATTAACCATCCGGAGGTCGATGCACGGCCGTATGCCACCCTATTTTTTTCTTCACCACGACTATACTAGAAATCCATGGGGATGTATCTATCCTTTCAATGATGCTGGCGTCCAACAGCTTCTTAAGTTCCAGAGTAACGTTGTCTTGTAGAGCAAGTGGCAGTCAGTGGAGCAGTTGAATTTCTGGCGCCACTTCTGGGTTGATAAATGGTCGGTGGTTGAATGCAGTGATACACCCTAGACCCATAAAGAGCGCCGGCCAACGGCACTGCCAGAATGATGAGACAGTCAGCACGGCGGAGCCTGTTAGGTCTGTGATGGCGAACCTCAACTCACCTAAGGTCAATTCCCAGCAGGTCAGCCCCTCGGTGCATCACCTGAAAGGTTAACGACTGGATTGTTTTCGGGCCACAAGTCCCTGAAAAGTCAATTGTTCCCACCATACTGATCTTAGCATGCCCATATCCAAACAGGTCATCTGCCTTCGCTGTAATGGTCTTTTTGGGAAAGAGCTTTTTTTACCGTAGCCACACTCAGCAGGGACCATGAAGCCCCTGAATCCACTAGGAGCGGCACATCGACGCCGTCCAGATGGATGACATGTCATTTAAGCGGCCAATCCCTAGTGCCCGCTTTGCATATCGTGGCCAAGTCAGGTGGGTGGGCTGCATCCTTTGCGGGAACTGTGTGGCAAACCCTAGCCAGGTGATTAGCTTGTTTGCAGTGGTGGCATCTCTCCCCCTTAGTGAGGCAGGCGAGTGAGCATGTTCGATGTTTAGACGAGCCGCAGTTGGTGCACGGCATCTGCTCTCCCGTGTCTGTCCACACCTTGCTCTGCTCCCTCAGGCCGCCTCATGGATGTATCCGTTCAGAGCGACTAACGGTGCTGTTTATGGTCTGTTCCCGTGGGGTCGTTTGGGGAGCTGGTCGGCTAATTATGGTTAGCTGTTCCACTAGCTGGGCAGCTGCTTCCATCTGGCTTGCCATTTTCATTACTTGACTTAGCTTGAAATCATCCATGGTTAGCAATAGCTTTTCTTTTAGTCACTCATTGTTTGTGCCATATACTAGCCTGTCATGGATTAGTTCATCTTCTAAAGGCACAAAGACGCACGTGCTCACTAGGCTACGGAGTTCTGTGGCATAATGTTAGGTTGACTCCCCCGCTCTTTGATAACAACCGAAAAACCTGAATCTTTGTGCCATTACATTGCACTTTACGCCGTAGTATTCCTCCATTATGCTTGTACAGTTGCTGAAAGAGTCCCTCTGGCCCAGAGTATGGAGAACGCACTCTTTCCTCACCCAGGCTGAACACCAATATGCTCTTCGGTTTCTAGTCGTCGGCATCACCCAGGTCAGCCGCACTGACATAGGTGTTAAACGCATGGAACCAGCATTGCCACAGAGTGGGTGGTTCACCTGGAGTCTCCAGAAATGATGGCGGTGGCCTCAAGCATGTGTAGCGTTAACCCTGGGTTCCAATTTATAAACTCATTCTTTGCTGAGGATTAATTGTTTCAAACCAAAAGTCTGGTCATGAACTGCTTTTCTCATCCAAGGACCAGAACTGTAACACTATCCGTTGGCCATAAAGTGGAAGTTAATCCCTGCTTTGCTTCCTGGAGTTATTTCTCTCTTTCATCTATTTGCCAAAGGAACGCCTCAAATGAAACTCAAACAGTCTTACAGTGCTATCTGGTGGATGACTCAGGAATATTTATTTTTTCTCTCTCTCTGCAGTGGAGTTTATGAATTGTGGACAAATTAATTCATATTCTTCTCTCAAGACAGGACACTATAGAAGACATGGTTGGACGCTGGGATGGACAATTTTGGTTTGAAATGCTTTTATTGATATGTTTTGATATGTGTTGCTTTATTTTCAGGAAGAAGTTAATTTTTGTATGCCCTCCCTCCATAAAGAAATTAATCACATTTACAATCTAGATGTTGTTTGTTCCTTTATTGTTAAGTAGAATATGTTAGTCATTAAAGTTTGAAGAATTTATGCTTTCATCGGCAACATATACATGTTTAAGGATATCAAATTCTCTCCCCTTCTCTTTCTGCTGGGAGACCTCCACCTCAGGAATTTGAACTGACCAGTGAGTTGCCAAACCTATCTGCATTTCCTTTTTAGTCTGGTTTATGACTTCTACTGAACAAAGAAACTCAATGTAATTGGTCCAGATCAGTTTTCATGAAATTTAGTGAGATCCTGCCACACCCTGGAAAACTTTCCTTGGTCTCTCAGTTGGGGTGTTAGTGAGCCTGAGGAAGGAGCAGAATTTTTCTGCTCACACATTTTTTTCTCCCTTTTAAGTAGGCCCAGAGCCCATCATGCTCTGTGAAAATTCTTTTTTTTCTTTTCTTTAAAGTTCAGTTTTTCCTATTTTAATACTTTTCCTTAAAATTCTGTGTTAAGATTTTGTTTGATTTTTACTAAGCTTAAACCAACTTATTCAAATCACAAAACATCGGAAGAAACTGATCTGTGGTGTGTTTTTGTCTCAATTTGACTTTGTTTGGACTTTGAACAAAAAACTAATATTATCAAGAATTTGGCAACCTGGCCAAATTCCTTTTTCAGCACATAGAGAGAAGACCTTGCCAGCGTGCTGAAGAACCAACCCGTTGTGATCTCTGGAGCATGCCTGAACTGTGAGACAGAACCTTTCTGTCAGTTCTTTCAAAAAATCCACACCAATCCAGATGGAACCAGATCCAAATGGACTTCCAGCTACCACCGGGATGCAATGATTCTGCTTGACTGACGGTCTGTTGTTCAATTTACAGTTAATTCTTCAGAGTATTCCTAGTATAGGTTAAACTTAAATTTCCGGTTCCACCGGACCGGCGGCACCACACGAGTTGGCTGCCCGTTGCAACAGCCTTTTTTTTATCTTCCTTCTTCTTTCTACGCCTTTCACTCTATATATATATATCACGGACACACAGATCGCCCCAAAGGTCTCCCGAGTCGGCGGACGGAGCCACTGTTTACAGCAGGAGATGTTACAGCAGGGAAGGGCTAGTGCTAGCTAGCACTCAACCGCCACCCGGTGCTAATGGAGAAACTCAACATACCGGGAACTGTAGCGAAAACGAAGCGGGTGCCGAGCTGGAGTTTAGGCGGCGTGCAAGAAATATAAGACAGAATAATGAAGAGCGATGGCAAGAACCAAGCAGACCGCCCGTAAAATCTACTGGAGGAAAGAGCCCCCCAGGAAGCGGCTAGCCACCAAGGCTGCTCGGAAAAGCGCTCCGGCCACCGGCGGAGTGAAGAAGCCTCACCGTTACAGGCCCGTGGCTCTGAGAGAGATCCGTCGCTACCAGAAATCCGCGGAGCTGCTCATCCGTAAGCTGCCCATCCAGCGCCTGGTGAGGGAGATCGCTCAGGACTTCAAGACCGACCTGCGCTTCCTGAGCTTCGCCGTCGTGGCTCTGCAGGAGGCCAGCGAGGCCTACCTGGTGGGTCTCTTCTTCGCTAAGAGGGTCACCATCATGCCCAAAGACTTCCAGCTGGCCCGTCGCATCCGCGGAGAGAGAGCTTGGACTTTCTGCTGCACATTTACCAACCATAATGCTCCTCACGGTCTATATATATATATACTGTATATATATATATATATATATATATATATATACATACACATACATACATAGTAATATGTACATATGTTTACTAGCTGTTCTTGTTTTTTCTTGCCTTCTGATTGTTGCTCTGAGTGTTGCTATCCCTGTGCTGTTGCAATCCTGGAATTTCCCCATTGTGGGACTAATAAAGGCTTATCTTATCTTACCTATTTATGGTATAGGTTTAAACCTAAGATTTGCAAACTCCTTTCAGAATGTCAGATGCATTTTGTTGTTACGTCTAAAATGCCTTAACCCCCAGTTCTTTTATGCGAAGGCCAAATAACCAGACTGAGAGATGAAGTATACTTTCACTTATTTTACTGAAAGTGAGATATGGATTACAAGCAGCGCTGGAACACAACTCTTTAGGAAAATACCCCGAGAGAGTGTTACCCAAAAAGTGGGCCCTATAGTTTTTATAAAGCTTAACCACTCCCTCGTGCAAGAGGGAGGGGTTTTACCTCATTGTATCAATACACTTCCACTTATGTGGCAGCTCGGCTGTGTGCCGAACTGATTCTGATTTCAGCAAATGAATTATAGGGTGCAAACTAAACTCTGCAGTGTAGCATGTGAAGCAAGCAGATAAAGAAGTGTGAGAAAGACAGGCCAATCATGTCATTTTACCGACATTGTCTACGTTCCTTTTCAGAATAACACCAATTTTCCTTTTTATAAGTAGTTTACTCATCATTTTCTTCATAAATTGCATCCACTTTTCACAACCAGTGCTATTTTATGGCTTTTCAGTTTCCAGTATATTGCCAAGTTAAACTATGTTTCCCTTGGTTCCACAAATGTTTGATTCCCATGTGATGCTCAGTAATTCAATAACAGCCTATGGTGCTGATAACAGTGGTCTGATAGACTAACTAGAAAAGCACTCGGAGAGCGCAGACCTCCGCCAAGCACCACAGTTCCCCCCATACAGTGTCTGTGTGTACGTTTTCAGATTCCTTGACCATGAAAACATATGACTAGCAATTGGATTGACAATGATAGGATTAGTGGTTCAGTAGTTATTCACAAAAATGGCATTTTCCGTAATGGCGGCCACAGTTCCCCCCATACAATGTTTGTGTGTACGTTTTCAGATTCCTTGACCATGAAAACATATGACTAGCAATTGGATTGACAATGATAGGATTAGTGGTTCAGTTGTTAGTCACGAAAATGGCATTTTCCGTAATGGCGGTTTTCTTCTGGACGGTGATCCGGATCACCACCAAAATGTAATCATCTTTAGGATACCCCATTTCTGACAATCTGTGAAAATTTCATGAAAATCCATCCATAAGTTTTTGAGTTATCTTGCTAACAAACAAACAGACAAACCAACGCCGATGATCACATAACCTCCTTGGCGGAGGTAAAAATGTTTCCCATTAGCAACAACTCATCAAGCATCATCATTTAGCATTTACTGTTTTACAATAATTAGAGTCAGCTGGTGTTAAAATTGCCTCCAATTAGAACGGGCAGCTGCCTGGCAGCTCCATCTTCAACATCTTTTGTCCAATATCTCCACTATCCCTCCTCTGCACATGTCCAGACCATCTCAGCCTTGCCTCTACTTTGTCTCCAAACCACTCAACCTGAGCTTTCCCTCTGATATACTCAATTCTAATCCTGACCTTCCTAGTCACTGCCAGTGAGAATCTTAACATCTTCAACTCTGCCAGCTCCAGCTCTGCCTCCTGTTTTTGTCAGCGCCACTGTCTCCAAACCATATATCACAGCAGGTCTCACTACCATCTTGTAAACAGTGTTTCCAGATCTCACGAGAGAGACAAGCAGCCAGCTCTATGGAAACAAGCCCAAAAAGCCCAACAGCCAACCTACCACACTGTGTAAAAGAGAGGTTGCTTGATAACAGTATAGATATATCAATTTATTTTTGTTTGTCAGCAGTGAATAACTGAATTTTATGAACTCTAATTAAAGGAAAATACATATGCATTCTGCATAAGCAATAGCAAATTTATAGTAAACACAGTAAACATTAAAACTCTGAATAATTTAAATTCTTAAACTCTGATCAAAAGAATAGACATGTGCATTCTGCATAAGCAACAGCAAATTGACCAGAAAGTTGACAGTCAACAAAAAAATTGAAAAACTAATCGTGTTTAGTGATGTGGGATGATGGGAGTTGTTGTCCGCTAGTCGTTTAAAAAAACACTAAATATTACTCTGTTATTATACGACAGCTGACAACTTTAATTACGTGGAAAGTTCTCTTTTAAATTGACAAACATCTTATGTGTAACTCGTGGCAAAATTTGATCGGGATCAAAAGATAATTTTGCTCTTACCATTCATTTCAACAGAGAATTTCTTCGATTTAAGGCCCCATATGCCATAAATATATAAGAAGCACTATGCAGACAGCAGGAATATCTACAGGACAATGTTTTTGGGCAGCTCAGTATCAAGGGTTAAATTGGCAACAAATTTGGTCCGTTAGTGATACATTTTTTGTTAATAACAAGGAAAAGAAAGTTTTGAAGAGGATGATGGAATAAAGGCAGCGTTGGATTTTTAAATAGCTTTATTATCACCCGCCTTCATCAGAACTCGGCTGCAGCCCATGGCTTGAGCAGGCTGCAGCTTCCTTCCTCCGGCTCTCCAAGAGGAGACACGTGTGTGTCTCAGCACAGTACAGAAATCAAGATGAGTGAGAATGAGAGGCAGATTTACAGCACAGTGCAGCATATATACTCAACTCAGACAATACATCAAAGACCTTCACAGCAGTCAATCTGGGCATTTGCATATCAGAGGTACAGACAGGACGCATGAACACAATGCATGGATGACACTTTAACCTCACAGCTGTAAACGCAGCATGCAGCGGAAAAAACCCAGGAGTGCGAGCTGACTGTCTCTGTGTTCTGTCTCTGTGTTGTGGGGGTTGAATCAAACCGCTACACTGCTCTCCCCCAGAGGGCACGGTCGGGGACCGTGACCTCGATGTTGCAGTTTGGGCAGCGAGCAGGGAAAAGCTCTGTGCAGGAGGAGGGGGAGGGGGGGTAGCAAATGCTGACCGGGCGCGGGAAAATCGTTCGAGTTGCGCCAAAAGTGTTTGCTGCTCCGCGATGTCCCGTCTGAACATGCGGAGATCAGAAGAAGAAAAAAATTAGTCTCTGACTCCTCCCGTGGCCATGAAGAAAAGCAGGAGCGGCGGTAAGAAAAAAATAAAAGCAGAGGGACTGGCGTGTTGACTTTAGGGCAGACATAACCCTACAGCCTCGGGAACCGCAGACAGCTGAATTCCCCTTGTGTGCCGTGGCTAAGACCATAAAATCCAGTGAGCAAGCTGCGGGCCTCAGGTGTACCAGCAAGCCTGAAGGGCCAGTGTGCAGCAGAAGGAAGGCGGTCGGAAGAGCCGTATTTGTCCCGTGCGTGGTGCGCCGTCCTCGTCGCCCCCGGTGCGCGTGCCGGGGCTCCGTGCGTGGGTGGGCCCGCTGGAGAGGAAATCAGGGTCGGAAACTTGGTGGAGATCGGCGCAGTCTGCGCCAAAAACATCTCTGACGAGCCGTGGCTGCAGATTAGTCATGGTGCGTTCAGGTCCACGTGTGCTCCGTCGGCCATGGGAGTCGCCCGCATGTGCTCTCATGTGGAGGAGCTGCGCGGCCGGTCCCGCATGGATGTGTCGATCTCGGCGAGGGCGCGCCATGACGTTCTCTGCCACTTACCCGGTCTTGGTTGATGTCCTGAGAGCAGTTCGCCCGCCGTGGGCTCTACGTCGAGGCCTCCCTGAGGCAGCAGGGAGGGCAGACCAGTCAGGCCGCTGTGACGGAGCATTCATGCCCGGGTGCTGCGTTCGCTGGCCGCTCGTTTTCTTCAGTCTCGGGTCGCCAGCGTGGCTGTTCAGATCAGAAGGTTGCGTTTGCACAAAACGTGTGCATTCCGGGGTCACCAGTGAAGAGGATGATAAAATAAAGGCAGCGTTGGATTTTTAAATAGCTTTATTATCACCCGCCTTCATCAGAACTCGGCTGCAGCCCATGGCTTGAGCAGGCTGCAACTTCCTTCCTCCGGCTCTCCAAGAGGAGACACGTGTGTGTCTCAGCACAGTACAGAAATCAAGATGAGTGAGAATGACAGGCAGATTTACAGCACAGTGCAGCATATATACTCAACTCAGACAATACATCAAAGACATTCACAGCAGTCAATCCGGGCATTTGCATATCAGAGGTACAGACAGGATGCATGAACACAATGCATGGATGACGCTTTAACCTCACAGCTGTAAACGCAGCATGCAGCGGAAAAAACCCAGGAGTGCGAGCTGACTGTCTCTGTGTTCTGTCTCTGTGTTGTGGGGGTTGAATCAACCCGCTACAGTTTCTTATAAAATTTGCATTGTATACGTATATCCTGTTAAAGATTTACTTGAAAAGTTTGGACTCAAAATAGATTATTCTTGTGATTTTTGTGGACTGGAGAGTCAATCTCTCATCTGTTTGTTAATTGTATTTACACAGACGTTTTGGACAGATGTTGAACATTTCTTTTTGCAGAGGACTGAACAAAATTTTGTTTAAAGAAAGAGATGTCACTTTTGGATTTGAACAAAAATCAGTGGACAAGGACTTTGTTCATTTTATACAATTGTTACTGCTTAAAGGAAAGTTTCACATACACAAGAAGAAGTAATAATAATAATGGATCAGATTTATATGGCGCTTTACGTGTCAAGTGACATCTCAAAGCGCTTACAGTGAGTCCATTATTCATTCATTCCAGACAGACATTGATAGTGGTAAGCTACTTCTGTCGCCACAGCTGCCCTGGGGCAGACTGACGGAAACATGGCTGCCAATCCAACGGCCTCTCCGACCACTACCGAACATTTATGCCCAGTGTCATGGACACTGGAGGAAAGGTGGGTAAAGTGTGTTGCCCAGAGGCACAATGGCAGGATAGCTGGGGAGAGCGGGATTCGAACGGCCAACCCTCTGGCTATTGGACAACCCGCTCTACCTCCTGAGCCACTGCCGCCCACACTTCCCTCCTACATTCCATTTTTGCTGAGCACCAAGCTGGATGGCAGGAAGTTCCATTTTTATACAGTCTTTGGCATGGCCCGGCTGGAACTTGAACCCCGACCTCCCGGTTGTGGGGCGGATGCTCTACCTCTAGACCACCACTCCAGTGACCTAGAGATGGAGGCCTCTGGACAGACTCCAGAATGAAACCAGACTTTGAACATTTTTATTTTGAACTGAAACAATATGGCACAACTATTAGCAGCATAAAAAAATAAGAAAGCTATTAAGATGTTTGGTGTTCTTGAAACATTTGGTATTTGTACATAAACTCTCTGTGTCGGCCCTGCAATGGACTGGCGATCTGTCCAGGGTGGACCCTGCCTCTCGCCCAAAGACGCTGGGATAGGATCCAGCCCCCCCACAATCCGAAAAGGATTAAGCGGAAGAAGACGGATGGACAGGATATCATTTTAATTTTATTTTTGTATTGCAATCTTGGCTTGAAACTTTTCCGAATGTAAAAGTATTATTAATCCCCTGGCAGTAACAATTTTGTTGTAAAAATTGTATGTGTTCTAATAAAGTGGAAAAAAGGTCCCATATGGAAAGCTGTCACACAGACATCAAAGCAAGCCTAGATACACAACTACACATTAAAAAACAAGGCCAAAAACCGGCAACCTGGAGACTGACAAGATTTGCACATTAGAGAAAAACAAGCTGAAAGTCCCTTATAATAAGCAGACTTGGCAACAATGCTTGTAAATCTTCCCTTTCACTCTAGCTGCTATCTTTCTGTCACAAATCGCCCCAGCACTCGTCTCCACCCACTCCACCCTGCCTGCACTCTCTTCTTCACCTCTCTTGTGCATTTTCCATTGCTTTGGATGGTTGACCCCAGATATTTAAACTCATCTACCTTCACTACCTTTACTCCTTGCATCTTCACCATTACACCTGCCTCCCTCTCATTCACACTCACATATTCTGTCTTGTTTCTACTGCCTTTCATTCCTCTTCTCTCCAGAGCATACCTCCACCTCTCCAGGTTCTCTTCCACCTGCTCCCTACTCTCACTACAGATCACAATGTCGTCTGCAAACATCATGGTCTACGGAGACTCCTGCCTGACCTCGTCTGTCAGCCTGTCCATCACCATGGCAAACAGGAAAAGGGCTCAAGGCTGGTTTATGCACCCGCATCACATCAACGCCATTGCCGATGCCTATGCAGTCCTCTGCAAAATTGCAGTGAAGTGCTTGTTTATGAAATAGCGATGGACAAGAGCAGATTGTCATGGATTTGGAGCTAAAAAAAATCTAAAGAAAAAGCAACTTTTAATATGATCCTTGCACAGAAGGAAAGAGAAGTTGGAGAAAACTGTGCGTGCAGCCACCGCCGCTTCTGTTTTGACAATGTGTGTAATTACTGGGGTTATGATCCATCCATCTTCTTCCGCTTAATCCTTTTCAGGTCGTGGGGGGGCTGGAGCCTATCCCAGCATCTTTTGGGTGAGAGGCAGGGTCCACCCTGGACAGATCACCAGTTAGACCAAGAGCTAGGGGGTGTTTATCTGCAAAGAATGAGAGGTTGTCTCATGGGTATTTCTGAAAAGGGTATCCCATGGGACATCCAAAACTGAGGTGCTGATGAGTCACAGCTGGAGCATCTAGGAGATATTAACCCTTTTCCACTTTTTGGGCCGCGTCACAATTTCTGCACTTTTGTGGGGTAGGGATACTTTAAAATAGAATAACTCGGGCACCCCTCCGGCTATGATGCTGTTCTGTACCTCAAAATATTCACCAGGGAATGCTCTTTCACATGATATATCAACTTTGCAATTTTAACCTTTTTTCACCTCACCAGAGGTCAAAAGGTCACGTGACCATGAAAAATCATGAAATTTCGACCCTTCCTTCTTTGAAATTTATAATCATGGACAATACAGGACCAAATCCAAAAAACTTTATATTTTCTCATTGCCCAGACTTCTAGACAGATTTAGGTAGCATTTGGAGTGATTTCATGAATGTAGGGGAGGGGGACAAGGCTTTGAATGACAGGGACAAAATCAATGAAATTTCATTTAGTTGCATATTTTGTCCACAGATGGCTCTGCCTTACTGAGCCTTCTCTGAGATCATTTAGTGATGCAGTTGGCCCTAATATATGCAGCAGCATTGTCTAGATAGCATGTTACTGATCAACAACCAGATTTTAGCTTCCTCACCTGACAACATGTGACCCTTGGGGTAGGTAAGCCACATGCAAAGATGCAAATTTTATGTTTGAAACTGTGTAATATAATGAACAAATTGAAAGTGAAAGTGACCACACCCAACATCCCATAGGCACAGGATCATGTATGTACGTATGTATAGAAGGCAGACCATTTTGAGGCCATAGGCAATTTTCCTGTGGGGAGCACACATTTATTTTTGGGACACGATTAGAAGCTGCATAAATGGTTTGCATGACTGTAGGGCATAGCCTACAGTTGCCAGTGGCCCTATACTGCGCTATAGGCGGTCAATATGTTCATGGTGCCTAAAATAGATGTGTGATACGTATACGTCTAGTGTGTGATACGTATAAAGACCAAGCATCCATCAAAGATCAGGAGCATGACTTCCGCGGTGAATCTATGCATTCCTGAATGCATAGATGAATTTATGCATGGTGAATCTATGCATGAATCTATGCATTCCTACAAGATCACTGGACCACTGCAAAAACGACCAAATGATTTTCGGAATGCATTGCTCTCACCAGAGTTTAAGAATGAGCTGTTGTCCTTCCTGAAGGATGAATGGACAGATCCCATCTATGCACCTATTCTTGAAGACCACAGTTTCTATTTTGCTGTAGGGGGAGAATGTTTCCACTACACAGCAGTTGCTGGAGGGGTGCAGAGAACTCAGGTCATTGAATTGCAGAGTGAACATGAAGAGGCGGATACCAGATTGATCTTCCATGCGGCATTTGTCTCTGAGCTACATGATAGTGGAGAGCCAGTGGTCGTTATCAGAAGCAATGACACAGACGTACTCATACTTCTTCTCTATCATTCACAATACATCAATGCAAAGTTGTGGCTTGATGCTGGAGTAAATGCCAAGAATACGAGACGTCTTGTAGACATTTCTGAATTGGCTGAGAAGATTACCCCTGTGAGACTAGAAACTTTGCCTAGTTATCATGCCTTCACAGGCAGTGATTTCACTGCATCGTTCATTAGAAAGGGGAAATGGAAACCATACGAGATCATGGTGAAAAGTGAAGCATTCACTAAGGCCATGAGTGCTCTTGGAACCTCAGACAGAATCGATATGGATGTTTCTGCCACTCTGGAGGACTATGTTTGTTCCATGTATGGCATGGAGAATGTGAGTCAGGTGAATGAAGCTAGGCTCAACCTGTTCAGAAAGTTGTATGGTCCCAAGAAAAAGGATGATCCTTATGGAAAGATAAAGACATCAGACCCATGTTGTCTGCCTCCATGTAGATCTGTCCTAGATGAAAAACTGAAGAGAGTGAATCATGTAGCTTACTTATGGAAGAATGCAAGGAAATCCAAACCAGTAGACTCTGGGCCTGTAGGCCATGGCTGGAAGTTGAGCGAGAAGGACAACAACAGATTGGACATGGTTTGGTTTCAAGGCCTTCAGATGCCACCAACATTGGTCGTGGAAGAATCAGTGGTCGAAGAGGAAGATGGGTCTGAGGAAACTGATGACGAGGTTACAGAAAGCCTGTCGTCAGATGAGGACGACTCTGGAGATGAGTTTGAGTGGGCCTAGCTAGTCTGTATACATCTACTTGACGGACAGTTATCCATGCATTAACTTGACAGAGATGTGGGCAAATGGCCAGTCACCAGTTTTGTTGTATTGTTTCAAAAGGTCTAGCATTGCGGAATGGGTGTGGTGCAAATCTTCAATAGTAGTGAAATGTAGCTACGCAATCTTTACTATTGGGTTTTTGATTTGATAAATTGCCTTCAGTTCAACAGCACAGAGGATCCTTAGCTACAGGGTATTAATACAGTATGGCACATGTACCCCTAAAGAAAGGATCCTCTGAAAATCTCAGGTATTGTACATGCATGACCTTCAAACATGGATATATGACCCATGTTACATTGACCATTACTGAGTAAAACTCTTTAAAAAATGCGTCATTTCCATCCTGAGCAGTGTACAATAGCTGGGATGATGCTTACTTGTCCCTATAAACTGTTGATTTGGTTATGTGAATAGATCTATCTGTAGACGAAATGTGCAAATAAATGAAATTTCATTGATTTTGTCCCTGTCATTAAAAGCCTTGTCCCCCTCCCCTACACAAATGCTACCTAAATCTGTCTAGAAGTCTGGGCAATGAGAAAATATAAAGTTTTTTGGATTTGGTCCTGTATTGTCCATGATTATAAAGAAGGAAGGGTCGAAATTTCATGATTTTTCATGGTCACGTGACCTTTTGACCTCTGGTGAGGTGAAAAAGGGTTAAAATTGCAAAGTTGATATATCATGTGAAAGAGCATTCCCTGGTGAATATTTTGAGGTACAGAACAGCATCATAGCCGGAGGGGTGCCCGAGTTATTCTATTTTAAAGTATCCCTACCCCACAAAAGTGCGGAAATTGTGACGCGGCCCAAAAAGTGGAAAAGGGTTAATATCTCCTAGATGCCCCGGCTGTGACTCATCAGCACCTCAGTTTTGGATGTCCCATGGGATACCCTTTTCAGAAATACCCATGAGACAACCTCTCATTCTTTGCAGATAAACACCCCCTAGCTCTTGGTCTAAGTGCATCGCAGGGCCAACACAGAGAGACAGACAACCATTCACTCTCACAGTCATACCTAAGGACAATTTAGAATCCCCAGTTGATGCCAGTTAACCTAACTTGCATGTTTTTGGCATGTGGGAGGAAACCGGAGAAATCCCGGAATAAACCCACGCAGACACGGGGAGAACATGCAAACGCCACACAGATCACTGTTGAGACACAAAAATGATCTATATGTGCTTACTAGCTCAATATTCTTTTGAATTTGGACCGCTGTTTAACAGACTCGCCTCGGAAGTTGTGCCGCCGTGAACAGGCAGAGCGAAGCAGCGGCGAGAACCAGGAAATGTGAAGGAGGAATCAAAGCAGACCAATCACAGCTCTTACGGCCTGCGTCGACGCCGTCACAGCTGTGTCGCGTCGACGCGGGAGCATAACTTGCACTTCAGAGCTGATCCCTAATGTAACCCCAGCCCCACCTTCAATCCAGCTGTCACCCCTACTGTACACCTCAATGGGGAGGGGATGTGTTTTGGGGTTTTTTGCAAAAACCTCGATATAAACAACGTTTTTGTCTCGTCATATCACACAGCCCTACTCACAAATGTGCCTTATTTCTGACTTTGTAATTTGCTTTTTACCTCTTTTACTTGAGTCCACTTCTGGACACTCTATCCCTAACCCCCACCCACCCACCCAGTAGCTAGCTGGTGATAGAAACTGTAACAGATAATTTCCCCTCAATAATCAGTAAAAAGTTCCACTCTTTAAATCATTTTTGCTCCCTGACCACCTATCTAATTCCCAAGTCTGAACCTAAAACTCTTCGTCCTACTTTGCTCTGGTGGGATGGTGGGGGTGGACGCGTGTCCTTCTGGTGCTGACGGATGTTCGGACCGAGTCTCTGCGCCGACACTGTGGCCGTGCTCATAAATCAGAAACTCTTCAGCTTCTTCACACCTAGCAGAAGTCGCTCCGCTTCTGCCGCTGAGTCGCGTCGAGCGAAACGTGCTAAACAGGTCTGTGGAGACTCTCAAACGGCCGAGCCGCACAGATGATGAACGGCTGGTGACAAACGAGGCGAAAGTTTCCACGTAAATTCAATTAGTCAAACTGGCCTCTTGTCAGCAGCAAAAAAGGTGAGGGGCACCCTGAAGGCAGAGAAGGAGGGTCAGCTGAAAACCTGCAGGTTAGCTTGAGGAAAATATTCATACTTTCACATGCAGATGTTCATGGAGTTTAACTTTAAAGAGGACAAGTCTCAAAGGTCTGATAACACCTTTACAGAGGGATGGAGGTTACTGCGGGAACAAAAAAATGCCAGAAGTCTCAATGATCTTGCAGTGATCTTCACGGATGCCACAGTCTCCAAAGTTTTGACGCGGTCCAAAACGGTCTCTCAACGATCTCTAGAGGGAAGCGATCTCTCAACAATCAAATTTAACTAGAATTTATATAAATGTTGCAAATTTACAAGTGTCAGAGGTAACTGCTTTAGAAGGCAGTTGTGTTCATCTGGTAGGACCCAGGAGCGCAGGCAAGACTCAGTGCAATAATGATTTATTAACAAAAATACAAATGAGCAAACAAAAAGCAGCTCATGGGCTGCCAAACACAAATTACACAGATAACGCTGAACACTTACAGACGATGAAGAGGGAGAATCAACAAATGACGCCACAGCCACACAAACTCTGACTGACATATACTATATCGGGGAGAGATAATTGAACTAACACAAGACAGCTGGGACTAATTAAGAGATTTATTTTTTTATTTAACCTTTATTTATACAGGTTAGATTCATTGAGAGGCAGATTTTCTTTTTCAAGGATGCCCTGTTCACACTCACACCAGCAAGCTGCCCAGACCAACCACAGACTGACCTGTGGCCACTGAGCAGCTCCACTGGAGCAGCTAGGGTTCAGGGACTTGCTTAAGGGCACTACAGTGGGGTTAAGGAGGATGGGGCAAACACTGCTATGTTATCTGTCCCACCCAGATCTAATCCTGCCGGTCCAGGGATTGAACCCACGACCCTCTGCTCACCAGTCCACATCCCAAACCATTAGGCCACCACTGCCCACCAAGATATAAAAGGTAACAGGGGAGCAGCAACAAAACAGGATGGGTGGAGCTGTGCAGATAATGGACACTGAGGAAACACAGAGGGAAAATAATGCAAACAATAATCATAAATAATCACAGAAAAAACTATAATGAACACAAAGTGTGGGCATGATCATAAGATCATGCCCCAGTCCATGACAAGCAAAAAAGTTACAAATCTGAGAAACTGCAAATTTGAGGGAAAAAAAGTCTTGAATGTATGAGAAAAAAGTTACAAATCTACAAGAAAAAATGAGAAAAAATTATGAGAAAAAAAGTCACATTTTTTTTAAGGAAAAAAAAAATTATGACAAAAAGTCATAATTTTTAAGAAAAAAAGCCACACATTTTTGAGAAAAAAGCTGCAAATCTACAAGAAAAAAGTCACAAATTGAGAAAGTCACAATTTAAAAAAAAGGCTGCAAGGTTATAAGAAAAAAGTCACAAATATTTTTAAAAAACTGCAAATTTAAAAGAAAAAAAATCACACTCTTGAGAAAAAAGTTGCAAATCTGTGAGAAAAAATGTGCAAATTTACATGAAAAAACTGCAAATTTATGAGAAAAAAAAGAAAATTTTTGAGAAAAAAGTTTCAAATGTATGCAATCCTGAATTTATGAGACAAAGTCACATTTTTTTAAGTTGCAAATTTATGAGAAAAAAAGTTACTGGTTTTTAAGGAAAACAGCTGCAAATCTACAAGAAAAAAACTTCCAAATTTATGAGAAATAAAGTCAGATTTTTTAGAAAAATGTTGCAAATCTATGAGAAAAAAAGATAAAAACTTTACAAGACAAAGTTGCAAATTTACAAGAAAAAGGGAAATTTATGAGAAAAAAAGTCAAATGTATGATAGAAAAATAGCAAATCTACAAGAAAAAAGATTTTAAAATTTTACAGGAAAAAGTTGCAAATTTTACAAGAAAAAAATGCAAATATATGTGAAAAAGTCATAAATTTTTGAGGAAAAAACTGCAAATTTATGAGAAAAAGTCACAGATTTATGAAAAAAAGTCACAATTTTTTTAAGTTGCAAATTGTTATGAAAAAAGTTGCAAATTTTTAATTAAGAAAAACTGCAAATTTACAAGAAAAAGTTTCAAACTTTTAAGAAAAAATTCAGAAATTGAAGAGGGATTCCAACCAGCAACCTCGTACGGCAGCTGTGGAACACCAGTGCTACCCAGTGTTGTGAGAAGACAGCGGTGAACATCTGTGTCAGCAGCTGCCTCTCCCCGTCCATTAACCCCTGTCCTGCTGCGATAACCTGCCCCCCTCCCCACACCTGACCAATGGTTCCACTCTGCAGCGGCCCCACTCTAAGGCTGAAGCTTGGCGGGACATAATTCACTGCGACACAACTCCGCCTGGAAGCCTTTTCAATAACATTTGCTGTACATCAGCAACAGAAAACAGGTTTCACTGCAGTTTAACGCGGCACAATGAGCCTCTCTGATTGGAGCAGGCGCGCTCTATTAAACCCAGCAGATTAGCTTTAAACGGAAATATCCATCCGGTGAAAATGTGACGCCTTCCCACGAAACGATCAATAAAGCCTCAGTGTTCTGTTTAACGGAGGGGAGGTGCAGCGCTGAGAAATTACAGGACGAGCTGAGAGGTTCATTCTTTACATTTATGCACCAAATATGCGGACAAGGCAACTGTGCAAAACTGTAAGAGTTCAAACTCTTTAAAATAAAGAAAAAAACAAAAAATTGAAAAATAAAACAGGGTGTAGATGAACAGAAAAAATTAAACCACCTCACAAAATAAAACATTAACAAGAATCTACATGAATGTTGAAAATTTACAGGGAGTAAAGTTACAAATTCACAAAAAAAGGCTCAAAATTTATTTACAAGAAAGAAGCACCAAATTTACATTGAAAAAAAGTTGTAAATGTATTTTAAAAGTTTTGCAAATTTACAAGAAAACAGTGTAAAACTGATAAGGGGGGAAAGGCACAATTATGAGACAAAAGTTGCAACTTTACAAAAAACAAAGTTGAAAATGTATGAGAGAAAAGTTGTAAATTTTGGTTTTTAAAAAAGTAGTAAATTTACAAGAAAAAGTCACATTTATGGAATAAAGTTTACAATTTATGAGGAAAAATATCACAAAATTACAAAAAATGACAATTTACAAAAAAACAATAGCAAATTTACAAAGAAAAAGATGTGAATTTATGAGGAAGAAAAGGTGATAATTTAGAAAAAAGTTAGCACATTTACTCAAATAAGACAAATTCAGAAATGCATAAGAAAAGTACAAATGTTCAAAATTTACAAGAAAAAACTTGCATACGTGCAAATATTTATGAGGAAAAAAATCTACAATTTATGAGAAAAATGGTTGAAAGTTCACAAGGGAAAAGTAATGGATTTGAGGGAAAAAGTTGCAAATATAGGAGAAACACATTTAAAATTAGCAAAAAAATTTTGCAAATTTTGAAAGAAGTTTTAAAAATGCATGAAAAAAGTAGTGAATTTTGACATTTAAAAATAGCAAATTGATGAGAAAAATTGTACAATTATGAGACAAAAGTTGCAAATTTGCAAGAAAAGGTGAAAAAATTAGAAGAAAAAGTTGCAAATTTACAAAAAAGAAAGTTGAAAATTTATGAGAAAAAAGTTATGAATTTTGATTAAGAAAGTAGCAAATTTACAAGAAAAAGTTGTATACTTATGAAAAAAGTTTGTAATTTATGAGAAAACAGTTGCAAATTTATGAGGAAAAATATCACAAATTTAGAGTGATAATAATTACAACAGTAGCAAATTTACTTGAAAAAGGTAGCCCATTTTGAAGAAAAAATGCAGATTTATGAGACAAAAGTTGCAAATTTATAAGAAAAAAGGTCAAAAATGTATAAGAAAAATGTTGAAAATTTACAAGAAAAAACACATATGATGAGAAGAAAGTTTACAGTTTATGAGGAAAAAAGGTTGCAAATTCACGAGAAGAGTAATGAAATCCATTACTCTTCTCTTGTAATGGAAGAGTAAGGGAGAAAGCTGCAAATATAGAAGAAAAACATTTAAAAATTTAGCAATTTTTTTTTAAATATACAAAAAAAGTTTTAAAAAAACATGCATAGAAAGTAGTGAATTTTGATTTTTAAAAAGTAGCAAATTTATGAGAAAAAAATCCCAATTTTACAAGAAAATAGTCAAATTTGTGAGAATTTTTTTTTTTTTTAAAAAAGGCTAAAATGTATAAGAAAAAGTTACACATTTATAAGAAAAACATCACTAATAAGTTGAAGAAAAAAGTTTTGAGAAAAAAATCATGAGAAAAAAGTTCTAAATTTACAAAAAAGATGAAAATTTATGACAAAAAAGTTGTGAATTTTGATGTTTTGCTTTATTAAAGTGTCAAATTTACAAGGAATAGTTACACACTTATAAAAAAGTTTACAATTTCAGAGGAAAAGTTGCAAATTTATTAGGAAAAAAGTCACAAATGTAAAAAGTAGCAAATTTTGACTTTAAAAAGTAGCAAATTTATGAGAAAAAATTCACAATTTTACAAGAAAATAGAAATTTGAGATTTAAAAAAAAAGCCAAAAATGTATAAGAAAAAAATTTGCAAATTTCCAAAAAAGAAAGATCAAAATTTCTGACAAAAGCTGTGAATTTGGATTTTAAAAAGTAGCAAATTTACAAGAAGTCACATATTTATGAAAAAGTTTACAATTTATGAGAAAAAGTTGCAAATCTATGAGAAAAAAAGTCACAAATGTAAAAAAGTAGTGAATTTTGATTTTAAAAAGTAGTAAATTTATGTGAAAAAAGTTCACAACTTTACAAGAAAACAGCTAGAAATTTATGAGAAAAAAGTCAAAAATGTATAAGAAAAAAGTTGCAAATTTCTAAGAAAAATGTCACTAACAAAGAAAAAAGTTTTGAAAATACAAATTATGAGAAAAAAGTTGTAAATTTATGAGGAAAAGTCACATTTATGAAAAGGTTTACAATTCATGAGAAAAAGGTACAAATCTATAGAAACTAGGGGGCACTCAAGGAGCGCATACCTCCACCAAGGCTCTGTCCCTCCCTCCCCTTGTCCTCCCATCCATCCATCTATACATTGCGAGATAGGGCCTTGCTGGAGGTATGCACTCACGGACCACCTCCATCATCCAATGAGATCATCTTTGGGCCAAGAACCACCTCTGGTGAAAATTTCATCCAAATCCATCCAGTAGTTTTGGAGTATTGTTGCTAACACTCTGAGAAGATAAGAACCTTGGTGGAGGTATGCATTTTGAGATCATCACCAAAATCTAATCATGCGTTCAGTGTGCCATTACACACCTTTCCTGAAAATCTGAATGAAAGGCACTATATAAATGCAATCCATTATTATTATTATTATCATTATTATTAACAGATAGAGAATGACAGCAAAAACAATATGATTACATTATATGACTACATAATAATAATAATAAGACTGTCATAACTGTATTGACCATACATTGGGGCTGGGCAATTCCACCTTAAATCAACATCAGTGACCCTGTTGACATGGTCACCAGTAAACCGATTATAATCAGCTTTCTGGAGTTACCTCATTATTCAAACTGTCATGTAAACAGAGTGATCCAATTACCTTTATCGGTTTACTCCAGTAATCGGTTTACTAGTGAACTTGTAAACCGGGTCATTGTTTATCGAATCTTTCAGGTTGGTTTGAGGTTGGGGTTTTTTTCCTCCTCTCTTCTCCATTACATTTTACTGACAAGGTTCATAATTACGAAGCAATATTACACAACAGTTCAGTATCATACCATTTTTTGTAATTATCAACTACAAATTCACATAGTATCCATATTACAAATACATATTACAAACACTCACCTGGCACGCCGACAGATGCGGACATGCTCCTCCAAGCGTTTGCTTTCAAATTTTGATCATGATATCCTTTTAGTGTCAGATCAAAGAGTACCGGGTTATTTGATGCAGCAAAGTTCAGCCTCCACCGTTCACATCTTCCTGTACTGGCATCCTATGTCCTGCCATTCCGTAATTCTGATTGGCTGCTTAGAAAGGTCTGACATTGACGAGCGTAGCTGTACAGTAATCTAACAAATTGGACTTTTTTCAGCCTTGAGCACTGCGACAAAAAGCGGCTACCACTCAAAGCGTTTCAGCGCCAAGGGCGCTCAGCGCCATAAACGCTGGACTACATAGAGAATGAATAGAAAATAGTCGCCCACAGCAGGAAAAATGAGTTTGGTGGACACGCCCCCAAATACTTTTTCTGCAGTGTTTGGCTTCCAGGTTGCCGAGGTGCATGGCCCCGCATGTAACTGAGTGGGCATGTCTTAAAGGGGCAGTACATGAAAAGCACCATATTAAAATATTAAATAATATTCAAAACATTCCTGCATCCACATCATGATCCGAATCACCACCAACATCTAATCATCTATTCCCCGCACCATTACACACCTTTCCTGAAAACTGCATCAAACTCCGTTCATAACTTTTAGAGTTATGTTGCTAACAGACAAATCAACGCTACAGAAAACATTACCGCCGTCCTCCCTTGGCGGAGGTAAAATCACAAATGTAAAAAAAAAAAAGTAGTGAATTTTGATTTTAAAAAAGTAGTTAATTTATAAGAAAAAAATCACAATTTTACAAGAAAATAGTCAGAAATTTATGAGAAAAAAAAAGTTGAAAATGTATAAGAAAAAGATGCAAATTTACAAGAAAAAATCACTAATAAGTTGAAGAAAAAAAAGTTTTGAGGAAAAAAATGTAAATTTACAAGGAAAATGTTTAATGTAATTTTAATTCTCCCCAAAACATGTTGAGCTTCTGCTACTGCCTGAGAGGGCTGGTGTGACAAAAAAGGATGAACGGGTGAGATGGAGGCAGCTGATCCACCGCGGAGACCCCTAAAAGGAGCAGCCAGAAGAAGCTCCAGAAGAGGAACCATCTTTGTTCCCATCCATCATACTGTACATCACATTCTAGGACAGTGAGCAGCACAGATCCCTTAACAGCTGCTTGGGGCTCCTCGGTGGTGCAGACAGCTTTTGTGCGGGTCTTAAATCATCAGCGCCCACTGGTCAGCTGCCAGGATGAATAAAGTTTTAATTGAGTCTTGTTTCCACAAATTGAAACATGCTGCAGAAATGAGATTGGCCCTGACTGGCTCTGACACAGGGAGATTCATACTCGCTTTTATGCCCTCTCATCTTGATTGCTGCGAGGCTTTATTTACTCCCCTCAACCGTCCCGGCTGTGCAGAAATGCTGCAGCAAGGCTTTTTACTTTAAAGGAGAAAAAAACATGTTCGCTCCTCCTGGGATCGTTGCACCATCGAGTTGTTTAGCAGCTGAAAGTAGTCAGAGTGCTTCCAGAAAACAGAATCAATAGTTTCTATTAACTGACTTTAGGTTGGAAGCCCCTCTTCTTCACCTCTCTTGTCCATTTTCCATTGCTTTGGATAGTTGACCCCAGGTATTTAAACTCATCTACTACCTCTACATCATGCATCTTCACCGTTACACCTGCCTCCCTCTCATTCACACACATCTATTCTGTCTTGTCTCTATTGACTTTCATTCCTCTTCTCTCCAGAGCATGCCTCCACTTCTGCAGGTTCTCTTCCACCTGCTTCCTACTCTCACTACAGATCACAATGTTGTCTGCAAATATCACAGTCCACGAAGACTCCTGCCTGACCTCACCTGTCAGCCTGTCCATTACCACTGCAATCAAGAATGGGAATCACTGACTCAATATTGGGATTCCTAATTTGAGTGTTTATATTGCTAGGCTGGCCATTAGCATTGTCAGGATAGGTACCAGCATTCCTCAGCCGACTACCTGCATTCCTAGACTGATATTTAGCATTCCCAGGATAGCTACTAGCATTCCTCATCTGACTATTAGCATTCTTAGGATGGCTATTAGCATTCTTAGGATGGCTACTAGCATTCCTAAGCTAACATTTAGGATCCCTAGGATGACCATTAGCATTTATAGGCTAACTATTAGCATTTGTAGGCTGTCCATTAGCATTCATAGGATGCCTACTAGCATTCATAGGCCATCAGCATTCCTAGGCTGACTATTATCCATTTAACTGTCACAGGCACCAAACTGCGCCATAACCCCCTAGTGGTCAAGAGTGGTCAAGATTTTTTTTAAGAAAATATTCAGATCAGATGTCAGAGATTTCCAAGGCTGTAACTTGAAAGTGGTAAGAGATAATAATAATAATAATAATGCATCGGTTTTCTTATAGCGCTTTATCATATATACTCAAAGACGCTTTACAAATAGGTACATTATTCATTCACTCCAGACAGGCAATGGTAGTGGCAAGCTACTTCTGCAGCCACAGCTGCCCTGGGGCAGGCTGACAGAAACGTGGCAGCCAATCTGCGCCAACGGCCTTTCCGGTCACCACCGAACATTTTATACATTTATACACATTCATACCCAGTGTTATGGGCACTATAATGGCTTACTGTCAATTAGAAAGATGTAGAATGTGATCCAAAGTTTGAGATAGGAGTAAATTTACGCATCTAATTTGCATAATTTCCCCTCTGGGGATCAATAAAGTATACAAAATCAAAATCAAAATAATGCAACGGCAGCAATATCAAATTACATAACATTCAGTCAAAAGTGGACTAAGAATGGTTTTTGTTTTCTTGTCACCGGTTTTGTTTTGGGTTTTTTTGTTATCTTCTCTTCAAAGTACATGAACCAGAACACTAGTAGAATGTCAAGAAACAAAGAAATTCGTCAGACTCACTGCTGGCCAGGTGGCTCGTTTCGCCCTTTTTGTGGCATCCTGGAAGGTATTTCCTCTTCTGTTGGTCATTTTAGCTTTATCTACCACATCCAGAAACTGTTAGGATTATTCCACCTGAATTTCGCTTTCATTTCGCCGTTATTTATGTGAAAAAACAACACAAAACCTGCATGATTGTTCTGTGCAGTCATATGGTGCTGGGGGGGGGGCAGCAGCAAGTGGACATCAACTAGCTTTGTGCACCCTCTGACCTTCTCTACTTTCTCCATCAACACTCTTAAAGCAAACATTGCATCTGTAGAACTCTTTCTTAGAATGAAACCGTAGTGCTGCTCACTGATTGTCACCTTTCTCTGGCACGGAATGTGGTGTTTTGTCCCTTTATGTTGGTTGTAATGGCATGTGTGGGACTGCAGTAGTGTCATGGAGGAGCTGCTGAGTGTGCCAACAGCATACTTAATGTACTAGAACCATCTGCTGGGACTGCAGCGTTTCCCCTGAGGATGGACGAGGGAGGCTGAGGGGGCTGCGGCAGAGAGGCCAGCAGCTCTTCAGCTGAGTCAGACAACAGCCGAGGTCGCGCACAAATTAGAGCCATTCATGTGTCTGTCAAACTGCCATGTTCATCGTGGAGTGATTCTTTTTAAACAGTTGCCTGCTTAATACTGAAGATCCAGAGAAACATCAGAACCATTTATAAATCATACTTTTTACAGGATTTTTTAAAAAAGTTGCAAATTTACAAGAGAAATGTAACTAATTTATTAGAAAAAAGTTTTTGAGAAAAAAAATTATGTAAAAACCACAATTTCCTTTTGGTGCTTTCACTCATTTGCCAGTCAGATAAAGTTACATTCCAGCCTTATTTCACACATTCAAGATTTGTAAATATGCTTATTTCCTTGTATATGTAAATACTGTTCTTCCCTCATATATGCAAAATTACTAGGGGTGTAACGGTGCGCCTAAAATCACGGTTCGGTACGTACTTTGGTTTTAAGGTCACAGTTCTGTTCACTTTTGGTACAGTAAGGAAACAAAATGCAAAATGGAAAACTGTTTATCTTTTGTATTGTGGAGTGTGTAAATGACGAGGCAGATTTGTCTCAGGCAGTTTATTACACGTCTCACACATGAGCATAGTAGAAAGAGGACATCTCAGAAAGAACTCTTCTCTTAAATACTCAGGTCTTCCTACAGCCGTTTCTACACATCAAAGGTCACATTGCATTCACTTCCTTAATCCTTTAACATCCCCCTTGCAGTCTCTGACACACAAAGGATCCTCCTAGCAGTCTCTGACACACAAAAGATCACACTTTCACAACTTCCTGTTATCTCCAAGGAAACTCTGCTCTTTGTTCTTATCTAAGATGCTACACATTATGTTTTCAACATGTGCAGCTACCCCCCCCCCCCCGAGCATATTGGATCGAACAAAAGAATAACAGTCCGTATGTTGTGACAGAACCATTAAACATCAGTCCACATGCTGCTTGGGCTTCAGTCTTCTCCCGTATCTGCTGTAACCAGGATTCACCGCCTCCGCGGCGCTGTCATGCTGGGGAGCTGCTGTTTGGGGGTGAAAACCTTTTGTCTGTCCTTGCGGGTGTTCTGGGGAAATTTTACTCTGGGAAGCTCCCCGTGGGGGTCTTCCACGCCGAGGGGCCCTCGCCAACAGCACTTGCTCGTCTGCCACCACAGAAGCGGGTTTGAGTCTGTTAATGCCAACCTTTTCCCTCCTACCCCCCAAATCTAGCAAAAAATGCTTGTCCCCTGTTTCCAGCACTCTGAACGGTCCATCATAAGGTGGACGCAGTGGGGGGGCGATGTGCATCGTGTCTGACAAAAACAAAGTTTTTCAAAGTTTTAGGCAAAAAAACGCGCGAAAACTGTGGTGAACAGGGCCCGGCATCGTGCCTGTGTCAATGCTACGCTGCAACAGCTGAGACGGGGAGCTGCCCGGCGCAGGATTATCTGGGAGAAACTCCCCAGGCAGCCGAAGTGGCTGCGCAAAAACGAGTTCAGCCGGGGAAGCTTCCAAGTCCTCTTTAGGCGCAGAACGTAACCCCAATAAAACCCACGGTAGCTTGTCTACCCAATTTGCATCCGTCAGTGACGCCCTGAGAGCCGCTTTCAATGACCTAGGAAAACGTTCGCATAACCCATTAGCCTGTGGATTGTACGCAGTTGTGTGGTGAATTGTGACACCCAGGCTGCGGGCCATTGTTGACCAAAGTTCGGAAACAAATTGAAGGCCTCTGTCAGACGTAATGTCCGACGAGACTCCAAAACGCGCCACCCATGCTGTTAAAAATGCACGCGCCACCTCCTCGGCTGTGGTTGACGCCAGTGGAACCACCTCAGGCCAGCGCGTGGTGCGGTCCACCATTGTCAGAAGGTGCGTGCACCCCTGTGATGGCGGGAGGGGGCCCACGAGGTCCACGTGAACATGGTCGAACCTCTTAGCCAGGATGTGAAATGGCTTCAAGGGAGCTCTCGTGTGTCTGTGTACTTTGGCTCGTTGGCACGCCACGCAGGCTGCTGCCCACTCTTTCACTTGTTTGCGAAGGCTCGGCCACACAAATTTCTCTCCTACCATCTTGACCGACGCGCGCACTCCCGGGTGCGCTAAAGAATGAATCGAGTCAAAAACGCGGCGGCGCCACGTGGCCAGTACCACGGGACGCGGTCGCCCAGTGGAGACATCACAGATTAGGGGGGGCATACCGTCTTGCAGCACCCTGCTCTCCAGCCTTAACCCTGTTGGTCCAGACTGGAGCGCGCGCACATCCGCGTCACTAACCTGCTCCGCGGCCATGGCCGTGTAATCTATCCCCACGCGGACCGGGGCCGCCACGGCGCGTGAGAGGCAGTCTGCCACTACATTCAGTTTACCCGACACATGTTGAATATCGGTAGTAAACTCTGAGATCACGGCCAGCTGTCTCTGCTGCCGGCCGGACCACGGTTCTGAAACCTTGGCCATCGCGAATGTTAGTGGCTTGTGGTCAACGAACGCGGTGAAACAGCGTCCTTCCAGCCAGAACTGGAAATGACGAATGGCCAAGTGGAGAGCCAGCAACTCCCTGTCGAACGTGCTGTATTTACGTTCACTATCGCGCAAAGTCCTGCTGAAAAAGGTGAGCAGCTGCCTAGCCCCGGCTACACGCTGCTCCACGACCGCCCCTATGGCCACATCTGACGCGTCAGTAGTGAGCGCTATGCGGGCCGTTGGGTCTGGATGTGCCAACAACGCAGCGTTTGCCAGGGCTGCCTTGACTTCCGAGAACGCCCGCTCTCGCTCCGGGGACCACTCGATCTTATTCACAGGTTTCTGTTTTTTGAGCGCGGCGTACAGTGGTTGCATGAGCTGCGCTCCGCGGGGGAGGAAACGGTTATAAAAATTCACCATTCCCAAAAACTCCTGTAACGCCCTGACCGTTTGCGGTCGGGGAAAATCTGCTACCGCGCGCACTTTGTCAGGCAGCGGAACCGCTCCTTTGGGAGAGACGCGGTGCCCCAAAAAATCAATCTGCGTCACCCCGAACTGACACTTCGCTGAGTTGATTATTAAACCGTGCTCTCCCAACCTCTGGAAAACCGCCATGAGGTGGGTTTCGTGTTCGTCTTCGGACGCGCTGGCTACCAAGATATCGTCCAGGTAGACGAATACGAAAGGGAGATCGCGCAGCACCGCATCCATCATGCGTTGGAACGTCTGTGCAGCCCCTTTAAGCCCAAATAGCATGCGCAAAAACTCGAATAGACCAAACGGAGTTATCACCGCTGTTTTGGGTATGTCCTCAGCGCGCACTGGGACTTGGTGGTAACCGCGGACCAAGTCTATTTTAGAAAAAACACGCGCTCCTGCCAAGTGAATGGAAAAATCCTGGATGTGAGGAATTGGGTAGCGGTCGTGCGCTGTGGCGTTGTTCAACCTGCGGAAATCCCCGCAAGGTTGCCACGAACCGTCAGCTTTAGGGACCATGTGTAGCGGGGAAGCCCATGGGCTGTTTGAACGCCTGATGATGCCCAACCTTTCCAGGTTGGCGAACTCCTCGCGCGCTATGGCCAGTTTAGCTGTGTCCAAGAGCCGAGGTTTTGCAAAAATGGGCGGCCCGGTGGTGGTAATAAAATGTTCCACCCCGTGTTTAGCGACGGCTGCCGAAAATGTTGGGACCGTGAGTGCTGGGAACTGAGTGAGCGAGCAGTGTGTGGAACTTACCACTTGCAGCTGTGATGTTGGCTTGTGCTGTTGGCCGGGACGCTCGACCTGTACAGGGGATAGAATCAAAGGACAGTGCATTAACCAGGCGCTTGTTAGCGACATCAACCAACAAACCATGTGAGCACAAAAAGTCAGCCCCCAATATATTGAAATTCAATGCTGCTATGACAAAAGTCCACTCAAATGCACGGCCGTGTAGCGACAGAAGTAGAGTCCTCTCACCAAAGGTCTTCATCTCCGAGCCGTTTGCTGCTGCCATCTCGGGGCCGCTGGAACCTGCCAGCCGGTCGGCGTAGGACGGCATGATGAAACTCAACTGGGCGCCGGTGTCCACAAGGAAATGCCTCCCTGAGCGTGCATCCGTCAAGTAGAGCAGCTTGTTCTCCTCCCCGAGGGCCGCAGCTGCTACCGACCCCCGGTCTTGGCATTTCCCGAGCGCTTGAACTGGCACGGTGGTATACATTTGCGTGCCTTCTCTGCAAAGCGGCGGTGGTAGAAACAAAGGATGTCTCCTCTGTGTTCCTTGGCCCCCGCCGCCACTGTCATCGGTGGTTCTGCTACCGCCGTCAATGGCTCCTCGCCCTCTCCAGCCGTCGCGCCGAGCTCCGTCGCTGCCGCCATGGTCGTGAGCTCTCTGCTGGCCATGATGATCCGGTGTGCTTCCCGGGCCAGCGCACGGTAGTCCCGCTTGGCCAGCAACGACAAATTGGCCAGGGCCACTCTTGTCGCTGACGGAAGGTTCCGGAGGAAGAGGTGGGTAAAAATGAAGTGGTCGTCGTCCGAGCCCTTCAATCTCAGCATCCTCTCCATCAGGTCGATAGCCGTGCAATCTCCTAACCCGGTCCGCGTCAGGAGTCTCTCTGCTCTCTCCTCAACCGAGAGTGTGTAGTGCTGGATGAGTGCGGCCTTCAACGCGCCGTATTTGTCGCTGGTTGGTGGCTGATCCAGCAGGCTCTCCACATGCTGAGCCGTGTGGGTGTCGAGCTTTGCGACCACATGGTAGAATTTCGTGTCATCCACCGATATCCCCTGGAGGATGAACTGCGCCTCAGCCAGGTGGAACCAGGAGCGCGGATTGTGCTGCCAAAAATGCGGTAGCTGGATTGTAACGGCATACGCTTGGCTGGGGGCTCCCAACGAGGCTGGCTCCTGGGAATTCTCTTCGTGTTGCATGCTTCGTCTTGGGTCACCAGTGTGGAGTGTGTAAATGGCGAGGCAGATTTGTCTCAGGCAGTTTATTACACGTCTCACACATGAGCATAGTAGAAAGAGGACATCTCAGAAAGAACTCTTCTCTTAAATACTCAGGTCTTCCTACAGCCGCTTCTACACATCAAAGGTCACATTGCATTCACTTCCTTAATCCTTTAACATCCCCCTCGCAGTCTCTGACACACAAAGGATCCTCCTAGCAGTCTCTGACACACAAAAGATCACACTTTCACAGCTTCCTGTTATCTCCAAGGAAACTCTGCTCTTTGTTCTTATCTAAGATGCTACACATTATGTTTTCCCCATGTGCGGCTACAGTATAAGCTTTATTGACAAAAAAGCTGAAAACTGCCAACAGTAAATTCTCCAATAAATAAAATATTCTCAAATAAATAAAATAAAAATGTATACAATAAAATAAATACATTCTCTTTTTAGGAAATGAATGGTGCAGATAAGTGCAACAATAGAAGTCTGAACAGTCTGAATTATTCTTTTATTTTTAGGAAATTAAAGTTCCTTATTGCCTGAAGCAGTGTTTTTTAACCAGGGTGCTCTGATAGGTTCAGGTTTCTGTGGGAAATTAATTGTCTGATTTCACTTGTTAATTGGTCAAAAAGATCGCAAATAATTCATCATTGTTGTGCATAGGTTCTGAAGGCATCCATGCACAACAACAGCAAATTATGTGATTTTTTTTTTTTTTTTGATAACTGAGAAGTTAAATTGAATAATGTCCCTCAAAAACCTGAACATACCATGGCACCCTGGTTGAAAAACACTGGCTAACAGATTTAGCTTTTTTGTAAAGGGAAGATATTATTTTCTAACTGAAGTGAGCACAAGAAGGAACTTGGTGTTAACAACTGAATGTGGCCTTAGATCCACTGCTATAAAAACACCAATGGCATTTGTTATTGCTTTGTCTCGATCTGACGAGCCCAGGAGATGCTGTCTAAAGCCTTATTCATGCTGCTTTTCCCCTCTAGTCCGCCTTGGTCCGCATACGCTTTGGACGAGCCCGGCATGCACGCAGCGCTGTACATGCTCACTTTTTTCATCTACCCAGGCCAAGCGGTTGACGCATGCGCACAATCATTTGTAGTTTCACTCCCGCCCGATAGGTAGCGCCAGGGCACTGACGTGCCAGGATTTTCCCCAACAAAGAAACGGTGGACTTCTTCACAAAGTTTCTCTTCAAATATAGAGTCCATTTCTGCAGTTTGATTTATCGATTTTCACTCCTTTTCCACAAAGATGCTGCTGCCACTGTGAAAGAAAGTATGTACAGTGGGGCAAAAAAGTATTTAGTCAGCCACCAATTGTGCAAGTTCTCCCACCTTAAAGATGAGAGAGGTCTCCAATTTTCATCATAGGTATACCTCAACTATGAGAGACAAAATGAGAAAAAAAAATCCAGAAAATCACATTGAAGGATTTTTAATGAATTAATTGGAAAATTCCTCAGTAAAATAAGTATTTGGTCACCTACAAACAAGCAAGATTTCTGGCTCTCACAGACCTGTAACTTCTTCTTTAAGAGGCTCCACTCATTACCTGTATTAATGGCACCTGTTTGAACTCGTCAGAATAAAAGACACCTGTCCACAACCTCAAACAGTCAGACTCCAAACTCCACTATGGCCAAGACCAAAGAGCTGTCAAAGATAGATAGACAGATGTACTTTATTGATCCCAAACTGGGAAATTACAGTGTAACAGCAGCATGACAGTTGACAGCCAAACAACAGAAACACACACGACAGACAAAGGGATTACCCATGGAAAGTAAAAAAGAAATGACAAATGTACTGTGGCACACATATGTGAGTTGCTTAGGCTGCATATGTATATCACTCTTGCTTCACGTCTCAGAATGAACAGTAGGTCTGGGCCTCCTGGGGATAACAGGAGGGTTCGAAATGTGACCTTTAGAGATGACCTTGAGGGATTTCCTGACCACCAGTGGTTTTAGGTGGAGGGGAGAAGACCTGGAGGATGATGTATTGTGTCTTGGGATTTAAAGACAATGTGATTCTGTACTTTGATGTCTGGGGTATAAAAAGGACCGATGCGGGAGGATGTTTCTCTTTCTTGTTTGGAGGATGTTGGAGATACGTGAATAAACCTGCAATGAGAAATAAACTCAGCCTCATCTTTTCACGCTCTCCACAGTACAAAAAATAGTAGCAAATTTATGAGGAAAAAAGTCACAAATTTACTAGAAAAAAAGTGGCAAATTTATGAGAAAAAAAGTGAAAATTTAGGAGAAAAAGTTACAAATTTACAAGAAAGTTTTTGCAAATTTATAAGAAAAAAGTAAATTTATGAGAAAATTTGAAAAAGTTGCAAGTTAACAAAAAAGTAGCAAATATATAAATTGAAAATGTACGAGAAAAAAAAGTCAGACATTTATGAGAAAAAAGTAATAAATTTATGAGGAAAAGTATGTTTACAGTAAAAAAAAATGTTGAAAATTTACGAGAAATTTTCAAACTTTCAAGGAAAATGTCTCAAATTTACAGGAAAAAGTCACACATTTATATACAAAAAATAGCACATTTATGAGAAAACAAGTTGAAAATAGGTAAACAGGTGAAGTGCATGTAGGCAAACACAGACGGGGCCAACATGGAATCCGTGGACAAAACCACATTGGACCCATAAGACAGCCCAGCTTTAACCTTTGGTGGGGCCCACATGGGCATGCTGGCTGGAGTGGTCAGCACATTTGAAGAGGGGCAGTAGCAGCCTCTGTAATGGTGCCAAACGTGAAGGCAGGACACACCGTGCAATGACTACACACTGGAGGGAGAAAATGTGGCAGTTGCACGGTGTCCCGTCATAGACCAGCATGTCATTTACACACATGGCCATGATACCGGGTTGAAGATGTACATATAATTGAGTAAATAACAAACCTTTTGTTAGCCTCGGGGTGTCCTGAAAACTATGAAACAAAACTTAAAAAAAAAAAATTGTTTTTCATTAATCATCATTCGTTTGCAGGACTAACTTTGACCAAATCAGTCAAGCTTTCAACATGTCCGTAAAGGACTTTTTTGGAGGGGGGGGATATTTTAGTTCTACGTCTCTGCAGGAAACTGGGTCTCTGAGCCCCGACTACACCGGTGATGGATGACGCTCGCCCAGATCTGTCAGCGTTATTAAAGAGCCACAGTGGCCCTTTGATGGGACATGAAGAGTTCTCCATTCTGGTGTGACAGCTCTGTCGGCTGTGTTTGCAGAGGAACGAGCGGGGATGACGGGCAGCCGCTGTGACAGGTGATCCGTCTCTGAGAGGAAGTAATTATAGATAGTTTAAGGGTTGGTTTTATCTTCACAGGGCAGGGTTTGAATGGAGACCGATCTGTCGGGGCCACATATGTCTGTAGCCAGCCCACACAATATAAATACACTCAAGGATGAAGAAGGTTATTGTTGAGGTTTAATGTTTAAAACACAAAATCACCATAGATCATCATAAATGCCATGTGCATCTCTTTTTTAACAGCTTCAGCTTTTTCCCAAATAAGAGAAAAAATGTGACATTCAAATGTAATTGTTAAATATTAAATGTAAATGTGAACTTTTTAGATCCAAATGATAAATGTTGACTCTAAATGTTAAATTCAGATATTGAATATAAATCTAAAGAATAAATATGAATCCAAATGTTAAACGTTAAATTTAAAAATGAAATCTAAATATTAAATATGAATATACAGTAAATGTTAAATATAAATGTTTAATATAAACCTAGAGGTTAAATCCAAATCTAAATGTTAAACATTAATTTTAAAAATGAAATCTAAATATTAAATTTGAATCTTAATGTTAAATCCAAATGTTAAACCATACGCACCGAGTATAGCAGTAAATGGAGCAAATACAGAAAATGTAACAGAGTTTAAGTATTTTGGTGTCCCATTAGATCCCACGCTGAGCTTTAAAAAGCATATAAAATGGATGAGCCGCACTCTGAAATAGAACCTTGCAAACTTTCATTGCATCAGAAACTCACTCACTCTAAAAGGATCTCACCTTCTTATTGATGTGTTTAGTTCAGGGTTTTTTTTTTAAGTATGGGTTTTTTTAGTTCCTGTTTTTATGTGTTCTTGGTTCTTTTTGTACCTTTCTAAATTGTGGCTTTTAACAAAAACATGCAAGTTAGGTTAATTGGCATCAAAGTGGGGATTCTAAATTGTCCTTAGGTGTGACTGTGAGAGTGAATGGTTGTCTGTCTCTCTGTGTTGGCCCTGCGATGGACTGGTGATCTGTCCAGGGTGTACCCTGCCTCTCGCCCAAAGATGCTGGGATAGGCTCCAGCCCCCCCACGACCCGAAAAGGATTAAGCGGAAGAAGATGAATGAATGAATGAATGAATGAAGTAGTCATTTATGTTCAATTGTTTTTACATTCTTCTTAGCTCCATTTGCTTTTAGATTTTCTTATTTTGACATGTTCTTAGCTCAGTTTCTAAGTGTGGGTCTTTAGTTCCCTTTGCTCCTTGTGTTCTTAGTTTTAGTTTGTATTTATGTGTTTTAGCTCCAGTGTTTCCACAGGATGGTTGCTCCTTCACGTGGTCCCTCAGTGCCGAGCAATGTCTCCTTTGTTTTATATGTGTGTAAGAGAAGTAGGGGGTGATGTATGTGCCCGTGTGTGTTGTGTTTGTGGGAGGGTTGGAAGGGATGGGGATGTATCATGCAAAATATGTAATTAAATGTGTCTATTGTTTTTATCTACAGTATGTAAAGCACTTTGCGCAGCATCTAATGTTTTATAAGTGCTATACAAATAAAGTTTGATTGATTGACTGATTGATTGATTAAACTGCTTTTAAGGACTGATGCAGTTTCAGTCATTATCCTGGGACACCGTGCATACAACCGGGCATGTCCTTCAACCGGTAAGTCTTTTTATCACAGGATTTATTCTGATAATGTAGCGCTAGCCACCATTAGCCTTGTGGTATGTGGTTGGGCCGAGTAATCACCGATTCTGGCATTTGAAGAGGGGGTGGGGGGAGTGAAAAGATTCTGACATAAAACTGTAAGGCAATGAGCATGAGCATGGGATACCATTTTAGACAATGTAGATTTATTTTTACTAGTGCATTGCCTGGAGAATGCAAGTATTCCTGTCTGAAACAGGTATCCCAGTTAGGCTTTACAGACCCAAATGTAGGCTGTGTTTGAAAGTGGAATAAAGAGTTGTAGCCTATATGTAGGCAATCACACATGTTAGACTTTGACAAATATGAAAGGGACTGAACGACACTAAAATTTATTTGATTATTCATCTTCTTCCACTTAATCCTTTTCGGGTCGCGGGGGGGCTGGAGCCTATCCCAGCATCTTTGGGCGGGAGGCAGGGTCCACCCTGGACAGACCGCCAGTCCATCGCAGGGCCAACACAGAGACAGACTATTAATTACAGAATACCTAATTACTGAAACCTAATGGGACATCCAATATTAGCGACTGTTTAAGAACCCTTGTTGTGTGATCTTTTATCGCTTACAGTGGGGTGAAAAAGTGTTTGCCCCCTTCTTGATTTCTTATTTTTTTGTACGTTTGTCACACTTAAATGGTTCAGATCATCAAACAAATTTAAATATTAGACAAAGATAACACAAGTAAACACAAAATTCAGTTTTTAAATGAAGGTGTTTATTACTGAGGGAAAAAAAATTCAAACCTTCATGGCCCTGTGTGAAAATGTGATTGCCCCCTAAACCTAATAACTGGTTGGGCCACCCTTAGCAGCAACAACTGCAATCAAGCCTTTGCGATAACTGGCAATGAGTCTTTTACAGTGCTGTGGAGGAATTTTGGTCCACTCATCTTTGCAGAATTGTTGTAATTCAGCCACATTCGAGGGTTTTCGAGCATGAACCGCCTTTTTAAGGTCATGTCACAGCCTCTCAATCGGATTCAGGTTAGGACTTTGACTAGGCCACTCCAAAGTCTTCATTTTGTTTTTCTTAAGCCATTCAAAGGTGGACTTGCTGGTGTGTTTTGGATCATTGTCCTGCTGCAGAACCCAAGTGTGCTTCAGCTTGAAGTCATGAACAGATGGCCGGACATTCTCCTTCAGGATTTTTTGGTAGACAGCAGAATTCATGGTTCCATTTACCACAGCAAGTCTTCCAGGTCCTGAAGCAGCAAAACAGCCCCAGACCATCACACCACCACCACCAGATGTTTTGTTTCTTTTTTTTTTTCTCTTGCCTTCTGATTGTTGCTCTGAGTGTTGCTATTCCTGTGCTGTTGCAATCCTGGAATTTCCCCATTGTGGGACTAATAAAGGCTTATCTCATCTTATCTTACAAAACTCAGACAAGTCTTTATGTTCTTTTTGCTCAGCAGTGGATTTGTCTTGGAACTCTGCCATGCAGGCCATTTTTGCCCAGTCTCTTTCTTGTGGAGTCGTGAACATTGACCTTAACTGAGGCAAGTGAGGTCTGCAGTTCTTTGGATGTTATTGTGGGGTCTTTTGTGACCTCTTGGATGAGTCATCGCTGCACTTCTGGGGTAACTTTGGTCGGCCGGCCATGTTTTCACCATTTGTGGATAATGGCTCTCATTGTGGTTCGCTGGAGTCCCAAAGCTTTAGAAAGAGCTTTATAACCTTTTCCAGACTGATAGATCTCAGTTACTTTGTTTCTCATTTGTTCCTGAATTTCTTTGGATCGCAGCATGATGTCTAGCTTTTGAGGATCTTTTGGTCTACTTCAATTTGACAACCAGGTCCTATTTAAGTGATTTCTTGATTGAGAACAGATGTGGCAATAATCAGGCTTGGGTGTGGCTAGAAAAATCAACCCAACTTTCCAAAGATGTGATAAGCCACAGTTTATTTATGTTTTAACCGGGGGGGGGGGGGGGTCACTTTTTCATACAGGGCCACTAAACTTATTGATAAAAATGACATATTTTGACTGAACAACTCCATACTCAGGGATGCACACCCTCGTAACCTCAGCAAAGCACTTTTAAAATCTGGGGCCAGTCTGACAAACGGTTTGAGAGATATGTGAAGAACAGACACACAGACAGAGATTCCTTGCATTTATAGAGCGACTGTGGAGGAATGATGAGACAAGACACGAGTGCTGCCGATTCAGACTTTATTCCTCCAACAACAAAACAAGACTACTCTCCAGGTGCCAAGGCAAATACCTTTATACCGTCTACACTCCTCTTCCTTGGCACCAAGAGCACATACATTCACACCTGGTACCCCAGGTGTCAAGGCACATATCTTAACACCATTTCACCCCCCTGGCGCTCAGGCGCCTACATTTGCATCTCCTCATTTCATCTCTCCCCCCTGGGTGCCACAGCACCTACATTCACCTCTCCTGCCTGAGGTGCACGTATTTACATGTCTCGCCCCTTCCCCTTATCCCTAAGTCACTGGGTGAGAGTAGGACCTCCCGGCGTTCCACCACAAGATGGAAATTTAAATTCAAATATTAATTGTTAAATATAAATGTTAAAACTAAATCTGAATGTTAAATGTTAAAGCCAAAGTTAAATATTAAATCTAAATGTAAAAGCCAAATGTTAATCGTTAAATTTAAATGTTAAATCCAATGTTAAATCTTAAATTTAAATGTTAAATCCAAAGTTAAATATTAAATCTAAATGTAAAAGCCAAATGTTAATTGTTAAATTTAAATGTTAAATCCAATGTTAAATCTTAAATTTAAATGTTAAATCCAAAAATAAATGTTAAATTTACAACTTAAATGCAAATGTTAAACCCAAACGTTACTTGTTAAATTTAAGCGTAACATCCAAATGTTAAATGTAAATCTAGATGTTAAACATAAATTGAAATGTTCAATATTAAATCCAACTGATAAATGTTAAAGATAAACCAGTATGTTAAATGTAAATCTAAAGGTTAAATCCAAATCTTAAATCTTAAACCCAAACGTTAATTGTTGACCCAGCCCCCGACCCACAGTGATCTGTGTGGAGTTTGCATGTTCTCCTCATGTCTGTGTGGGTTTACTCCGTTTTCTCCGATTTCCTCCCACATGCCAAAAACATGCAAGTTAGGTTAATTGGCATCAAACTGGGGATTCTAAATTGTCCTTAGGTACGACTGTGAGAGTGAATGGTTGTCTGTCTCTCTGTGTTGGCCCTGCGATGGACTGGCGATCTGTCCAGGGTGGACCCTGCCTCTCGCCCAAAGATGCTGGGATAGGCTCCAGCGCCCCCACCCCCACCCCCCCCCGTGACCCGAAAAGGATTAAGCAGTAGAAGATGGATGGATGATGGATATTTAACATTTACATTTAACATTTAATGTAAATATCAAATGTTAATTCTAAATGTTCAATAAAAATCCTAATGTTAAATGTTATTACTGAATACTAAATATAGGTCTAAATCTAAAATCTAAATGCAACTAATCTAAATGTTAAAACTGAATGTTAAGTGAAAATGTTAAACGTTTAAACTAATTCTGTTATTTCCTTTATAGCTAGTGCTTGTTTATATGTTTGAAATAATTAAATAAATATGCATACACACAAAAAAATAAATGTTAAATTTAAATATAAATATTAAATTGTTAATCAAATTCTATTACTTTCTTTTATTTGCTTCTATATTTTTATGTACATGTTTGGAAAAAAATAAATACAAAAACCAAAATATAAATATAATCTAAATAGAAATCTACATGTGAAATGTTCCCCTCATGGATCGTCACCTTATCGTGGTAGGGGGGGTTGCGTGCCCCAGTGATCCCAGGAGCTACGTTGTCCGGGGCAATCTGCCTCTGGTAGGGTCACCCAAGAAAAACTGGTCCTGGGTGAAGGGCCAGACTAAGAACGATCCAACAGACTCTCATGATAAATACTAGAACAAGGATTCAGTGTACCCAGCCCGGTACTGGGGTTACCGGGGCCCCACCCTGGAGCCAGGCCTGGGAGAGGGGCTCGATGGCTAGCATCTGGTGGCCGGGTTTCCGCACATAGGACCCGGCCGGGCTCAGCCCGAAGGAGTTACATGGGTCCGCCCTCCAGTGAGCTCACCACCTGCAGAAGGGCTCATGGGGGTCCGGTGCTATGTGGATCAGGTGGCGGTCAAACGTGGAGACCTTGGCGGTCTGATCCCAGGCTTCCTAAACTGGCTTTTGGGACGTGGAATGTCACCTCTCTGGTGGGGAAGAAGCCTGAGTTGGTGCATGAGGTTGAGAGATACCGGCTAGATATAGTCGGCCTCACCTCAACACACAGCTCTGGTCTGGAGCTTGGCCTTCTCTGGAGTTGCCCTGGGTGAGAGGCGACAAGCACGGGTGTCTATTCTTGTATCCCCCCCATCTTGCTGCCTCTATATTGGAGTTTTCCCTGGTGGACGAAAGGATTGCTTCCCTGCGCCTTCAGGTTGGGAAACGGGTCCTGACCATCATTTGTGCCTATGCACCAAATGATGGTTCAGAGAACCCACCCTTTTTGGAGTCCCTGACTGGGGTGCTGGAGGGTGCTCCTCTTGGAAACTCCATTGTCCTACTGGGGGACTTCAATGCATACGTGGGCAACAACAGTGAAACCTGGAAGGGGGGTGATTAGAAGGAACGGTCTGCCCAATCTGAACCTGAGAGGTGTTCAGTTATTGGACTTCTGTGCTAACCACAGTTTGTCCATAATGAACACCATGTTCATGCATAAGGGTGTCCATATGTGCACCTGGCACCAGGACACCCTAGGTCGCAGGTCGATGATTGATTTTGTTATCGTGTCATCAGACCTGCAACCGTATGTCTTGGACACTCGGGAAAAGACAGGTGCAGAGCTGTCAACTGATCACCACCTGGTGGTGAGTTGGATCCGATGGCAGGGGATGATGCCATTCAGACCTAGTACACCCAAACATATAGTGAGGGTATGCTGGGAATGTCTGGCTGAGGCCCCTGTCCTGGAGGTCTTCAACTCCCACCTCCGGAAGAACTTCAACCACATTCCGAGGGAGTCTGGAGACATGGAGTCTGAATGGGCCATGTTCTCCACCTCCATTGTTGAAGCAGCGGCCCAGAGCTGCAGCCGCAAGGTCGTTGGGGCATCTCGTGGTGGCAACCCCCGAACCAAGTGGTGGACAACAGTCGTGAGGGGGGCTATTAAGAAGCAGTCCTATCGAGCTTGGTTGGCTTCTGGGACTCCTGAAGCAGCTGAGGTGTACCGGCAGGCCAAGCGGAGTGCAGCTCGGGTGGTTGCTGAAGCAAAAACTCGGGTATGGGAGGAGTTCGTTGAGGCCATGGAGCAAGACTTTCGGTCGGCCTCAAAGAGATTCTGGCAAACCGTCCGGCAGCGTAGGAGGGGGAAGCACCTCCCTGTCCACACTGTGTATGGTGCGGAAGGGGTGTTGCCGGGCGGAGGAAGGAATACTTCGAGGATCTCCTCAATCCCACTGATATGCCTTCCACAGAGGAAGCAGGGCTTGTGGACAAGGGGGACGACTCGCCTATCACAGGGGCTGAGGTCACCAAGGTGGTTAAAAATCTCTTTGGTGGCCGGGCCCCGGGGGCGGATGAGATTCGCCCAGAGTACCTCAAGGCCCTGGATCCCATTGCGTGGAGGTCGGGGGCAGTGCCTTTGGCATGGCAAACCGGGGTGGTGGTTCGTCTCTTCAAAAAAAAGGGGGACCGGTGGGTGTGCTCCAACTTTAGAGGGATCACACCCCTCAGCCTCCCTGGGAAGGTCTATGCCAGGGTACTGGAGAGGAGAGTCTGGTTGTTGGTCGAACCTTGGATTCAGGAGGAGCAATGTGGTTTTTGTCCTGGCCATGGCACATCGGACCAGCTCTTTACCCTCTTGAGAATTCTCGAGGGTTTGTGGGAGTTTGCCCAACCAGTTTACATGTGTTTTGTGGACTTGGAGAAGGCATTCAACAACATTCCTCGAGGTGTTTTTGTGGGGAGTGCTTCAGGAGTATGGGGTATCGGGCTTGTTGTAACGAGCTATTCGGTCTCTGTACGACCATTGTGAGAGTTTCGTTCGTATTGCCAACATTCGATCAGACTCATTCCCAGTCAGAGTTGGACTCCACCGGGGCTGTCCTTTGTCACCGATCCTGTTCATAATTTTTATGGACAGGATTTCTAGGCGCAGCCAGGGAACGGAGGGTGTCATGCTGGGTGACCACAGGATCTCATCTCTGTCATCTGCAGATGATGTTGTCCTGCTGGCTTTATCCAGCAATGACCTACAGTTTTTACTGGGACGGTTTGCCACTGAGTGTGAAGCGGCTGGGAGGAGAATCAGTACCTCCAAGTCCGAGTCCATGGTCCTCAGCCAGAAAAAGGTGGATTGTCCTCTCCGGGTTGGGGACAGGCTCCTGCCCCAAGTGGAGGAGTTTAAGTATCTTGGGGTCTTATTCACGAGTGAGGGGAGAATGGAGCGAGAGATTGACAGACAGATCGTAGCAGTATCTGCAGTGCAGATGCGGGCATTGTACCGGTCCGTTGTCGTGAAGAGGGAGCTGAGCTCTAAGGCAAAGCTGTCGATTTACCAGTCAATCTACGTTCCTACCCTCACCTATGGTCACAAGCTTTGGGTAATGACTGAAAGAACAAGATCGTGGTTACAAGCAGCTGAAATGAGCTTTCTTCGTAGTATTGCTGGACTCATCCTCAGAGATAGGGTGAGGAGCTCAGTCATCCGGGAGAGGCTCAGAGTAGAACTGCTGCTCCTCCACATTGAAAGGAGCCAGCTGAGGTGGTTTGGGCATCTGATTAGGATGCCTCCTGGACACCTCCCACTTGAGGTGTTTTGGGCACGTCCCACAGGGAGGAGACCCCGGGGCAGACCCAGGACTCGGTGGAGAGACTATGTCTCCCAGCTGGTCTGGGAACATCTTGGTATCCTGTCTGAAGAGCTGGAGCAGGTGGCTGTGGAGAGGGAAGTCTGGGCTTCTCTGCTTGAACTGCTGCCACAGCGACCCGGACCTCTGGAAAAGCGGTAACAGATGGATGGATGAATGTTAAATGTTAAAATTAGTAATTTTTTTCTGTGATTTAAAAAAGCTAAATATGAAAAAAAAAATCAAACATTACTGTATATCTGGTTAACCCTTTAGCATTCCAGTATATTTCACTAAATTTAGCAAACACAAAGAAAATCAAATTTTTTCTTCACTGAGTGGCAGTAGAAAATTTGAAATGTCCCACTGGAGGAACACCAGAATTTTTAAGAGGTTAAATTTGCAACTTTTTTTTGTATTTGCAGTTTTTTTTTCTCAAAAATTTTCAACTTTTTTCTTGTAAATGTGCATCTTTTTTCTAGCAAATCTGTAACTCTTGTCTTGCAAATTTGCAACTTTTTTCTCAAAAAGTTGCTAATTTTTTCCTGTAAATTAGCAGCTTTTTTCTTGTAAATTCAAACTTTTTTCAACCCCTTAGTATTCCAGACGATTTCCCTAAATTTAGCATATGCAAAGAAAATCAATTTCTTTCTTCAGTGAGCTCTTCACTAATTTGAAACATTCCGCCAGCGGAATATTGGAATTTTATGAGGTAAAGAAAATGAGTGACACCACAACATTAAAAATGTGGTGTTACTTTAATTCAAAAATCGAAATAGTTAAAATTAATATACTTCCTAGATTTCGCTGTCTGTTCCAATCACTACCAGTAGAGGTCCCTCCAGAGCAATTTACAAAGTGGGGCAAAACAATATCCAGGTTCATTTGGGGAGGCCAACGACCCGGAGTTCGATATCAAACTCTCCAGCTTTCCAAAGACCAAGGCGGAATGACACTACCAAAATTAAAGGAATATTTATATGCTGCTCAACTAAGACCTTTGTTCTGTTGGTGCAATCCAAATTTTGTAGCAAAGTGGAAAGATATAGAAAAAGTAATATCAAATACGCCGAATCAAACTTTGATTGGAGATAAAGACATATACAAGAAATACAAACATGAAATGGATCCAGTTAGCGAGCAAACATTAGACACATGGTTTAAAATCTTAAAAAGATACAAGAAAGACATAAAAATTCTGAATTTGGTAGGATATGATAAAAATTTTAAACCAAATCAATACGACCAGAGATTTAAAAGATGGACAGAAAAAGGAGCCACAGCTTGTTGTGTTCTAGAAAAGAAAGTTGGAGAGTGATCAGAACTTAAAAGAAAATATGAATTGGGGAGTTCTGATTTTTTCAGATATCTCCAAGAGACTACTACACAAAAGTAATCCGGGTGGATGCCTCCATGGAAGTGAATGATGTGATAAAAGTCATAATCAAAGCATATAAAGAAAATGAAAAGAAATTTAAATCATCAATGTATAAAACATTAAACCTAAATAATAAATATACAGCCAAGTATATAAAAAAGAAGTGGGAGAAAGAAATTGGCATCGAAATTACAGAAGATGAATGGTAAAACATGCAAGACTCACCACTCATCCACCAGTTGGAGGATTTGGAGGGAATTTGCCTGGAAAAACTTAGTGCGCTACTTTATCACACCAAAAATGAAAAATAAACAGCTCAACCAACCTCAGAAATGTTGGAGAGAATGTGGAGAATATGCTGTGGATCACACACATGTTTTTTGGAAGTGTAAGAGAATAATTGTGTTTTGGGAAATGATAAATGAAATGTTACAGCGAATGATAGGACACAAGATCCCTGTGACATGGAAGATACTTTATCTTTGTGATCTAACAGACGCAAACATTTTGGGGAGTGATAGGTATATTGTCAAAGTATTGTTAGTCGTGAGTAAAAAAGCCATAACAAGGAATTGGTTGAAGAAAGAACCACCTACAAAAGAACAATATCGGGCTAGTATAGAAGACATCGACACAGTGGAAAAACTAACACACAAACTACGAATACAAGAAGCAGAATTCGACGAAAAGTGGAAAAAATGGACAATCTACAAATCCTGAAATGGCGACAAATAACTGGACTCCAAAAGAAAAAAATATGGACTATGGGGGGAAAAAGAGGGAATGCCGGACTGGAGCAGTGGATGTTATTGGGATATGTTTCTTTGTCGTTGTTGTTGCTGTTACTGGTTTCTTCTTCTTTTTTGGTTGTTTAAATGTGAGAAACTAATAAAAATCTACGTGACAAAAAAAATTTAAAATGTGGTGTTGCTGTTAAGTTCAGCGCCCCATAGTTTGGTGCTCTATTTTCCAGCATGCACACTTAAGCAGCAGATTGTGGTGCAGACTGGAAAGGAGCTCTGTGGATACATTTTAACAAGGAAGAAAATGAATTCAGCACACAGGAGCAGAAAGAAACGTCCTCGGGGCAGCTCCGAGGTACCGCGTTTGCTACGGGCAGTCCAGGGCTTTTTACATGGTGTTACACTCAGCTAACAGGTACACCGGCCTCCTTGTGGGAACGTATATGTTTGCCCAGAGCAAGATCCGTCTTCGCTCTGATCTCCTGAGATCACGGTTATACCATCCTGCAGAGAGTTGAGAAGTTTTTAAAGAATCTCCACCAGATTGCACTTTTCAAATCTTTACTTTTAAAATGAAAACCTAATCCCAGCCAGCGTGCCCATGTGGGCCGCACGATAGGTTAAATCTGGGCTGTCTTATGGGTCCCTTGTGGGTTTGTCCACGGGTTCCATGTTGGTCCCATCTGTGTACGCCCACATGGACTTTACCTGTGATACAGGTGAGCAGGTCATCGGTTCACCTGCTTGTGGGTGAGCAGCAGGTTTCAGTAACACTGGTGCCATAGGCAAAATTACACAAAAAAGTCACAAATTTATGAGGAAAAAAGTGAAAATTTATGAGAAAAAAAGTGACAAATTTACACAAGAGCACTCTGAGGCGAGTGCAACATCCCCCACCTCCGTTTTCTTTGAAGATCCCAGTATTAACTGACAGAGAGCAGTTTTCAGCTTTTCAATATAATTACTGAGGCAGAACTAAATTATGATAAACCATCATCCATGAATACATAAAGTATGCAACCCATAGTTGTAGGTCAGGATCCCAAGGTGAACCTGTGTAGCAAGTTTGGTGACTCTAGAGAGCTTTACACTTTCTATAGTAAGAGATCATAGAAGGTATCAACCTTAACCTTTGACCTTTTGACCGCAAGCCCATAGTCAGAGGTCAGGCTCCAAAGGTGAACCTGTATACCAGGTTTGGTGGCCTGAGCTTCACTCATTTTATAGTAACAGTAAATGTAGCATTTACCATAGTGCAGCTGCAACGTTAACTTTGAACTTTGACCCCTTGACCCCAAACCCATAGTTGGATCAGGGTGTAAATCGTCCAAGATGTGTATTAGATACAACTACTGTACTGATTTGAAAAGCATACATCATTTCTTTCAGTAGTTATTGTGTTTAGAAGATTGAGGGAAAATTGGCCTCTGACCTCAAAGTCATCCGATGAGAGTGAAACTGCAATATGCACATCAGAGTATATCAAACCATGGTACTGAGTTGGAGGAGTTGATTTCACAAAAGTGCAACAGATTGACAGAAGGACTGACCCATAACATACAGTCATGTGAAAAAATTAGGACACCCTGTATAAGCCTGTGTGTGTGTGTGTGTTTTTAACATATTTGGACATATGGATATTTAATATCAATGTTAAAAATACTGGGAGATTCATGTAATACAAGTAAACAAATAAAAATGAATGAAAGACTTTTTTCAAATTTTCTGTAACATGTAATTCTAAATAAATAGTGAGGAATACATTAGGCCACCCCCATCTCTTTTAAGACAACACCCACATTCATTCCCACTTAAAATGGCTAAAATAAATATTAAAAAATGCAAATGAAAACAAAAACAAAATTAGACATAGATATGTGAACATTTCTTAATAAAGAACTGAATATATAAAGGGGTGTCCAAATTTTTTCACATGACTAATCCCCCTTCGGCCTTCGCCCAGTGAGCTCTTTGATCCCTTTGGGCTTCGACCAGTGGGGGATAAAAAGTGAAAGTTTATGAGAAAAAAGCTGCCAATTTACAAGAAAAAAAATGCGAAATTACTTGAAAGGAGTTACAAACTGACAAGAAAAACTTAGCAAATTTACAACTTAAAAGAAGTCACAAATTTATAAGGAAAGATTCAAAAAAGTTGCAAATTAACCAAAAAAGCAGCAAATATATGAGCAAATGAATTGAAAATTTGTGAGAAAGAAGTCACAAATTTGAGGAAAAGTTGTAAGTTTACAGTAAAAAAGTTAATTTTTTGAGAAAGTTCCAAATTTATCAGAAAAAGTTAGCAAATTTGCAAGAAAAAGTCACAGTTTTACAAGAAAAACAAATTTATGAGAAAAAAGTTGCAAATTTACAAGAAAAAAAATAGCAAATTTATGGGGAAAAAATGTGCAAATTTCTAAGAACAAAAAGTGACAAATTTACCCCCAAAAAACTAGCAAATTTATGAGGAAAAAGTGAAAATTTAGGAGTGCACATTTACAAGAAAAGAAATTGTAAAATTACTTGAACAGTTACAAACTTACAAGAAAAATTTAGCACATTTACAAGAAAAAAGTCACAAATTTATAGGGAAAAATTTTGAAAAAGTTGCAAATTAACAACAAAAAAGTACAAATAAATGAGTGAGTGAGTGAGTGAGTGAGTGAGTGTTCTTGTTTAGTGCCATGTCAGCATCTATGGCTATTTCATAGCAAAAACAGAACTAATAAGAAAATTGAGTTAAAAATTATATATAGAGAGGATGATAAATGAAAGAATAAATAAGTACAGTGAGATAGATATGTAGATACAATAAAACAGAAAAATTAAATAAGCTGCTTCAGATGCACATGTGCTAAAAACCCTAAAATTTTTTTGGTGGTGCCTTATTAAAAATATCCTTCAGTGACTTCAGTATAAAAACGTTGTCTTGCTGTCATGACAGCAGGACAGTCAAGTAAAATGTACCTTATTGATAAAAAAAAAAACCTCCGCAAAACTGACAATATGGTGGGGCTTCACCTTTTAATAAAAAGCTGTGCGTGAGCCTTGAGTGGCCAATACGGCATCTAGTGTACACTACCTCATCATGTTGGTTCTGAAAGTGATGCAAGTGTCTCTGGCTTATGGCAGGTTTAATATCATGCAGTTTATTTGCAGTACATGTGTCCCATTCAGTCCGCCACTTCTTTAAAATATAGGAGGTTATTAGAGGCCTGAGGTCTGAGGCTGGGATCTGGCATTGAGTGACTTCTTGGGTAAGGGCTCTCTTGGTAGCATTGTCTGCCTGCTCGTTACCTGACAGGCCAACACGGCTGGGGATCCAACAGAAGATGATATTAAAGTTATGTTTCTGTTAAAAAACCTAGTTTCTCTAATCCGGATAATAATGGTGTGATCAGTCTTTAAAAACTCAAGTGCCTGAAGACAGGATCTGGAGTCAGTAAAAATTAAGGAGCTCTGTTGTTTGGTTCTCTCAGTGTGTTCCAATGCTAGAAGCAAAGCATAAGCCTCTGCTGTAAAAACTGAACATTGTTTGGGAATCCGCAAACCATGCTGATTGTGCCCGGTGACAATTGCAGCAGAGACTGAGCCATCTACTTTGGATCCATCCGAGTATATGGAAATATGGCGAGGAAAATGGCATTTTATGTCCAGGATCTGCTGCTGGTACACATTTGGGTGAGTGTTGTTCTTTTGTTTTGGCTCAGATCCAGAATTATATTGGGTTTCCTCAAACTCCATGGAGGAATGGGACAAAACTGTGTTTGTGTTACATTCCTTATATCAGGGTTTAACTTTACCAGGTAAGGATATATATATATATATATATATATATGGAGTCCAAAAGGAGTGATGCTCTTAGGTCTGACCTTATACATCTGCAAAAATCAAGAGTGAAAAACTGCAGAGTAGGCTGGATTTCTATGGTCAGCTTTAAGTTTAACCATATACTGGAGAGCCAATTTCAGGCGCCTGTTGTGAAGTGAAGGCTCGTTTGCTTCAACATACAAACTTTTAACAAGAGAGGTTCTGAAAGCCTCCAAGGCAAGCCTTAGCCCCTGATCATAGACACTTTCTAGCATCTTGATGTACGTTTTCCTTGCTGATCCATAAACTATGCTCCCATACTCTAACCGAGATCTTACAAGTGCTCTATAGAGACGCAGCAGCACAGTAGAGTCTGCACCCCATTAAAGCACTGGGGGGTAAGTGTTTTAAAAACTGATAATGAATTTTATCTGGCCCCACAGCAGTGTCACCAGAGTTCCTTATTGAGAGCAAAAGTTCTTCCATAGTGAAATCTTGGTTGTATGGTTCTGAGTTATCTGAAGAAAAGTTTATTTCTTTTTGTTCTTCTTGTGCTTGTATGATTTGGAACTCAGGATGATAGTTTCCAATAGATGAATTCTTCTCAAACGATTTTACTAGTTGACTAGCTATTTCATGTTTTGTCGTCAGCAGATTACCCTGATGATTAGTATGCTGTATTTGAAGTCCATTCGCCTTACCCTTCATCTTTCTAATTAAATCCCAGATCTTTATGGTAGATGTGTTGGATGTGAGGCTTGATACAAATTCCCTCCAGCTCTGTCTCTTTGCTTCATTGATGATCCTGCGTGCTTTAGCTCGACAGATTTTAAATCTGGTCAGGTTTTCTGTTGTTGAATGTTTATTGAACATCCTCTCTGCTTTTTTCCTTGCCTCAATGGCCTTTTTGCAGTCATCATTGAACCATGGGTTGGACCTATGATGTGGCTTTGCTGATGTTTTTGGGACAGCCTTATCTGCAATTGTAATTAAGGTTTGAGCAAAGCTCTGAACAGAGTTACAGTGTGGTTGAGGTTTTTGGCTGAATTTCTCTTTGCTCAGAGAAACAAAGGAAGACCAGTTTGCTTTTTTGAGTTACCATCGCGGAGTTCTTGATTGCACATCCACTTCTGCAGATGTCAATATTAGTGGAAAATGGTCACTTCCACAAAGATCATCCAAGACCCGCCACGAGAATTCCAGCACTAGCTCAGGATCACATATAGATAGGTCAATTGCAGTATAGGTTCCATGTCCTGGGTGGAGGTATGTGTGAGACCCATCGTTCCAAAGACATAGATCATTTTTAGCAATAAAATCCCCCAGTATCCTGCCTTTTGCATTTGAGCAAATTCCTCCCCACAGAGGGTTATGACCATTAAAATCACCCATAAGGATGTATGGGGATGGCAACTGATTATGAAGGGCACCAAGATTTTCCGGTGTCACAATCATATCTGGTGGTATATAGACAGAGCATAAGGTTATTACTTTATGCACAGTTAGACGAACTGCCACTACTTGTAACGAGACTAAAGCCAAGTGGCTGTGAATTAGGTCATTCCTTAACTAAAACTGCTGAACCACCAGATGGACGATGCACATTTGGACCATATGTATTATACATAGTATAATGTTTCAGAAACATGGGGTTGGTTGATAGCAGAAGACTTTCTTGAAGGCAAAAGGCAAGGGGATTAAAACTAGCAGCGAAATGCTGCACTTCAGAGAAATTGGCCTTAAAGCCACAACAGTTCCACTGGATAATGTGGCTACCCACCATCAGATAGGTAAAACAAAAATACTCTCCTTATGCTTGCTTTTGGGGGAGGAGCTGCGACTAAGGCAAGTCGTGACTTCAGACATTTCTGCATTCCCATTCTTTTGCAATTTATTTTCTTGACTTGATTTTGCCTGAGAAGAGGAGCTGGATTTTTTCTTTTCTTTTGATGACTGGTTTTGTTCTGCAGACTTGCTTAGACTTTGACTCAAAGGTTGGCTTATTGTAGTCAGGCCTTGAATATTCATTTTACTTTTAACAGGGACTCCGGAATTTTTAATACTACTTAATAATGAGGGCTTATCTTTAGTTAACCAGGTCAGATCTGTCTGGCACTCAGCAGGCTGCATCTTAGGTTTCACAACAGAGGAGAAAGTCTGCTGGAATTTGTACTTTGGGAAATCTTCTACCAGTTTACGTGCCTCAGGGTAGCTAATTTTCTTAGTACCTACATTTGACAGTTTGAATTTCTTTTTCCTTGATCCAACAAGGACATTCCGCCAATGATGCCACATGATTGCCTAAAAAGTTACTACATTTGGGAGGTGTTGGGCAGGCCAACTCATGCCCTTCCTCTCCACAGTTGCAGCAGACTGGTTTATTCCTACATCCTGCAGAGCCATGGCCAAACTTTTGGCAGTTAAAACATCTCAACGGGTTTGGAATAAAGGTATCAACAGTTACACTCAGATACTGTATCCTATTTGGATTCTTTCTGGGAGTTGATGCCAGTTGAATGTCAGAATGTAAGTGCCAGTTTTTACTGTTCGGTCATCTTTTTTAATGGTTATCCTCTTCACATGTGTTACTCCTTGTTGTTGCAGTTCTGAGGCTATTTCATCCTCTTCCATATCGTGGCGTTATCTAGTATGAAATACTCCTTTGCAGCTGTTTAGAGAAGGGTGAGGAAAAGCCTTCATTGGAACACGAGCCAGCACATCACACTGTAACAAATTTTCAGCATGGGATTTCTTTAAGCATTCCACCAAAATCTGGCCAGACCTCAGTTGTTTTTTTTTTTTTTTTAACATGCTTAACTGACCCTGCAATACCTGAAATTCCTTTCTATATAGCAAAAGTGGACAGCTTAGAAAGAGGCATATCTGATGACAGCAACTCTTAAACAATAAGCCTTGGCCAATTATCACCGTTTGGAAGAGCCATCCTGCTAATTCCTGGGTCATCCACATCATCTTCCAACATTTGTTTTTTTAGGGGTTTGTTTAGTAGCCATATTTTATAGTGTATGCTTCATCATCCCTGCTCCCCACCCTCCTCGGAGCCCTACAAGGGGATGCACAGAGCCGCGGACTTCCTGCAGGTTATGCACCAGGGATACAGGGATGATGTACTCAAGCAATGAAGCACAAAAGTGCAAATTACTCAACTGACCCTCCGCCATAGGATTCTGGGATTAGGATATGTTATACTGACAAAAGCCATCCCAGAGTAGACCTTGACAAGCCGATTGATTGGACTGGGCCCTTCGAACATCCCGTTTAAGTGAAGTAGGAGCCAAAGCACTGTGTTGGACTTGTGAAAGCCGCAGCAAGACACATTCCTCAAGAACCAGGACCTCTTCCTCCACTGACACGGGTCACAACTCATGGCAAACAAGTCCCCATTTGTCACCTCATATGATCAGCAAGGGGTGCTAGGAACCACTTTAACCATGGGTCCCCTTAGGGCAGGGGTGTCAAACTCATTCCATGGAGGGCCAAGACCCTGCATGTTTTACTTCCACCCAGTGTATCCAGCAGGTGTTTTCACTGATCAGCAATCAGTGGGAAGAAATTCAGTGAAATTACCTGTTGAAGAAACTGGGTGGTGGTAAATCCTGCAGGGTCTTGGCCCTCCATGGAATGAGTTTGACACCCGTGCCTTAGAGGATTATAATACACAAAGTTGATGGACAGTGTTGTGTATGTAAATAGGCTGTATTACTAACATGGCGGCCGGGTTGGACATGGGATGGACCGGGATGGTCTACTTCCGGTTTCTGGTGGTGACGTCGTCCTTGGTATAAAGGAGGTGGGCGGAAGAGGCTCTGCCTCTTTCGTCGTGGGAGCCACCTGGCAAGCAGGCGAGTGCCTTAAGCCTATTTATGTAAATAACCAGTATTATAATAAAGCTCCGTAAACTGTATCAGTTGTGTATTTGCTCTTACCCAATTATGGACACAACGTTTGGCAACGAGGTAAAAGCAGGAATGGAGAAGTCTGTTGCTGAATTTCGGCCATTTCTGGAGGCCCCAGGTAAGCCGCCCGTGCCATGGCCTTGTTGGTTCACTGCTTTTACTAACTACCTCGTAGTTCTGAACCTCAGCGACCGTGAGAGGCTTCGCACGAGGGCTGTATTAATCCATAATTTGGGTACTGAGGGGCAGAGAATACTGGAGAGCCTGGGGGGGATGATAGCGTTGATGGTGTTGTGGAGTTGATGGCACACCATTTTCGTGCTCCGGAGAGCATCGCGGTCCAGCACATCCAGTTTCGACAACGCCGCCAGCGGTTGGGAGAACCAATGATGAGGTTCATTGAAGATCTCCGAGGGCTGCCGAGGGGATGTGGTTTCGGACTCCTGGAAGACGAAATGATTCGAGAACAACTAGCAGAGCACGACCGCTGTACAGCAGCCCAGTCCAGATTGTTAGCGTATCCAGGAAAGTTGACGTTGGCCACGGCTATCGAGCTCGCCCAACGATTCGAGGCAGCAGAGACCATCGTGAGAGGCCTTCCTGAAGGGGCTTTTCTGGTTGAGGATGAGTCTTGCACTGAGGCACTGTTTTGGGACCCTAGTGATGGTGATGTCGGCAAGGATGTGTATGCCTCCGCTGTTAAAATAAGGTACGCCCCAGGTACGCCACGCTGTTATGGCTGTGGGTCCCCTGTTCAAGGCCAATGTGTGCCCGGTGAAAGGAAAGCATTGTGGCAAGTGTGGTTTGTTGGACCACTTTGCCAGGGCTTGCGCTAACTTTGAACGCAGGAGCCGTATTGGAGAACCAGGTGCTGCGCAGAAGATTCCGACAATAGTGCACATGGTCTTCCCGGAGACCACGGGGAGGATCGGGTGTGATGTCATGCTCGATGGCATCGTGTTTCCACTGCTGGTGGACACTGAAGCAGTTATCTCCATGTTGAACCTGGCAACCATGAATAGTTTGTTTTCCCACCAACAAATAAAACAACAAGGAAGAGACTATTATGGCTATGGATGGAACAGACTGGCAGTTTTGGGGTTTGTGGAAATGGAAGCCCGTTATAAGTCTGTTGTTGTGCCCCGGGCCTGCATTCACATCACTGCTGCGGAGGTTAACATCATGGGGTGTAATCTTTTTTATAGCCTGGGTTTCTTCATTGCCAATGTGTCGGGTGAGGAGTGGTCGGGCTGCGGACTGTGGAGCTGACCGACTTCATTGGTGGATGGCGTGGAGGTGAGGGAATCAGACTGGCTGGACATGAGTTACTATGAGGGAGAGCACGTTCGGCGCCACGCGATGCTGCCTCGGGATGGACCCGATGCCGGTCTTTCTGTTGCCCTGGATAAGGGTGTGGGACAGTACGTCAGGACCCCAGGGACGGCCTTTAAGTATGAGGTGCCCACGCCGGATGCTGAAGGGGCGAGACCAGAGAGCATGTTGATAAATTGCTCGGGAAGGCGGTCTACCATGGGTGGCACGGACCGTACCCGCGAGTCGACCGGATCAGTGGTGGAGACCAGTCAGACCCAAAGTGACCAGAAGAAGAAGACATGGGTTTTCCTGTGGGTCGGAGACATGGTGCAGCCCAAGGTTGAGGCCCGGATGAGAGAGATGCACGGTTCGCACGAGTGGCACAACAAGAGGAGACGGTTCCGAGTGGAGGCCATTTGGAATGATGGATATCTACGCTTGTGTGACCAGACCTGGAGGCACCCAAACGAGTTACATCATGTGGAGGAGAAGAACCGATGTAGTGGGACCCCCAAGGTCAAAAGATGGAAGCGGTCGGAGAGAAACCCAGCAAAGGACTGAGAGTGTGGTGTGTCTTTATTTTTTTGTCTGCTTGTTGTCATGTTTGTTTTACTCCGGTCCTGATGTGTTTATTTTACTGCTGATGTGGTACCCTGGTTGATTAAAAAAAAAAAAAAAAAAAAAAAAAAAAGGAGATGATGAGTGAAATGTAAGAATTTTTTTTTATTTATTTTTTTTTTTTGTTACTTATTTGTACCCGTAGGTAGATTTGGTTTGCAGTCTGGTGACAAGCCACCGGCTGCTGGTCGCTGCGTGCGCAAGCGCCCTAAACCTACATGTTTTTGGTGTGCGGGAGGAAACCGGAGAAATCCCGGAGTAAATCCACGCAACACGGGGAGAACATGCAAAATCCACACAGCTCACTGTTGGTCGGGGGCTGGGATCGAACCCACGATCTCATGATCCCTGCGATCCCCCGGCCGAGGGTAAAACTGTGCTGCCACAGTGCTAAACCACTGCGCCACCGTGCAGCCCGGTGCAGAAATGGGGCGTTTAATGATACTTGAGAGCTAAATTTTAAAGGATCTGTATTGTAAATGTGGGATTTTATTGGCTCAACGGCAGTGGTTTAGCGATGTGTTGAATTGCTATGTACTGCATTAGTTTTACTGACATATTGGTTTTAATACCAGAGTTTGGGGTGGTGGGGTGTGTCTACCCATGTAAACCGTCTGTCTGTATAGATTTGCATACCCAGCGTCAAGTGTAATATGATGTACCCATTATGGGATGAGTGTTGGGGTGGGGGGCGCAGTAGTTTGGATGTGTTTTGTGTGTCTTTTATGTGGAGCTGTTCTGGGATTGTTTTAGTTGAGATGCACAGCTTTGTTTTGAATGTTTGGCAGCAGAATAATCCGCCCAGCTGTGTGGGGGTGCTGGCAGTCTACCTGGCCCCCCAGCCTTAGTTGTGTGCATGGATAGGAGGTTTATTTGTTTCTGTGATTGCTTTGTTTTAGTGTGAGTCGGGAAGCAAATTTGGGTGGGCTATCTGTGCGCTTGGAATTTTTTTGAAGGGGGGGGGCAGAATGTTGTGTATGTAAACAGGCTGGATTACTCAGATGGCGGCCGGGTTGGACACGGGATGGACTGGGATGGTCTACTGCCAGTTTCCGGTGGTGGCATCGTCCTTGGTATAAAGGAGGTGGGCGGAAGAGGCTCTGCCTCTTTCGTCGTGGGAGCCACCTGGCAAGCAGGCGAGTGCCGTAAGCCTGTTTATGTAAATAACCAGTATTATAATAAAGCTCCGTAAACTGTATCAGTTGTGTATTTGTTCTTACCCAATTATGGACACAACAGACAGTTTTACCGTGACTCTGGTAAGGGAAGCTAACAGGTACTAGTCTTGCCTGTTACAAAAAAGTCATACCCAGGATGAAAATAAATGAGTAAATAAATTGAAAATTTATGAGAAAAAAGTCCCAAATCTCTGAGGAAAAGTTGTAAGTTTACAGGAAAAAAAGTGGAAAATTTGACAAAGTTCCAAATTTTAATGAAAAATTTTGCAAATTTATGGAAAAAAACTCACAAATTTACAAGAAAATAGTAAATTTACAAAGAAGAAAGTAACAAATTTATGAGAAAAAGTTTCAAGATTACAGTAAAAAAGTGGTAAATAAGAAAGTTCCAAAATTACAAGAAAAAGTTCACAAATTACGATAGTTTTATGCTACGAAAAATGCACTAAAATGAGTTGATGTGAAGAAGGGTGTTTAATATGGGTGGAAAATGGTATATTGAAATGGAATATTTAATCACTGAAGCATTGTGACCAAAGCATGTCACATACCACCCTTAGTGACACTGGATAAATGTGGAAAAAGGACATAACGTGTCCCCTGTAAAAGGACTGAATGCCTCACAGTTGCTGAGCGTGACAAACGAGCTCGGAGCTTCAGGGGTTAATTACATTCCATTAAAGATCTGAGGGCTTCAGTGAGCTTCAAACAAACTCGTTCATGTTAGACCGTTTCTGTGGAACATCAAGAGGCAGAAGCCGTTCCCAGTGGTCGCATTTACAGATCCGATAACAGGGCTGTCATCACTTCAGCAGAGCAGATCTCCATAATCGCCAACGCTGCAAACTCTGAGCCGCTCTGCCCCGAAAACAAGTCACAGACCTGATGATTTTTTTAAATACAGAAAAGTACAGTCATCTGCAAAAATTACTGAAGCATAATAGTCACTCAAGGCCTCACAGGAGGGTTGGAGGCTGCAGTCAGGGATCTTTCCTGGTCGTTGGGGGGGGGGAAGGGGGCGCTACGCAAGATTGTGTTTGCGCGCCCGTGCGTAATTTTGTAATGGACAAGTATTTAACTCCTTTAAAATGAGGAAAAATCTCTCTCCTCCCAACAAAAACACAAAATGAACTGGAGTCAGATGTAAATTTACGAGAAAAAAAAATACACATTTATGATGAAAAAAAGACATTTATGAGGAAAAAAGCTACAAATTAATAAGGAAAAAAGTTGCAAATTTATGAAAAAAACTGTTGCAACTTTATGAGGAAAAAGTTGCAAATTTACAAGTAAAAAGTTGCCAATTTATGAGGGAAAAGATGTAAATTTATGAGGAAAAAAGTTGTGAATTTATGAGAAAAGATTTACAAATTAATGAGGAAAACGGTTGCAAATTTATGAGAAAAACTTGCAACTTTATGTGGAAAAAGCTGCAAATTAAAAAGGTGCAAATTTACAAGAAAAAGTTGCCAATTTATGAGGAAAAGCTGTTGTTAATTTGAGGAAAGAGCTGCAAATTTACAAAGTTGCAAATTTGCAAGAAAAAAGTTGCAAATTTAGCTTTAAGTTTATAAGATAAAAGTTGCAAGTTTATGAGAAGTCACAAATCTACAAGAAAAAAGTTGCAAATTTATGAGAAAAGGTTGCAAATTAACAAGGAAAAAGTTGCAAGTTTATGAGGAAAAAAGATGCAAATTTAGCTGCAACTTTATAAGAAAAAAGTTGCACATTTATGAGAAGCAATGGTACTGTGAGGAGAGTACAATATCCTCCAGCCTCTGTTTTCTTTGACGATCCCAAGATGTCACTGAATCACAGCAGTTTTTATTTTTTTTATTTTTCATGAAATCATGAATGCCCAGATCTGCTGACCTTTGACCTGGACCACAGCCTGGATGCAGACCCTCCTGCAATATGTGCATCATCAGTGTATATCAAACCCTGGCACCAAGTTTTAAATCACTTGGAACTAAACGGTAGGAGGAGTTGATTTTACAAAACAAGCGAGACGGACGAGCATTGCCATGACATAATCGTCCTTTTGTCTTCTACTAGTGGGGGATAAAAAGTTGCAAATTTATGAGGAAAAAGTTGAAAAAGATTTCAATTCCCCCCCCCCCCCAGCAATGATGAGTTAACATTAAGGTGTAGTTAGTATTTTGATTTAACATCTACATTTGAAAGTCACATTATTTTTTATTTTTTAAAGGCTAAAATATGGAAAGTATTCTCAAATATTGCTGTTAATCTGGTTAAAAAAGTGACTGAAAAATTTACACCATATTTTGATGCTGTGCAGAGGTACAGTGGTGTGAAAAAGTGTTTGCCCCCTTCCTGATTTCTCTTTTTTTTTGTATGTTTGTCACACTTAAATGTTTCAGATCATCAAACAAATTTAAATATTAGACAAAGATAACACAAGTAAACACAAAATGCAGTTTTTAATAATGTAATATGTGAGGGAAAGTGTGCAATTTGAGTTTATATAATGTAGTGATGGTCAGATGAGGCTTTCTGGAGGACTTGAGGCCTTTCATGGCAGCTCTGCCACCATCAGTGTGTGAATGTGTGGGTGGGTGTGTGTGTTGTCACCACTACTCTTCATCCTGTACACAAATATGTGTCGGAGCAGACATGACAACAGACACATTATAAAGTATGCTGATGACTCAGTTATTGTCAGTCTCCTCCAGGATGGTGAGAGTGGCCACGGCCCAGTAGTTGATGATTTTGTTCACTGGTGTGAGGATTCCTACCTGCAGCTGAATACGACAAAAACTAAAGACATGATTATTGACTTTAGGAGGAAAACTCCCAGGCACAAAGTCACTGCACTAAAAGGCCAGACCACCGAATGTGTACAATCCTACAAATATCTTGGGACGACTATTGACAGTAATTTAAACTTTGAAGAGAATTGTGAAAGGGTGTGCAAAAAGGGTCAGCAACATTTGCATTGTTTAAGGAAAGTTGCACGCTTCCAAATTGGCCGAACCATAATGACAGTGTTTTATCGGGCTTTTATTGAATCCGTTTTATCCTTTTCTTTAGTGTCATGGTTTGGTCAGATAAAACTGAAACAGAGGAAATCCTTGGATCAGGTAGTCAGATGGTCCAGTCGTTTGCTTGGTGAGTCACAGCTGAGCCTGACATCCCTGTACACCAGACAGGTACAGAGGATGGCTACCTCCATTTTAAATGATGACTCCCACCCTTTGCACTGCCACTTTCAGCTTCTTCCCTCCAGACGGAGGTTTGCTGTCCCAAAATGTAAAACCCAGCGCTACAAAAACAGCTTTGTTCCTGCTGCTGTTAAAGAATTGAACAAGATGTAACAATATAGTGCACATAATTTAGTTACCTTGTAGAAGCTGGGTTAATCATCTCAGACTGGATGCAGAGGGTAAACAGAGAAGGACTATAGGTATTGAGAAGGGAGAGATTATGGTGAGGTAGCAGGAAGAAGGAGTTGGGGGGAGAAGGGATGAATGTATTGTGATGTGAGATGTCATGCAGATGTGAGATGGGCGGTTGGTATAAAAGGAGAGACTCTGGTGTAGTGATATATGCTTTTTCTGTGTATGACTGATGTGAGAGTGAATAAAGTCGTCTGCTGCATAAGTCTGCCTCCGTTATTTACACTGTCCACACTGGTGACCCCTTTGACGAATTATGGAACACGAGGCAAGAACCCCAGAGTCGGCCCGAACAGGAAGCCCCAGCAACACGGCAAGCATCCCAGAGACGGCCCGGACGGGAACCCCCAGCAACGCATGCGCTGTTTCAGTCAAACTACCGGACTTTTGGCTGCACGACCCGCAGTCTTGGTTCCATCACACCGAGGCTCAGTTCGCCCTCCGGGGAATAACGGCAGATGACACCAGATATTACTATGTGGTCGCAGCGCTGGACGCTCGCACGTCTCAGCAAGTAGCGAGCCTGCTCCTACAGCCTCCAGCCCATGACAAGTATGGGGCTCTCAAGGCCGCGCTGACCCGGCGCTACACGCTCTCGGACTGTGAGAGAGCAGAGAGGCTCCTGAGGCGCTCCGAGTTAGGAGATGGGTCGGTGGTCGAACTGATGGAGAAGATGTTGTCATTGATGGGCACGGACGACGGGCATTTTCTGTTTGCCCACCTTTTCCTCCGGAACCTCCCAACAGATGCAAGAGCGGTTCTTGCCAATTCACCGTTGCTGGCCGCGCGTGACTACCGGGCACTAGCCCAGGAGGCAGATCGGATCATCCTCACTACCAGAGCCCTTACAGTGAACGCGGCGGCGTCAGAACCCAGCGAGACGACCAGCGGAGGCGAGAAGCCACCGACGGTAGCGGCAGCGGGGGCCAGGAAGCGCCAGAGAGACACGCTCTGCTTCTACCACCGCCGCTTTAGAGAGAATGCACGCAGATGTGAGCCACCGTGCCAACTCAAGCGTTCAGGAAACGCCAAGGCCGGCAGTCGGTAGCAGCTGCGACCGCCGGTGAAGAGAACAAGCTGCTCTACGTGACGGACTCGCGCTCAGGGAGACGGTTCCTCGTAGACACCGGAGCCCAGAAGAGCATCATCCTGCCGTCCTACGCCGACCGGCTAGCAGGAGCTAGCGGCCCCGAGCTGGTAGCCGTAAACGGTTCGGATATTAAGACTTTTGGTGAGAGAACACTGACTTTATCCCTACACGGCCGTATGTACGAGTGGACTTTTGTCATAGCAGCATTGAGTTTCACAATCCTGGGAGCTGATTTTCTGTGTGCACATGGGTTTCTAGTCGATGTTTCTAACAGACGCTTGGTTAATGCAATGTCTTTTGATTCTCTCCCCTGTACAGCTCAAGGGGCCGGGCCAATAACACTAGCCAACGCCACAGCTCCAGGCGGTAAGTTCCATACACTGCTCACTCAGATCCCAGCACTCACGGTCCCAACATTTTCGGCGGCCATCGCTAAACACGGGGTGGAACACTTTATCACCACCACTGGGCCACCCGTTTTCGCACGACCTTGGTGCCTGGACGCAGTTAAACTGGCCATAGCGCGCGAGGAGTTTGCCAACTTCGAAAGGTTGGGCATCATCAGGCGCTCAAACAGCCCACGGGCATCCCCGCTACACATGGTCCCTAAGGCCGAGGGATCGTGGCGACCGTGCGGAGATTTCTGCAGGTTGAATAACGCCACAGCGCACGGCCGCTACCCAATTCCCCATATTCAGGATTTTTCCGTTCACCTCGCCGGGGCACGCATTTTTTCTAAAATAGACCTGGTCCGTGGTTACCACCAGGTCCCAGTGCACGTGGAGGACATACCCACAACAGCGGTAATAACTCCGTTTGGCTTGTTTGAGGTTTTACGCATGCTCTTCGGATTAAAAGGCGCGGCACAGACGTTCCAACACATGATGGATGCGGTGTTGCGCAATCTGCCGTTTGTGTTTGTCTACCTGGATGATATCCTGGTGGCCAGCGCGTCCGAGGACGAACACGTAACCCACCTCAGGACGGTTTTCCGGAGGTTGGAGGAGCACGGGTTAATAATCAACCCGGCGAAATGCCAGTTCGGCGTGATGGGGATTGACTTTTTGAGGCACCGCGTCTCACCGGAGGGAGCAATACCCTTGCCCGACAAGGTGCGTGCCGTGGCGAATTTTCCCCGGCCTCAGATGGTCAGGGCGATGCAAGAGTTTTTGGGGATGGTTAACTTTTATAGCCGGTTCCTCCCCCGTGCAGCTCAGCTCATGCAGTCATTGTACGCCGCGCTCAAGAAACGGAAACCGGCGGACAGAGTCGAATGGACTCCGGAGCGGGAGCGGGCGTTCTCTGAGGTTAAAACAGCCCTGGCAAACGCCGCACTGTTGGCGCACCCGGACCCGGCAGCCCAGATAGCGCTCACTACTGACGCCTCAGACGTGGCCATAGGGGCCGTCGTGGAGCAACGCGTCGCCAGTTTCAGCAGGGCTTTGCGCGACAGTGAGCGTAAATACAGCGCGTTCGACAGAGAGTTGCTGGCTCTCCACCTGGCCATACGCCACTTCCAGTTCTGGCTGGAAGAGCGCAGCTTCACCGCGTTCGTGGATCACAAGCCACTAACGTTCGCGATGGCCAAGGTTTCGGAACCATGGTCGGGCCGGCAGCAGAGACAGCTGGCCGCGATCTCGGAGTTTACGACCGATATTCAGCATGTGTCGGGTAAACTGAATGTGGTAGCAGACTGCCTCTCACGCGCAATAGTGGCCCCGGTCTGCATGGGGATAGATTATACAGCCATGGCCGCACAGCAGATTGGCGATGTGGACGTGTGCGCGCTCCAGTCTGGACCAACAGGGTTAAGACTGGAGAGCAGAGTACTGCAAGACGGCAAGCCCCCCCCCCAATCTGCGACGTCTCCATGGGACGCCCGCGCCCGGTGGTCCCAGTTGCTTGGCGCCGCCGAGTGTTTGAGTCAGTTCACGCTCTGGCGCACCCAGGAGTGCACGTGTCAGTCAAAATGGTGGGAGCAAAGTTCGTATGGCCAGGCCTTCGCAAACAAGTGAAAGAGTGGGCCGCAGCCTGCGTAGCGTGCCAACGAGCCAAAGTACACAGACACACAAAGCCTCCTTTGGAGCCGTTTCATATACCGGCTAAGAGGCTCGACCATGTTCACGTGGACCTCGTGGGCCCCCTCCCACCATCGCAGGGGTTCATGCACCTTCTGACAGCGGTGGACCGCACCACACGCTGGCCAGAAGCAGTCCTGCTGGTGGCAACCACGTCCGTGGACGTGGCGCACACTTTTTTGATGACATGGGTGGCACATTTTGGCATCTCGTCGGACATCACAGCCGATAGGGGCTCTCAGTTTGTTTCTGACCTCTGGTCCGCGATGGCCCATAGCCTGGGGGTCGCAATTCATCGCACAACCGCATACAACCCACAGGCCAATGGGTTATGCGAGCGTTTTCATAGGTCACTGAAAGCAGCGCTCAGGGCTTCGCTGATGGATGCAAATTGGGTAGACCAGTTGCCATGGGTTTTATTGGGGTTGCGTTCCGCACCAAAAGAGGATTTGGAGGCTTCCCCAGCGGAGCTTGTTTTTTCTCTGCCACTGCGGCTCCCCGGAGAATTGTTGCCAGATAATCCCATGCCGGACAACTGTCCGTCTCAGCGTTTGCAGCATAGTGCAGACACAGGCATGCTGCCGGGCCCGGCCCACCACTGTTTTCCACGCGCTTTTGTGCCAAAGATTTTGAAGAACGCGGAATTCATGTTTGTCAGGCACGATGCCCACCGCCCCCCATTGCGCCCACCCTACGATGGCCCGTTCAGAGTGCTGGAAACAGGGGACAAACATTTTTTGTTAGACTTGGGGGGGCCGTAGGGAGAAAATATGTATAGACAGACTTAAGCCCGCCTTTGTGGTGGCAGACGAGCAAGTGATGTTGGCTCAGGCCCCTCGGCGTGGAAGACCCCCACTGAGAACTCCCCAGGTTCATCAGAGCAGCCACACAGGCAAGTCGAAGCCCCCCCTCCCGCCATTGCCCACCCGCAGACAGACACACCCCCAGGACCCCCCCACCGGCACTGCAGTGCCGCGGAGGCAGAAAATCCCCGTTACAGCAGATATGAGGAGACTGAAGCCAAAAGAATGTGAGGACAGAAACTCGGTCTGAGATTCTGGGGGGGGGGGGGGGGGGGGGGGGGGTGTAGAAGCTGGGTTAATCATCTCAGACTGAATGCAGAGGGTAAATAGAGAAGGACAATAGGTATTGAGATGGTGTGGCCACACTTATGTGACCTACTTTGTGACTGATATAAGGCCTCACATTTTAGACAAGAACAAAGGCAGAGCTTCCTTGGAGAGGAGAGGAAGCTGTGAAGGTTTTAGCTTTGGGATGCAAGGCCTGAGATTGTGGGGGTGATTTCAGGGGATTAAAGAGGAGACGCATTGTTACGGGCGATTATAATGCAATGTGACTGGTGATGCAATTTGACTTGTGAACTGTGAGAGTCCTGGTATTTAAGGACGAGAGTTTCCTGTGTTGTCCTCTTTCTTCTTTGAGATGTTGGTGAATGTGAATAAAGATGACTTGAGAGAACCCTGTCTCGTCCTTTCCCACATTCCCACACTGGTGACCCAAGACGAGCATGCAACGAGAGGAGATTTCCCCCAGGCCAGCCTCGTCAGGAGTCCTCAGCCAAGCGAATGCCGCTACAGTCCAGCTACCGGACTTCTGGCAGAACAATCCGCGCTCCTTGTTCAATGCGATTGAGGCACAGTTCACCCTCCGGGGGATATCGGTAGACGCCACAAAATTCCACCACGTGGTCGCAAAACTGGACAACAACATGGCCCAGCATGTGGAGAGCCTGATCGACCAGCCGCCGGACAGTGACAAATACGGCGCATTGAAGGCTGCACTCATCCAGCACTTCACCCCCTCGGTTGAGGAGCGAGCAGAGAGGCTCCTGGCGCTTACTGAGTTGGAAAATGACATGCCCGGGAACCTTATGGAGAAGTTGTTGAGGTTGAAAGGCTCAGATGACGACCACTTCATCTTCGCCCACCTCTTCCTCAGGACCCTACCGTCAGCGACGAGAGCGACCCTGACCAGTTCGCCGTTGTTGGCCCAGCGGGACTACGGCGCGCTGGCCCGGGAGGCGCAGCGAATTGTCAACGCCAGCAGACGCACGGCCACGGCTGCAGCAGCGGAACTCGGCGCGACGACCGCAGATGGCAGGGGACCAGGGGCAGCAGTAGCAGATCCACCGACGACGGCGGCGGCGAGAGCCAGGGAACACGGAGGAGACGTCCTTTGTTGCTACCATCACCGTTTCGCAGGGAGGGCACGCAAGTGTGTACCACCGTGCCAGTTTCAGCGTTCGTGAAACGCCAAGACCAGGAGGGGGTCAGTAGCAGCCGCGGCCCTCGGGGAGGAGAACAAGCTGCTCTACTTGTTGGATGCACGCTCGGGGAGGCAGTTCCTCGTGGACACAGGCTCCCAGTTGAGTTTCATCACACCCTCCTATGCGGACAGACTGGCAGGTTCCGGAGGTCCCGGGGTGACAGCAGCGAACGGCTCGGCGATTAAGACCTTTGGTGAGAAGACTCTGCTTCTGTCTCTACACGGCCGTACATTTGAGTGGACTTTTGTTATAGCAGCAATGAATTTCAATATGTTGGGGGCTGATTTTTTGTGCTCACATGGTTTGTTGGTTGATCTCGCTAACAGGCGCCTGGTTAATGCACTTTCCTTTGATTCTATCCCCTGTACAGCGCGAGTGGCCCCGCCAACAGCACAAGCCAACATCACAGCTGCAAGCGGTAAGTTCCACACACTGCTCACTCAGTTCCCAGCACTCACGGTCCCCACATTTTCGGCTACAGTCGCTAAACACGGGGTGGAACATTTTATTACCACTACCGGACTGCCCGTTTTTGCAAAAGCTCGGCGCTTGGACGCAGTTAAACTGGCCATAGCGCGCGAGGAGTGGTGTGGCCACACTTATGTGACCTACTTTGTGACTGATATAAGGCCTCACATTTTAGACAAGAACAAAGGCAGAGCTTCCTTGGAGATGACAGGAAGCTGTGAAGGTTTTAGCTTTGGGATGCAAGGCCTGAGACTGTGGGGGTGATTTCAGGGGATTAAAGACGCATTGTTACGGGCGATTATAATGCAGTGTGACTGGTGATGCAATTTGACTTGTGAACTGTGAGAGTCCTGGTATTTAAAGACGAGAGTTACCTGTGTTGTCCTCTTTCTTCTTTGAGATGTTGGTGAATGTGAATAAAGATGACTTGAGAGAACCCTGTCTCGTCCTTTCCCACATTCCCACAATGGGAGAGATTATGGTGATTTCACAGGAAGAAGTAGTGGGGGGAGAAGGGTTGAATGTATTGTGATGCGAGAGGTCATGCAGATGTGAGATGGGCGGTTGATATAAAAGGAGAGACCCTGGTGTATTGAGACATACTTTTTCTGTGTATGACTGATGTGAGAGTGAATAAAGTCGTCTGCTGCATAAGTCTGCCTCCGTTATTTACACTCTTCACAACCTATTTATTAATTTTATTTTTACTTATTTTTGTAGGTTTTTTATTTGGGTTCTAAATCTTTTATTGGGTGTTAGACTTTTGAGTTTTTAACCTCTTTGACTAGTCTAACTTTTTAATATGACCCTTCTCTCTTATCTGTTTTTTCTTATTTCTTTGTCCTATGTCCTGATTGGTGGAGCCTTGAGTACTTTTATCATGTTTATAGTCAGCTTCATGTGTGCCTGTGTTTGCGTTCATGTTGAATGTAATTGTGGTTTGTAAATATGGATGTCACCTAACTGCAAAACAAATCTACCTACGGGTACAAATAAAGGAACCTGAACCTGAACGGGTGGATTGCAGGATCTGTAAAGCGCTTTGGTCATCCTAGATAAGAAAAGCGCTATATAAGTGAACACCATTTACCATTTTCATCAAAATGGCTCATACAGACGAGGCCTCATGTGAAACTTCATTTTCTCCACCAGGCCATCTAGTGGACAAAATGTATACAACATGCAGATTTTTACAAGGGAATTATTGGTTTAATGTGTATTGTTTCATTTCAATAAATGCACTGTCTTTTAAGAAATATCAATGATCATAAGGCAAAAAATAAAACTGAGGTGACTACAGTGAATGTGCTTGTGTTATTTATCCATTTTTTTAAGAAATAACTTTTCAACAGTCTTATACTGTCTTTCCCAGTATATTCATCTGTCCTGATTGTCATTCAGGGAACAATAGTGCCTCAGCATAATGACCCAAGCTCTTTGAAACACAACGGACACTTCACCTTGCAAATAAAAATAAATTATAGGAATGGCCCAGCTGGGACTGGAACCCCAGCTTCCCAGTGGCAGGACAGATATTTTATCTTTAAGCTACTACTTAATCATGGATAGTTGAGGCTTTCTTGAAGACTTGAGGCCTTTCATCAAAATGGCTCATATAGACGAAGCCTCATTGTGGTGTGTGAGATATGAGTGTCTGGGAGGCCGTCCCCACCCACAGGGTGATGTCAGGCGGGAACGGCCCACTCTGTATATAAACCCCAGTTCTGTGTAATAAAGTTAGTTGTTGGCTGCATCAAGACTCGCCTCCTTCTCCGTCATTTCTCAGACATAACATTTGGCGATGAGGAGTTTAGTGGCAGCGTGCTGGTTGCTTTAGCCATTGGCACCGTTTCTGGAGCATGAGAGGGAGCCTGTAATTCTCTGGCTGGAGTGGAGAACCTCGTTTGAGGAGTATATTGGGGCGCTGGGCCTACACAGGCTGGACGGGAGACGTCGGCGGGCGCTCCTGGCCCACAATCTTGGCGCGGAGGGCTGAAGGATCCTCGGTGCTCTGGGTGGCGCGGACCTCTGTGAGGATGCTGTCAAGCAGCTGGCCAGGCATTTCGACGGTCAGACGAGGGCCGTGAAGCAGCGCGTGATGGAGATCTTGGCATCTTGGCGCGCATTTAGCCTAAGGGCGCCAAGCTGGGCCTCAAAGCGGGACCGGAACCGCAAGTAGAAGAGTCCCCGGTCACCAAGGTCAGTGAGCCAGCCATGGAGCCCAGCTTGACCCAGGACCATGGCGGAGGCGGGTCAGACGGTGCAGTGTGTGAGAGCAGCGGAGAGGTGGTGCAGCAGGACGCAGAGATGATGCAGCAGGAGTTAGCCCTGCAGCTGGAGGCCATGCGGTGGGAGGCTGGACAATGGTTGAGAGAGACCAATGCTGGCAGAGAGGTGGTGCAGTAGGAATTAGCCCCGCTGCTAGAGGCCATAGAGAGGGAGTCGGCCCCGCTTTTGGAGGCTGCACAGCGGGCGAGCGGGACCGTGCAGGCCGAGGGCTTCGGGGAAGAGCCGCAGCCGGACATGATGACGGTGCAGAGGAGCACCGGGACTGAGAGCACTGGATGCAGTGGTGAGGAGCCTGGGTTGGTGAGCAAGCCCGGCGAAGGTGATGGTGTAGGCCCCAGAGATGGGCAGCAGCAACCGAATGTGGAGGCAGAGCAGCGAAGCACACTGGAGGAGGGTGCTGGGTGTTCTAAAGAGGTGCCCGAGGCAGCGAACAAGGATAAGGGTAAGGACCTGTACTTATATAGCGCTTTTCTAGTCTCAAAGACCACTCAAAGCACTTCACTAGTACTAAGCCTCTACTGTACGGGCCTATAGGAGACAGATATCTAGGGACAATTTAGAACAACCAATTAACCTAACATGCATGTCTTTGGATTGTGGGAGGAAACCGGAGCCCCCGGAGTAAACCCACGCAGCACAGGGAGAACATGCAAACTCCACACAGAAAGGTTCCAACCCCTGCCAGCCTGGGGATTCAAACCTGGAACCTTCTAGCTGTTAGGCAACAGTGCTAACCACTGCACCACCGTGCTCCCCGAATAGCAAGGCCGAAGAGCGAGCTTCGGTCCTTCCCGAGGTGAGGCCACTGGGGGCCGGAGTACGTGGAGCCATGATGTCGGTGTGTGGGACAGTTGGGAACAGCATGTTGGGCACGAAGAGGTGGCGTACAGACCAGCAGCATGGCAGGTCCAAAGGGAAGAAGTGCCAAATAATAGGAAAAGACATTTTCCAAAGGAGGGGTGCTTCAACCCTGGGAGTGGACGGAGGCCAGGGGCGCACGTGCCGTGGGGCTGCCCAGGGCCTCCGAGGCAGTTTTGTGAATGGTGGTCCAGAGACTATGGTGTTATTTGAAACTTTTCTTGTGTAGATAATTATATGTGTATATATATATATATATATACTGTATATATATATATATATATATATACACACTACCATTCAAAAGTTTGGGGTCACTTAGAAATTTCCTTATTTTTGAAAGAAAAGCACTGTTTTTTTCAATGAAGATAACTTTAAACTAATCAGAAATACACTCTAATATCTAATATACATTGCTAATGTGGTAAATGACTATTCTAGCTGCAAATGTCTGGTTTTTGGTGCCATATCTACATAGGTGTATAGAGGCCCATTTCCAGCAACTATCACTCCAGTGTTCTAACGGTACAATGTGTTTGCTCATTGCATCAGAAGGCTAATGGACGATTAGAAAACCCTTGTGCAATCATGTTAGCACAGCTGAAAACAGTTTAGCTGGTTAGAGAAGCTATAAAACTGACCTTCCTTTGAGCAGGTTGAGTATCTGGAAAAAAATATTTCAAATACAAATCATTATTTCTAACCTTGTCAATGTCTTGACTATATTTTCTATTCATTTTGCAACTCATGGTGGTATATAAGTGTGACTTTTCATGGAAAACAAAATAATTGTCTGGGTGACCCCAAACTTTTGAACGGTAGTGTATATATATGTGTATTTGATGCTGGTGTGCATGTGAGTGAGAATATGGGATTAATTTTACTTTTCGGAGACTAGGTCCAGTTTAGTTGTTTTGTGTGAATGTGATAGGTTGTTTTATTACTATATGTTATTCTCCCTGTTCTTAGTGTGTGAGTCGGGTTAAAAAAATTTGGGTGGGTTTCCTGTGTGCTTGACTTTTTTTTTTTTTTGAGGAGGGGGAAATGTGGTGTGTGAGATGTGTGTCTGGGATGCCGTGCCCGCGGGCATAGCCCACTCTGTATATAAACCCCAGTTCTGTGTAATAAAGTTAGTTGTTGGCTGCATGAAGTCTCACCTCCTTCTCCGTCATTTTTCAGACATAACACTCATGTGAAACTTCATTTGCTCTACTGGGCCATGTAGTCAACAAAAAATATACGGCATGCATATTTTTACACGGGCATTATTGGTTTAGTGTGTATTTTTTCAATTTCAATTGAACAGCAAATTTCAATTTGCTGTCTTAAGAAATATCAATAATCATAAGGGGAAAAAATAAAACTGGAGTGACTACAGTGAATATGCCTGTGTTACTTTGTGTGATTGTACTACTTATACATTTTTATTAAAAAATAATAAATTTTCAATAGTCTTATACTGTCTTTCCCAGTATATTCAGCTCTGTCCTTATTCTCATGCAGGGCACAATGGCAATAGTGCCTCAGCATAATGATGCGTAATAACAATCCAAGTTCTTTCAAACACAACAGACACTTCACCTAGCAAATAAAAATATTACAAGAATGACACAGCTGGGATTCAAACCCATGCCTCCCACTTGTAGAGAAAGATACTTTATCGCTAAGCCATCACCTCAGTTACAATAAATAGCCACTATTTGTGGAAAATACATCAATGGAGGAAATGTGCTCAAAATGTTCCCAAACAGAAGAAGTCCATGTTTTTGGTGCTGCCGCCATCTGAAAATTGGCTGTGACAAATCCTTTACACAGGCAAACATCGACAACACAAAACGTGAGGGACGGGGATTTCCATTGTGTATCGCTGCTCACTTTATTTCATGTTGCGTGCAAAATCATGAATGGCTTCCTGACCCAGTCACATGGTACAATGTCAACACATACGTCACAATACACGCCTCGAAACGTGCTTTGCCAAATATTTCCTGGATGAAATCAGAGCTAAGGAGTCTTCCATCCCATCACTACTATAATGGTATATTTGCAGGTTACAGGTGTGTTTAAGTACTTTTTTTGGTGGTGGGTTGAATCAATTATGTGACTTTGTATAGCAAATTGATTCCAATTAAGAAGGAAAGGTTCTTTATTTGGCATTTAATGGTGAAAGAATGGTGAAATTGAGTTTGTGCAGTGCTTAATTTAGTGACTTAATTTAATAATATGGAAAATTTCTTAACTGGATGAGTAGGTTAGAATGGTTTGTAACAAATTCAATAAACTTGGCAAATAAGTATATTTATTTAACTTTATTTGACTTAATAGATTTGACAAAAATAAAAGATTGAATTACAGTAATTAAATCTAATTCTTAGTTTGCTGACTTGACATGTTCTTTTTCTTTTCTTTCCCCCCCCCCTCTCTTTTGAAGGTTATCAACATGCTACGATGCTTGTCATTCCTTGAATTTGTTAAATGAAGGAAAATGATGAGTAGAGTTGTCCAGCGTTCTCTGTTGGTTGCTATGTCGAGTTGAGGCACGCATCAAGGCTAAAATCTAAATAACTTGACAGGTGATAACCACAGTTGATAACCAAAGGTGATAACCACCCTGTGTGCAGCGTGTGGATGTGGTCAGGAAGATAAAAGGCTTCAAAGGTCCAATAAAGAGCTGCAAACACAAGGGTGTAGAGCTGGTGAAGTCCTTCAGTCCAAGATGGCAGAAGATGTGCTGGGAAAGACTGTTAAACAGCTCAAGAGGGAAAGGACTACAGCCAAAAGCAATTTCACCAGACAAGTCAACTTCCTCAGTAAGGAGGCAGACAACATGGTTGAAACTGAGCTGAAAGAAGAGTTCAGCACACTCACCAGTTACTTCAGAAAAGTCCTCGAAACGAATGATGATTACAGGATGGGGCTCTTGGCTAAGGCTACAAAAGAAGAAGAAGTTGCAATTCTTGGGGAGGCACTAGACAATGACATTGAGATGACTGCAACTGAGGCTGAAGCAAGATTCAAAGAATTGAGAGATACAGTCCAAGTGAACCTGTGGTCAAGATATGGTCAGCACTAACTCACCACTGCAATCCTAAAAGCAGAAAAAACTTGCAATGAAGCAGCTAATGTACCAATTGGAAGTACTCACCTGGAGGGGTATGAGGTGCATCTGGTTCTCCTGGGGAAGAGCGTACAGGAGGCCATTAGACTCATGTTGGCTTGGGAGCGATGGATACTGCTGCAAGAAAGTATCCATCTTTCCATCCATCCATTATTGCTGAGCTTGGTGCTCAGCAATAATGGAACGGAGGAGGGAAATTTGTGGTGGCGTCTTGCATGGCAGCGACCCCTCTATTCTATATATGTCTGTGATTAACATAGTAGATACGAGAAACATAATTTCGTTCTACTGTACACGACTGGCTGTATGGATTGAATGACAATAAAGATGGCTTATCTATGGCTTATCTTATCTAGGAAGGAAGGGATGTTGAGGACAGAGTTAAAGGCCTGAAAGTAACCAGCAGCAAACTAGAGTTAAGAAAAGCTGAATTTGTCACCGCACGTAGCATTGCAGAGGAAACACGAACTGCAGGAGCATCTAGCTCAAGTAGGTTCATTTTGTCTTCTTATATTTATCTTATATTTATTTACCTTTTGTTCTTATTATAGACAAAAATAGAAAGGAGACGTTTTTTACCTTCTTTACATGTTTTGACCTCTGTTCAGATAAAAGTAAATTTTGCATTTCATTTGGAAATCAAAGTCCCAGAGTCTGGAGAAAGAGTGGAGAGGCACAGAATCTAAGTTACTTGAAGTTTAGTGTGAAGTTTCCAGTCAGTGATGATTTGAGGAACCAGGTCATCTGCTGGTGTTGGTCCACTGTGTTTTATCAAGACCAAAGTCAGCGCAGTCATCTACCAGGAAATTTTAGAGCACTTCACGCTTCCTTCTGCTGACAAGCTTTATGGAGAAGCTGATTTCATTTTCCAGCAGGATATAGCACCCCCCCCCACACACACACACACTGCCCAAAGTATCAAAACCTGGTTTAATGACCATGGCATCACTGTGTTTGATTGGCCAGCAAACTCTCCTGACCTAAACTCCATAGAGAATCTATGAAGTATTGTCAAGAGGAAGATGAGAGACACCAGACCCAACAATGCAGACAAGCTGAAGGTCACTATCAAAGCAACCTGGACCTTCATAACACCTCAGCAGTGCCACAGGCTGATCACCTCCATGCCACGCCACATTGATACAGTAATTCATCCAAAAGGAGCCCCGACCAAGTATTGCGTGTTTACATGGACATACTTTTCATTCGGCCAACATTTCTATTAAAAAACTATTTTTTAAAAGTAATTTTATGTAATATTCTAATTTTTTGAGAAACTGAATTTGGGGTTTTCATGAGCTGTAAGCCATAATCATCAAAATTAAAATAAATAAACACTTGAAATATTTCACTCTCTGCGTAATGAATCTATATAATATATGGGTTACACTTTCTGAAATGTGTGATGAAAAATATTGAACTTTTTCATGAAATTCGATTTTTTTGATTCTCACAAACCGGCCTCAGTTTGTGAGAACTCGGGACTGTGTGACCGACACGATCATCGGTAGCACGGGGGCCCCCCAGGGAACGGTTTTGGCTCCCTTCCTCTTCACCCTTTATACTGCAGACTTCTCACACAAGACAACACACTGCCATCTACAGAAGTTCTCTGACGACTCTGCGATCGTTGGCCTCATCTCCAACGGAGATGAAGCTGAGTACAGAGGACTTATCCAGGACTTTGTGGACTGGTGCCATCGGAACTGCCTCCAGATCAACGCGAGGAAAACTAAGGAGCTGGTGGTGGACTGCCGCAGGCAAGGACAACCCCTCACAGCACCAGTAAATATACAGGGAACAGACATTGAGATGGTGACATCCTACAAGTACCTGGGTGTTCATCTGAACAATAAACTAGACTGGTCACACAATACTGACGCACTCTACAAGAAGGGACAGCGCAGGCTGTTCCTACTGAGGAGACTCAGGTCTTTTGGTGTACAAGGGGCGCTGCTGAAGACATTCTATGACACGGTGGTGGCATCAGCCATCACTTTTGGAGTGGTCTGCTGGGGCAGTGGCATTACAGCAGCCGATAGGAAGAGACTGAACAAACTGATCAAGAAAGCTAGCTCTGCCCTGGGGCAGCGCCTTGACCCAATGGAGGAGATGGGAGAGAGAAGGATGGTGGCTAAACTGTCATCTTTGCTGGAGTCTGAGTTCCACCCTATGCAGGACATACTGAATGCACTGAGGAGCTCATTTAGCAGCAGACTACATCATCCTAGGTGCACAACCGAGAGGTTTCGCAGGTCCTTCCTACCTACGGCTGTCAGACTGTACAACCTAAGCAGGGCTGCTCGCAGAGACAGCAATAAGACGTGACAACCTAATAGTTTTGAATGCAAAAGACGCAATAGACTTACACAATGGTCCCCTCCGGTATACAACTAGGAAAATACTGGTCGCTATGGAGGGTGAGAATATGTATGGGTATATAATCATACCATGTAGATTATAATAACTAATTTTTATCATAACTAAGTAGACGGTTGTGCTGTTTCATTCCATCTAGCTACAATGCTCCGCACTGTGTGTGTTTATATATTTATTCCATCTAGCAACAATGCTCCACACTGTGTGTGTTTATATATTTATATATTTATTCCATCTAGCTACAATGCTCCGCACTGTGTGTTTATATATTTATTCCATCTAGCAACAATGCTCCGCACTGTGTGTTTATATATTTATTCGATCTAGCAACAATGCTCCACACTGTGTGTGTTTATATATTTACATATTCATTCCATCTAGCTACAGTACTCCGCACTGTGTTTATATACTCATATATTTATTCCATCTAGCTACAATACTCCGCACTGTGTTTATATACTCATATTTATTCCATCTAGCTACAGTGCTCCGCACTGTGTGTCTATATATATATTTATATTTATATGTACATATGTATACTCGCTGCTCTCGTTTTTCTCTTGCCTTCTGATTGTTGCTCTGAGTGTTGCTATCCCTGTGCTGTTGCAATCCTGGAATTTCCCCACTGTGGGACTAATAAAGGCTTATCTTATCTTATCTTAAATTATAATCAAGATTAAGAAAAGTAAACAGCCAATTATCCAGTCAAATTACTAAAAATATACAACACAAACTCTCTCCAAACAATTAGTCAATTAAGTAATTAGGCACAAAATCTGCAGAACACATCACCAATATTGATCAAAATTTACTGACACACAATTGACTATTCCCAGTTGAAACTACTGCATTTATACATACCAATGGCGTCTCCAAGGACACTTACACATTGGAGCTCACACCCTCAGGAGCCATGCTGAACCGAAGACCCACACACCTGGCTTCCTAATCAACACTCTCTCTACCCGTCTGCCAGGAGACTGAGCTGCTACCACACCTGTCCAGCTGAACACTGCCCCCTTGACTGCCACCTAAAAATCACCATCACTTATCCTAACCCAAATCCTTTCACTAAACAAAGAAAAAAAAATTAGAATGGAAAAATATGCACACACACGGAGTCCACTGACTTAGAGTGCGACACCTCCCACTTGAGCTCCTGGTTACTGAACTCTAGGAGGTCATACAAGTCTTTTAGTCCTTTTAAGTTCTTGCTTGTTCTTCAATGGGAAGCAAGACCACCAGGCATCTTCTTTTGTAGCCTCAGCCAAGAGCCCCATCCTGTAATCATCATTCGCTTCGAGGACTTTCCTAAAGTAACTGGTGAGTGTGCTGAACTCTTCTTTCAGCTGAGTTTCAACCATGTTGTCTGCCTTCTTACTGAGGAAGTTGGCTTGCCTGGTGAAATTGCTTTTGGCTGTAGTCCTTTCCCTCCTGAGCTATTTAACAGTCTTTCCCAGCACATCTTCTGCCATCTTGGACTGAAGGACTTGACGGTGATTCAGAAAAAAAACAACACTGAATGCCTGTGACGTTCGATTTCTCAGGTGGCACTGCATTGAAACCAACATAATTCTGTAAAGGATATTACCATGTGGGCTCAGGAACACTTCAGAAAACCATTGTCAGTTAACACAGTTCATTGCTACATCTACAAGTGCAACTTAACCCAGAAGAACACAGACCCCTTTCTCCTTCAAGGAAAATTATGGGGTCTGGGTTCTTATGGGTTAAAACTCTACCAGGCAAAGCCAAAGCCAGATATCAACAACACCCAGAAGTACCACTGGCTGCTCTGGGCCCAAGCTCATCTGAGATGGTCTGACGCAAAGTGGAAAAGTGTGCTGTGGTCTGACGAGTCCACATTTCAGATTGTTTTTGGAAATCATGGACATCGTGACCTCTGGGCTAAAGAGGAAAAGGACCATCCAGTTGTTATCAGCATTAAGTTCAAAAGCCAGCATCTGTGATGGGGGTGTGTCAGTGCCCATCGCAGGGGCAACTTGCACATCTGTGAAGGCACCATTATTGCTGAGAGGTTCATACAGGTTTTGAAGCTATATCTGGCATCCAAGCAACATCTTTTTCAGGGACACCCCTGCTTATTTCAGCAAGTCAATGCCAAGCCACATTCTGCACGTATTACAACAGCATGGCTTTGAAGTAAAAGAGCATGGGTACTTGACTGGCCTGCCTGTAGACCAGACCAGTCTCCCACTGAAAATGTGTGGAACATTATGAAGCACAAAATACGACAACAGAACCTCTGGACTGTTGAGCAACTGAAGCCGTACATCAAGCAAGAATGGGAAAGAATTCCACCAAAAAAGCTTCAACAATTAGTGTCCTCATTTCCTAAACAGTTATTATACAACAGTTAGTTCCGACCAAGCAATTTGATTGGACAATTCCAGGAGGTACTGCGGCTTCCTGTGGTAACGTATCGTCACTTCCTGTGTTGCTGGCAGACTGTATGGTTTGCTCTTTGTCTAGCTCTCCTCATTCTCCTGAGGATTTTGCCTTTAATTGTATTTTAATCACTTTTTTCCATCTACCGTTAGCTCTCATTTCTGTTTACCAAGCCTCTTGCACCTGTGTGTGCACTCAATGTCATCTAATCACCCTCTTTAGCCTTCTGTTCACCTTTCATCGGTGTTTTTGCTAGCTTCGGGTTAGCCACTAGCTATGGCTACTAGCTCTCCTTCCCCTTCTCCTCTGGTGTGCTCTCTTTGTCAGATGTTTAGCTACACCTCTGCCTCCTTTAGTGATAATGGTAAATGTAATAAATGTTGTCTTTTTGAGGCGCTCGAGGCGAGGTTGTCTGATCTGGAATCCTGCTGCATTGAAACACCATCTGCGCCAGTTAATAATGACAGACGTCCCTTAGTTGCAGCAGAGCTCCCTAGCATAGGGTGGCCTGCTAGCGGTCCTCCCGTCCTCCTCAGCAGCGAGGAGACTGGGTGGGTGACTGTGAGAAGGAAGCCTAGCCGCAAAGCCCCGGTTCCCCACCAACTGGTTCATGTTTCTAATCCCTTTTCCCTGCTCAGCGACACACCCGCTGAGGGAAAAACTCTGATCATTGGCGACTCTGTAGTCAGAAACGTGAACCTAGAGACTCCAGCGGCCATAATCAAATGCATTCCTGGGGCCAGAGCAGGCGACATTGAGTCAAATTTGAAAATGCTGGCTAAAAGTAACTGTAAATACTCCACAATTGTTATCCACGCTGGCATTAACGACGTCCGACTCCGGCAGTCGGAAGTCACAAAACTTAATGTGGAATCGGTGTGTGACTTTGCAAAAACGATGTCTGCCTCCGTAGTATTCTCTGGGCCCCTCCCCAATCTGACCAGTGATGACATGTTTAGCCGCTTGTCATCCTTCAACCGCTGGCTGTCTGTGTGGTGTCCTGCAAATGATGTGGGCTACATAGACAATTGGAGCTCATTTTGGGGAAAACCTGGTCTTATTAGATGAGACAGCGTCCATCCCACTTTGGATGGTGCGTCTCATTTATCTAACAATCTGGTATCATTTTTATCCAGATTTCCAAAACCTTGACAGCTCAGAGTTGGGACCAGGAAGCAGAGTTGCAGTCTTACACGCCTCTCTGCAGCTCCTCTTCATCCACCACCCCCAACTTAGCCCCTGTCCTCCCCATCAGAGAATCATTGTCTGCTCCCTCCAAAGTAAATAAAAACATAATGTATAAGCATCCTAAAGTGATCAAACAAAACATTGGTAAAACTCAAATTAAACATAAAGCCTCTAAATTGAATGATTTGGCCTCTGTTCCTCCTCATAATTTAAAAATGAAATGTGGTTTGTTAAATATTAGGTCTCTAACTCCCAAGTCTCTGCTAGTCCATGATCTGTTAATTGATCATTAGATTGATTTAATATCGCTTACAGAGACTTGGTTAGGGCAAGAGGATTGTGTTGGTTTAAATGTATCAACTCCCTCTGGTTATTTAAACTGTCAAAATCCCAGAAGTTCTGGTCATGAAGGAGGAGTAGCAACAATTTACCATTCCAAATTACTAGTTAATGTAAAGCAAAAAACACGTTATAATTCCTTTGAGGGCCTGGTCCTCAGTATTGGGCATTTTAGCAATTTTAGGCTAAACCCAATTTTATTTGCCATAGTTTATCGTCCTCCATCAACCTACTCTGAGTTTTTATCCAAATTTGCCGAATTATTAGCTGATTTAGTGCTGAAATCAGATAGAAAAATTATAGTAGGAGACTTTAATATACATGTAGATAGTGATTGAATTAAATGCCAAATTAAGGCAATATTAGACTCGATGGGGTTTCCTCAGAAAGTAGGAAATTCTACCCATTATCTCCACCATATGTTGGACCTTGTTCTGACATATGGCATAGAAATAGAAAATCTGGTAGTGTCCCCTCATAACCCTGTACTGTCAGACCATTGTCTCTTAACCTGTGATTTTACTATTTCTGACTATTTGGCTCCTAAGGAAAAATATTACAACAGTAGATGCATCTCAGATGATGCTGTTATCAAATTTATGCAGATTGTTTCCTCTATGCCATGTGTCAACACAATGGAAATAAGCTATAGACAGCTTACTCCTTCTGTAATTGACAGCATGGTAGATAGTGTTACAGCTTCTCTGCATCAGACTATAGACATGGTGGCCCCTTTAAAAAAGAAAAAGTCTAATCAGAGATTTCTAACTCCTTGGTTTAACACAGAAACTCATAGCTTAAAACAGAATGCTCGTCAATTAGAAAGAAAATGGCGCTCCGCTAATTTAGATGAAATCTATTTAGCTTGGAGAAATCATCTTTTAATTTATAAAAAATCTCTTAGAAAAGCTAGAACAAGTTATTATTCCGCATTAATAGAAGAGAACAAGAACAATCCCAGGTTTCTTTTCAACACTGTAGCCAGGCTGATAAAGAGTCAGGACTCTGTCAATCCTAGCATTCCCTTAGCGCTTATTAGTCAGGACTTTATGAACTTTTTCAATAATAAATTTCATCTGTCAGAGATAAAATCAGTCAGATTCTTCCCACCGTTAACTTAAATACAGTAACTACTACAACTCCTTCAATTGGCATCTGTTTGGATGAGTTTACTCCAACTGACCTTTTAGAGTTAGATAAAATAATTTCCTCATCCAAGCCTTCAACTTGTCTTTTAGAACCTATTCCTACCAGGTTATTTAAAGGAGTCTTCCCATTTATTGGTAGCTTTACTCTTCAAATAATCAATTCTTCATTAACTTTAGGCCATGTATCGCAGGCTTTTAAAACTGCTGTAATTAAACCCTTACTCAAAAAGCCGACGCTGGATCCAAGAGTTTTAGCTAACTATAGACCAATCTCTAATCTCCATTTCATTTCAAAAACCTTAGAAAGAGTTGCTGCAATGCAATTATTTGACCACTTGCGGGGAAATGGATGAGTTTCAATCTGGGTTTAGAATCCATCATAGTACTGAAACAGCCTTAGTGAAGGTCACTAATGACCTCCTGATTGCATCTGATAATGGACTTGTTTCTGTACTTGTCCTTTTAGACCTTAGTGCAGCTTTTGATACTATTGATCATAATATTCTACTTGATAGATTAGAACACTATGTTGGACTTAATGGAACTTCGTTGCAGTGGTTTAGATCTTATTTATCTGATAGGTTCCAGTTTGTTCATGTCAATAATGAGTTTTCTTTCAACTCAAAGCTCAGTCATGGAGTTCCACAGGGATCTGTGCTAGGTCCTACTCTTTTTAGTTTATATATGCTTCCGTTAGGCAACATTATTAGAAAGCACTGTATACATTTTCATTGTTATGCAGATGACACACAATTATACCTGTCAATGAAACCAGATGATAGTAATCAATTAGCCAAGTTAGAAGACTGTCTTAAGGAAATCAAAGCTTGGATGACTTGTAATTTCATCCATCCATCTTCTACTGCTTGACTTGTAATTTCCTGCTATTAAATTCAGATAAGACTGAAGCAGGACTTTAATAGCAGGACATGTAATTTCCTGCTATTAAATTCAGATAAGACTGAAGTCATTCTTGTTGGTCCAAAAAACCTTAGAAATACCTTTCCAAATCAAACTTTTAGTTTGGATGCAGTTACTCTTTCTCTTAATAGTTCTGTGAGGAACCTTGGAGTTATTTTTGATCAAGATCTGTTTTTCAATTCACATATTAAATTTGTTTCTAAGACTGCCTTCTATTATTCACATAATATTGCCAAGATTAGGAGCATCTTGTCTCAGAGTGATGCTGAGAAACTGATCCACGCTTTTGTTAGCTCGAGATTAGATTATTGTAACTCTTTATTATCAGGTTGTCCTAAAGCATCTTTAAAAAGTCTTCATTTGATCCAAAATGCTGCTGCAAGAGTTTTAACAGGTACTAGAAAGAGAGATCATATTTTTCCGGTTCTGGCCTCCCTTCATTGGCTTCCCATAGAGTTTAGAATTAAGTTTAAAATCCTTCTTCTCACTTCTAAACAATCAGGCCCCTTTTTATTTAAAAGATCTGATATTACCTTATTATCCTAACAGAGCACTACGCTCCCAAAATGCTGGATTACTTGTAATACCTAGAATCTCCAAAAGTACAATGGGGGGGCAGAGCCTTCAGTTATCAAACTCCTCTCTTGTGGAACCAGCTGCCAATCTAGATTCGGGAGTCAGACTCAATCTCTGTTTTTAAGAATAGGGTTAAAACCCTCCTTTTTGATATAGCCTGCAATTATGGAGGGATCATGTGTCTCTGAACCCTCCCTTAGTTATGCTGCTAATAGGTTTAGACAGCCGGGGGACCTCCTATAATTACACTGGGCTTCACTCCTTTCTTCACTCTCAATGAAATATTTTTTTTTTTTTGCTGGTCATTAACATCTGTTTGCTCTCTCCCATAGATTGAGTCCCCATTGTGCTGTTTGTTCTCTACATGTCCGTTCTTTTCATCTTCTCTACCCCCTCACTCCTCAGCCAGTTGCAGCAGATGACTGCCCCTCCCTGAGCCTGGTTCTGCTGGAGGTTTCTTCCTGTTAAAAGGGAGTTTTTCCTCTCCACCGTTGCCAAGTGCTTGCTCACAGGGGATCGCCTGATTGCTGGGGTCTTTCTGCAATTGTGGGGGTCCCCCCTACAGTTGAAAGTGCTATGAGATGACTGTTGTTGTGAGATGGCGCTATATAAATAAAGTTGAATTGAATTGATATGAAATGAGTTACTATATTTCATGATAATTGCACTCCAGTGTTTCACTGGATATGTGTCACTCCACTTCAAAGGTGTTTTAGTAACCATTAATTACTAAGTTATATAGTGTCCAGTCTGTCATTTCTATCACACACTTCTTATCTATGAGAATTGCAATACTGTGTTGGATACCTTAATTTCCACAGTGAGGCACTGTTTGAAAAGAAATCATCTCCATGACCCAGTGTTCTGCCATTTTACCATACTTTCTCAAAATACCATGCCCGTATGTCAAACCGATAAATATAGGTATTGGTTTAGCATACTTGCAAATGTGGCACTAACATTACATAAATGTTCACCTTTCGTCAGCTGGGCCACGGTATGCTATTGTTTACCTTCCATCAGCTGTATCAAGTAATTTTTAACAGCAGAAAATATATATAATATATATAAATAGACACACACCAAAATCACGCTACATTTTTGGATTAGCCAATCACGGTGCAGTGCCCTGCCCCTTTCCTGTTATACGCATGTCCAATGCTTAACTTCCATCAGCTGTTTCCGTCAGTTGTATCATATGCTGAAATTACAGGCAGAAGCATATTTCCTGTTACTACACATACTGCACATGCGTAGTAACCAGTGTTGGGAGTAAGGCATTACAAAGTAACACGTTACTGTACTGCCACTACTTTTGCAGTAACGTGCTGTGTAACGAAATTACTGTTTAAAAAATCAGTAACGTGTTACAGTTACTGAAATTTGATCAGATGCATTACTCATTTTATTAATATGGATAGATATTTTTAGCGTAAATAAATGAATATACAAACTGACCTTACTATAGCTAACACAGCCATCAGTCGACATGACCTGTTGCAGAGAGCTGAGTCTTCACTACTGAGCGGAGGGAAAGATGAAGCTACTTTGTTTTTGTGGAAATAGATTATGTTTCCTTTGTTGCGGTTAAGGACAAAAGCATATTGGTGGGTTGGAAGCACCGATTGAGACCTACTGCAATCTTCAGAAGCGCTTGAAAGAGCAACAAAGTTCCAACAAAGCTAGTGCTAAGTAATGGCTAACAATGCTAACAACACTGTGTTAGTGGAACTACGCTATCTGAACAGTCTCAACAGCTACAGTTGGATTTCAAGCACAGGTGTGTATCTGGACAGTTTGTGACCCAGCAAGAATTAAACCGACTGATTGCCAGATATGTCGTTACAGACTGAAGATGTGATAACAGTGCCTTTCCATCAGACAGCTGAGACTGTGGCCCCCTGAAGTTAAAACACTTTTACCTGCTACCTGCATAAAGATTATTCAAAAATGGATTTTGATCTCCAAAAGGAATTTGAGGGACTGGATCATGTCTCTGTCACAGCAGACATCTGGACTGTGAATAATGGACATTTTCTTTGGATCACTGCACATCAGATTAAATCCATAATATAAAGTTAAGGTAAACATGGACAGCTTTATGCAGTGTTGCCAACTCTCACTCCAAAATGAGGAAATTACTGGCAATATCATGTTGATTTTCTTCAGATTTTTCCCACAATAAGAGCTCTCGAGGCAGGATAAAGCAGACTGAACATGTTCTAAAAGCTCTGTCTGAAAGTCTGTTTTCAGCCTGACATTAATAAGCCCGTAATGTAATTCATTAATTAAATTATCTTGCTATGTGTGCAAGATGATTAAAGTATGCATTTAAAAGTAACATGAATGTTACTTTCCAAGTAACTAGTTACTTTAATAATGCAGAAAAGAAGTAACTAGTAACTGTAATTAGTTTGTTTTGTTTTTTTACTTATTTTGTACCCGTAGGTAGATTTGTTCTGCAGTCTGATGACAAGCCCCCAGCTGCCGGTCGCTGCGTGCGCAAGCGCCCCATATCCCTAACCTGTATGTTTTTGGCATGTGGGAGGAAACCGGAGAAATCCCGGAGTAAACCCACGCAACATGGGGAGAACATGCAAACTCCACACAGATCACTGTTGGCCAGGGATCGAACCCACGATCTCATGATCCCCGTGATCCCCCGGCTGAGGGTAAACTGTGCTGCTGCAGTGCTAACCACTGCGCCACCGTGCAGCCCGTGCAGTTACTATTTTTTAGTAACTTGCCCAACACTGGTAGTAAGCACCGAGGCAGCTCGGTGGTGCAGTGGTTAGCACTGTGGCAGCACAGTAAGAAGGTTGTGGGCTTGATCCCATCCCCTGACCATCAGTGGCTCTTCCGGTTTCCTCCCACAGGCCAAAAACATGCAAATTAGGTTAACTGGAGACTCTAAAGTGGCCCTAGGTTGGTATTGTAGGCAGGGGTTGTAACCCAGGGTATGGCTGTTCTGATAAGTATGGTAAATTTACTTGACTATCCCCCTGCAGAGGATAGTCAAGGGGGCTGAGAGGGTAATTGGAGTCTCCCTCCCCTCTGTCCAAGAACTTTTTCAGAACCGTTGTAGGAGCAGGGCACTGAACATTGTCAAGGACCGTTCTCACCCTCTGCATAAACACTTTGAACTTCTTCCATCTGGTAAACGATTCCGGAGCATCAGAGGCAGAACCACCAGACTGATCAACAGCTTCCTTCCACAAGCTGTCAGGATGCTGAACAGCTGACCCGGAATCTCTCATACACACTACTGCACCTACGGACATTTTGTATATTATAGTTAGTTAGTTTTTCTTTTTCTCCAAGTATGTCTCAGGGATGTGTGAATGGATGGGGGGGTGGGGTTGGGGGGTGGAGCTATGTGGGAGTGTGTCTTAAATCATGCTGCTTCTTATATGGATGCCGAGAGAAACGCAATTTCATCTTGCCTGCACTACAGTTGTATGTACAGCAATATGACAATAAAGTTTGATTTGATTTGATTTTTTTAAAATCTCAGAACACCGGCAGTCCCACCCTTTTGAAAAAACTTGATTCAGTTTACAAAGTCTGCCCTTGTATAAACATCTTTAAGCTATTTCACATCTGTTTAAAAAATGGGCAGTGCTAGAGTTAGATTTATTGTCGCGATTAACAAACCACAGCACCTTTGTGGTGATGGACTCTTTGTTTCATCTGAAAATGCCAAGAAAAAGTGAGTGAAGTGTGCCAAAGCCAAATCGCTAGCATGCTAACTAGCCACCTACACAATGTCACTGTGGCATACTGGTATACCACCATGCACGTCACGGACGTGGGGACATACGCATGATGTGACGTCATCACGCTGTGACTATATTAGGGGACTAACGGCAGGAGCTGTCTCTCTTTGGCGCATCCATGAGGATGGGATAATGGTCTTCTGGAGGAGATTAAAACATTTTCCTGAAGATGGAAGCGTGTCTGGTACCCCGGGTGGAGTGTGACGGCTAGACGACTCAGGTTTCACCAACGCCAACAGGGAGCGAGAGCGATGACTTGGCAATATGTCGTCAATCTCAACTGTCTAGCGAGTATATGTAGGTTTGAGCAGCTAGAGGACGAGATGGTGCGGGACCAGCATGCAGAGTACACCAATGGCCCGAGGCTGTGGGAGAAGCTGTCACTGGGGCTGGACAACCTGCTGCTGGCGAAGGTGATGGAGTTAGCTTTCCAGTTGGAGGCTGCCGCTAAGCTAACATCACAGCTAGGAGCTTCGCAGCTACAAACCCCACTAGCTCAGGCAGTTACCCCAGCAGAAGAGCCTGTCGACACTGCAACCTTTTCGGAGGATGCCGAGGTGAACATCACGGGACAACAGGACATTATGGGACACTGAACGTGGAGTAACTGTGGTTCCCCTGCATACCGAACAGGCATGTGCTCCTGCCTGGCCATGGGGCAGCGATGCCAGCGCTGCGGTAAGCTTAACTATTTTGCCAAAATCAGCCTCATAGGAACCATCATGTTGATGGATTGCTACGGGTCCAAAGTCCTCCCAGTGTTCACCTTCCAGGTAGCGATGCACAGCAACAACATCCTGGGGTGTGACCTTTTCCACGAATTGGGTTTCACCATTCACGACCATGAAGGACTTTGTCTGACTGCTGATGACCGGAGCACGTTTCACCCAGACGTGGGTACAGCCACTGAGAGGGTGTAATCCGGACTCGACTCCCATTCTCACCCGGCATAAGCCTCATGGACCCATTATTCAGCTGCAGTAGAGAGAGTCCGTGGCCAGGCAGGACCCCAGAGAACAACGCCAACCTGGAGAGCATCCTGTTGCCAACAAGAACATCATACCGCCACAGCAGCAACCAGCATTTTTTTATTTTTTTAATTTACCCTTTATTTATATAGGGTAGTTCCACTGAGAGGAAACCTCTCTTTTTCAAGGACGCCCTGTTCACACTCCCACAGTCACACATTCACACCAGAAAGCTGCCCAGTACAACCACAGACTGACCTGTGGCCACTGAGCAGCTCCACTGGAGCAGTTGGGGTTAAAGTCCTTGCTCAAGAGCACCACAGTGGGGTTAAGGAAGATTGAGCAAACACTGCTATGTTATCTGTCCCACCCAGGTCTAATCCTGCCGGTCCAGGGATCGAACCTGCAACCCTCCACTCACCAGTCCACATCTCTAACCATTAGGCCACCACTGCCCACCATGGTCACAGTGGTGGATCATCAGTGGAGCATCAGGGACGAGAGAGCAGCAGCAGCGCCGCATGAAGCCGACTAGATCCAGACTCACGGTGTTCGATTGGGTTCGGGTCCGCCGATCCAAATGCCCAAACGACCTGCAGCTGTACCTGTCCCCTCCGATGCAGCTCATCATGCGATTGGGGTCAGCCACCTTCCAGATGGCCGATGGTGTGAGATGGCACATCAGCCATCTGGGGAAGGTAAGAGCAGCAGCTGCCCCGGATCAAGACGCAACACTGGAACCAACCCAGCCAGTGTGGGACCTGGACTGGGACTTTGCTGACGAGCTAGCGATTCCAGCAAGATGGCACCCAGGTCCGCTGCGGCCAGCACCTCCAGGGCCACGCCCACTGCGGGCTCACCAGAGGCCCCTGAGGTTGGACTGTTAAGACTGTGTTTTTGAAAATCTTTAAACAGAGCATGGTTGAAAACAGTGGCAGAGTAATCCGTTCAACCATGCAGGGTATTACCGGCAGTCTACCTGGTTAGCCAGGTTCATATTGGTTAAAAATTATGGTTATGGGTTTCAAAGCTAACAATACCATATTGCACTTTAACACCAAGCGAATATGTGTACTGTAACATTGGCAAATTAGTGTGCTTTACCACCATGCTATACACCACCTGCCGATAGCCAGGCCATGAACGTTTAACTAGCCCTGTGCTAGGTTACATGAAATGGTTCTGGTTATACTTGTGCTGTGTTAGCCGTATGCCGCAGCAGAGGTACCCAGCTAAGGTTAACCATCAGCAGCAAGGTTCTGTTTTTTCCTGGAAGGGGGAGGGGTAAATGTGGCATACTGGTATACCACCATGCATGTCACGGATGTGGAGACGTACACACAATGTGACGTCATCACGCCGTGACTATATTAGGGGACTAACGGCGGGAGACTGTCTCGCCTCTAGCCTGCCACCGCCTGTACTACACCTCCCGTTAGCTTATTAGCTTATTGTTATACTGTTCCACGTGTTGGTTAGCAGTTCATTAAAGCTAACCCTCAACACAGACAACGTGTCCGCTGGTCTCATTCCCAGACATAACAGTCACGGCACCCAAAAACCGACTCAGCAGATGACTGGTATGTATTATAAACACTGGCTCTTGCACTGGCCAATATTTAACCACTTGTGCTCCGTTGTTCCGCGGCCAGGCAAGTCTCTGCGTCCTATGACGCACGAGGGCGCATGAGAGCGCCCTCGTGCACGCTTGGACGCATGACGCATGATGGTGGTGATAGTGATGTAGTAGCGTCCAAGCGCCACTCAAAAAAAAACTGCAGAGACAGCCGCGAACAGATTAGTTCATCTGATTAACCTCTCATTCGACTAATAAGAGCCTTGAATTGGGTTTCTGAAACCTTGAGGAGCCAATGAATGAAAATCTAGGAAGGAGGACCCGCCTACTGTGAACGCAGGAGCCAGTTGAAGCACAGAAATTCAGGCAGGGTGAAGAGAGATTTACTGTTGCCACAGATGAAAACAAAGGACCCTGGACGAATCAAATACAGACCCAGCAGCATGGAGAACACCCACAAGTGGGACCTGCACTCATTCCAGCAGAATAGACGGAGGCCGACGACAAAAGTCATAAATCATTCGCCAAAACGGCAATAATGGAATTATGTTGATCGGGATCCACGAGCGGAGCAGCGTCGCGTTCGTCTGACGCGTGGGAAGAGATGTTCGCCACGACTCTGCTGCTTTGAAGAGGTAAGGTGTTATAAGCTAAATTATTATTTATCCCTGAAAACTGTAATCCAAAAATGACTTTTGACCGATCGGTAAATTACAACTGTACTGCGTACAAAGTACAAAGTGCGTGCGCCGCGATAAACGGTTCATTTGCCGTGTTGGGACCGTGAACGCCCCCCCCCCCCGCTGCAGAAGAGGAGCGGGGGGGAAGCATATCAGTCTATTCCATCATGTAGCGATGGCCCTCTTCTGTAGCGAGGGGGGGGGCGTTCACGGTCCGTTCATGGTTCCCCCCCCCCCCACACACACACACACAGTAGCGAGGGGGGGGGGAGCCGCTGTGAAAACATGCAAGGAGTGTAATCCGTCTGTAGCGAGGGCCGAAGTCGGTCTTTGGTAGCGGGGGGGGGGGGGGGAACGACCCCCCGCCCACACACACACACACAGACACAGCCCTGAGTGTGACCTTTCATTAGAGCCTAAAATGAAGATTCTACATTGAATTATTCAAAAGTTACAGACGTTTTTCCAAACTGTGCCATTTGGCACAATTTGGCACAGTTCCAAAACGCCTGGGAACAGCCTGAGAACAAAGCTGTGTAAAATATTCATTTTTTTGTGGTATTGTTACCAAATTTGGATCTCAGCTGGATAACACTTGGTTCTACATTTCTGTTGCATTTTCCAGCCGGATTGGACAGCTGTGTGTTATTTACAAGCATTTGTATCCAAAAAAACACTGTGTCCAATTTTTTTTTCTTCAAGTTCAGTATGTTTAGATGACTGTAACTCAGTGGCCGGAGCACGTAGAGAGATTATGTTTTTTTTGCCAAAAAATTCAAAGTGTTTTCTTTTAAATGAGACCAACCCCATGAAGATGCTGCAAAGGGTTGAATAACAGCTTTCGATTTACTTTGGGCACGTTATTTTTTTGGCATTTTTAGGAAAATTGCCCGGAGTGCAAGTGGTTAATTTGTTTACATGTGTGAAATAACAATAGTTATATTTTTCTATATGATGGTAAACATGCCCCTGTTCTAGCTTTTTTGGAATGTGTTGCAGGACTCACATTCAAAACTAGTGAATATTTGCAAAAAAAAGAAGAGCAGTCCAGTGGATCTCCATGAAAAATGTTACATCTGTTCTACTTGCCCAGCTGGCTGTCAGGACAAGGGGGAAAAAAAGAAAAACGTTGCATCAAGGACCCAGTGTACATGGGTCCACCCTCCAGCGGGCTCACCACCTGCAGGAAGGATCATGGGGATCATGGTGCCACGTGAACTGGGTGGAGGTCTGGGCTACTTTGCCTGGTCTGATGCCCCAGCAACCAGGATCCCCGGATGGGTGGTGGAAAATGGATGGATGGATGGAACATTAATATCTTGTCTTTGTAGTGTATTCAACTGAAAATAGGTCGAAAAGGATTTTTAAACCATCATATTTTGTTTTTATTTATGTTTTACACAACTGGTTGGTAAAAAGCAAAGAACCAAATCATCAGAAAATGAAAATGCTTCACTTATGCCGGTCCGGGACGTACGGAGAGTGTAAAACGCTGATGGGTTTTCTTCTCTCACTGAGGTGCAAACTGCTGTCACACTCCTGCTCAACAAGGAACCAATCACAAAATTTTACAGTCCAGCTGCAAACAGCAGAATTAACAGCAGGACATAATGGTGCTAGTTAAGCAGCGACCCCATCATCAGTCATTTTTTACACCCTGTGAGCAGTTTCGGGCACGTTTAACTCCTCGTCCGTGTGCGGCTCAGGACTGAGATCACATTAGTTTCTCATCCATTACCTCAGACAGCAGAAGAGGAAAAAGCAAGATGGTTAATGGATGTTCCTGCTGCTAGGATGTGTTCTCCGCCCAATTATCACATCCCTGATAACATTTTCAAGTACCAGACAATATAAGAGGAGCGACCCAGATGGAGTAAAAGGAGCGATGGTGGTCGGTAACTGGAGCTTCACTAACAAATGAGGAGGGCAGAGAAACGTCTCCGCGGGCGGGGTCCATTCACTTTGTCCACCGCGGCGGTGAATTAGGAGGAGTGGCGTTCTATTCCCGTAGGCCAGGAGAGGCAAAAATGAATGTCGTAACCAGCAGAGATGAGTGACACTCCAGCGCCGTTTGGGCTATAAATGCTTCCCCGCGGTGCTCGAGCGGTGGATGGAGTGGGAGGAAGAGGAGCTCTCAGCGGGTCCTGCGTGGGGGGGGGGGGGGGGGTAGGGTGGGGGGGGCGGATGATGATGGAGAGAGAGAGAGCAAATGGTTTCTGTGATGAAGGTGGATCGGTTTACTTCTGTGCTGCGGGAGAGGTGACGCGGGGGGAACAAAAGGCCAACGTGGACGTCACAGCGGCGGTCTCTCAGACTGTGTATGGAGGGGAGGGGGGCACGCCGAGGGCCCTTCAGCTGTGACTGAACAACTGCTTTAGCCTCGGAGTGGTGCTTACAAGTCATCGCTGTCAGCTTTTGCTCTGCACTTGCTCCGCCATTGAACGCACGCCGCAACGCAGACACTTGTAGCTCTGGGTTACGGCACTGCTCTTTACATGACACAAACCAGAAGAAAAAAAAGCACAAAAAAGTTGCAAATCTGAAAGAAGAAAAAAAAACCTTGCAAATCTGCAAGAAAAATTTGCAAATTTATGAGAAAAGTCAAAAACTTTTAATAAAAAAAAAATTGCAAATCTGGGAGAAAAAAGTCGCAAATTTTTAAGAAAAAAGTTGCAAATTTCTGAGAAACAAAGTTGGAGATTTATGAGAAAAAAGCTGCAAATCAAGAAGAAATAATTTGCAAATTTATGACAAAAAAGTTGCAATTTTTAAAGAAAGAAGTTGCAAATTGGTGAGGAAAATATTGCAGTTTTATTAGAAAAAAGTTGCAAATTTATGAGTTAAAAGTTGCAAATTTATGAGAAAAAGTTGCAGATTTGTGACAAAAAGTTGCAAATTTTTAAGAAAAAGTTGCAGATTTATGTGAAAAACGTTCTCTAAAAACAAGTCAGACTTACTGGAGTGTGTTTTAAAGGGGGTATTATGCAATTTGAAATTTTTCAGAAAAAGTTGAAAATTTACAGAAAAAAAATTTTTTTGAGAAAAAGTCACGTTTATGATTAAAAAAAGTCACACATTTTTGAAGAAGTCACACATTTTTGAAAAAAGTCAGATTTTTGAGAAAAAGTCACAAAGTTCCGCCTTTGATTTACGCCCATGAACGGGGATGGGGGGAGGATGGCAGCTTAACAAGGGGGATGATCTGTGGTCGTTTTGCTAACATTTCATTCCACAACAGCGAAACTGCGCGGAGCTCCAACAATGCACACCTGAGCCTTCCAGAATATCTGTCTTACTCAGTCAGAGCTGCTGTTACACGTGCACATCCCTGCTAATGTGCACATCCATGCTAATGTGGGGGTGAAGTGTTTGCAGTCACAATGTGCTGAAAACATGACGCTTCCGCTCTCTCTCTCCCATCATCCTCAGTCTCTCTGCTATTATGAAAGTACTTGTGACTCATGCGGTGATGTGTTCTATGGTGCATTAGCTGCACACAATAAGGTAGAGTGTGTGCAGTGGAGGAATACTGCAGTACATGCAGGAAGGAACAGAATGCAGCTTACTGTACACCGTCTGACTGTCAGCGTATTCTGACCTCCACACAAACCTGAGCTGTTTGTCTTTTTAAAATTTTTGTGTGTATTTACAGCCGTTCACAGCGACACTCCAGAGACCTTCATCATTTGTTTTAAACAGGCAGCGAGTCTCCATGAGAAACCCAACATGGTGATTTATAATACATAAAATATTCAAAACATTCACTTTTCTTATAAAAAACAGCCTGTATATCTTTTTTATTGGAAAGTCGCAAATTTACGGAACTGCGAGGAAAAGTCTCAAATTTAAAAAACTGGGGAAAACATCCAAAATTTACAGAACTGGAGATAAAACTCACAAATTTACAAAACTGGGGGGAAAGTCACAAATTTGCACAACTTGGCACTGACGCCCATAGTCATGAAGTGCTTTGAGCGACTGGTCTTGGCACAGCTCAAAAAAGGCCTGCCCCCTACACTGGACCCTCATCAGTTCGCCTACCGGAGCAACAGGAGCACAGAGGATGCGGTTTCTACAGCGCTGCACTATGTACTCTCACACCTGGATGACAAGAACACCTACGCAAGAATGCTGTTTGTTGACTTCAGCTCAGCATTCAACACAGTTATCCCCTCCAAGTTGCTCACCAAACTTGGGGACCTGGGAATCAGTACCTCCACCTGCAACTGGATCATGGATTTTCTGACCAACAGACCCCAGCATGTTAGGTCAGGCCCCAACCGTTCTTCCGTCATCACACTCAACACTGGTGTACCACAGGGCTGTGTGCTCAGCCCACTCCTCTACTCCCTCTACACCCATGACTGCAGGCCTATGTATGGATCCAATTCCATCATAAAGTTCACAGATGACACCATGGTGATTGGACTCATCAGGGACAATGACGAGTCAGATTACAGGGCAGAGGTTGAGCACTTGGCTACTTGGTGCGCTGACAATAACCTGCTCCTTAACACCAGCAAAACCAAGGAGCTCATAGTGGACTACAGGAAGGAGAGGGAAGAGACACATGACCCCATCCATATCAATGGCATAGCTGTTGAACATGTCCCCAGCTTCAAATTCCTGGGGACCCACATCTCGGAGGACCTGTCCTGGTCAGTTAACACCACCAGCCTGATCAAGAAGGCCCATCAGCGCCTCTTCTTCTTGAGGACATTGAAGAAGAACCATCTGTCAACTGACATCCTGGGCAACTTCTACCGCTGCGTGATAGAGAGCACCCTGACCAACTGTATCACACTCTGGTATGGGAGCTGCTCTGTAGCTGACCGCAAGGCGCTGCAGCGGGTTGTGAAAACCGCCCAATGCATCACAGGGACTCCACTTCCAGCTATAGAGGACGTCTACAGGAAAAGATGTCTGCGCCGGGCACGCAGCATTCTTAGGGACTCCAACCATCCTGCTCATGGACTGTTCCAGCTTCTCCCCTCCAGAAGACGTTTCAGAAGCCTTCGGACTAGAACCAGCAGGTTTAGGAACAGTTTCTTTCCAACAGCTGTCACGTTATTGAACTTAGTTCCCCGCTGACTCTCTTACAATCATCTTTTACCATCCTCACCTGTACATAACTACATAACTACATCTAACTTATTGCACATTATTTGCACATAACAGTACTTTTAACTTTCTGCACTGCTGCATATATTTGCATATATTTGCATAAATTGCACATACTGTTAATTACCGTATATACTGCACTGCTGTCCTTTGCACTTCTGATTGGATGCTAAACTGTGTTTTGTTACCTTGCATTCACACATGTGTAATGACAATAAAGTTGAATCTAATCTAATCTAAACTGTGAGGAAAAGTCGCAAATTTACAGAATGGGGGAAAAAAGTCACAAATTTACAGAACTGGAAATAAAACTCACAAATTTACAGAACTGGGGGAAAGGTCACAAATTTACAGAAGTGGAGGGAAAGTCACAAATTTACAGAACTGGGGGTAAAAAAAAAAACAAATTTACAAAACTGGGGAAAAGTTGCAAATTTACAAAACTGGAGGGAAAAGTCACAAATTGATAGAACTGGGGAGAAAGTTACAAACTGAGAACTGTGGAGAAAAAAGTCAAAAATTTACAAAACTGGAGGGAAAGTCGCAACTTTACGGAACTGGGGGAAAAGTCACAAATTTATGGAAGTGGAGGGAAAAGTCACATGTCGACAGAACTGCAGGAAAAGTTGCAAATTTACGTAACTAGGGGGAAAAAAATCACAATTTTACAAAACTGGGTGAAACGTCAAAAATTTATAAAACTGGGAGAAATTCACAAATTTACAGAACTGGGGGGTTGTAAATTTATAAAATGGGGGAAGTCGCAAGTATGAATTTTGTAAAAATGAAAAAAAAATCATAAGCTACTTGAGAACATGAAGTAAAATGTGACTCATTCTTACACGATCCTTGGACTCTTTATGGGGGTGGCAGCTAAATTTGTGTGTATTTTACAATGGTTCACAGCGACACTCTAGAGACCTTCATCCCTTTTTTTAAAAACAGACAGCAAGTCTCTGTGAGAAACCCAACACTGCAATGTATAATACAGCTCATCAATTACAGTGTAATTATGGTGAAACTGTACAACAGTTAGTTCCAAGCGAGCAGTTTGATTGAACAACGGGGATTCCAGGAGTCCCTCATAACTGCACGGGGAAGTCTGAGCCAGTATAAATCATTTCACTTCAGCGGTTTTATAGTATTTGGTAATCACAGTCGCTGTCAGTGGGGTCTCGTAATGAGAAATGTAATTCTGTGGTGATTACATCAGTTTCAACAGTTGCAAATTTATGAAGCTGGACTGAAAAATTGCAAATTTATGAAACTGGAGGGAAAAGTCACAAACTCACAAAATTGGAAGAAAAGCTGCAAATTTTCGGAAATGGGGGAAAGTCACAAATTTGAAAGTGAGGCACTTTTTCACAGAGGAAGCCTTCACTGTGGGAAAACTGCATTGTTGGTCTCAGGGATCGTGCTGTTAGCCTTGTTAGCTAAGGGGTCATTGTTAGCTGTAGACTTCCGCAGATGTCATGAACACAGGAGGTGGACGCATTGATATGTTGAGGCAGTTTATTCAGCGCTGGGAGATAAAGAAGCATCTCAGTATTCTTCCATTTCGTTCTGACATACAGTGGCTATAAAAAGTCTACACACCTGTTATGTGGCTGATGGGAGCCAAGGACGAGGCCAGGCGTGGAGCTGAACACGGGTTTACTAGGAGACCCTTCCACAATGCAAAGCGTACCCGCCAGGCAGAGGCGGCCAAGAGATCGCCCCTCCCGCTCACCGCTCACTTATACCCTGGGTGGTGGCGGAACCGGAAAGGTGGAGCCACCACCCGTGTCTCACAAATAACAGTCCCCAAACTACAACACAACACCCCCCCCCCACACACACACACACACACAAAAGCTGTAAGGCCACACATGCAATTCAAAGCCACCCTAATTTGGACCCCGAAGCACACCCTAAGGACGTAAACATAACAAAAACGGCCGAACACAGTCATACTAAAAAAAACTACACTGGGGGGATGGGTAGACTGCCATCTCACCCCCCCACACACACACACGGCCAAGCAGATTATTCTGCCGCTTATGATACAAAAAACATATGACACAAAATGGCGCCATGTTTTAACCTAAACAGCACAAGAGAAGCTTCTGCCCCAAGAGAAGAACCACCCCACGGATAACCGTCGGTTGATTCAACTCCGGTGCGCCTCCTCTTCCTCACACCCGGGGACGACCCACGTTCAGGCCCAAACACCTCCCTCTTCTCCCGGGCGCGCCGCAGCTCATTAGGATGCCTCCACAAGCCATCTGATAGCTGGGGGTAGGCATCCTCCCCAACAGCCACCACCTGCAGCCGCCCCTGGTTGTCTTCTTTCTGACGCTTGACCCTAACTCCTCTCGACCGGGCCTCCTCCCGGGGCCGGACTACATCCACGACCCCCAGAGGGACACTACTCAGCTTCCAGTGTTCCTGTTTGCCACATCGTCTCACCGTGCCAGCCAGTCCTGCCCCGCTCACTTTTATTTCCACTGCTGCCTTCGCCGTTGTGACTCCATGTTCTCCGGTCCCTTCCAGCCGATACCCGGGAACAAATGAAGCCAGCCACTCGATGCCACCCGTTGTCACAGGCGTCCCACCATGCCGCCCAGTTCCCTCATCTAGGGCTACTTGGGCTCTGGCACAGAAAGCCTCCTGTGATGGCCTTGGATGGTATTGGTCTCGCTCACTCTCCAGGGTGCCAGGCAGTTCCTCATCCCACACCGCGCTGTCCGCCACACTCAGGTTCGAACGGTCCCACATCTCGGCCGATTCACGCTGAGCCGTCAGTTCCAACGTTTCCACCGCAGCCAGTCGTCGTCCTCCACAACCACAAAGCGGCGCCGGGTCCTTCTCCCTCTTGATTCTGACATGCGGGGAAAAACACCTCACGGTTGTCCAATCTGGCACGGAGCCCACCGCTCCCGCATCAGTCCACAACAACACCTCCGTCCCGTCCAACTCCATTATACAGTCTGCGTGACCACTGGTGCTCGGAGAGACAGGATGAACAACCGTGAGGGTGCGAGAGTCCACTTTGTGCCACGGACCTCCTCGTTCAGATCTGTGGCATGCCCTGGTGACATGAAGCAAGCGGCCACACGTGCCGCAACGCTCCGCTCTTGCCAAACAACTCTTAGCCTGGAAACGGTGCTTTGTGGACCCACAGCCCTCACCTTTGGGCTCTCCCGGGGCGGACCTTTACAGCATTAGCATAGCCTCCATCGCCCTCAACGCTGTCGTCGCTGTCCGGGTCCACCGCCTGCGCCGTCGATTGTGGAACAGACTGTCGGTGTGACACGCTCTCACTGAGCTCCCGTGATAGCTTGCCTGCCGCTTCCAACTGTTGAGCTAAATCGATGCCGTGGATAACGTCAGTTCGCCCGAGAATGTAAGCAACTTCGACCTTGTAGCAGGGCACATAATATGCTCTGCCAGCTGGTCGCGAACCATCTCTTCTTCCAGTGATCCAAACTGACAGTATCTGGCCAGTTGACGCAGGTCTGCCACAAACCGCTGCACCAACTTGCCGACCCGCTGGTGGCACTGTCAAAACTGAATCCTGCGAATGATGATGTTTTCCGGGGCACAAAAATGTCATGCCATTAGCTCCACCACTTCCTCAAAGCTATCACAGTCGCCCAAAGTACTCAGAATACGCTGTTCTTCCATACCCAAATTGTGAACCAACAGTGCCCGCGCTCTCAATTTCTCCAATCTCCCGAGGTCCAGCGGCACCAAGTATGTCTGAAACACGGCGAACTCTCTCGCCCAAGGGACGGGCAGCTCACCAGGAAGCTCCAGAAATGGTTGGATGGATGTCACACATGCATCCATGCCTTTTAACCTCTTCACCAAATGTTATGTCGGTGTTAGAAGCCAAGGACGAGGCCAGGTGTGGAGTTTAACACGGGTTTATTAAGAGACCCTTCTACAATACAGAGCGTACCCGAAAGGCAGAGAGGTGGCCAAGAGACCGCCCCTCCCACTCGCTGCTCTCTTATACCCTAGGTGGTGGCGGAACCGGAGAGGTGGAGCCACCACCCGTGTCTCACAAATAACAGTCCTCAAACTACAACACAACACCACCCCTGTTCAAATGCCAGGTTTTTGTGATGTAAAAAAATGAGACCAAAATAAATCATTTCAAAACTTTTTCCACCATTAATGTGACCTATAACCTGTACAACCCAATCGAAAAACAAACTGAAATCTTTTAAGCGGAAAAATAAAAAATAAAAAACTTACAATAACCTGGTTGCATAAATATGCACACCCTTAAACTAATACTTTGTTGCAGCACCTTTGGCTTTTATTACAGCACTCAGTCTTTTTGGGTAGGAGTCTATCAGCGTGGCACATCTTGATGTGACACTGATCGTGTTTACATGGACACAAATAAACCGGTTATGATCGGATTTCTGGAGTTATCTGATTATTCAAGTGGCCATGCAAACAGAATAAACTGATAAAGGCCATGTAACTGCGGTCTTTGACTCAAGTGACTAACCCTCCAGTAATCCATTTATTCAGTGCATGTAAACATGACAAAACTGATTACTGCCATTATCAGTTCATTCCCAGTAATCAGTTTATTGTGACCAAGTAACCGGGGTCAATATTTGCCCACTCTTCTTTGCAAAAACACTCCAAATCTGTCAGATTAGAGGGCATCTCCTGTGCACAGCCCTCTTCAGATCACTCCACAGATGTTCTATCGGATTCAGGTCTGAACTGTGGCTGGGCCATTCCAAAACCCTAATCTTCTTCCAGTGAAGTCATTCTTTTGTTGATTTGGATATGTGCTTTGGGTCATTGTCGTGCTGAAAGATAAAGTTCCTCTTCATCTTCAGCTTTCTAGCAGAATCCTGAAGGTTCTGTGCCAACACTGACTGGTATTTGGAACTGTTCATAATTCCCTCCACCTTGACTAAGGCCCCAGTTCCAGGTGAAGAAAAACAGCCCCAAAGCATGATGCTTCCACCACCATGCTTCACTGTAGGTATGGTATTCTTTTGCTGATGAGAAGTGTTGTGTTTGCACCAAATATACACTACCATTCAAAAGTTTGGGGTCACTTAGAAATTTCCTTATTTTTGAAAGAAAAGCACTGTTTTTTTCAATGAAGATAACTTTAAACTAATCAGAAATACACTCTAATATCTAATATACATTGCTAATGTGGTAAATGACTATTCCAGCTGCAAATGTCTGGTTTTTGGTGCAATATCTACATAGGTGTATAGAGGCCCATTTCCAGCAACTATCACTCCAGTGTTCTAATGGTACAATGTATTTGCTCATTGCGTCAGAAGGCTAATGGATGATCAGAAAACCCTTGTACAATCATGTTAGCACAGCTGAAAACAGTTTAGCTGGTTAGAGAAGCTATAAAACTGACCTTCCTTTAAGCAGGTTGAGTATCTGGAAAAAATTATTATTTCAAATACAAATCCTTATATCTAACCTTGTCAATGTCTTGACTATATTTTCTATTCATTTTACAACTCATGGTGGTAAATAAGTGTGACTTTTTCATGGAAAACACAAAATTATTGTCTGGGTGACCCCAAACGTTTGAACGGTAGTGTACCTTTTGGAATTAGTGTCAAAAAGTGCAACCTTGGTTTCATCGGACCATAACCCCTTTTTCCCACGTGTTTGGGAGATTTCACATGTGTTTTTGCAGAATGTAGCTGGGCTTTGATGTTTTTCTTTGTAAGATAAAGCTCATCTTGCCACCCTAGACAGGAGATTGCTGTCACATGTACTAAACAGCCAGTACTTGCCAGAAATCCCTGCAGCTCCTTCAATGTTGCTGTCAGCTTCTTGGCAGCCTCCCTGACCAGTTTTCTTCTCGTCTTTTCATCAATTTCGGAGGGACGTCCAGTTCTTCGTAATGTCACTGTTGGGCTGGTGGGCTGCACGGTGGCGCAGTGGTTAGCACTGCGGCAGCACAGTTTACCCTTGGCCGGGGGATTGTGGGGATCGTGGGATCGTGGGTTCGATCCCAGCCCCCGACCAACAGTGATCTGTGTGGAGTTTGCATGTTCTCCCCGTGTTACGTGGGTTTACTCCGGGATTTCTCCGGTTTCCTCCCACATGCCAAAAACATGCATGTTAGGTTAATTGGCTGTTCTAAATTGTCCCTAGATATTTGTTTCCTATAGGCCCTTAGAATAGAGGGTTAGTATTAGTGAAAGCGCTTTGAGTGGTCTTTGTGACTAGAAAAGCGCTATATAAGTGCAGGTTAGTTAGTTAGTTAGTAGTTGTGCCATTTTTTTCTCCACTTGATGATGACCGTCTTCACTGTGTTCTAAGGTATATTTAATGCCTTGGAAATTCTTTTGTACCATTCTCCTGACTGATACCTTTGAACAATGAGATCCCTCTGATGCTTTGGAAGCTCTCTGTAGACTATGGCTTGTGCTGTAAGATGCGACTACAAAAATGTCAGGAAAAGCCTACTAGAACAGCTGAACCTTATTTGGGGTTAATCAGAGGCACTATAATGGTGGCAGGTGTGTGCTGACTCCCATTTAACATGAGTTTGAATGTGATTGGTTAATTCTGAACACAGTCACATCCCCAGTTATAAGAGGGTGTGCATATTTATGCAACTAGGTCATTGTAAGTTTTTTTTTATTTTTCCCCTTAAAAGATTTGTTTTTCAATTGGGTTGTACAGGTTATAGGTCACATTAATGGTGGAAAAAGTTTTGAAATGATTTATCTTGGTCTCATTTTTTACATCCCAAAAACCTGGCACTTGAACAGGGGTGCGTAGATTTTTATATCCACTGTATATATAAATATATATATTGGAAAACCTCCTCCTCTGGACCAGATGTACTGTAGACTTGCTGGTGCCTTAAGTTGTGATTCTCCAAAGGTCTTTCATGGCCAACACGAACAGTCCACAGATACATCACACTCTTCTGCTTCTGCTGGTTCTCATTCAGCTCTACTGCTGACGTCATCACAGCCACGCTGTAGGTCAAAGTTCAACCTTACAGTCACTGACTGAAAATGGTGTTTTTGTAGGTTTTAACCTTCTGAAAAAAGAAAAAAAGAACAAAGAAAGTTGAAAGTTTATGAGGAAAAAGTCAGAAATTTTTGAGGAAAAGGCTGAACATTTACAGAGATAAAATGAAAATTTATGAGAAAAAATTCAAACATTTTTGAGGAAAAAGTTGAAAATTTACAGGGGGAAAGGAAAATCGCTACCGAGCTTGCTACCGGGTGTCTCGCTACAAGCTGGCGGGTCAACGGCTAACTGGCTGCTGCCTGGTGCTACCGCTGCTCGGCTAGAAATCAGAGAGGCTGGGAAGCGTCCTTCCATGGTCGACACGTTCTGTCACTTCATCCTGCAACTCTGCCGACTCATTGGTTTTAACGCCTGCAACAAACTCGGACCTCCATCACCCACCTCCAGCACCGGCACAGCCCCAGTTATGGCGCTACGCTACACATCCGCGCAACTCCTCCGGCTAAACCACCAAACCTCTCCCTCCTTGGAACTCATTGCCTCACTAAAAAGCTCCAGACTCCTCCTCCGGCCCCGATATATCCACCGAAGTTTAATTACCACTTCACCACAACAAACTGTATCCCCGTTCTCTGGTCAAATCGCTGCATGGACACCGGCTTCCGCACTTCCGCGTTGCGTCATCACAACAATGTGACGCGTCATCAGAACAACCCCAACGTGAATCCTTTCAATCTCCTATCTCGACTTCCGCACCCGCATTTTCAAAACAAAAGCACCTGAAACTTGCCCTCTTCAACACACGATCCCTTAACAATAAAAGCCTCATTCTAAATGAATTCATCACTGACAATAAACTGGATCTCCTCTGTCTCACTGAAACTTGGCAAAAACCCCTGGATTACATTGCACTTAACCAAACCACCCCTGCTGGATATTCATACCTGGACAACCCACGCCCTGAAGGCTGTGGAGGAGGCATTGCTGCCATTCATCTTCATGACCTCAATCCACAACCTCTCTCCATACCCGCTGTTTCCTCTTTTGAACACCTGACTTTTAAACTCCCCGGCCCAAAACCTCTCCTCATTGCAATTATTTACCGCCCTCCCAAACCAAATCCATCTTTCTTATCAGATCTTTCAGAACTCATTACAGTACTGTCTGCAACCTCACCATCTGTCCTACTGCTTGGCGATTTCAACCTCCACATTAATTCCCCTGACTGCAAATACGCAAATGATTTTCTGGACTTACTAAAGTGTCTAAACTTCACCCAACACATAACTTTCCCTACCCACAGACGTGGACATGTCCTGGATCTGGTTTGCTCCACTGGTCTTCACATTCACAACATCTCCAGCACTGACCTCACCATCTCGGATCATCTCGCCATCACACTGGACATTGACATCCCGGCCCCTCAACCCAAACAAGACCGAACAATAACCTTCAGGAATCTTAGGTCCATCTGCTCAGTTTCTCTCTCCACATGCATATCTAACACTCTCTCCAACCTCACCTTCCCTGTAAACCCAACCCCTACGGACTTAGTAAACATCTACAACAACACATTGTCTACCTCCCTCAACAAACTGGCCCCCATGAAAACAAAATCCGTCACTTTCATTCATTCGGCCCCCTGGTACACCTTAGAACTTCACAAACTCAAAAAACAACTGCGACAGCTTGAACGCCTGAGCTGCAAAACTGGTCTGACTGTACACACCCTCGCTCACATAGAACTGATGCACCTATATCAATCCTCACTCAATGAAGCTCGCTCTGCCTACTACTCCAGCATCATTCACTCTGGATCCTCCAACGCCCGCACTCTGTTCTCCACCATCAACAAACTCCTCAAACCCCAGGACATCATTTCATCATCCTTCACCCCTGAAAAATGCAATAGCTTTCTATCATTTTTCCATTCCAAAATTGACAATATTCACAACCAGCTTGCCTCCTCCCCAGCCATCACCCCTGATTCAGAACCCACTTTTTCTCCACCCATAGATAAACAGCTCTCCCTTTTCTCACCCATAACCACTGATGAACTTTCCGAAATACTCTCCAGCATGAAATCATCTACATGCCCCCTGGACCCCATCCCCTCCCCCCTTATCAAAGCCTGTCTCACCCCTCTTGCCCCCCTTATCATCGACACCATCAACTCCTCCCTCACCACTGGCACTGTCCCCCCATCACTTAAGATTGCTGCCATCACCCCTCTCCTTAAGAAACCTGGCCTGGACTCTGACGACCCCAACAATTTCAGACCTATCTCCAACCTCCCATTTCTGGCTAAAATATTGGAAAAAGCTGTCGCCACCCAACTTAAGAAACACCTCCTCTCCAACAAACTCTACGAAACATTTCAATCTGGATTCCGTTCTCACCACAGCACTGAAACCGCCCTCCTCAGGGTCACCAGTGACCTCCTGCTCGCCTCTGACTCTGGCTCCCTCACCATTCTTCTCCTCCTCGATCTCAGCGCTGCTTTTGATACCATCAATCATTCCATCCTGCTCCGTCGTCTGCTTTCTATTGGCATCACTGACTCCGCCCTCTCTTGGTTCACCTCCTACCTGTCTGAGAGATTCCAGTACATCTCCATCAACAATCATAAATCACGCACCACCCCCGTCTCACACGGTGTCCCTCAAGGCTCTGTGCTCGGTCCAACCCTTTTCACTCTCTACATGCTTCCGCTTGGTCACATCATCCGTCAACATGGTCTTCACTTTCACTGCTATGCCGATGACACCCAGCTGTACATCTCCTCTAAATCCATCACCCCCGCCATTCTCTCCACCATCACCAGCTGCCTTACAGACATAAAAACCTGGATGACTAACAATTTTCTCAAGCTAAACAGCAATAAAACAGAAATCATCATTTTTGGACCAAAATCTCTTTTACCCTCTTCCCTGAACTTTTCATTCCAAATCGATGGTCACTCAGTCACCCCCTCCCCCCTGGCCAGAAACCTCGGCATTATCATGGACCCCACCCTCTCCTTCAAATCTCACATCAACCATATCACCAAAACATCATTTTTTCATCTTCGTAATATTGCACGCCTCCGTCCCACCCTCTCACCCTCTGCTGCTGAAATACTCATCCACGCCTTCATCACCTCCAGACTTGATTACTGTAACAGCATTCTGTATGGACTTCCTTCCACCATCCTCCAAAAACTACAGTATGTCCAAAACTCAGCCGCCCGCCTACTTACTCACTCCCGCTCCAGAGACCACATCACTCCTCTCCTCCGTCAGCTCCACTGGCTCCCCATTCAACAGCGCATCAACTTCAAGATCCTCCTCATCACCTATAAAGCTCTTCATAACCTTGCCCCCTCATACCTAACGGACCTGCTGTCTCGTCATTCTCCCACTCGTCTCCTCCGCTCTGCTGACGCTCACCTTCTTACCCCCATCACCAAGACAAAATTCCGCACCCTGGGTGATAGATCATTCGTCATCGCCGCACCAACCCTCTGGAATTCCTTGCCCCTTCACATCCGGTCTGCCAATACACTTGCTTCTTTTAAAAGCCAACTCAAAACCCATCTTTTCAAATCTACCTATAAAAACTGACTGCCTCTTCTACCTATGTGTACCTACCTTGTCTGTTTACCCGTTCTCTGTATGTTTGTCCCTATGCAGCTTTGTAAAGCGTCTTTGAGTATTTAGAAAAGCGCTATATAAGACTGATGTATTATTATTATTATTATTATTATTATTTAAAATTGATGAGAAAGTCAAACATTTTTGAGTTAAAAAGTTGCAAATTTGTGAGGAAAAAAGTAGAAAATTTATAAGGAAAGAAGTTCTGAATTTATGAACAAATTCACAATTTTTTTAAGAAAAAAGTTGAAAATTTACATGGAAATAAATGAAAATTTATAACAAAAGAAGTCAGAAATTTTTGAGGAAAAAGTAAATAAAAACTGGGAAAAAATGAAAATTTATGAGAAAAGAAGTCAAACATGTTTGAGGAAAAAAGTTGCAAATTTACAAGAAAAGGGAGCAGTCGGCTGTAACATCTGTTTACTGATCAGTTTCTCAACATGTCAACTAACTGCGGTGGTCAACCTTGGACTTGCTCTTTAAATGTTATAAACCACAGACGTCAACAAGTAACCAAAGGAAACAACCCTGAACTGTGGGAAAGGTAAAGAAAATGGAGTCGGTGGTTTTCAGGAAGGATTACAGTTGTCCTGGGTGTGTGTTCCATAAATATGTAGACCGTGCTGATGACACCGTGACGGCGTGCTTCTCTTCTCCCTTTCTGCTGACTCGGCTAGTGTGTGTCTGTGCGTGTGTGACTGAGGAGGGAGAGTATATTGAGTTAAATTGACTGCCACCTCCAATCTCCTCTGCCAGCTGCTTTCCTCTGCTCCTTCATCCATCACAGTTGCTGAACCTGAATGCTCCCGCTCTCTCAGTAAACACACACAAACACTGCTGCACGTGTGCACGTGATACATGCACTCACGACAGACACTGATCACACGGGGGAGCGTGCGCTAGTTTAGTAGTCACAAATTTGCAAAACTGGAGGGAAAAGTCGCAAATTTACAGAAGCGGAAGTTGCAAATTCTCCAAAGCTGCAAATTTACAGGAAAAAAGTTGCAATTTTTTGAGAAAAAGCTGCAAATGTATGAGAAAAAAATTGCAAATCTACAGGAAAAAAATTGCAAATTTTTATTAAAAAAGTTGCAAATTTACGAGAAAAAATCTAAACATTTACAAGAAAATTTTGGTAATTTATGAGAAAAATTTGCAAATTTACAGGAAAAAAGCTTTAAGTTTATAAGAAAAAGTTGGAAATTTATGATAAAAACCTTGGAAATTTACAGGAAAAATGTGCAAATCTTTGAGAAAAAGTTGTAAATTTACGAGAAACTTGCAAATTCACGAGAAAAAACTTTAAAGCTTACAGGAAAAAAATGCTAATTTATGAGAAAAAATGTGCAAAGTTATGAGAAAAAAATTTGCTAATTTTTTAGAAAAAAGTTGCAAATTTACAAAAAAGGTACAAATTTGAGAAAAAAGTTGTAAATCTATAAGAAAAAAATTAGCAAATTTACAGGAAAAAAGCTGCAAATTTTTGAGAAAAAAAGTTGTAAATTTTTGAGAAAATGCAAATTTTTGAGAAAAAGTTGCAAATTTATGAGAAAAAAGACTGAAGTTTACAGGAAAAAATTGCAAACTTACGAGAAAAAATGTGCAACGTTTTTAGAAAAAAGTTACAAATTTACAAAAAAACTTGTAAATTTATTAGAAAAAAGTTGCAAATCTACAAGAAAAAACTAGCAAATTTAGAGGAAAAAAGTTGCAAGTTTTTGAGAAAAAAGTTGCAAATTTGTGAGAAAAAGTTACAAATATATGAGAAAAAGGCTGTAAATCTACAAGAAAAAAATATCAAATTTACAGGAAAAAAGTTAGAAATTTTTGAGAAAAAAGCTGTAAATTTATGAGGAGAAAAGCTCCAAATTTATGAGCAAAATGTAGAAATTTACAGGAAAATTTTGGTAATTTATGAGAAAAAAATTTGCATGTTGAGAAAAATGTTACAAATCGATAAAAAAGCTGAATCTGTATAACTTTTTTGTGCCTCATATTAATTTTATTCAGTTATGCAACACCATTAAAAAAGGTTCTGGTAGTATTGGGGGGGGGGGCACTTTTTCCCAGGTTGTGGGGGAACGTGTCCTTGTGACTTTAGGGATGGGTGGACGGCAGGTTAACGGGGTGGATGGTACCCCCATCTACCCTCCTGCAGATACGTCATCGTAACCTGTGGGAACCGTGTCCAAAAGTTCCGAACATTTCCTGTGTAACACCTCTAAACCTGGTCAATTCTATCACCAGAACGCCAATAAAACGTGAACGCCGAGGCTGCAGATGTCCACTCCCATCACGGCGCCTCATGTACAGTGACACAACGTTGACCGTACCTGTGTGTGCATGTGCGGCGGTAAGCAGCCCCACTCAGGCAGCTCGGCGACAGCTGTCCTGCCCTCCGATTACCTCCAGCGACTCCACACGTCAGGCTGCTCCTGCACGTCGGGCAGCCTCTCCCACACACTGACGCCTGTTATCTAGAATATGTGCTCTGCAGAACGGAGAGCCGTGCTCAAGGACACTCCACAGCGGCAGCATCCAGCAGTGCGGCGTTTGATGGAGAGAGGCCGAGGGAGCCGTGAGCTGCGGCGATGGAGCGGGTCATAAAAAGGTGTCACGTTACGTCGGTCCGATCAGACTGACATCAGAGGAGAACTTCAGCTGCTGAACACCTCCTCCTCCTCCTTCGTGGAGCAGCGTGGATGAAAGCTGCTTTTTTTGGCGCTCATTGAAGGACCTGATGTGCCTGATGTGTGGAGTCATTGGGCCATCGTTATGTAACATCGTTCCTCTGCACACAAGTGGAATGAAGCTGTCGTCGTTTAAAAATAACTTCAAACGGCAGCTGAAATTAGAGAAATGTTTTTAATGGCATCTCATTTTTTTTAATGTAAATGCAAACAGGAGGATTAACCCATGGTTTAACCCCAACAACACACATAAATCCAGCCAACATCATCCCGAGTTTACATCAGGAATACATCTTTTAGAGGTCGTTTGCACGTTGGCAAGACGTCAGCTAGCTAGATGTGGCTAAATGACCATGAGGTGGAAAAAGAGAAAAACTGATGAGAGAGAGAACTTCAGAGAACGGTTCAGTCGGGGGAAGAGCTGGAGCACCAAACTTCTGCCCACCAGCACGTCCATGTGGGCCCCATCTAAGGCCAAACCTGGGCTGGGTCCCATCTGTGCTTGCCCACATGGACTACCTGTGGTACAGGTGAGCAGGTTTCAGCACCACAACAGCACAGGCAAACCTAGAAGAAGAAGAAGCAGCAGCCGTCTCTGTTGTCATTCAGTCCAGACAGCCAATCATGTGGAGCAGAACAAAATCACGTTCCTCCTGTCAACAATATGTAGAATGGGAGGGGGCGCTGCCATAAACAACTTCTCCTTCCCCCATTCTATTACACTGAGCACCAAGCTAGAAGGCGGGAAGCACCATTTTTATATGGTCTTTGGTATGACCCGGCCGGGACTTGAACCTCCAACCTCCTGGTTGTGGGGCAGATGCTCTATCAACCAGGCCACCGCAATTACGCAAAAAAGTCACAAATTTATGAGAGAAAATGTGACAAATTTATAAAAAAAAGTAGAAAATTTATGAGGAAAAAAGTCACAAATCTACTAGAAAAAAGTTGAAAATTTATGAAAAAATAGTGAAAATTTAGGAGGAAAAGCTTGCAAATTTACAAGAAAAAGATTATAAAATTACTTGGAAAAAAAGTAACAAGCTTACAAGAAAATTTTTAGCAAATTTACAAGAAAAAAGTCAAAAATTTATAAGGAAAATTTTTGAAAACATTGCAAATTAACAAAGTAGAAAATACAATATATCAGTAGATAACTCAAAAATGTATTAGAAAAGTCTCAGATTTATGAGAAAAAGTTGCAAGCTTACAGTAAAAAAACTCACAAATTGACAAGAAAATTGCAAATTTACAAGGAAAAATGTAACAAATTTATGAGAAAAAGTTGCAATATTACAGTAAAAAGTGGCAAATTTATGAGAAAGTTCCAAAATTACAAGAAGTTAACAAATCTGCAAGAAAAAAAGTCACAATTTTACAAGAAGAACTGATAAATTTGTGAGGAAAAAGTTGCAAGTTTACAGTAAAAAAAAGCTGCAAATTTATGAGAAACTTTCAAATTTTCAAGAAAAATGTTATCAAATTAGGGGGAAAAGTCACAAATTTGTAAAAAAATAGCAAATTCATGAGAAAGTTTCAAATTTATGAGAAAAAAATTTAAAGCTTACACAGAAAAAATGCTAATTTATACAAAAATGTGTGCAAATTTGTGAGGAAAAAAAGTTGCAAATTTACAAAAAAGTTACAAATTTACAAGAAAAAAGATGCAAATCTTCAAGAAAAAAATAGAAAATTTACAGGGAAAAAGTTGCAATTTTTTGAGTAAAAAAGCTGCAAATTCATGAGAAAAAATGTAAACGCTTACAGGAAAATTTTGGTAATTTATGAGGAAAAGATTTAGCAAATTTACAGAAAAAAAGTTGCAAATTTTTGAGGAAAAAAATGTAAAAGTTTACAGGAAAGTTTGGGTAACTTATGAGAAAAAAAAACTGCAAATTTACAGGAAAAATGTTGCCAATTTTTGAGAAAAAAATTGTAAATTTATGAGAAATATTTATGGGAAAAAGTCACAAATTGACAAGAAAACAAATAGGCAAATAGGTAACATCCATGTGGGTAAAGACAGATGGGGCCAAGATAGAATCCATGGAGAAACCCACATGGACCCATAAAACAGCCCAGCTTCACCTTAGGTGGGGCCCACATGGACATCTGCTTCATATCAACGCCTGCGACTTAAACCAAGAGTAAACATCCCTGAGCTGCACCACAGCTGCAACACCTCATCATCGGTTCTGGGTCACGTTCTGCGGTCCAGACTTAGGCTTAAACCTGCAGCTGACGAGCTTCAACCAACACAGCAGCCGAGTTCTTCAGATAAACGGAGCAAAATTGAGTTGCAGGCATACATTTTTATGAGCTTTCTTTTTAAGATAGTTGCAGCGAATGAAAACAGGAAGCGAGAGCAGCACTTCACTTGGAAATGTTCTCCTGACTTCACTGAAGGATTTCTATGGAAACATTAAAAACGAGAGAGAAGGGAAAAACAGGAAAAAGAGGAAAAAAGGGGGAAAAAGAAAAAATTGGAAAAAGAGGAAAAAAGATTTTCAAAAAAGGGAGACTCAGTAAGCAATTTATTTTTTTAACGAAAAATTTGCAAGAATAAAGGTGCAAAAATATAATAAAAGATGCTAACTTAAAAATTACTAAAATTGCAAATTACAGTTTAATTACACAGAATAAAAATATAACCAGCACCTGAATGAGCTTTGCAAATTGATGAGGAAAAAAATGAAAATTTATAAGAAAAAAATTGCAAATTTGATAAAAAATAAATTCCAGTTTTGTAAGATGAAAATTTATGAGGGAAAAAAAGTCAGACTTTGGAGGAAAATTTTTGAAATTTATAAGAAAAAAAATTACAAATTTATGAGAAAAAAGTTGCAGATCTACGAGAAAAAAGTTGGCAAATTCACACAAAAAAAGCTGCAAATTTGTGGGAAAAAGCTGCAAATTTACAGAAAAACAGTTTTAAGTTTTGACAATAAGTTGTAAATTTATGAGAAAAAAGTTGCAAGTATACAAAAAAGTTCCAAATTAGCACCCATAAGCCAGCCCACATTAACCTCTGTGGGGCCCACAGGGACCTGCGGGCTGGGAGGTGGCCGTGTCCCACAGGGACCAGCGGGCTGGGGGGTGGCCGTGTCCCACAGGGACCAGCGGGCTGGGGGGTGGCCGTGTCCCACAGGGACCTGCGGGCTGGGAGGTGGCCCAGCACTAAGGCTGCAGCTCTCCTCCCTCCTCCTACCTATACTTTGCCTTTTTCCTAGAACCCTCCCCCGACTGCAAGAGTCAGCTCGTGCTCCTTTCACCTCCAGCATATAATCATGCATGATGCATGCATGAATAATTGTTTGCCTGTGTGAGTGTGTGTGGGCTGCCAACTCAGCTCTGGTTTTATTTTCATTCTGCTCTCTTCACTCTTTTTTTAACACTCTCAAGTTGGAGAGCTCCAGCAAGGCTGAAACTAATCCAGGCTTAACTCTGATCAGAGTTTGGGTTTAAGATGAATTAATCCAAGTTCAAACCTTTCCTTTCTTTTTTCATTGACAAAACCTTGTCTCCTGAATTGTTGGGACAGCGTCATTTGAGGGGATATACAGTGGTGTGAAAAAGTGTTTGCCCCCTTCCTGATTTCTCTTTTTTTTGTATCTTTGTTACACTTAAATGTTTCAGATCATCAAACAAATTTAATTAAATATTAGACAAAGATAACACAAGTAAACTCAAAATGCAGTTTTTAAATGAAGGTGTTTATTATTAAGGGGAAAAAAATCCAAACCTACATGGCCCTGTGTGAAAAAGTGATTGCCCTCCCTGTTAAACCATAAATGAACTGTGGTTTATCACATCTTTGGAAAGCTGAGTTCAATTTCTCTAGCCACACCCAGGCCTGATTACTGCCATACCTGTTCTCAATCAAGAAATCACTTAAATAGGACCTGCCTGACAAAATGAAGTAGACCAAAAGATCCTCAAAAGCTAGACATCATGCTGCGATCCAAAGAAATTCAGGAACAAATGAGAAACAAAGCAACTGAGATCTATCAGTCTGGAAAAGGTTATAAAGCCATTTCTAAAGCTTTGGGACTCCAGCAAACCACAGTGAGAGCCATCCATCCATCTTCTTCCGCTTAATCCTTTTCGGGTCGCGGGTGGGCTGGAGCCTATCCCAGCATCTTTGGGCGAGAGGCAGGGTCCACCCTGGACAGATCGCCAGTCCACCGCAGCGCCAACACAGAGAGACAGACAACCATTCACTCTCACATCCATACCTAAGGACAATTTAGAATCCCCAGTTTGATGCCAATTGACCTAAGTTGCATGTTTTTAGCATGTGGGAGGAAACCGGAGAGATCCTGGAGTAAACCCACGCAGACATGGGGAGAACATGAAAACGCCACACAGATCACTGTTGGTCGGGGGCTGGGATCGAACCCAGAATCCCCCGGCCAAGGGTGAGTTGCTGCGCTGCCGCAGTGCTAACCACTCCGCCACAGCGCTGCCACAGTGAGAACCATTATCCAGAAATGGTGAAAACATGGATCAGTGGTGAACCTTCCCAAGAGTGGCCGGAAGACCAAAACTACCCCAAGAGCACAGCGACGACTCATTCAAGAGGTCACAAAAGACTCCACAACAACATCCAAAGAACTGCAGGCCTCACTTGCCTCAGTTAAGGTCAGTGTTCATGACTCCACCGTATGGAAGAGACTGGGCAAAAATGCCCTGCATGGCAGAGTTCCAAGACAAAAACCACTGCTGAGCAAAAAGAACATAAAGGCTCATCTCAATTTTGCCAGAAAACATCTTGGTGATCCCCAAGACTTTTGCTGTGGTAAATGGAACCATGAATTCTGCTGTCTACCAAAAAATCCTGAAGGAAAATGTCCGGCCATCTGTTCCTGACCTCAAGCTGAAGCGCACTTGGGTTCTGCAGCAGGACAATGATCCAAAACACACCAGCAAGTCCACCTCTGAATGGATTAAGAAAAACAAAATGAAGACTTTGGAGTGGCCTAGTCAAAGTCCTGAGCTGAATCTGATTGAGATGCTGTGGCATGACCTTAAAAAGGAGGTTCACGCTCGAAAACCCTCCAATGTGGCTGAATTACAACAATTCTGCAAAGATGAGTGGGCCAAAATTCCTCCACAGCGCTGTAAAAGACTCATTGCCAGTTATCACAAATGCTTGACTGCAGTTGTTGCTGCTAAGGGTGGCCCAACCAGTTAGTAGGTTTAGGGGGCAATCACTTTTTCACACAGGGCCATGCAGGTTTGGATTTTTTTCCCTTAATAACAAACACCTTCATTTAAAAACTGCATTTTGTGTTTACTTGTGTTATCTTTGTCTAGTGTGACAAACAAAAAAATGAGAATTCAGGAAGGGGGCAAACACTTTTTCACACCACTGTATAATTTGTATATATCATTTTGTTATATACACAGTATTTTAAGTAACACAGTTCTGAACTTCCTCCACAGACATAACATCCATTAAAATCGTATGAAACATGAATAGCAGTGAAATATTAGGACTGGATATCCATACTGAGTGAATGCAAATAAGAGGAAATGTCAGAGTCATTTCCGATGAAATAATCGAGATTCAGGTCAGGCTGTTCTGGACTTTTTCTCCATCTCTCCCCATGCAGACATCTTTCCTGTAGCTGACGTGACTGACACTAACTCCATAATAAGAGTGATTTCATTAAAAGCCATAATTCCCCTGTTCAGCCTCCCACTACTATTTCTTCTTCTTATGAAACATCTCTGCATCTCAAGGACAACATCCTGGAGACGCCTGCCTGCCTCCTCACCGAGGGATTTGTTTAATGAGATTAGATCCCACCGCCATCTATAATGCCACACGGCGTGATTACCATGGCGGGATTAGTATGATGTGACAACAGGCGTTTAGGATGGATGTTTGGCTGCGTTGCACCTGCCATGGAGCAGTGCTGCTTTAATGATGACGGCGCGTCCCACCTCACAGACGCTGCTGCTGAGTTGGAGCGGCATGGTTGGTAAAGCACTGGAGGAACGATTCCCTACAGACGGCACTGAGAGAACTGTAGGAACCTATAGAATCATGGGAAGTAATAATGTGTAGATGTGACTAATTGGTCCATAACAGGGGAGCACAAGCTGGTGTACTCCTAGTACTGGTCCCAAGCCCAGATAAATGGGAGGGTTGTGTCAGGAAGGCATCTGACATGAAAAAATCTGTGCTAAACCCAATAATCATAACACTAACACGAAGAGGAGAAAAACTTAAATAGCCCCTATTTGTAAGGTTGACCTTTGACCAATGGCGTGACTGTGCTGAAGTCACCAGCATACTGTATAGTCGGATAGTCGAAGAACCAGATGGGAAAGTAGAATATGATATCTGTGGACTGTTTGTATAGGCCACGAGAGAGCGTAGGAGAATAACAGCTTAGAAGAGCCAGAAAAGCATCGTCAGAGACAGGGGTGAGTGGTTTGAGTGGTCGATAGCATATGACCGGTACCTGGGGTGTAAGAAGCACAGAAATGATCACAAATGAGTGAGTGACTAACTCTGCTAACAGTAGCTAACTGCTAATGGAGGAGGTGTCCACTGCAGTATAATAAACTATGATAAAACATGTTAAATAACATCTATGATTCTAATAAAAGGTCAAGGGCTGGTAAAATGGGTGTCTACTGGGATGGATAGAATATACAGTATACCCCAACAGAACACATACAGTGGCCCAACGTCAGCTTGTTTACATCGGGAATACATCTTATCAAGGTCTTTTATTCATTGGCAAGACATTGGTTAGACATTGACCTCTATAAGATGTATTCCCAATGTAAACTTGCCAGTGTACCAGATACCCGGCTTGTGCTGAGATCTCAGAATCAGCAGTTGTTTGTGTTTTCTCTTGGTTTTTCTTTCCCTCTCTCCCTTCCCAACAACTCCAACCACTTCATATCCCCTCAACTCATCTCCCATTTCCCCCCTGTCAGGTCCAGCATAAGTGAGACAGTTTAAATAAAGTATTAAAGTTATTATACAGCATGAGGAGCCTATAAATACCACTTATAAACAGTTCATATCAAACACGAGCAAAGTAAATGTGTCTGGCGAAACAAAGCAATCACATATCTGCTCTGCTTGCCAAGCTGCTGGACAGGACAGGTAAAAAAACAAAACAAAAACAAAAACATTTTGATGATTCCCAAGACTTCTAGGAAAATATTCTGTGGAGAGACGAGACAACAGTTGAACTTTTTGGAAGGCATGCCTTCTGTTTCATCTGGCATAAAACTAACAGCATTTCATAAAAACAATATCATACCAACAGTCAAACATGGTGGTGGTAGTGTGATGGTCTGCTTCAGGACCTGGACGACTTGCTGAAATTGATGGAACCATGAATTCTGCTCTCTACCAGAAAATCCTGAAGAATAATGGCTGACCATCAGTTGGTGACCTCAAGCTCAAGCCTCCAATGTGGCTGAATTAAAACAATTCTGCAAAGAAGAGCAGGCCAAAATTCTTCAACTGTGATGGAAAAGACTAAGGGCCCTATTAGGACGATCATCCGCAGACTTTTAGGCCAGACTTTCCGCCGTACGCCAGTGTTTTTGTTAGTTTCTGTCAGCACATCGTCTGTTTTTTACGCTTCACATCACGCCATCAAATTACCAGTAGACGGTGTGCTCGCTATGCGCTGGGAGGAGGAGGTTTATTTCAAAGAGGTGTGGCGGTGTGCAATCTAATGTGCATTACTGTTATAGTGCATTCCATGAGAATCTGCTTTTGATCAGGAAAAAGGAGGTCTGTCATCAGAAGTGTATTATTTAATGATATTTTAGTGATGTGTTTTGAAATCGCAAAGCTCCGGAGCTCATGAGAAAAGAGCAGCGCTGGGATCTTATTTTATGTAATAGAGAAAGTTGTAACAGTCATCATATAATCACCCATCATTTCAATAATATGATGATCACACACTATTTTTTTTTAATTCCATCCACACTCTCATTTTAATTGCAGACTTACCATTGGAGTCTATAGATTAGGCATTAATGTAGGATTTTTTTTAGAATGAATGAATGAATGGAGAGCATGTGAGTGCACAGGAGGAAGGGGGTTGCCAGTCTGAAGATTTTTATTTCATCCACATTTTTGTTTTAATCACAGACTAATTAGGCATTAATGTGTTTAATTTTAGGGGAATAAATGAATGAACAAGGAGTGTGCAGTGTTTTACACCATCTTCCAAATTATTATGCAAATGATATTTGTCTCTGATTTTTCCGAGGATTAGCAAGGCGGAAATGAGGGCAGCTTTGACGAGAATGAAGAATGGAAAGGCAGTTGGTCCAGATGGCATACCTACAGTCATGTGAAAAAAATTTGGACACCCCTTTAAATATTCAGTTCTTTATTAAGAAATGTTCACATATGTCTAACCTTGTTTTTGTTTTTATTTGCATTTTTTAACATTTATTTTAGCCATTTTAAGTGGGAATGAAAGTGGGGGTGTCCTAAAAAAGATGGGGGGGTCCTAATTTATTCCTCACTATTTGTTTAGAATTACATTTTACAGAAAATTTGGAAAAAGGCTTTAATTCATTTTTAATTGTTTAGTTGTATTACATGAATCTCCAAGTATTTTTAACATTGATATTAAATATCCATATGTTCAAATATGTAAAAACAAAAACACACACACACAAGCTTATACAGGGTGTCCTAATTTTTTCACATGACTGTATGGAGGAATGGAGATGTTTAGGAGAGATGGCAGTGGACTTTTTAACCAGATTGTTTAACACAGTCTTGGAGAGTGAGAGGATGCCTGAGGAGTGGAGAAGAAGTGTTTTGGTCCCAATTTTCAAGAACAAAGGTGATTCTTAGAGCTGCAGTAACTACAGAGGCGTAAAGTTGATCAGCCACACTATGAAGATATGGGAAAGAGTCACTGAAGCCAGGTTAAGAGGAGAAGTGACAATCAGTGAGCAGCAGTACAGCTTCATGCCAAGAAAGAGTACTACAGATGCTATGTTTGCTCTAAGAGTGCTGATGAAGAAGTACAGAGAAGGTCAGAAGGAGTTGCACTGTGTCTTTGTGGATCTAGAGAAACCACATGATAGGGTGCCAAGAGAGGAAGTGTGGTACTGTATGAGGAAGTCAGGAGTGGCAGAGACGTATGTGAGGGTGGTGCAGGACATGTACAGTCATGTGGAAAAAATTGGGACACCCTGTATAAGCCTGTTTGGTTTTTTTTTAACATATTTGGACATATGGATATTTTATATCCTTATGTTTATATAAATTAGGACACCCCCCGTCTTTTTTAGGACACCCCCACATTTATTCTCACTTAAAATGTCTAAAATAAAGGTTAAAAATGCAAATAAAAACAAAAACAAGGTTAGACATAGATATCCGGACATTTCTTAATAAAGAACTTGTGGAGAAAGGATGCAGGCGAGGAAACGAGCTGAACAACACAAGACTTTATTCTTTCTCCAAGAAGAACAGTATAGCAAAAAAACGCATCCCAGACCGCTGTGCATCCTTCTTTTATATCTTTATTTCCATGCGTTGAGGCCTGTGCAGCACATTAACATGATATAACACTGGCGCCTCTCTCCAGTCTTCTCCCAGCTGCCCGGTATTTTTCTCCTCTCCTCGGGGGGGGGGGGGGGGGAGGCGGGGGGGGGGCATATATTCCTTACTGTCCCGTCTGAACCCCCCAGTGATACCTCCTAGGGTCCATTGCTCCCTGAGTGGAGAAAGCCCAACCCCCCCCCCCAAAACTGAATATTTAATGGGGTGTCCTAATTTTTTCACATGACCGTATGTAGGGCTGTCACAGTATCAGAATTTCCCCTGCGATGACAGTGGACAGCTCAACACCACGGTATGCAGTATTATTGCAAAGGTTTTTAGGACCCTGTGGATTCATAATTTAAACAGGGTTTATAACTTATGTGGCAAATGAGGGAAGCTGTGAGAGTCTCGCTGCAACTCACTCTCAATTTTATGTGCGTGTGTCACAACTGTGTGGTGCTCCGGTCTTTCTACAGGCATGAACTGCGGATTCTGTTAAAAAAACAAAACAATCATTTTCATAAAGCAGTGGCGGTAACTATGGAGTGTGTGGACTGGAGACTGCAGCGACATTCAGCTCATAAGCAGGACAGTCTCCGTACAGGACCCTGTGTTGCTCTTGTCTCCGTGATTTTGCTGCTGTCCGAAAAATGACATTCAAACAAGCTGCTCTCGGAGATCATACAGAGCATACACAGTCAGGAGCATACACACTCAGCTCAGAAGGAAATAACACGCTTTGTGCCCTTTCAGTGCTCACTGTTACGGCTGTATTTAACAAGGAGTCCAAACGCTTTCACCACTAACTGCCTGCTGGAGTCCATCTAGAGGGTGTGCCCCAAACGGCGGCAGCACCATGTGCTGTGGAAGCTTCTAGAGTACCGGGTGCAAGCATGCTGTTGAAAATAAAAATACACTTCATTTAGCAATTTATTTAATAATCAATAGGGGCACATAAGTGAACAACGAGATATAGCCACACACACACACACACACAAAAAGTGAACACCGCAGTTGTTGTGGTTGGTCGTTTTCCTCTGCGGTAGGCGTGTCCATAGCGTGGTATTACATAATTGCAGTTATCGTGACAGCCCTAACTGTATGGGAACAGCGAGACAATGGTGAGGTGCACTGTAGGAGTGACGGATGGGTTCAAGGTGGGGGTGGGATTACATCAAGGATCAGCTCTGAGTCCCTTCTTGACAGACAAGGTCAGGCAGGAGTCTCCATGTAACATGATGTTTGCAGATGACACTGTGATCTGGGCAGGGTGGAGTGGGTGGAGACGAGTGTCAAGGGTGATTTGTCACAGAATGGTAGCAGCAAGAGTGAAAGGGAAGATTTACAAGATGGTAGTGAGACCTGCTATGATGTATGGTTTGGAAATGGTGGCACTGACAAAAAGACAGGAGATGGAACTGGAGGTGGAAGAGTTGAAGATCCTAAGGTTTTCATTGGGAGTGACAAGATTAGAAATGAGTATATCAGAGGGACAGCTCAGGTTGAGCGGTTTGGAGACAAAGTAAGAGAGTCAAGGCTGAGATGGTTTGAACATGTGCAAAGGAGGGATACTGGATATACTGGACAAAGGATGTTGAAGATGGAGCTGCCAGGCAGGAGGAAAAGAGGAAGACCACGGAGAAGACTCATGGATATAGTGAAGGAGGGCATGGAGAGGGTTGGTGTTACAGAGGAGGATGAAGGGATAGGGTGAAATGGAGGCAGATGATCCGCTGTGGAGACCCCTGAAGGGAGCAGCTGAAAGAAGAAGATTAATCTCTGATTTTCCTAAATAGTCAGTGCAAATGACAGTCAGACAATGGTAACTATTTTTTTGCAAAAGTAAAAAACTCAAAATGCACTGTTCCAAATTATTATGCACAATAGAGTTTCATAACATTTTATTGGTTGTAAAGAACTGAAAATGGTCATTTGTTGAATTTGCAGCATTACGAGGTCATATTTTACTGAAATCAAAAGCTATTTCAATCAAAAACATCTTAACAGGCCAAGCTAAATGTTAACATAGGACCCCTTCTTTGATATAACGTTCACAATTCTTGTATCCATTGAACTTGTCAGTTTTTGGAGAGTTTCTGCTTGAATTTATTTGCAAGATGTCAGAATAGCCTCCCACAGCTGCTGTTTTGATATGAACTGCCTCCCACCCTCATAGATCTTTTGCTTGAGGATGCTCCAAAAGTTCTCAATAGGGTTGAGGTCAGGGGAGGATGGGGGCCACACCATGAGTTTCTCTCCTTTTATGCGCATAGCAGCCAATGACACAGAGATATTCTTTGTAGCATGAGATGGTCCATTGTCATGCATGAAGATATTTTTGCTATGGAAGGCACAGTTCTTTTTTTGTACCATGGAAGAAAGTGGTCAGTCAAAAACTCTATATACTTTGCCAAGGTCATTTTCACACATTCAGAGACCCTAAAGGGGCCTACCAGCTCTCTCCCCATGATTTCGGCTCAAAACATGACTCCTCCACCTCCTTTTTTTTTTTTTTTTTTTTTTTTTCTGTTACTTATTTGTACCCGTAGGTAGATTTGGTTTGCAGTTTGGTGACAAGCCACCGGCTGCTGGTCACTGCGTGCGCAAGCGCCCTAAACCTACATGTTTTTGGTATGCGGGAGGAAACCGGAGAAATCCTGGAATAAACCCGCGCAACACAGGGAGAACATGCAAACTCCACACAGCTCACTGTTGGTCGGGGGCTGGGATCGAACCCACGATCCCCGCGGTCCCCCGGCCGAGGGTAAAACTGTGCTGTCACAGTGCTTAAACCACTGCGCCACCGTGCACCCCCCTCCTTGCTGATGTTGCAGCCTTGTTGGGACATGGTGACCATCCACCAACCATCCACTACTCCAGCCATCTGGACCTTCCAGGGTTGCACGGCACTCATCAGTAAACAAGACTGTTTGAAAATTAGTCTTCAAGTATTTCTGGGCCCACTGCAACCGTTTCTGCTTGTGAGCATTGGTTAAGGGTGGCCGAATAGTAGGTTTATGCACAACTGCAAGCCTCTGGAGGATCCTACACCTTGAGGTTCATGAGACTCCAGAGGCACCAGCAGTTTCAAATACCTGTTTGCTGCTTTGTAATGGCATTTTAACAGCTGCTCTCTTAATCTGATGAATTTGTCTGGCAGAAACCTTCTTCATTATGCCTTGATCTGCACAAACCCATCTGTGCTCTCAATCAGCCACAAATTTCTTCACAGTATGATGATCACGCTTAAGTTTTCATGAAATAGCTAATGTTTTCATACCTTGTCCAAGGCATTGCACTATATGATGCCCTTCGGCAGCAGAGAGATCTTTTTTTCTTTCCCATATTGTTTGAAACCTGTGGCATGCTTAATAATGTGGAACATCCTTCTTAAGTAGTTTTCCTTTAATTGGGCTCACCTGGCAAACTAATTATGACAGGTGTCTGAGACTGATATCAGTGATCCAAAGAGCCCTGAGACACAATAGCATCCATGAGTTTAATTGAAAAACAAAAAATTGAATGTTTATGACACTAAAATCCTGTTTGCATAACAATTTGGAATGTGACGTACTTTTCTGTCAGGAACCGAGCCGGCTTGCTTTGTTTGTGGATCCAGCAATGCACGTACTTAAGGAGCCTTTTTCCAGTCATGCATTGCTGGGCCATTGCACTTCATATACGGTCTGCGCTCATTGTATGAAGTCACGTCAGTGGACTGTGTTCACTTTGTGCTTTTTTGGACTTACTCGGACAGCTCCAGTCTCGTGAGTATCATCTGTGTGTGGTCCTTCCCCGGTATTCTCACCCAGACTGTGGAGCGTCCCGGAGGACTCCTTGAGCCAATGTAAATTGTATGCACTGGTATTGTTTGTTGGTGCAGTGTTTAATAAATGTGTGGGTGGTGTAACCCAGCATGTAAATCCTTGTCCTTTTCCCCCTCTTCTGTGCACTGTGGAAAAGCGCACGAGGAGTTCGTGACACTTTTCACTGTAATTCCCCACAGAGACAATAGTCGCATCCACACATCTGCCTCGGCCGTGTGCCCCAGCAGCTGGGCAGAGGTTGTGGGTCTCCACCTGTCAGGGGCCGGCAGAAGCCACCAAAAGCAGACTCACTTCGTGGCTGGGGTCGGCTGCGGACAGGAAGCTATGCCAGATCTCCTTCTTCTGGGATAGAGAGCTGCAGACCCTCACATGAGACGGGGGACACCCTCGGTCGGCAAAAGCAACAGGAGAGGGAGCACTTTATCTTCTCATGGCTGGGAGGAACTTCTACACCATTGTTAATGTAAGTTTATGAAAGTTTGCACAGGCATCATCCTCTTTTTCTAAAGTTTCAAACCAATTCATGTCTGTGTTGCATTCATGCACACACATTAAACCATTAGACAGATTTTTCAGCCCATTCTTCCCTGTTTGTTCTTTCCAACATAACTAATTGGGCATCAGCTGTGATTGATGCATTCATTATTACCAAGCAGCATTATTATCACGTGCATTTTTGCTCACAGCCAGCGCAAAACCCGTCTTAAACCATCATGATCACAATTCACTTTAGATAATGCACCTCTTTTCATTAAAGGGATGGGAAGGAGCACTTTGAACTGGATTATCCAAAACACACCTCTGACTAATTAAACTGGCCTCTTTGCGTCATGTGCTGGTGAAGAGTTTGTTTTTATGCCGCTGTGATAAGGAAATGAACTTGGAAATGCCCATAAACGTGTTCTCCATCACTGACATCTGACTAAACAACCCTGTGGTTGTAACACAGCCTTAAAGGTGAGTTCAGACCAAATGCGAAAGTGTAACGTGAATACATGTAAAGTTAATGTGAACATGCAGAAAACATGCGACTTCAGGCATTCGCGTGTCCGAGGGATTTGGTAGCGCTAGCTATTTTTTTTTTTAATTTGACCTTTATTTATACAGGGTAGTTCCACTGAGACTAAACCTCTCTTTTTCAAGGACGCCCTGTTCACAGTCACACAGTTTCACATTCACACCAGGAAGATGCCCAGTACAACCACACACTGACCTGTGGCCACTGAGCAGCGCCACTGGGGTTAAGGGCCTTGCTCAAGGGCACCACAGTGGGGTTAAGGAGGGTGGGGCAAACACTGCTATGTTATCTGTCCCACCCACGTCTAATCCTGCCAGTCCAGGGATCGAACCCGCAACCCTCCACTCACCAGTCCACATCCCTAACCATTAGGCCACCACAGCTAGTAATCAGCCATGAGATTCTGCCCTCACTGGAGTTAAAGTATCAAAACTGGAGAGTAAGGTAGTTTAAAAATGAGACTGCCACTCACCTGCAGACAGATGGACCGGAGCTCTGCAGCTGAGTCGGAGTGTTGGAGTTATCCAACCACAGACTCTTGCCACGGATGTGCTAGCAAGGACTAGCAGGCTGGCAGTGTAAATAACCGTCATGCAGGTGAACTGTTGGAGGCAGGGACAATTTTTCCAGGTGAGATCCCCGTCGGATAACTTGAACCTAGACATGATGGTGTTTTGGGGATTTCCACAGCAGGTAGAACACAGCTGTCAAAGTTATAAGGGCAACTCCGCCTGTCTGCAACTTGCTCAGACGATGAATTCATGTCTATTTGCGTATTTACATTGAGTTAACGTGTAATCAACCCACACGAAAAATTTTCACTTTGACATGAATGCACCTTCATTACCAGCTATTGCGAATGCTTGATTGCAGTTGTTGGTGGAACAGGGTCAATCATATAGTTATATAGATTATATAGTTGTAATAGTATTAGTTGTGATAGAGAACTGAATATTAATGCACAAAATGAGAAGTTATAATTACACAAAATCTGTGCCAATAATTATACCTGACACTGTTACTTATACAGTCAGTAAACAGAATGTTTGTTTTATTTGCCGTCTCCCTGCGTCAAGTTTTGGGGCCCTATAAAGTGTTTCCCGCTCTTATTCTTCCCTTTTTGCTATGGTGCTCCACGGGAGAAGTGATGACACAACCAAATAAAGTTTAGCTTCAAGTTATTGTACAATATCTGACTTAAAGGGGTCACTGACTGAAAAAATGGTGTGTCTGTAGGTTTTAACTGTCTCAAATGCATCAACTGGTCATATAATTGGCCAAAAAAATTTCCAAACAGTCAACGATCTGAAAAAAATCATATTGTCTTTATCTTGTTTACCTCTCAGAGAAATTCCCAAAAATGTTTTGTGACTCTTCCTGGTAATTTTTCTACGTTAAGTGTTAAGAAAAGCCCACCCACTGCTGTCCTAAAGACCCATCCACTGCTCTATTATTGGCCCACCTAGCTGTCCATCATGTAGATAGAAGGGGAGGCTAAAGGTAGCCTATTAGCCCCCAAGCTAATACCACGAAGCTTGAACCAAGCGTGGCTTACTGTATATTGTTATTTTCTTCAGATCTTAGTCACCCTAATAACCATCCCTGTTACCACCTGGTCCACAGTCCACAATATACCCCGGGCTGCTACAGCCCATCTCCCAGCGGCCCCGCTGTGAACCCGCAGCCGGTGCCATCGTGCAATTGCCTACAGCGCAACCGGAGGCTGCACCCCCAGAACTCCCACACCATCCTCTGGGGTTCCGCGCAACTCCGCTCCACCCCCACAGGCAACGTTGGGGAGCCACTTCGTGACGGCGCATCCCCCAGCTGGCCGTGGGAGAGGAGCAGAGTGAGTCCTGCGGAGCGACTCACTGCACTTTGAGATCCAGCAGCTCGGCTCGGGTTGTGGCGAGTGGTGGATCACCTGGCGCGCAGCACTGGCGATTTATTGTGGCATTCCGGCGAGACCACTGGGAGACGGGCCGGAACGACGCAAGACACACAACCGACTGTGGATCAGTGAACCAGCGCTGGTCATCCAAGCTAGAAGGAGACTAGAAGCTACTCAGCTAATGGATGACTGACGTAAGAGGGAGGGTGGAGATGAACAGGTGAAGGATGTTTCTTAAAGTGACAGGCTTTAAATCAGAGCGTTTCCAGAAAGCCACGAAAATACAAAAACAAATCTACTTCAGTAATTAACAATTAAACAAAATGTGAACAAAGTACTTCATTAAGACATGTGTGAGCTGTCAAAATGTGGAACAAGTGCAGTCAGTGACCCCTTTAATTTGTAGGGGTGAAGTTGTGTGAATGCTGCTGACCAGAGGATTTCTGTTGTTTGCCCATTTGTCAGAAATAAACGGAGGACGCCTCCAAAGAGTATAGGCGTGTGGGTCTCCTAATTTCACAACACTCACAACGCAGAGTCCCCACCGGTTACACTGGCACCAAGGGTGGCACAACCAGTTATTAGGTTTAGTGGGCAATTACTTTTCACACAGGACCAGGTAGGTTTGGATAGCTTTTTAGCCCTTAACTCTTTCAGTGTGTCTGTCACCAAATTGCGACATAACCTTGAGTGGTCAAGAGAGGGAAAAATTTTTTGTCAAATAGTTCAGATTTCCAAGGCTATAACTTGAAAGTGGTAAGAGATAATGGCTTACTGTCAATTAGAAAGATGTAAAATATGATCCAAAGTTTCAGATAGGAATAAATTTATGCATGTAATTTGCATAATGTTGCAGCACCTCTTTAAATTCCATAACTCAGTCAAAACTGGACTTTGGACATATTTACACAAAGAATGGTTCAGTCTTTTGACACCGTTTTTTTGTACAGAGGTACCTTCATTTATATATGAACAAGAAATCAGTACATTAAAAAAAAAAAAACAGAAATTCCTCACCTACTTTTGGGGGCTGGCTGGCTGGCGTGGTCGCTGTGTTTTCACCCATCATGGTTGTTATTTTGGGTTCTGCCGGTCATTTAAAGTCTCCACCACATCTACAAAGTCTTATGATTATCCCACATAAATTTTGCTTGTATCCTGTGGCTATTTTCTACATACAAAGCCGACAAAGTGACGGTGACCGATTGCGGCCATGTTAGCTTTCTGGGCTAAAATGCTAAACACAGGAAAAGGAAATAACGAGTTCTTCATCTTTGGTGTATTACGCGTCCTCCAATGAGTCCTCCAATGGATGTCTGCCACCTTCTGAAACTGGCAAATCAGTAACAAATCAGTACAAATCCCCAATGCAGCCGATCATGTCAGAGTGAGACAACAGGCGCAGTGCCACGCTCTGCCACTAGAGGCACGCAAATTCACACAGAGGGTTAATCATCATTTAAAAACTGCACTTTGTTATCTTTGTCTTGTGGCCGCACATGGCCAAAACATAATGAGCAGCATCTTAAATAAGAACAAAGGGCAGAGTTTCCTTGGAGATAACAGGAAGCTGTGAAAGTGTGATCTTTTGTGTGTCATAGACTGCTAGGTGGATTCTTTGTGTGCCAGAGACTGCGAGGGGGATGTTAAGTGATTAAGGAAGTGCATGCAATGTGATCTTTGATGTGAATGCAATGTGACCTTTGATATGTAAAAGGACCTGAGTATTTAAGAGAAGAGTTCTGTCTGAGATGTCCTCTTTTTCTACTATGCTCATGTGTGAGATGTGTAATAAACTGCCTGAGATAAACTTGCCTCATCATTTACACACTCCACATTGGTGACCCAAGACGAAGCATGCAACACGAAGAGAATTCCCCGGAGCCAACCTCGTTGGGAACCCCCAGCCAAGTGTTTGCCGTTACAATCCAGCTACTGGATTTTTGGCAGCACAATCCGCGCTCCTGGTTCTACCTGGTTGAGGCGCAGTTCGTCCTCCGGGGGATATCGGCGGATGACACGAAATTCTACCATGTGGTCATAAAGCTCGACACCCACACGGCTCAGCATATGGAGAGCCTGCTGGATCAGCCACCAGCCAGCGACAAATACGGCGCGTTGAAGGCAGCACTCATCCAGCACTACACACTCTCGGTTAAGGAGAGAGCAGAGAGACTCCTGATGCGGACCGGGTTAGGAGATTGCACACCTATTGACCTTATGGATAGGATGCTGAGATTGAAGGGCTCGGATGACGACCACTTCATTTTTATCCACCTCTTCCTCCGGAACCTTCCGTCAGCGACAAGAGCGGCCCTGGCCAGTTCGCCGTTGCTAGCCAAGCGGGACTACCATGCGCTGGCCCGGGAGGCACACCGGATCATCGTGGCCAGCAGAGAGCTCGCGACCACGGCAGCGGCGACGGAGCTCGGCGCGACGGCCGGAGACGGCGAGGAGCCATCGACGGCGGTAGCAGAACCACCGACGACGGCGGGGGCGGGGGCCAAGGAACGCGGAGGAGACACCCTTTGTTCCTACCACCGCCGCTTTGCAGAGAGGGCACGCAAATGTATACCACCTTGCCAGTTCAAGCGCTCGGGAAACACCAAGGCCGGGGGTCGGTAGCAGCTGCGGCCCTCGGGGAGGAGAGCAAGCTGCTCTACTTGACGGACGCACGCTCGGGGAGGCATTTCCTCGTGGACACCGGCGCCCAGTTGAGTTTCATCATGCCGCCCTACGCCGACGGGCTGGCAGGATCCAGCGGCCCCGAGATGGCAGCAGCAAACGGCTCGGAGATTAAGACCTTTGGTGAGAGGACTCTACTTCTGTCTCTACATGGCCGTGCATTTGAGTGGACTTTTGTCATAGCAACATTGAATTTCAATATATTGGGGGCTGATTTTTTGTGTTCACATGGTTTGTTGGTTGATGTCGCTAACAGGCGCCTGGTTGATGCACTGTCTTTCGATTCAATCCCCTGTATAGCTTGAGCGTCCCGGCCAACAGCACAAGCCAACGTCACAGCTGCAAGCGGTAAGTTCCACACACTGTTCACTCAGTTCCCAGCACTCACGGTCCCGACATTTTCGGCAGCCGTCGCTAAACACGGGGTGGAACATTTTATTATCACCACCAGGCCGCCCATTTTTGCAAAACCTCGGCACTTGGAGGCAGCCAAACTGGCCATAGCGCGCGAGGAGTTCACCAACCTGGAGAGGTTGGGCATCATCAGGCGTTCAAACAGCCCATGGGCTTCTCCGCTACAGATGGTCCCTAAAGCTGATGGTTCGTGGTGACCTTGCGGGGATTTCCGCAGGTTGAATAACGCCACAGTACACGGCCGCTACCCAATTCCTCACATCCAAGATTTTTCCGTTCATTTGGCAGGAGCGTGCGTTTTTTCTAAAATAGACTTGGTCCGCGGCTACCACCAAGTCCCAGTGCGCGCTGAGGACATACCCAAAACAGCGGTGATAACTCCGTTTGGTCTATTCGAGTTTTTGCGCATGCCATTCGGGCTTAAAGGGGCTGCACAGACGTTCCAACGCATGATGGATACGGTGCTGTGCGATCTCCCTTTCGTATTCGTCTACCTGGATGATATTTTGGTAGCCAGCGCGTCCGAAGACGAACACGAAACCCACCTCACGGCGGTTTTCCGGAGATTGGGAGAGCACGGTTTAATAATCAACCCAGCGAAGTGTCAGTTCGGGGTGACGCAGATTGATTTTTTGGGGCACCGCGTCTCTCCCGAAGGAGCGGTTCCGCTGCCTGACAAAGTGCGCGCGGTAGCAGATTTTCCCCGACCGCAAACGGTCAGGGCGTTACAGGAGTTTTTGGGAATGGTGAATTTTTATAACCGTTTCCTCCCTCGCGCAGCGCAGCTCATGCAACCACTGTACGCCGCGCTCAAAAAACAGAAACCCGCGAATAAGATCGAATGGTCCCTGGAGCGAGAGAGGGCGTTCTCGGAAGTCAAGGCAGCCCTGGCAAACGCTGCGTTGGTGGCACATCCAGACCCAACGGCCCGCATAGCACTCACTACTGACGCGTCAGATGTGGCCATAGGGGCGGTCGTGGAGCAGCGTGTAGCCGGGGCTTGGCAGCCGCTTGCCTTTTTCAGCAGGATTTTGAGCGATAGTGAGCGTAAATACAGCACGTTTGACAGGGAGTTGCTGGCTCTCCACTTGGCTATTCGCCACTTCCAGTTCTGGCTGGAAGGGCGCTGTTTCACCGCGTTCGTTGACCACAAGCCACTAACATTCGCGATGGCCAAGGTTTCAGAACCGTGGTCGGGCCGGCAGCAGAGACAGCTGGCCGCGATCTCAGAGTTTACTACCGATATTCAGCATGTGTCGGGTAAACTGAATGTAGTGGCAGACTGCCTCTCACGCGCCGTGGCGGCCCCAGTCTGCGTGGGGATAGATTACTCAGCCATGGCCGCAGAGCAGGTTAGTGATGCGGATGTGCGCGCGCTCCAGTCTGGACCAACAGGGTTAAGGCTGGAGAGCAGGGTGCTGCAAGACGGTATGTCCCCCCCAATCTGCGATGTCTCCACTGGGCGACCGCGTCCCGTGGTACCGGCCGCGTGGCGCCGCCGCGTTTTTGACTCGGTTCATTCTTTAGCGCACCCGGGAGTGCGCGTGTCGATCAAGATGGTAGGAGAGAAATTTGTGTGGCCGAGCCTTCGCAAACAAGTGAAAGAGTGGGCAGCAGCCTGCATGGCGTGCCAACGAGCCAAAGTACACAGACACACGAGAGCTCCCTTGGAGCCGTTTCACATCCCGGCTAAGAGGTTCGACCACGTTCACGTGGATCTTGTGGGCCCCCTCCCGCCATCACAGGGGTGCATGCACCTTCTGACAATGGTGCACCGCACCACGCGCTGGCCGGAGGTGGGTCCACTGGCATCGACCACAGCCGAGGAGGTGGCGCGCGCGTTTTTGACAGCATGGGTGGCGCGTTTTGGAGTCCTGTCGGACATTACGTCCGACAGAGGCCCTCAATTTGCTTCCGAACTTTGGTCAGCAATGGCCCGCAGCCTGGGTGTCACAATTCATTGCACAACCGCGTACAATCCACAGGCTAATGGGTTATGTGAACGTTTTCATAGGTCATTGAAAGCGGCTCTCAGGGCGTCACTGACGGATGCAAATTGGGTAGACAAGCTACCATGGGTTTTATTGGGGTTGCGTTCTGCGCCTAAAGAAGACTTGGAAGCTTCCCCGGCTGAACTCGTTTTTGCGAAGCCACTTCGGCTGCCCGGGGAGTTTCTCCCGGATAATCCTGCGCCGGGCAGCTCCCCGTCTCAGCTGTTGCAGCGTAGCATTGACACAGGCACGCTGCCGGGCCCCGTTCACCACAGTTTTCCGCGCGTTTTTGTGCCTAAAACCTTGAAAAAAGTGGAGGTTGTTTTTGTCAGACCTGACGCGCATCGCCCCCCACTGCGACCACCTTATGATGGACCGTTCAGAGTGCTGGAAACAGGGAACAAGCATTTTTTGCTAGATTTGGGGGGTAGGAGGGAAAAGGTTGGCATAAACAGACTCAAACCCGCTTTTGTGGTGGCGGACGAGCAAGTGCTGTTGGCGAGGGCCCCTCGGCGTGGAAGACCCCCATGGGGAGCTTCCCAGAGTAAAATGTCCCCAGAACACCCGCAGGGACAGACAAAAGGTTTTCACCCCCAGACAGCAGCTCCCCAACATGACAGCACTGCAGAGGCAGTGAATCCTGGTTACAGCAGGTACGGGAGAAGACTGAAGCCCAAGTAGCATGTGGATTGATGTGTAATGTTCTGTCACAGCATACAGACCGTTATTCTTTTGTTCGATCCAATATGCAATATGGGGGGGGGGGGGTGGCCGCATATGGCCAAAACATAATGAGCAACATCTTAGATAAGAACAAAGGGCAGAGTTTCCTTGGAGATAACAGGAAGCTGTGAAAGTGTGATCTTTTGTGTGTCAGAGACTGCTAGGTGGATCCTTTGTGTGCCAGAGACTGCAAGGGGGATGTTAAGGGATTAAGGAAGTGCATGCAATGTGATCTTTGATGTGAATGCAATGTGACCTTTGATATGTAAAAGGACCTGAGTATTTAAGAGAAGAGTTCTGTCTGAGATGTCCTCTTTTTCTACTATGCTCATGTGTGAGATGTGTAATAAACTGCCTGAGACAAACTTGCCTCATCATTTACACACTCCACAGTCTAATATTAACATTTGTGTGCTGATCTGAAACATTTAAGAGACAAATAGGCACAAATATAAGAACTCAGGATGGGGGTAAATACTTTTTCACAGCACTGTATGTATTATTACTGAAAATCTTTTTTTTTTTTTAATAGTGAACACCTAGTTTGTATTCCGTGCTGCTCCTGTGTGCTGATGATGAGCAGCATTTATCAATTTATTACAATGTGAGTCGGCTTAATGAAGGCACAAACTACGGTTTATGCCTCCACACAATGAAAAACGGCACAAATGAGAGTTTGAATAAACAGGCGAGCACGTTCCCACTGAGCTCCTGGAGATTTAGTTCTTTTTCCCCGAGTGTTCTCAGAGTACTTTTCTGTCTGTGTGGAGTTCAGAATACTTCTCATGTAGTCATTATTTATTAGGCAGTTTCATCAGGAAACAAAAAAGCACAGCGATCCATGGCCCAACCCAAATGCTCATTTCACAGTGAAATAAAGAAACCGACGCGGATCAATGTCCTCTGCACAGCAAACAGTCCTGAGTATCTGCTCCCATCTCAAACCTGACGGATTTCTGTTGATCCACACTTTCTCTGAGGAGAATTTGGGGGTTTAATATTCTGTCAGCGTTTCTGAACGCAGACACACAAATCTCTCCAGGAAGACGCAGACGAGGAAGAAAAAAAATAAAATAAAACTGGAAAAAAATAGAAGCAGAGGAAACAAAGTCAGGTGTGAGAAGCATACGGAGCCGTGAAAACCAGAGTGGAGGTGACAGATTCGACAAAAAGGGAAAGAGAGCATGGAGTGAGAGTGACAGATCGGTAACAGAGACGCCTCTACGAGCACCGTCACCACGGTGGGAGCAGCAGCTCGAAAACACACACAAAGGCTTTTACTCCACCTGATGTGATTAAGTGTGCAGCGTGTGGCTCTTTTCATGAGTGGCTGACAAGAATTATAAAAATGCAGCTGCAAGCTTATAAGTGCCATTGCTAAAACCCTTAAAATTCCAGTGTTTCAAATTTTCTACTGTCACTAAGTGAAGAAAGAATTTGATTTTCTTTGTGTGCTAAATTTAAGGAAATTGATTGGAATGCAAAAGGGTTGAAAGAAAAGTTTGAATTTTGAATTGAATGAATTTATTTCGGATAGTACATTACAGGTTAAAAGAAACTGTATAATATAACAACAAGGTCAAATTAGCAAAGACTCCTACTATACAATTCCACGTGAGTTATCCGAAATGGGTGATGGCTGAAGCCGCAGCTTATATTGCCCACCCATATTCCATCCAAGAATTCAAAGGAGAAAAAAGAGAAAACAAGACAAGAGCGATTACAATTTAAAACAAGGCTAAGACAAAATATGACTGAGAGAAAAAGAAAACTGAGCTAGTCTAAGTTAAGCGGTTACTATTCAAAAACAAATCTAAGACATAGTGTCACAGAGAAAAAAGAAAAACTAAGCTATAACACAACACAGGCTGGAAATGTCAATCCTTATGTGAGTTTACATGTCGTCTTGTAAATATGTTTGGAGTATTTCTTCCTTTAGTTTTTGTTTAAATTGTCCAAGCTTTGTACATGATTTTAATTCAGGTCCAAAATCGTTCCATAATCTGACACCTTGCACTGAAATACAGTGTTGCTTGGTAGTTGTTCTCACTGTAGGCTTTTGAAATATACATGTTCCTCTGAAGTGATATCGTTTCTCCCTTGTTTGGAACAACTTTTGGATATTTGCGGGCAGTGATAGATTCTTCACTTTGAACATTATTATTGCGGTTTTAAAGTCGATCAGATCTTTCAACTTGAGAGTTTTTTGTTTAAGAAAAAGTGGGTTTGTTGGTTCCCTGTAAGCTGCTTTGTTGATTATTCTAATAGCTCTCTTTTGAAGCATAAAGAGTGGATATATGTTTGTTTTATATGTATTTCCCCATACTTCATTACAATATGTCATGTATGGGAGTATTAATGAATGATACAAGGTGTATAGTGTGGGTTGATTCAGCAAATTTTTCACTCTGTGTAATATTGCAATTGATTTGGATACTTTACCTTTTATATAATTAATATGTGGCTTCCAACACAGTTTGTTATCAATTATTACTCCAAGGAATTTAGTTTCGGATACCCTTTCAATCTCTACACCATTTACACTGAGTTTGGGTACTGGGTAGTTGTGATGGTTGTTAAAGACTATAAATTTTGTCTTGCTTAAATTGAGCGTTAATTTGTTTGAATCAAACCACAGTTTAAGCTTTCCTAATTCCTTTCCGAGTGTATCCAGAAGTTGTTCCAAGTTGTTTCCACTGCATAGCAGGTTAGTGTCATCAGCAAACAATATTAAGTCCATTTTTTCTGAAACTTTACATATATCATTTATATACATATTGAATAATAATGGTCCCAAAACTGAACCCTGTGGGACTCCACAGGTGACCTTCAGTAGCTCTGAGTTTTTGTTGTTAACACATACAAACTGATATCTATTCTTTAAGTAACTTCTTAACCAGGACAGTGCTACCCCTCTGATACCACAATTTTGTAGTTTCTTTAATAATAGATTGTGATCTACTGTATCAAATGCTTTTTTAAGATCCAGGAATACTCCAACTGAATACTCTTTATTTTCAATGGCTGTTGATATTTTTTCTGTAAATTCCATTAAGGCATATGCTGTTGTCCTTTTGTGTCTGAACCCATATTGCTGCTCACACAATAAATCATTCTTCAGTATGAAGTTGTCAATTCTCTCATAGAATATTTTTTCAAGTATCTTGGAAAATTGCGGTAATAGTGAAATTGGTCTGTAGTTGGAGAGTTCCCCTCTGTCGCCTGTCTTGTAAATTGGAATTACTTTAGCTATTTTCATTGCATTGGGAAATATACCTGATTGGAGAGACAGGTTACAGATATACGTCAGTGGTTTCACTATGCATTCGATAACAGTTTTGACTAGTAGCATATCAATACCATCGCAGTCAGTAGATGTTTTACTTTTGAACGATTTAACAATTTCAATGACCTCTCTTTCGTCTGTGTTCTTTATGAAGATGGTGTCTTTTACAGCAGTGTTATTGCATATTGAATCACCTGTTGGCACCGTAGTGGGTATTTCTCGGGCCAGTTTAGGTCCAATGTTAACAAAAAAATTATTAAATTCATCTGCAGGTGAAGCTATATTCACATTCGGAGTCGATTTATTATTTTTTGGAGTGTTAGTTGGGTAGCTGGTATTTCTGCTTTTATTTCCAAGGATACTGTTGATTATTGTCCATGTATTTTTAATATTGTCTTTGTTTTTTTCCAGTTCTTTACTGTAATAGTCTCTTTTACTACATCTTATTATATATGTTAACTTATTTTTGTATGTTTTATACCGCTGCTCTGCTTCTTTTGTCCTTTTCTTTATGAAAGCTTTATATAATAAATTTTTCTTTTTACACGCCTTTTGTAGTCCTTTGGTTAGCCATGGTTTGTCAGTAAATTTGTGTTTAAGCTTTTTTTTAACTAATGGGCAGTTTTTTTCATAAAGAGTGGTTACAATGTTTGTAAATGTGTCATAGGCTTCATTTACATCTGATACATAGACTTCTGTCCAGTCTTGCTTCAGCAAGTCCTCTTTAAAAGAACTGATTGCGTTTGGTGATTTGTGTCTGAACGATTTTGAGATTTTTTCTGGGTTGGGCCCCGTGTGGCCATGGATAAGTGCAAAGATTGGCAAGTGGTCGCTTATATCATTTATCAATAATCCACTTTCTATTTTCTTGTCGAGAACATTGACAAACAGGTTGTCAATAAGTGTAGCAGAGTGAGCTGTGATTCTACTGGGATGTGTTATTGTGGGATATAGTTTCAAATCGACAAGAAAAAAAGTTGCAAATTTACAGGAAAAAGCTGCAAATATTTGAGAAAAAAGTTGCGAATTTGCAAGAAATAGTTGCACATTTAGAGAAAAAAAAGGAAAATTTTGGACAAAAAAAAGTTGCAGATTTGAAGGAAAAAGTTGCAAATTTTTGAGAAGAAAAGTTGCAGATTTCCAAGGAAAAAGTTGCAAATTTGAAGGAAAAAGATGCAAATTCAAAAGTATAAAATTGCAAATTTACAAGGAAAAGTTGCAGATTTACAAGGGAAAGGTTGTAAATTTGAAGGAAAGGAGTTGCAAATTTACAAAGAAAAAGATGCACATTCAAAGGAAAAAAGTTGCTAATTTAAAAGAAAAAAGTTGCAAACTTGAAGGAAAAAAGTTGACAATTTACAATGGAAAAGTTGCAAATTTACAAGGAAAAAAGTTGCAAACTTAAAAGAAAAAGTTGCAAATATTTGATGAAAAAGCAGCAGATTTAATAGTACAAGACTTTGAATTCTACAGCTGCTTGGAACCTGATGATACTGTTAAGCAATGGCATTTAAAACCTAAGGTGTGCTATACATTAAGTTTTCAAAATCACACAAAATGCATGTTGCACTTAAGAATAAGACTTTCATGGGAAGATTTGAACCTGTGACCTCTAAACAGACCAGACAGAGAGACTTTTTTCCTCAAAAATTTGCAGCTTTTTTCCTCAAAAATTTGCAACTTACTTTCTTAAAAATTTCAGCTTTTTTCTTGTAAATTTTCAATGCCACACACTTTTTCACACAGGGCCATGTAGACTTGGATTTTTTTTCCCCTTAATAATAAACACCGTCATTTAAAAACTGCATTTTGTGTTTACTTGTGTTATCTTTGTCTAATATTTAAATTTGTTTGAGGATCTGAAATATTTAAGCGTGACACACAAAAAAAGAGAAATCAGGAAGGGGGCAAACACTTTTTCACACCACTGTAAATGTATGTGCCTTAGCACCAAGGGCAGGAGACGTAAATGTACGCGCGTTGGCCCCAGAGCTTGACTCTTGCTGCTGGAGTTGAATAAAGTTCTGAACTGGCAGCTCTTGTGTCTCGTCACATCATTCCTCCACATGCAACTTTTTTTTTTTCAAAACTTTGCTGCTGTTTTCCTCAAAAAAATGGCAACTTTTTTCTCAAAACTTTGAAACTTTTTTCTCAAGAATTTACAAGGGGTTTTTTTCTCCAAAATGTGCAGCTTTTTTCTCATAAACTTTCAATGCCCATCTGGATGCTGGTTAAATTTCTATTCTGTACAATTAAATTGTAATTTGCAACTTTTCACAATTTTCAAATCAAAATTTGCAACTCTTTTCTCAAAAATTTACCTTTTTTTTCCTCAAAAATTTGCTACTTTTTCTCCAAAATTAGCAACTTTTTTCAAAAAATTTGCAATTTTTCTTCTCGCAAAAATAAAAAAATTGCAACTTTTTTCTCATAAATTTGCAATGCTCATCTGGATGCTAATTTCCAACTTTTTTAAATTTTCAAATTGACAAATTATATCTTTGCACCTTTTATCCTTGCAATTTTGTATCCACTTTGCATTTATACATTTGTACCTCATGCTATATTGGTGAATCCCGCCCATCCCCCTTGTTAAACACTAACAAATCACCTCCTGCCTGTGAGGACACCGGTGGAACAGGAACACTTTCTTTTTTAAATTCCAGTGTAATTCTGCAGAGAAGATGGAAACTCTATCTGCAGCCGTGGACTAACTCTGAGAAGAGATGACGGCCGTCCCGAGGCTGCTGCATACTGATGGCTGAGTATGGCCGGCAGAGATGTAAAATGGAAAATGACATTTTTTTGTTTCCTGTCCTGTTCAGCCCTGCGGGCACAAACACAAACGGCTCCACGTTAACGCAAGGCTGCAGGTCACAGCCATCTAATCTTTAATTCCCAGTTTCTGCTCAATTCTAAAATCGTTCTGTGGCTCAAACGGAAGAAATGTTCTCTTTTATGAATGTTTTCTTCTGCAGCCAGTCGTATTAATGCTGGCTCATTGTGAGGATGTCAGATAAAGGTCTTGGCCCTCATGCACGCTGCTGTATAAATAGCAGTGAGTTTACAGTAGGTTTGTTTGGATTTATTTATATTTCCTGAGCTGTGGGATTTCAGTTCTGCTGCTGCGCTGCTTCCTGAATGAAGGACTATGCATACATAGAATATCTGAGGTTGAATTAACACCCCCCCAAACACACACACACAAACACACAGCCCCAAACATTAATTCAATTCAACTTTATTTATATAGCACCATTTCACAACAACAGTCATCTCATAGAACTTTCAAACTGCAGGGGAACCTCCACACTTGCAGAAAGACCTTAACAACCTCCCGGGCCCTGAAGTCTCCCCAAGACCAGGGAACTCGCTTTACTACTCATAAAAATGACAACTTCGATCTACACAAAACACAATTACAACACTAGAAAAGCACTCAGAGAGCGCAGACCTCCGCCAAGCGCCACAGTTCCCCCCATACAGTGTTTTACATCATAAATATTAATCCTACATTTATTGTGTGTACATTTTCAGATTCCTTGACCATGAAAACATATGAGTAGCAACTGGATTCATATGGATAGGATTAGTGGTTCAGTAGTTATTCACGAAAATCGCATTTCGCATAATGGCGGTTTTCCGGATCACCACCAAAATGTAATCATCTGTAGGATACCTGATTTCTGACAATCTGTGAAAATTTCATGAAAATCCGTCCGTAACTTTTTGAGTTATCTTGCTAACAAACAAACAGACAGACAAACCAACGCGGATGAAAACATAACCTTCTTGGCGGAGGTAATGAAGCAATTTCAGAGTGGTTAGCACTGCGGCAGCACAGCAACTCACCCTTGGCCTGGGGATCCTGGGTTCCATCCCAGCCCCCGACCAACAGTGATCTGTGTGGAGTTTGCATGTTCTCCCCTTGTCTGCGTGGGTTTACTCCGGGATTTCTCTGGTTTCCTCCCACATGTCAAAAACATGCAGGTTAGGTTAATTGGTATCAAACTGGGGATTCTAAATTGTCCTTAGGTATGACTGTGAGAGTGAATGGTTGTCTGGCTCTCTGTGTTGGCCCTGCAATGGACTGGCGATCTGTCCAGGGTGTACCCTGCCTGTCGCCCAAAGATGCTGGGATAGGCTCCAGCCCCCCCCCCGACCCCCGACCCGAAAAGGATTAAGCGGAAGAAGATGGATGGATGGCAATTTCATCTTAACCTCTTATAATTCCGGTGGTCTGCCGATGGGGCATTTCAGATTTTCTACTGTCACTCAGCGAAGAAAGATTTTGATTTTCTTTGTGTGCTAAATTTAGGGAAATTGGCTAGAATGCTAAGGCACTGAAAGAAAAGTTTCAAATTTTCAAGAAAAAAGTTGTAAATTTACAGGGAAAAGTTGAAATATTTGAGAAAAAAATCGCTAATTTACAAGGAAAAAGTTGCAAATACAAACAAAAAAAAGCTGCAAATTTAACCTCTTATAATTCTGGTGCTCCGCCGGTGGGATGTTTCAAATTTTCTACTGCCACTCAGGGACAAAAGATTTTGATTTTCTTTGCGTAAGCTAAATTTAGGGGAAATTGGCTGGAATGCTAAGGGGTTAAAACTGCAAAATTACAGTAGCGTGCATGTCCACACAGTTTGCATCATAACTTGTACTCCTGCTGCTGCAACAACACACCGTCTGAAACGCAGCAGATTGCAGTGAGCCAAGGTTTTTAACACTGTACAACCAACATTCACTGAGTCAGCAGCCAAAGAAGAGCAAAAACAAACTTCACTTTGTACAGTCACCACAATAAATTTGGTCCTACATATTTGAGAGGCAACACACAGGACCGGTGGCTGGAGCTGTTTGTAGCCGGAGATTGAATCCCCACCATCAGTCAGCCGGAGGTGGAATTGCCGCTGGTGCTACTTGCGTTGTTTAATCGATCATTTCTGTTAAAGCAGAGTTTGTCACAGCAGTCATCTGGCCTGTAGAGGAATAAGCAAAGCTCTCTTCTCTCTTTAGTCAACCGACATTTATTGAATTTTACAAATCTCAATAAGTTCTCTCAATGGTTTTGTTTACATAAGACTCACACTCATTATATAAATGATGACTGATAGACAATAACCAGTTTAATTGAGTATATGTGTAAAATAACAATAAAGCTGTTATATTTTATATTTTGCTCAGTTTTGTAGGTTAGCAACATCCAAGGGTAGCAGCTGAGAACTACTTGTTTTAGCGTTGTGATAACAGAACAATGGATCATTAAATTAAAAATAAATCCCAGTATAACTGTCAATTTATAAATGTTGTCGTATAAAAATGACACTCAAGTGTAGAAATGCTTAACTGACAGAGGAGCCGTTGCCATAGCGAATCCCTAAAAGCACATTCTTCTTTTACTCACGGTGACAGCGGGGAGTTTGGTAATTCTTTAAAATATGCACAACACCGCATGTTGGAAACCCTTAGACACTTGAGTCCACAGTATCAGATTCACTAAAGATGGTGATTGCAGCAGTGTGCTCCTGACAGGAATAAAATTAAAGTTTATCCATCCATCAATCTTCTACCGCTTTTCCGGAGGTCCGGGTCGTGGAGGCAGCAGTTCAAGCAGAGAAGCCCAGACTTCCCTCTCCCCAGCCACCTGCTCCAGCTCTTCAGAGAGGATACCAAGGTGTTCACAGACCAGCTGGGAGACATAGTCTGTCCGAGTCCTGGGTCTGCCCCGGGGTCTCCTCCCAGTGGGACGTGCCTGAAACACCTCAAGTGGGAGGCGTCCAGGAGGCATCCTAATCAGATGCCCATACCACCTCAAGTGGCTCCTTTCAATGTCCCCTCATGGATCGCCACCTTATCGTGGTGGGGGGGTTTGCATGCCCTAGTGATCCCAGGAGCTATGTTGTCCGGGGCAATTTGCCTCCGGTAGGGTCATCCATGACAAACTGGTCCTGGATGAAGGGCCAGACTAAGAACGATCCAACAGACTCTCATGTTACCTTGTATTCATACATGTGTAATGACAATAAAGTTGAATCTCATCATCTCATCTCATCTCATGATGAATGCTAGAACAAGGATTCAGAGTACCCCGCCCGGTATGGGGTTACCAGGGCCCCAACCTGGAGCCAAGCCTGGGGGATGGGTTCGGTGGCTAGCGTCTGGTGGCCGGGTTTCCGCCCATGGGTCCCGGCCAGGCTCAGCCCAAAGGAGTTACAATGGGTTGCCCTCCTGCGGGCTCACCACCTGTAGGAGGGACCATGGGGGTCCGGTGCTATGTGGATCAGGTGGCGGTCAAAGGCGGAGACCTTGGCAGTCTGATCCCAAGCTTCCTAAACTGGCTTTTGGGACGTGGAATGTAAAACTAAAGTTCAATCAGGGATATTTATTAGCCAGTAGATGATATGATATTCCCCTGGTTAACATGTCATCCCCCCATTCACATTCATAGGCATATATTCGGTGGGGGGGGGGCCACGACATTCAACTTTTTTTCTTGTAAATTTGCAACTTTTTTTTCTCGGGAAAATCCATCCATCTTTTACCGCTCTTCCAGGTGGTCTGGATGGCAGGGGCAACAGTTCAAGCAGAGAAGCCAAGACACCCCCCCTCCCCCCGGCCACCTGTTCCAGCTCACGGCTGCCCCGGGGTCTCCTCCCAGTGGGACGTGTCCAGAACACCTCAAATGGGAGGTGGCCAAAATTGTAACATTTTTTGCTTGGGAAAACTAGCATTTTTTGTCTCGTAAAATTGCAGCTTTTTTTTTCAGGAATTGTAACTTTTTCTCAGGAAAACTACAACTTTTTTCCTCTGGAAAACTGCAACCTTTTTTAATTTTTAAATTGACATCTTTTTTTTTATATGTTTTTTTACTGAGCATCAGTATTACAGGGTGTGTATGTACACATGCAGTAACAATCAAAGAAGTCCCTCAGAACAATGCTCACATATTATCATTATTCCCCCCCCCAATAATTCCATCCCCCACCCCCACCCCTCCAAGAACATGCAGGACATCACTCAAAACAAAACAAAAGAAAAAGGAAAGCATATACATAGGTTCACCACTGCTGAAGCTGTGCGCTATACACTATGGTTCACATGGACAAATAACACAAGTGCAAATGCACGAGGGCTGCTAAGTGGGTACGGTTTTAAGTTTACTCAGATATGTCAATACTGGGTCCCACACAGAAAAGAATTTGTCCCTAGATCCCCTGAGAGTATATTTTATTTTCTCTAACTGTGTGAATTGCATTCGGTCACTAAACCACAGAGACACGTTCGGTGGGTTTTTAGATTTCCAGTGTAATAATATTCTTTTCCGTGCAAGCAGCGTTGTTAAAGCAATGATGTTTTTATGTCTTGTCCTCATTGTAGAATGTCTTCTATCTGTGGTACTGAATATAGCCATTACTGCACTGGGTTGGAGAGCGATATTAATTGCCTCTGACAATGTTTTAAAAATTGTAGACCAGTACGTTGTCAGGGCTGGGCGTGACCAAAACATATGGGTTAAGTCAGCAGGAGTGTTTCGACTCCTGTCACAGCTGGCATCTGTGTTAGGATATATTTTAGCCAGTCTTGCTTTAGAGAAATGGATGTGATGCAAAACCTTGAATTGTATTATGCTTAATTTGGCACAGGAAGTACTGTCATTCACGCTTCACTGTAGAGCGCTGTCCCAAATGTCCTCCTCCAAGTCACCTCCCAATTCATCCACCCAGTCTGCCCTGACCTTTTCAAGGGCTGTGTTTTTAAAAGAAGTTATACAGTTATTAATTCTTGAAATGAGTCTTTTAGAGTTGAAAAGAATTTTCAAACACATCATCTAAGCCAAAAATTGATGATATATATATGGAAAGTTGGGATCATGATGCTGAAGGAAGTGGCGAACTTGGATATATCGAAATAAGCTGAACCGAGGAAGGCCAAATTTTTGAGAAAAATCATCAAAGCTTGCAAAAATATTGTTTATATACAAATCTTTAAATTTATAAATGCCTTGTCTTTGCCAAAGAGTAAATTCAAAGTCTAATCTAGCTGGGGGGGGGGGGGAAAGGTGGTTATTGTGTATGGGACTTAGATGAAGGAGATTTTTGAACCCAAAGTTCTGTCTAAATTGAAACCATATTTTAAAGATATTTATCACAATTGGATTATTAGTATATTGTGAGATAGAGAGGGGAAGACTGGAGGTAACCAGGGCTCTAAGAGATGTTGAAACGCAAGACGCAGCTTCAGAGTGACACCAGTCTGTACCAGCAGAGTGGAGCCAATGCATGATTTTCTGAATGTTTGAGGCCCAATAATAATAACAAAAATTTGGAAGCGCTAAGCCACCTTGCATTTTAGGTCGCTGTAACAGTTCTAGCCATGCTCTAGGGTTCTTCCCATCCCATATAAATGAAATAAGGACTTTATCAATGGATTTAAAGAAAGATTTAGGGAGATAAAGTGGGATACACTGAAACAGATAAAGAAATTTGAGAAGTACATTAATTTTCATGCAATTCACTTTTCCTGCTAAGGACAGGTGAAGTACTTCTCATTTCTTCAGGTCTAATTTGACTTTCTCAAATAGCAGACAGAAGTTTTCCTGATAAAGCCCTTGCATATTCCTTGTAATATTAATGCCCAAGTATTTAAAGCCTTTTCTGGACAGCTGGAATGACAGAGCATTGTTCTGTATTTGAAGAGCCAGATCATTAAGAGGATAACATTCGCTTTTACTAAAGTTCAGTTTATATCCAGAAAATGTGCCAAATCTATTCAAAGCCTATATAATATGAGGAGCACTCAAAACGGGGTCTGATACGTACATTAATAAATCGTCTGCGTATAGAGAAACTCTGTGCCAACCCCCCCGTAGATTCCACCAACTGATGGCAATGATTTGAGTGTAATGGATAAAGGCTCTATGGCCAGGGCGAATAGTAATGGGCTGATAGGGCATCCCTGACGGGTGCCCCTTGACAGCTGGAAATACTGTGGACGCTTACCGTTTGTAATTACAGAGGCTCTGGGTGAGGTATATAAGAGTTTAATCCATGAGATGAAGTTAGGGCCATAACCGAATTTCTTTAAACAAGCAAATAAATATCCCCATTCTACCCTGTCAAATGTTTTTTCTGCGTCCAGTGCAATAACCACCTCAGGTACTACACTGGACCCAGGCGAGTGAGTAACATTAAGAATTTACATTTAAATTTACATTTAATATTTGTAAATGAATGATGCCCCCAAATAAAACCAGTCTGGTCAGCTGAAATCACATCATGCATTGTGCTTTCTATGCACAAGGCAAGGGCTTTGGCTAAGGTCTTCACGTCACTGTTTAGGAGGGAGATGGGTCGATATGAGCCACATTCTGTGTTATCTTTACCTGGTTTCAGCAAGAAAGTAATTGACGCTTCAGTCAGTGTCAATGGAAGTGACCCATGGGACAAACTGTCATTAAACATATCAAGTAAGATATTAGATAATTTATTAGAGAACTTTTTAAAGAACTCTATAGGGTACCCATCAGGGCCAGGCGCCTTGCCATTCTGCATGCCTTTATTGCATTAATGATTTCTATACATTTAAATGGAAGCTCAGTCTCAGTTCTATGTAATGCATTTATAGAAGGAGCCCGGAGATTATTGAAGAAATGTTCCATGTTTGTACTGTCACTTGTCATCTCTGACGTATATAGATTTGAATAAAATGAAGTGAATGTTTCATTAATTTCTTCTGGGTCAATAGTTAGTTCCCCATTATCTTCCATATTTGAGGGATCTATTGAGAGACTGAGCAGCACTTGAGTTGGTGTCCTAACAAACGGCCAGCTTTGTCGCCATGTTCATAGACATAACCCTGTGACTGTAACAGGACACATTCCGTCTTTTCAGTTGATAATAAATTATACTGTGTTTGGAGGTCCAACTTTCTTTTATAGAGTTCAGGGGAGGGAGAGACAGAGCACTGATCATCCACCATGGATATTGATTTAATGAGTTCCTCTTGTTTAACTCTTTTCATCTTATTTATCTTAGCAGAGTACACTATAGTCTCACCCCTGATAACAGCTTTTAGCGTTTCCCAGAGGAGGGAAGGGGAAATATTGTCTTTTTTGTTGAATTCAATAAAGTCATCAATTTTTTGGGATATCATTTCACAAAAGGCCTCATCAGCCAAAAGACCCCTGTCTAATTTCCAAAAGGGGCGTTCCAAATTGTAAAGTGGAAATGCAAGATCTAATAGTACAGGGTCGTGATCTGATTCAGTTACAGTTGAGTATTCAGCTTTTGTGACAAAGGGGAGAAGAATCCGGTCAATAAAGAAATAATCTATTCTACTATATGAGTGATGTGCAGAGGAAAAAAAAAGAAAAGGATTTACTTTGCAAAAATAAAAAATGCCACGGATCAACACTTCCTATCTGGTCCATGTAATCTGACAGTAGCTTGGCTTTTTTGGAAAGATTTATAGATTTGGGATTAGAACGGTCTAGTGTTGGATTTATGACACAGTTTAAATCTCCAGCAAAAATCAATTGTTGTGAGTTCAGATCTGGAATTAATGAGATTATTTTCCTCATAAATTTATCGTCATCCCAATTTCGAGCATAGATATTGACCAAAACCACAGGCTTATGGGTGAGGAGCCCAGAGACCATTATAAGTCTTCCTTGTGGATCTGAGATGACAGTGTTTGCGTTAAACTGGATTTTTTTTTTATGAATCAATATGGCAGTTCCACATGTTTTAGAATTAAGATTAGAATGGAATACATTTCCCACCCATCCTTTTGTAAGTCTGACTTGATCTTTGACCCGCAGGCGGGTTTCCTGAAGAAATGCAACATCACATTTTAAGTACTTAAGATGACTGAATATTCTGGCTCTTAACAGGACCATTTAAACCTTTTACATTCCAACTAATGAATCGTATAGCAGCCCTCTTTGTAGCAATACCATGCTCCATGTTTAACTAAAAAGAGTGAATTGAAAAGCTTTGTTTTTTTCTTCTCTAAAGTGAACAAAGGTGGACATATGTTGCAAAACTGTGGTGGTGTCCCCTTCCCTAACCCTGTCCCACATACAAAACAAAAACAGAACTGAAACTGAAACTAAGCCTATACTTGTCCCTCTCTCTGAGGCAAGCTGAAGGCCAAACACCATTTCCAAAAACTTCTGGTAATACATTCTCTTGATACTTCTACCCATGAAGGCTCCCAGCGACTGGTGATGTGTTAAAGCCTGTTAACACTAAGGTAGGAACTAAAATAAAATAGTAGGATAATATAACGTCTATGAAACAGATGAGCATATATACATATACACATACACACATATGTATATATGAAAATATACAAAGCAGAAACATTGAAGGGAAAACAAAAGTGGTCTGTTTAGTGGAAGGATATGTACAGTACTTGTATACAACAAAGTATTGGCTAACCCAGCAACAACATCAGTAAGTATCCATATGTAACGGGGAGAAACTTCTGCGTTGTGTTTTGTTTTTATATTAAAGGTGACGACCCAAACATTCACTTGCTGCTGTTTATTTTCTGTTGACAACATGAAATACAGTGAGTCCTCCAAACAGCGTCACAGCTAGCACTCAGCAAAACTCTTCCATACAAATGTAAGACAGGCAAAAGAGATATACATATGTTTAAAATAGAAATAATAATTATGGCGCACCTGTTGACAACATGAAATACAGTGAGTCCTCCAAACAGCGTCACAGCTAGCACTCAGCAAAACTAGCATCCATGTCGTGACACAAAACATAAATAATACAGAATTAGACTTTAGTCAACAAAAAGAACCCAACAATAATACATATATATTGATTGTAAATGAAACCTGATAAAAGAAACTAATGGATGACATATATTAACATAAATAATAACTGGATTGACCTTGGGCTAAAACGAATCAAACCTACCTCTTCCATACAAATGTAAGACAGGAAGGAGGAAGGGGGAATCCGGTCAGACAAGGGGAGCTAGAGGAGGGGCTTACTATCAGGATACTCACTGTCAGTGTATGCAACCAAATGTACACAGAGATCTTGTGCAATTATAATGGAAGTACTATAACCTGTTACACATACCTTGGGTCCAAGGACCGCTGGTTAACAAAGTAGATTAAATCGGTGAACATACACATCTTTGAGTTTCAGATGATTAATCATTTCCAGGCTGTACACACCAAAACTTGGCAGATGTAGGCCTACTCCTTGCCAAACCGCTGAACTAGGAACTTCTGAGCTTCATTGGGTGAGCTGAAGGTGAGTACGTCGTCTCCGCACATGACGCGCAGCTGGGCCGGGTACAGCAGGTGAAATCTGACATTCCTCTGGTACAGGGCTTGTTTAATGCTGTTAAACGCGGCCCTCTTTTTAGCCAGCGCTGTGCTGACATCCTGATAGACCCTCAGAGTGGCACCTTGGTATTTAAGCTTGTGATTTCTGGCCCAGCGCAGCTTCTTTCTGTTGGAATATGGAGAAGCACACCAGGAATGTGCGGAGGGATGATCTCTGGCCGGATCTGGAGGCCGGGGTCCGGTGGGCTCTCTCGAGTTCAGGCGGTGCAGGAAAAACATCGGGACCCATGGTTTGCATCAGTACCTCCAATATGAACTTTAGGGGGTCCCTGCCGTCCTCACTGCCTTCAGGGATATTTAATATACGGAGATTAGCTCTCCGTGAGTGGTCCTCGAGGTCGTCAATCTGGTCCAGAACTGACTGGTTTTGGTTCTGGAGCGCTTTGATGGTGGACTCTGCTGCTGTTAACCGTTCAAAGTTGTCACCAGCTACAGACTCCACGGAGGTGAGACGGTTCTGAAAAGAGTTCATTGTTGTCTGTAGTGAGTCCAGTGAAGCTTGTAGTGGTTAAATGGCTTCTTGAATCAGGAAGGAGACATCTTCCTTGAGTGAGGTTCTCAGTTTTGCAAATTCAGCTGACAACTGATCCATTGTCACCGTCGCAGCTGGAGCTGGCTCCTCGGAGATTGCGGAAGTTTTTGCAGTTGTCGGAGAGTTGTTAGCAAAGGATGCTAATTTCACTCCAGCACGAGTGGCCGGAGTTTGTCCGCTATTCGCTGATTTTGTGTTCTTACAGTTGCTCATTTTATAAGGAGTAGGTTTAACTAAATCCAGCAGTGATGAAAATGTTGAAATTCTTGCAGAAAGATAGTTTTAAAAAGGAAGATAGCAAAAAATGAACTGGGAGCCTTCACCTGTGCGTCCTCACCCTACATGTCACAACCGGAAGTCTAAATTGACATCTTTTATCATATTTTTGCACTTTTATTCTTGCTAACTTACACCTAATAATTACCTCCGCCTGTCACGTTCTGAGCGCGGGGAGACCCCACCAAGCTCAGGTTGTCTACCTGTTTTTCCATATTTTGTATTGTGCTGTCATTTTGAGTTGTCTGTATGATTTATTTTCACATTTACATTTGTTATAGTCTGTTTTTTGTACTTTTGAGTTTGCCGGTTTCCATTCCTGCCATATCTTTATGTTTGTGTGCTATTGCGTTTTTTCTCTCTCTCGGGGTTGACAGCTGTCAGTTGTTGTCTGGGGGTTTCACTCTGTGTGGGCGTGGCCCTGTAAGCTGTCAGCCCTGATTGCTCCCTCTTCTCATCATTTTCAGCTGGCCTAAATTGTTTGTTTTCTCCTACCCACTCAGGTTCACCATACCTGTTACCACTTACCTTATTTTGTGTTTAGCCTTATTTAAGGGGCTGTGCACCATTGTCAGGCGCAGCACCCTACTACCAACTACCTTCGATCGACCTCCTCCTACACATGTAAGTGTTTATTTTGTCTTTGTCATTCTCCTAGCGTGAGCTCCACGTCTAGTGTTCCCAGGTGAAGCCGGCATCTCCCTTCGCCTTAGCCTCCGCTATTTTGGCTTCACCTGTGCCTCTGTTTTCTACCAGCCTTTGGTTTTGTATTATTTGTTCCTTTGTGCATTTTTTGCTCTAATAAAATTTGCAAACTCACAGCCGACGCATGGTGCCTTTTATCCTGCCCCAAAGGGCGTTTATGACACTACCAAGAGGAGGAGGTAATGTTTTTGCCAGTGTCGTGCCAAGAAGTGATTGGCTGCCAGAAAGTGATCATTGGCTGCAGGAGCTGGGAATGCCTGTTTATTAAAGGTGTACTGCCTGGTCTCAGTCCACCCACAATGTGTCTGTAAATGTTTGGAGGTTTTATCGCATCTGAAAAATTAAAGTGTTGGCCAAAGTGTTTGGATAGTTTGGATAACAACGTATAGAATTTATGAGATTGCAATTGATTCCAATATTTATGAGCAAAAATCTTGTTTAGAGGCTACACTGTAATTGTCCATTGTTGGCATATAGAATACATATTTATACAGTATCTACATGTATCTACATTTAGATCTGATCGAACATCTGTGGGGTGATCTGAAGAGGGCTATGCACAGGAGATGCCCTCGTAATCTGACAGATTTGGAGCATTTTTGCAAAGAAGAGTGGGTAAATCCCCACAGATACGAAACCTTGGACTCATCTTTGACAGCCACCTCACTTTTTAACTGCACATCAATCATGTCACCAAAACTGCCTTCTTTCACCTAAAAAACATAGCCCGACTATGTCCCTCACTCACCTTCTCCACCGCAGAAACCCTCACACACATTTATCACATCCAGACTCGACTACTGCAATAGCATTCTTTACAGCTCATCATCCAAAGTCCTCCAGAAACTTCAATACATTCAGAATTCAGCTGCCCCTCTCCTCACCCAGTCCCACTCCTATGACCACATCACACCTGTCCTCCAGAACCTCCACTGGCTTCCAATCTCACAATGCATACAGTTCAAAGTCCTTGTCCTCACCTTTAAAGCCCTCCATCACCAGGCCCCTTCCTATCTCACCAACCTGTTGCACAGCCCCCCCCCCCCCCCCCACTGCCTCCATTCCTCTGATGCAAAACTCCTCTCTCCACCACACAGAACCAAGTATAGAACCTGGTGGGACAAAGCCTTTTCCATCGCAGCCCCCTCCGTCTGGAACTCTCTCCCACAACAGATCTGTGACTGCACAGACTTAAATGACTTCAAATCATTACTCAAAACCCACCTGTTCAGACTTGCTTTTACTCTTTAATTTTAATCTCTAATTTTAACTTTTTTAATGTAAAGTGTCTTTGACTGCCTTGGAAAGTGCTACACAAATAAAATTTATCATTATTATTATTATTAAATATTGCTATAGTTAACTCCCTGTATAAGGACAGTAAGCCTTATTATAAGAAAATACATAAAACACAATGTTAGACCTGGCTGGAATGAGGCCGTAGCCGTGCCTTATTCTGAAGCTCGGGAAGCATATAAAGCATGGGTGGTGGCTGGGAGACCCAGACAAGGGCCAGAATTTGAGATGAAGAAATGTACAAATGCAAAGTTTAAGTATGCTATTTGTCATATTTCTAAAAATGAGCAGCTAATGAGAAGTAATTCCTTGGCCAAGAAATTGTTAGATAAGAATGTCACAGATTTTTGGAAGGAGCTTAGACGGATTAGTAACAGTAAAACGTCTTTGCCCTGTACCTTAGAAGGCATTTCAGGTACAGAAAATATTGTGGATCTATGGCGGCAGCATTTTTACTCATTATTTAATTCAACTAAGGATGAAACTTATAAGGTAGGGAAAGTAGAAAGGGACGATTCGCTCCTGACTGACACTCATGCAGTGACCAAAGCCATTAGAGAGCTATCAGATAACAAAGCGAGTGGTTTAGACTGTATTTCTGCTGAGCATCTTAAATATGCTAGCTCAAGAATTGCTCCTCTTCTTGCAATCTGTTTCACCAGCTTCATGATTCATGGGATGTTACCAGAATCTTTATTGTCTGTTGTGTTGGTACCAGTCATTAAAGATAAAGCTGGCAAGCTGTGTAGCCTGGATAATTACAGGCCCATAGCTATAGCCAATATAATATCTAAAGAACTGGAAAAAATCATGTTTGAAAAATTAAATGTATTCATCAAATCTACTGATCATCAATTTGGATTCAAACCCCATCATGGAACAGATCTGTGCATATATGCTTTAAAAGAAATTATAAGTAAGTACAGAAATCAAAATTCTTCAGTTTTTCTGTGTTTTATTGACGCCTCCAAGGCGTTTGATCGTGTTAATCACAGGATATTGTTTAGGAAAATGATTGACAGGGGGGTTCCCAAGTACTTAGTACGTATCCTGATTTACTGGTACGCACATCAGAAGATGCTGGTGAAATGGGGGAAGAGTCATTCATCCCCATTTGGTGTGAGCAGTGGTGTCAGACAGGGCAGTATATTGTCCCCTATTCTATTTAATCTTTACATGGATGAGTTGTCAAAACAACTGAATGCCTGTAAAACTGGGTGTTTAATAGGGAATAAGTTAGTGAATCATTTTATGTACGCTGATGATCTAATTATTCTCAGTCCAAGTAGTGCTGGTCTTCAGGAGTTATTAAGAGTGTGTAGTGCTTATGGAGAGGAAAATGACATAAAATATAATACAAATAAGAGTTGTGTGCTGATTTGCCGCACTAAAGAAGATTTGTTAATGAAATTCCCTGTCTTTGAATTGGCAGGCAGGGAATTAATTGTCAGGGATAAAATTAAATATCTGGGACATTTTATTAATGATAGAATGACTGATGATGATGATATTTTCAGACAACGCTGCAAAATCTACATGCAAGCAAATATTCTTGCACGCAGATTTGTTTTTTGTTCAGATGAGGTGAAACTGGTTCTTTTTAAAACCTATTGTACACCTTTATACACTGCTCATTTATGGATAAATTATAGGAAACAAAGTATGCAGAAATTACAGGTTGCTTACAATGATGCCTTAAGAATTTTACTTAAAAAGCCTCGATGGTGCAGTGCTTCTGAGTTATTTGTCTCATCACGTGTAAATTCTCTGCATGCAGTAATAAGGAATCTTATGTATAAATTCATCTGTCGGCTTGATGTATCTAGAAATGAAATCATTCAAGTCATGTCTAGCATTAAGCTCAGTTCTATTCGCTGTCAGTCACAGTTTAGAAGGCACTGGTACAGTTGTCTTTTTAAAGTCTGTACTGTCTTTGTACTTCTCTTAGCAGTTGTGTCTTAGTGTTTTTTGTAACTTTTTGATTGTTTCAACTGTCTTGTTTTTACTTTTTTTTTTGATGGACCTTGAGTCTGGAATAAAGTCTTAGATTGATTGATTGCCACATCAAGATGTGCCACGCTGATAGACTCCTACTAAAAAAGACTGAGTGCTGTAATAAAAGCCAAAGGTGCTACAACAAAGTATTAGTTTAAGGGAGTGCATATTTATGCAACTAGGTTATTGTAAGCTTTTTATTTTTCCCTTAAAAGATTTCAGTTTGCTTTTCAATAGAGTTGTACGAGTTATAGGTCACATTAATGGTGGAAAAAGTTTTTAAATGATTTATCTTGGTTTCATTTTTTTACATCACAAAAACCTGGCATTTGAACAGGGGTGTGTAGACTTTTAAATCCACTGTACTTCCCTTTAGGCCGTGTCCGCTGAGTTACATGCGTGGCCACACACCTCTGCACCCAGAAGCAGTGCACTCTTACCACCAAACACAGCAGAAAAAGTAAAACGGCTTGGAACAAAAAGGACTGGGGTCTCCATCCACATAGTATGTGATGATTGACATTATTTCATCTGAAGACGTCAAGAAAAAGCAGGCAAAGTGTGTGGTTCAAGACAGAGTTCGGAGTGCGTGTGGACATAACTCCGGCTGGCAGAAAAGGATGTAAGCCAAATGCCCCACATGGTATGTAAACACAGTAAACTTCAATGTTTAATTTTTTTTTGTTTGTGAAATCACAATAGTCCTGTTCTGTTGTTCTATTATGCTTGTTTACTACACACCGCAGTGATATGATACCGCACTGTTGTGTAATATTGCTTAATAATTATGAACCTTGTTCGTAAACTGTAAGGGAGAAGAGAGGAGGAAAAAAATTAAAACGACCTGTCAGATTCAATAAACCATGATGCTGATTTAAAATCGAATTGCCCAGCCCCAATGTATGGTCAAAATAATTATGACAGTCTTGTTATTATAATGTAATCATATTGTTTTTGCTGCCGTTTCTCTGTTTGTTAGCAGGATCACCCAGAAACTCATAGATGGATTTGGGATGACATTTTCACCAGAGGTGGCTCTTGGCCTAAAGATGAACTCATTAGATGTTGGAGGTGATCCGTGAGTGCCATACCCTGCTGCCATTTCTCTCAAAAATTTTAGAGAAAATTGTCTATATGCAGCTGAAATGTTTTCTGGATGAACACAGTATTTTGGAGGTTTTTCAATCTGGTTTCAAAGCTCTTCATAGCACAGCCTTGTTAAGGGTTCTTAATGACATCCTCTTGGTACGTGATTCAGGTGAATATGCTATTCTTGCGTTGCTTGATTTAACTGCTGCCTTTGACACAGTGGACCATCACATTTTAATTTCTCGTTTGCAGCACCTAGTGGGCATTTGTGGCACCATTCTCGACTGGTTTAGGTCCTATCTGGCAGACAGGAGTTTCAGGGCGCATTCACACGGCCACTGTTTGGTCCGGACCAAAGGACTATTCACGGATAGTTCAGTTCATTTGGTGCGCACCAAACAAGCAAATTCTGGTCCGCTCGGCTTGCAACGTGAATGCAAATGGACTATCAAGCGGACCAAAGGGCAAAAGTGCCCCTTGGCATTTGTGTAACCATAGCAACATGTAGTCTGAGAAGAGCAAGTGACGTTTACCGTAGTGCATTTTGGGTAGAAAATAACAATAAAGACAACCGCACAAATCTGAGAAATCTTTTTACTAGAGAAAGCTGAGGAGAAAAGTTAAATTTGTCTCGTTTGTGGCGGACAAACAATCTGGCGGAAGGACAGATTTCTGTTTTCAGTCCTAGCCAACCTATGAGCTAGATTTTTCTTTTTCACCAAGATTTTTTCTTCCTGGTCAGTGGTGGTTTCAGCTACAGCATCCCAGACAAGCAGTTGTTGTAACTGCGTGACGTTGTCCAGGTAGGTTGGTCCACTGCAGTGTGAATGCAAACCAAACCAAATGAAGGTGCGAAAATTCTCGGCATTTCCTGCCCAATCGAACCGAGACCCCCAGACTATCCTGGTGTGAATGCAGCCTTTAAGTTAGTATCTCCGGGTTTGAATCCTCTGCTCCTCTGCCATATGGGGTTCCACAGGGGTCAGTTTTAGGGCCCATGCTTTTTTCTCTGTACATACTTCTGCTGGGTTCCATTTTTAAAAAGCATGGTATCTCCTTCCACCTTCACGCTGATGATTGTCAGATATATGTTCCTTTAAAACAGAAATATGCCTCATCAGTAAACTCACTTCTGTCATGCGTTGAAGACATCAAGTCTTGGATGGCTCTAAACTTTCTAACTTTTAATAAGAAGAAGACAGAAGTTGTGGTGTTTGGACCTAGTGGCCCCTGTGAGTCCCCTCCTGTAAACCTGGGCCCCTTCACACCTTACGTGAAACCCAGGGTCAAGAATCTTGGTTTTATCACGGACAGTGATTTTAAATTAGACACTCAAATTTGTTCTGTTGTAAAATCCAGCTTTTTTCATCTAAGGCATTTAATACAAGTAAAACCCAGACCACACCTGACCGCACCTGGAAACAATAATCCATGCTTTTATTTTGTCTCGGCTGGATTACAGTAATACACTTTATACTGGTGTCAGCCAGTCATCTCTTTCATGTCTGCAGCTAGTACAAAATGACGCAGCCCATCTTTTAACAGGTACACGTAAAAGAGATCACATCACACCCATTTTAGCTTCGCTCCTCTGGCTGCCCGTGCATTTTAGAGTTCATTTTAAAATTCTTTTAATTGTTTTTAATACCTTCAACGGTCTTGCTCCACCTTACCTCTCTGAGCTTCTGCATCCCTATGCTCCCACCCGGTCCCTCAGGTCAGCTGAACAGCTGTGGGTGCCAAAGATGAAGCGGAAGCTCAGAGGGGACAGAGCCTTTTCCATCACGGCACCCAGGTTATGGAACGATTTACCTCTGAACATCAGACAAGCACCTTCACTGTTCATTTTTAAAACCCGTCTTAAAACACACTTTTACTCCCTGGCCTTCAACCCAGTGTGAGACATTGATTTGATTTAATGAAATGGATTTATTTATTTATTTATTCACTCACTCACTCACTCCTTTTACCTTTTATTTTATTGTTTTTATTATTAACTGTGGTTTCTGCTTGTGCCGAGTTTTATATTGTTTTTGTTGATTTTATATTGGTTTTGTGTTAGCCCTGCTCCTTGCTTTTATGCTTTTATGTGATTTCCTGTTGTACAGCACTTTGTGTAGTGAGTGGTGCTTTTTAAAGTGCTTTAATAAATAGTTAATTGATTGATTGACTGATAACTTTGTGAATGCCTCCATTCCTCTTGTTAAAAAAATAATATATTAGCAAACTGCAGCTCTGCTGTTTTTTAATATAACTGAATAAACTTTAAAAACTAAACACTAAAATCAAATCAGAAATTAAAGGTCAGCGTACAACCAAATATAAAGCAATAATAGTTGTTTTCCCTTCTATTCTTCTCTGATTACAGCTTTGCTTTCATGTGTTTGTGGTTCTTTCATTAATAAATGGCTTATCTAAACTTCTCAAAGCGACATTCTTTCTTGTTCCTTCACAGTATAAATCAGCTTATCTAGTTCCAGAAGGATTTGTCTCCACTGTCGCTGCAGGATTGTGGGACTACCTCTACATTAAACACACTTATTTTTCCAAATGAGGCCCTCTGTGTACGCTGCTTTATCCCTGGCCTTTACCGCCCCGCTGGTTAACAGTTTTGAAGTCACGCACCGGGTGAGAAGAAGCCAGCCTTAAATGTTAGAGGCTTCATTAAAACCAGTTATGAATTATGTGCTGATGAAGGGGAAGGGGGGGACCTGTGATGAAGGGGGACCTCAGACTTTAGCTGGAGCAAGAAACAATATCTGCTGTGTATGTCTATGAATATTAATGCAGTTTAATAATAGAACAGCACACTTGTCTCCGGGGCCCTATAATCATGGATCAGCAGTAAACATAAATTCTTTTAGTTGTAACAAAGAAACATAATAAAGTCTTTATTTGTTCCATAAGAGGAAGAGAAGCAGCGTTACAAAGTCAGATGTACGCTGTAATTCCTTATATAAAAAGTCTATGGCAGTAGGTAAATTAAATGCTGCCGAGAGTGTTCATGTTTTTAAAAGCAGGCTCAAGACCTACTATTTGAACCTAGCTTTTGATTAGCTCATCCATCCATCCATCCATCCATCTTCTACCGCTTTTCCGGAGGTCCGGGTCACGGAGGCAGCAGTTCAAGCAGAGAAGCCCAGACTTCCCTCTCCCCAGCCACCTGCTCCAGCTCTTCAGAGAGGATACCAAGGCATTCACAGACCAGCTGGGAGACATAGTCTCTCCACCGAGTCCTGGGTCTGCCCCGGGGTCTCCTCCCAGTGGGACGTACCCGAAACACCTCAAGTGGGAGGCGTCCAGGAGGCATCCTAATCAGATGCCCATACCACCTCAACTGACTCCTTTCAATGTGGAGGAGCAGCGGTTCTACTCTGAGCCTCTGCCAGATGACTGAGCTCCTCACCCTATCTCTGAGGGTGAGTCCAGCAAACCTATGGAGAAAGCTCATTTCAGCCACTTGTATCCACGATCTTGTTCTTTCGGTCATTACCCAAAGCTCGTGACCATAGGTAAGAGTAGGAACGTAGATTGATTGGTAAATCGACAGCTTTGCCTTAGAGCTCAGCTCCCTCTTCCCCGCAACAGACCGGTACAACGTCCGCATCACTGCAGATGCTGCTCTGATCCGTCTGTCAATCTCTCTCTCCCTTTTCCCCTCACTCGTGAATAAGACCCCAAGATACTTAAACTCCTCCACTTGGGGCAGGAGCCTGTCCCCAACCCGGAGAGGACAATCCACCTTTTTCCGACTGAGGACCATGGACTCGGACTTAGAGGTGCTGATTCTCATCCCAGCTGCTTCACACTCAGCGGCAAACCATCCCAGCAAGAGCTGTAAGCCATTGCTGGATGAAGCCAACAGGACAACATCATCTGCAAACAACAGAGATGAGATCCTGTGGTCACCAAGCATGACACCCTCTGTTCCCTGGCTGCACCTAGAAATCCTGTCCATAAAAAATTATGAACAGGATCGGTGACAAAGGGCAGCCCTGGCGGAGTCCAACTCTCACTGGGAATGAGTCCGACCGAGTGTTGGCAATACAAACCAAACTCTCACAACGGTCGTACAGAGACCGAATGGCTCGTAGCAACAAGCCCGATACCCCATACTCCCCAAGCACCCCACAAAAAACCACGAGGGACGCGGTCAAATGCCTTCTCCAAGTCCACAAAACACATGTAAACTGGTTGGGCAAACTCCCACGAACCCTGGAGAATTCTCGAGAGGGTAAAGTGCTGGTCCGATGTGCCACGGCCAGGACGAAAACCACATTGCTCCTCCTGAATCCGAGGTTCGACCAACGGCCGAACTCTCCTCTCCAGTACCTTGGCATAGACCTTCCCAGGGAGGCTGAAGAGTGTGATCCCTCTAAAGTTGGAGCACACCCTCTGATCCCCTTTTTTGAAGAGAGGAACCACCACCCCGGTTTGCCATGCCAAAGGCACTGCCCCCGACCTCCACGCAATGTTGCAGAGGCGTGTCAATCATGACAGCCCTACAACATCCAGGGCCTTGAGGTACTCGGGGCGAATCTCGTCCACCCCCGGGGCCTGGCCACCAAGGAGATTTTTAACCACCTTGGCGACCTCAGCCCCTGCGATAGGTGAGTCATCCCCCTCATCCACAAACCCTGCTTCCTCTGTGGAAGGCGTATCAGTGGGATTGAGGAGATCCTCGAAATATTCCTTCCACCACCCAAAAATATCCCCAGTTGAAGTCAATAGTGCCCCATCCGCACCATACACAGTGTGGACAGGGAGCTGCTTTCCCCTCCTGAGCCACCAGACAGTTTGCCAGAATCTCTTCGAGGCTGACCGAAAGTCTTGTTCCATGGCCTCACCGAAATCCTCCCATACCCGGGTTTTTGCTTCAGCAACCACCCAAGCTGCACTCCGCTTGGCCTGCTGGTACACCTCAGCTGCTTCGGGAGTCCCACAAGCCAACCAAGCTTGATAGGACTCCTCCTTCAGCTTAATGGCCCCCCTCACCACTGGTGTCCACCACTTGGTTCAGGGGTTGCCACCACGAGATGCACCGATCACCTTGAGGCCGCAGCTCTGGGCCGCTGCTTCAACAACAGAGGTGGAGAACATGACCCATTCAGACCCCATGTCTCCAGACGCCCTCGGAATGTGGGTGAAGTTCTTCCGGAGGTGGGAGTTGAAGACCTCCCGGACAGGGGCCTCAGCCAGACATTCCCAGCACACCCTCACTATATGTTTGGGTCTACCAGGTCTGAATGGCTTCCTCCCCTGCCATCGGATCCAACTCACCACCAGGTGGTGATCAGTTGACAGCTCTGCACCTCTCTTTACCTGAGTGTCCAAGACATACGGTCGCAGGTCTGACGACACAATAACAAAATCGATCATCGACCTGCGACCTAGGGTGTCCTGGTGCCAGGTGCACATATGGACACCCTTATGCATGAACATGGTGTTCATTATGGACAAATTGTGGTTAGCACAGAAGTCCAATAACTGAACACCACTCGGGTTCAGATCGGGCAGGCCGTTCCTCCCAGTCACCCCCCTCCAGGTTTCACTGTCATTGCCTACATGTGCATTGAAGTCCCCCAGAAGGACAATGGAGTCTCCAAGAGGAGCACCCTCCAGCACCCCAGTCACAGACTCCAAAAAGGGTGGGTTCTCTGAAGCATCATTTGGTGCATAGGCACAAATGATGGTCAGGACCCGTTTCCTAACCCGAAGGCGCAGGGAAGCAACCCTTTCATCCACCGGGGAAAATTCCAATGTAGAGGCAGCAAGGTGGGGGGATACAAGAATTCCCACCCCTGCTCGTCGCCTCTCGCCCGGGGAAACTCCAGAAAAGGCCAAGCTCCAGCCCCTCTCCAGGAGACTGGTTCCAGAACCGGAGCTGTGTGTTGAGGTGAGGCCGACTATATCTAGCCGGTATTGCTCAACCTTGTACACAAGCTCAGGCTCCTTCCCCACCAGAGAGGTGACATTCCACATCCCAAAAGCCAGTTTAAAAAGCTTGGGATCAGTTCGCCAAGGTCTCAGCCTTTGACCGCCACCTAATCCACATAGCACCGGACCCCCATGATCCCTCCTGCAGGTGGTGAGCCCACTGGAGGGCGGACCCATGTAACTCCTTTGGGTTGAGCCCGGCCGGGTCCCATGAGTGGAAACCCGGCCACCGGATGCTAGCCATCGAGCCCTTTCCCCAGGCCTGGCTCCAGGGTGGGGCCCCGGTAACCCCATACCGGGCGGGGTACACTGAATCCTTGATCTAGAATTTATCATGAGAGTCTGTTGGGTCATTCTTAGTCTGGCCCTTCACCCAGGACCAGTTTGTCTTGGGTGACCCTATCAGAGGCAAACTGCCCCGGACAACATAGCTCCTGGGATCACTGGGGCATGCAAACCCCCCACCACAATAAGGTGACGATCCATGAGGGGCTTTTGATTAGTTTCCAATTTTAGCTTTTGATTAGTTTCCAATTTTAATTTTCTTAATTTCTGATTTTAAACTTAATTTCTTAATTTCTGATTTTCATGTTGTTCTTGTTATAATTATTCATTTTGTTATTCAACAGTATTGCATTTTAAACTGTTTGACTTTAAATGGGGGTGTGTATTTATGATTATCTTTTTATTAACAAATTATGTATCTTATCATTATTTATTATTGATAGTTTTATCCATCTTATTATCCTGTCCTAACTCCAGTGTTTCCTCATGGGGGGCCCTCCCACGGGGGGGGGGGGGGGGGGGTGCCTGGTTCTGGCTGCAGGGCACTGGTCTGTGACTGCCCAGGCCCACCCAATGACTGGTCTTGGGTGGTGGCACAGGTGGTGTCCCTGTAGCTGCGGACTTGGTGCTTCCCTCATGTTGATGGCTCCCTAAGATGGTGCTTCTACCCCTGGATCCTTGGCACTCGGCCATGTCTCACATGGATGAGTGTGTGTGTTTGTGTGTCTGTCTGTCTGTATGGGGATGGGTGGGAACGGGGAGTAATTCTGTTATCTTTTATTTTGTAAAACACTTTGTGCTGCAAATTTTTGTATGAAACATGCTATATAAATAAGGTTTTGATTGGTTGAAAAAAAAAAAAAAAATCACATTTTCCTCAGATTTTGACTTTAATCATAAATGTACAACTTTTGTCACATTTGTGACTTTTCTCAAAATTTTTGCAACTTGTTTCTCAAAAATTGTTTTTTAATTTACAGTTTTTTCCTGTAAATTTTCAACTTTTTCCCCTCACAGATTTGCTGTTTTTTTCCTCAGAATTTGACTTTTTTTCATAAATTTGTGGCTTTTTTCCTCAAAATTTGGCAACTTGTTTCTCAAAAAGATTGCACTTTTTTTTGTAAATTTATAAGTTTTTACTGTAAATTTGCAGTTTTTTTCTCACAGATTTGCAACTTTTTTCCTCAGTTTTTTCTCAAAAAAAGACTCAAAAATTTGAGACTTTTTTCTGAAAAAAAAATACTTTTTTCTAATAAATTTGTGACTTTTTTCCTTATTTTTTGACTGTTTTCTTATTAATACAGTATGTAACTTTTTCAGATCAATTTGCTACTTTTTTTTCTAATAAATTTTACTTTCTCCCCAATTAAAAAAAATAAAATAAATGAAATTATAAATAAATAGATAAAATTAAAAGGGGCAGTGCAGTGGCACAGTGGTTAGCACTGTGGCAGCACAGCAACTCACCCTTGGCCTATGGGATCCCAGGTTTGATCCCAGCCCCTGACCAACGGTGATCTGTGTGGAGTTTGCATGTTCTCCCCGTGTCGGGAAGGGGGGTTGCCGGAGCCACTGGGAGCCAGACAGACAACCAAAACAACTTTTCTTTTCATTCTCCAAAAACAAAAGTGTTCTAGTAGCTACAATTAAAGACATTCTACTACCAAAAGCAAAGCAGAACAACTGTCACCATGAGCCGCCAACACTCACAACGTCTTCATTCTGGGCTAAAAAGCCACTGCATGCATTTTGTTGTGTCTGGGGAACAAAGTGCTGCTCCTTCCCCTCCTCCTCCTCCTGCACTGATTCAGTAAAGCCGTGCACAGGCAGGTGAAAAAGCCTCTGTGTTTGTTCTTAAATAGGACTCCAAGGCCCCAGCTGTTCTGAGAGCGAGAGCTGCTCCTGTGTAGAAGGTAGAGGCGGATTCTGGGAGAGAAACGTTGTAAAATCCTGAAAAAAAGTCTAAAAGCAGGCAGCAGAACAGCGGAGCAAGAAGACGTTTAAGCCCGCTGACAGCAGCTCCTTCCTCACATTAAGCATCTTTCCTCCCACGGAACTTTTTGTCCCTCTGGTAATATTTCTGTTTGCATCATGCCAAAGGATCAAAGTGGGACTAGCAGCGTGGTCATTCAGGTACTCAGCCAGGATTTCCTTCGCTTCTGTTGTTTCTCTTAAACGTCAAATAGCTGGAAGATTTTCTGGTGGTGAAGTCAAGAGAATGCCTGTGGTGGGGACACAGGACAGTGTCTCGGATGTGGAAAGCACCATAAAATAGTGGAGCGGCGTCACGGCTGCCTTCACACTGAAGGTCTTCCAGTTTTTCTGCAGTGCAGCCACGTTCTAACAGGCCGTGGAGGTCAAGGAGAGTGTAGCGGCGGGTCTTCATCCAATATGAATGACGAGCCGTTCTGATTTGGCTGTTGCGTGCTACACCCAAAACACACCTCATGCACTTCCAGTCTTTTTTTGTTTCTGCCATCATAACAGTAAACTGGGCGTGGACGCGACATTAAATGCAGAAAGGAATCTTCAGTTGTCCTCTCAGTGAAACCAGGAGGTGATCTGAGGGGGTTGCTAGCTCCCTCGTTTGCAAAATGACCCCAAATCATCCCTCGTATTAGCTTACCATCCCCCCCATCACAATTCAGAGGCGTAAATCAAGGGGGGACATGGCCCCCAAACCTGCAAAAAAGAGAATCCCTCCCTCAATATCATCATAAACCTTTCATGTTACAGACCTGAAGAAAATTACTTTGAAGCACCAGTTCTAAGCAGAAATGGTTTTTTGTTTTTTGTTTTATTTTATAAATTTTCCATGTTTTTTTTTTTAAATAAATTTTCATCTTTTTTTCTTGTAAATTTACTATTTTTTTTTTCCTGTAAATGTTCAACTTTTCCCCCAGTGGGCTCACCACCTGCAGGAGGGATCATGGGGGTCCGGTGCTATGTGGATCAGGTGGTGGTCAAAAGTGGAGACCTTGGCGGTCTGAACTCAGGATTCCTAAACTGGCTTTTGGGACGTGGAATGTCACCTCTCTGGTGGGGAAGGAGCCTGAGCTGGTGCATGAGGTTGAGAGATACCGGCTAGATATAGTCGGCCTCACCTCAACACACAGCTCCGGTTCCGGAACCAGTCTCCTGGAGAGGGGCTGGAGCTTGGCCTACTCTGGAGTTGCCCCGGGCGAGAGGTGACGAGCAGGGGTGGGAATTCTTGTATCCCCCCCACCTTGCTGCCTCTATATTGGAGTTTTCCCCGGTGGATGAAAGGGTTGTTTCCCCGCACCTTCAGGTTGGGAAACGGGTCCTGACCATCATTTGTGCCTATGCACCAAAGGATGGTTCAGAGAACCCACCCTTTTTGGAGTCTCTGACTGGGGTGCTGGAGGGTGCTCCTCTTGGAGACTCCATTGTCCTACTGGGGGACTTCAATGCGCACATGGGCAACGACAGTGAAACCTGGAAGGGGGTGATTGGGAGGAACGGCCTGCCCGGTCTGAGCCTGAGTAGTGCTCAGTTATTGGACTTCTGTGCTAACCACAGTTTGTCCATAATGAACACCATGTTCAAGCATAAGGGTGTCCATATGTGCACCTGGCACCAGGACACCCTAGGTCGCAGGTCGATGATCGATTTTGTTATCGTGTCATCAGACCTGCGACCGTATGTCTTGGACACCCGGGTAAAGAGAGGTGCAGAGTTGTCAATTGATCACCACCTGGCGGTGAGTTGGATCCGATGGCAGGGGAGGATGCCATTCAGACCTGGTAGACCCAAACGTATAGTGAGGGTGTGCTGGGAATATCCGGCTGAAGCCCCTGTCCGGGAGGTCTTCAACTCCCACCTCCAGAAGAACTTCAACCACATTCCGAGGGAGTCTGGAGACATGGAGTCTGAATGAGCCATGTTCTCCACCTCCATTGCTGAAGCGGTGGCCCAGTGCTGCGGCCGCAAGGTCATCGGGGCATCTCATGGTGGCAACCCCCGAACCAAGTGGTGGACACCAGTGGTGAGGGGGGCCATTAAGCTGAAGGAGGAGTCCTATCAAGCTTGGTTGGTTTGCGGGACTCCTGAAGCAGCTGAGGTGTACCAGCAGGCCAAGCAGAGTGTAGCTTGGGATGTTGATGAAGCAAAAACTCTGGGAGGAGTTCGGTGAGGCCATGGAACAAGACTTTCGGTCAGCCTCAAAGAGATTCTGGCAAACTGTCCGGCGGCTCAGGAGGGGGAAGCAGCTCCCTGTCCACACTGTGTATGGTGTGGATGGGGCGCTGCTGACTTCAACTGGGGATATCGTTGGGCAGTGGAAGGAATACTTCGAGGATCTCCTCAATCCCACTGATACACCTTCCACAGAGAAAGCAGGGCTTGTGGACGAGGGGGACGACTCGCCCATCACAGGGGCTGAGGTCACCAAGGTGGTTAAAAATCTCCTTGGTGGCCAGGCCCCAGGGGTGGACGAGATTCGCCCTGAGTACCTCAAGGCCCTGGATGTTGTTGGGCTGTCATGGTTGACACGCCTCGGCAACATTGTGTGGAGGTTGGGGACAGTGCCTTTGGCATGGCAAACTGGGGTGGTGGTTCCCGTCTTCAAAAAGGGGGACCAGAGGGTGTGCTCCAACTTTAGAGGGATCACACTCCTCGGCCTCCCTGGGAAGGTCTATGCCAAGGTACTGGAGAGGAGAGTTCGGCCGTTGATCGAACCTCGGATTCAGGAAGAGCAATGTGGTTTTCGTCCTGGCCGTGGCACATCGGACCAGCTCTTTACCCTCTCAAGAATCCTCAAGGGTTCGTGGGAGTTTACCCAACCGGTTTATATGTGTTCTGTGGACTTGGAGAAGGCATTCGACCGTGTCCCTCGTGGTTTTTTGTGGGGGGTGCTTCGGGAGTACGGGGTATTGGGCTTGTTGTTTCGAGCTATTTGGTCTCTGTAGGACCGTTGTGAGAGTTTGGTTTGTATTGCCAACACTCGGTCGGACTCATTCCCAGTGAGAGTTGGACTCCGCCAGGGCTGCCTGCCCTTTGTCACCGATCCTGTTCATAATTTTTATGGACAGGATTTCTAGGTGCAGCCAAGGAACGGAGGGTGTCATGCTGGATGACCACAGGATCTGATCTCTGTTGTTTGCAGATGATGTCGTCCTGCTGGCTTCATCCAGCAATGGCCTACAGTTTTTACTGGGACGGTTTGCCGCTGAATGTGAAGCGGCTGGGATGAGAATCAGCACCTCCAAGTCCAAGGTCCTCAGTCGGAAAAAGATGGATTGTCCTCTCCAGTTTGGGGACAGGCTCCTGCCCCAAGTGGAGGAGTTTAAGTATCTTGGGGTCTTATTCACGAGTGAGGGGAGAATGGAGCGAGAGACTGACAGACGGATTGGAGCAGCATCTGCAGTGATCCGGACGTTGTACCAGTCTGTTGTGGTGAAGAGGGAGCTGAGTTCTAAGGCAAAGCTGTCGATTTATCAGTCAATCTACATTCTTACCCTCACCTATGCTCATGAGCTTCGGGTAATGACTGAAAGAACAAGGTCGCGGATACATGCGGCTGAAATGAGCTTTCTCTGTAGGATCGCTGGACTCACCCTCAGAGATAGGGTGAGGAGCTCAGTCATCTGGGAGAGGCTCAGAGTAGAACCGCTGCTCCACCATATTGAAAGGAGCCAGTTTTGGTGGTATGGGCATCTGATCAAGATGCCTCCTGGACGCCTCCCACTTGAGGTGTTTCGGGCATGTCCCCCTGGGAGGAGACCCTGGGGCAGACCCAGGACTCGCTGGAGAGACTATGTCTCCCAGCTGGTCTGTGAACACCTTGGTATCCTCTCTGAAGATCAGGAGCAGGTGGCTGGGGAGAGAGAAGTCTGGGTTTCTCTGCTTGAACTGAGGACCCGGACCTCCGGAAAAGCGGTAGAAGATGTATGGATGGATGGATGTTCAACTTTTTCCCTTAAATTTTCAACTATTTTTTTCATAAATTTGCAACTTTTTTCCTCTTAAATTTGCAACTTTGTCATAAATTTACATTTTTTTGCAACTTTTTTCCTGTAAATTTTCAACTTTTATCCTTTTAAATTTTTAACTTTTTTGTCTTAAATCTGCAACTTTTATCACAAATTTACATTTTTTACAACTTTTTCCTGTAACTTTTAAACTTTTTTCTTTTCAAGTTTCAGCTTTTTTTCCTCTTAAATATGAAACTTTTTTCCTGCAAATTTATGACTCTCATAAATTTGCATTTTTTTTTATAAATTTTTGACTTTTTTTCTCAAAAATTTGTGACTTTTCTCCAAAATGTGCTACATTCATCTGAATGCTGATTAAATCTTTATTCTGCAATTAAATTGTAATATGCAACTTTTTTAAATTTTTAAATTTGTATCCTCTATCATATCTTTGCACCTTTATCCTTGCAATTTACACTTATCCATTTGTACCTCGTGCTAAAATGATGATTCCCCCCCCCCCGTCCTCCATGTTAAAACCATAACAAATCACCTCTTGATTGAAATGAGCAGAAATCCAGTCCGTCGTCCACGTGTGTGCAGTGTCACTATAATCCAGGCTCTGTTGTAACCTCTGATATGTGAAAATGCTCTGTAGTCGGTCCAGCCACAATCCCCCGGTCGTGCCCCAGAATAGCTCTCGTGTGTGCGTGTGCGTGTGTGTGGCATGAAAACATTAATGGAGAGAGAAAATAAGTGCTCAAAACCATTTGTTCTGTTGTTTCTGCTTCCATACATGCGGGCTCATGCTGGTTCACTTGGCCTGCAGCCACAGAGCATGAAGCCACTGTGTACTGGTGTAGAAGAATTCAATTAAAAATACAAAAGAAGGAGAAGAAGAAGAAGTGGGACTGGAGGCAGCTCTGGTCCGTGGAGGAAGCAGCGCTGTGACAAACGTTGTTTTTCTCGTGCTGCTCTGCCTGGTTCTGTAGTGATGCCGTCTACCCTACAGCAGCCGGGGTTCACATCTGCTGAAATACGGCTGATAAAACCTGCAGATCTGCGGCTCGGAGGGGAGAGGAGCCTGGAGAAGAGCGGCAGTTTTTAAGAAAAAGCTGAAAAATGACATGATAATTCACACAGAGCAGAAAGGGAAAGACCACGTTTGTTTCAGGCGACCTCCCTCCATCGTTAGGGGAAATATGCGCGCTCTCCCCAGTAATTTGGATGAGTTAACGGAGAGTTTGCTGGACGCAAAAGTAGAGGAGTGTAGTGGTGAATAAGCAGGTGATTTGTTTTAACAAGAGAGATGGGGGTGGTCGCCAATTTAGGGTAAAATCAAATTTTATGAAGAATAAGGGTGCGATAGATATGATAAAAGATCCATCCATCCATCTTCTTCCGCTTAACGACACAGAATAAAGATTCATCCAGCATCCAGATGACAACTGCAACTTTGTAAGAAAAAAAGTTGAAAATTTATGCAAAAAAATAAAAACTTACAGGAAAAAACACTGCAAATTTATATGAAAAAAAGTCACAAATTTTTGAGAAAAAGGTTTCAGATTTATGAGGAAAAAGTTGTAAATTTACAAGAAAAAAAGATGCAAATGTTTTTACAGGAACAAAATGCAAATTCTGAGGAAACAAGTTGCAAATTTAAAAGAAAAAAAACTTGCAAATTTATGTGAAAAAAGTTTCAGATTTATGAGGAAAAAAGTAGCAAATTTATGAGAAAAGTTGTAAATTTAGATGAGAAAATTTTGCAAATTTTATGAGAAAAAGTCAAATTCATAAGAAAAAAGTTGCAACTGTACAAGAAAAAAAGGAACAAATATGACTGGAAAACGGTTGCAAATTTTTGAGGAAAAAAGCCATAAATTTGAGAGAAACATGCTTCAAATTTGAGAAAAAAAAAAGTTGAAAATTTACAAGAAAATAGTTGCACATTTTTTGAGAAAAAAAACAGTCACTAATTTATGAGAAAAAGTTTGCAGATTTCAGGGTGGCAGTGGCTCAGGAGGTACAGCGGGTTGGCCAACAACCAGAGGTTGGTGGTTCAAATCCCACTCTCCCCAGACATCCTGCCATTGTGTTGCTGGGCAAGACACTTTAGCCACCTTGCCTCCAGTGTCCAGGACACTGGGTATAAATGTTCGGTAGTGGCATGGATTGACAGCCACATTTCCGTCAGTCTGCCCCAGGGCAGCTGTGGCTACAGAGGTAGCTTATCACCATCAGTGTGTGTCTGGTGTGAATGAATAATGGACTCACTGTTAGGCGCTTTGAGATGTCACTTGACATGTAAAGCGCCATATAACTCTAATCCACTATTGGAAAAAAGTTGAATTTTTTTTATGATTATTTTGGCTTAGAATTGGTGGTTCAAAGTCATGTTATTCAGTTCTGTAACATGATTTAAAGGGTTTATGATGATACTGGGGGGACAATTCTCTCTTTTTTGCAGGTTGGGTGGGGCGGTGCCCTCCCTCCCCCTGACTTATGCCTATAAATGGGATGGGGACAAGTGGATGAAAGGTTAATAAGACTGATGATAATGGATCACTTTGCTAACAAGCGGGATAGCATCCCCTTTATCCTTCCTCAAGCCATCTACTGTGGCTAACAATGCTAACAATGCTAACGATGACTGATGGAGTGTGTGGATGGTTTTACCCACAGTGACAGAGCAGTGGAGATCAGTCAGAGAGGAGGAGAGAATGTGTGAAAACTACAGATGACGTAAGTGTGAGTGTAATCAGGAGTTTCCCACGGCTCAGTAATGAGGGGTTTAACGTTAGCTTAAATTAAACCAATGACGACAAGCAAGCTCGTTAATTGACTACAGACTAAAGCTCACCACAATTTTTAGAGTCAGCCTTTAAATGTGTGATAAATTTACAGGAGTTTTCATAAGCCAACAATAATGAGCTAAACAACTCTCCATAACAGCTGTATGGTTTCCCTCACACCACTGATTAATTTCTGGCTGCTGGTCATTATTTCTCCTGATCCTCCTCTGCTCCTGGTCTCTGTCACGCCTGACAGGCCTCATAACCCACAACTCAAACCCACCACGCACCGAGGACCCCTACCTTCACCGCGTCCACATGGGTGACGGCATCAAACACCGTGTCGTTGGCGGTTACAATCTGGTCGCCGACCCGCAGCCCCTCCCTCTCTGCCGACGAACCGGGCTCCACCAGGGACACATAGATTCCCACGCCGTGCTCAGAGCCGCCACGGATGCTGAAGCCCAGGCCCTCCAGGCTCCTGGAGCGGGTCAGGGTCACCTGGCGAACCTCTCCGAACAGATTCTCCCAGCAGGGCACGGCGGCCACAGATACGGGCGGGTATTCCATGTCACTGTTGGGGGGGGGGGGACAATAATCAGAATGTTAATACTTGGGTGGGAGGAGGCGCCGGCTCTGTAGGTGTTATTGTAGTCAGGGCTGCAGCGTTTTTGGGGCCCCATGGAATACTGTGTTGGGGGGGCATTGTAGTGGGGAAGAGTTCAAATCCTTTAAAATGAGAAAAAAAAATCTCTCCCCTCACAACAAAAGCATTAAAACATTGAGTTGACGTCTAGATGAACAAAAACTAATTAAAACATTACACTGAATAAAAAATTAGCAGCATCTATGAATGATGGAAATTTACAAGAAAAGTTGTAAATTTAAGTCAAAGTCCCTTTATTGATCTCCTTTAGGGGAGATCTGTCTGGGACAGAGGGATCTGCTGCTCAAGCACATACAGTCCATACAACCAATACATAAATAACCACCAAAAATTAAAAATCAACATAATTCACCAAGGTGCAAATACAGTTGTCTGCTCAACCTCACAGTCTCCCTAACTTCTGTTCACCTGACTGACCCGCTCATTAATGAGCTTCACCGACAAGGGAATGAATGAATGCTAGTACCGATCATATTTACAGAGAGGGCCCTTATACCTTCTTCCCGAATTCATTAAAACATATTCAGGATACAATACATGAGAACCATCAGATAAAAGAAAATTTGCCTGTCTGACGGTGGCTTGCTCAAACAGATCTCGGGGAATTGAAAGTGCTGCCATACCCATGATCTCCCCTGCTATCTTTATCAGATTTAGTAGCTGAGCTTTTGATTTAACCATTAAATTGCCAAACCAGCTGGTAACACCATACCATAACACAGACTCAATCGCTGCCCTGTAGAAAATCAACATAATATTTCTACGGAAACAGTCTGAGCTGGCAAAGAAACTGCAGTGAAAAAAGCAATAAATTTACAAGAAATAAGTTGTAAATTTATGATCAAAAATGGCAAATTTACAAGAAAAAAAAATGCAAATATATGGGAAAAATTGGCAAATATACAGAAAAATGTTGCAAATTTATGGAAAAAATTGCAAATTTACAGGAAAAAGTTGCAAATTTACAAAAAAGTCAAATATTTTTAAAAAGTTGGATTTTTTTAAAGAAAAAAGTTGCAAATCTATGGGGAAAATTGCAAATTTACAAGAAGAAAAGCTGTAAGTTTATGTGAAAAAAGATGCAAATTTACAGGAGAAAAAGTAGCAAATTTATGGAAAAGTTAGAAATTTACAAAAAAAAAAAACTACATTTACAAGAAAAGTTGTAAATTCATGGAGAAAAAAGTTGCAAATTTACAGAAAAAATTGCAAATTTATAAAAAGAAAGGTTGTAAATTTATGGAGAAAAAAACGCTGCAAATTTACAAGAAAAAATGCAAATTTACAAGAAAGGTTGTACATTCACGGAAAAAAGTTGCAAATTTACAAAAACAAAAGTTGTAAATTTATGAAGGAAAAAGATGCAATTTACAGGCAAACAAAGTTGCAAATTTATGAAAAAAAAAGCAAATTTACAAGAAGAAAAGCTGTAAGTTTATGTGAAAAAAGATGCAAATTTACAAGAGAAAAAGTAGCAAATTTATGGAAACGTTAGAAATTTACAAAAAAAACTGTAAATTTACAAGAAGAAAAGTTGTAAATTCATGGAGAAAAAAGTTGCAAATTTACAGAAAAAAATACAAATTTACAAAAAGAAAGGTTGTAAATTTATGGAGAAAAAATGCTGCAAATTTACAAGAAAAAATGCTAATTTACAAGAAAGGTTGTACATTCACGGAAAAAAGTTGCAAATTTACAGAAAAAAAATGCAAATTTACAAAAACAAAAGTAAATTTATGAAGGAAAAAGTTGCAAATTTACAGGCGAACAAAGTAGCAAATTTATGGAAAAAAGCAAATTTACAAGAAGAAAAGCTGTAAGTTTATGCGAAAAAAGATGCAAATTTACAGGAGAAAAAGTAGCAAATTTATGGAAAAGTTAGAAATTTACAAAAAAAAAAAAACCCCTAAATTTACAAGAAGAAAAGTTGTAAATTCATGGAGAAAAAAGTTTACAGAAAAAAATGCAAATTTACAAAAAGAAAGGTTGTAAATTTATGGAGAAAAAATGCTGCAAATTTACAAGAAAAGTTGTACATTCACGAAAAAAGTTGCAAATTTACAGAAAAAAATGCAAATTTACAAAAACAAAAGTTGTAAATTTATGAAGGAAAAAGATGCAAATTTACAGGCGAACAAAGTAGCAAATTTATGAAAAAAGTAGCAAATTTACAAGAAGAAAATTTGCAAACTTAAAGTTAAGTTTTTGAAAATGTACAAGAAAAGTCACAAATTTGGGGAATTTTTTGACAGAAAAAGGCTGCAAGTTTCCTGCTCAGCACCGGTGCTTCAGGTGCATTCTCTTCCGCTCTGTAAGGTGCCACGTGAGCGTGTCCCGTCCCCACCTTGAGCCCGCTGCTCCACCGTGGGGGGACTGTCCGCCGTGGAAGGAGGAGACATACTTGTGCAGGGTGGAGTCCCCCTCGTCGGCGCCGCCGCCCGGCAGCGGGGGCTCGGTCTTCAGGTAGAGCCCCTCGGACGTGTACTGGTCGAAGAGCAGCTGGTCGGAGCGCGGGATGACCAGGCGCAGCATGGGCAGCAGCTGCCGCTTGCCGGCCGTGTCCAGGATCACTTTGAGCGTCTGCACCAGGTCGAAGACGTTGCGCTTGGCGTGGTACACATTGAGGCAGTGGACGAACTGCTCCCGCTCCGCGTCGCTCAGCAGCAGGTTGAGGGCGTTGTGGAGCCGCCGGACGTTCGCCGAGAGCGCACGGCCGCCCGTCGCGTTCACCGATGTGCCGAGCGAAACGCACTCCAGGTCAGCGGCGCTCATCCTACAGCATACCGGGGGAAACGGCCGCTATACGGACACCGAGACGCGGGGTCGGGCATCTGGGTAAGCGGTGCTCCGGTCGGTCATCCCGTCTGGAAGGAGTGGAAGTATGGAAGAGCTCACCGGCGCGTCGGGGCAACTTCAACAGGTGCGTAACGGCGCGCTCTCGCGCATCTTCAGCTCGGTGGATCCCGGCGTGTTTGCCGCCTGGTAGAGGGTCCTTTTTTTATTCGCGCACGACTCCGTGTTCACCGAGGATGGACGACGCGAAGCCCCGCTGGTGTCCTCCACTCCTCCTCTGCCTGCTCATCCTCCGAGGACCCAGCAACGCGAGATCTCCTCAGGTTTGTCCCTGCGGGGACACAAACTCGACGCCCGGTCCGACCGCTCCGCTCCGCTGAGCGCAACTGGCGGGGAGCGCACGAGTGGAGGCGCGCGGAGCGTTATGACGCAGGTGTGTGTGTGTGTGTGTGTGTGTGTGTGTGTGTGTGTGTGTGTGTGTGTGTGTGTTGCTTAGAAACGGACAACACTACTGACACTTTTATCTGAATGACTATTTTTGGCATTAGCTGATGTCATGGGTTACAGTGCTGAGAGAGAGTGGAATTTTTCATGACAGCAAAAAAGTCACAAATACTCATGAAAAAAGCTTCAAATTCATCAGGAAAAAATGCTAATTTACAAGAAAACAATAGCACTTTGACAGGAAAAAATATGCAAATTTATGAGGGAAAAAAAGTCACAAATTTACATGACAAAATTTGAAAACTCAATGAGGAACAAACACCAAAAAAGGTTAAAAAAATTCTGAAAAAGAAACTAAAATTAGGAGAAAAAAGTTGTAGAATTTGAAGGATTTTTTTTTTTTGCTAATTTAAACAAAAAGGCTCAAATTTTATAAAGAAATTGTAAATGTATGAGGGGAAAAAGTTGTAATTTTATGATAAAGTTGCAAATTTACAAAAAGGTTGAAAATTTGCAAGACAAAAATTGTACATTTATGAGGAAAAAATTTACAGGAAAAAGTTATGAATTTGTTGGGAAAAAAAAGTTCCAGAATCTCCCCCCCCCCAAAAAAAATCAATTGAAAGAAAAAAGTCAGAAATTTGCAAAGAAAAATGTCACAGGAACAGTGGTGCCCTGGTGGTGGTGGTGGGAGGGGGGCACCAGCACTTGGGCTCCCCTAGTGGCCACCCCTGCTCCTTGCCACTGGACAGTTTAACATAATTTTATAACTTGTTTTTCTGCCATATTTTACATGTAGTAAATGTTTAAGAATAATTGATGTGTGCTGTATATTATTAACAAATATAGCAAAGTAGGACAGATCACATTGTCAAGGTGCGTTCAGGCCAAACGTGAACAGGTGTGCAGCATGATTACATTTTACATTGATTTTGATGTGCCACCCCAAGATTTTCAGTGGCCCCCATGTACCCCCCCCGCCATGAAAAATATCTGGAGGTGCCCCTGCACAGGAAGAAGTTGTACATTTGAGAAAAAGTTGCAAATTCATGATGAAAAACGTGCAAATGTAAAAGAAAAAGTCACCAATTTACAAGGAAAAAATGCAGAATTAGGAGGAAAATGTCAGGAACTGTGTCACGGCTTGACAGAGGACACCAAACGCTGGCTGTGAGGCTAGCACATTTATTAACTAAACAACAAACGGAACAAAAATATACAACACGCTACTTACGCTTACGACCGGGGAGCTCCCAGAGAAACATAAGGCAGACAGGAACATCATCAGAAGTGGCAGATGTGGAAAATGTCTTCTGGGGAAGCAAGACCACTGCAGTGATTCAACTGCCCCGGTCTGCTTAAATAGGGCAGCCCCAGATGACATTCAGGTATGGGTACATGAGTGAGAACAAAATCAAAACAACAAGTGACAGCTGTGCAGCCCGCAAACCAATTTGACAGCCGGGAGCTGCACAGCACTGTCAAAATTAAAGTACAGACTGGAACTCAATAATACAAAATATGATAATACAATCCCCAAAAGATAAACAATGCCATAACCAACCAAGACTATAAGAGCACAACTAAAAATACAACAACTCAACAAAGAACAGAAACCAGACAACAGATAAACAGAGCGACAAATGAACAGAAAAGAACTAAACTAAGGCTGGAACTACACACGGCCCCCACCCATGCTCAGGATCATGACAGTGCCCCCATCCCAAGGGGTGGAACCCAGACACCCCAGGGTAACATCAAAAAAGGAAAGAAACCCCCACACACAAAAAAAGACCCCCCCCAACAAGAAAAACAACCCACCCCGGGGGGGAGGAGGGGGAACCCCGGCACTGAGGGACCAAACAAAAACAAAAGAAAAAATACACACTCATGACCCACAACACTGAAGAAGGAGGGAAATGGGACTCGGGGACATTCAGGTGTGACAGTTGGGTAGTTCCAGTGGCCTTATAAAGTCCCAGAATCACCGAGTCACAAGTCAAGTTGGAACAAGTCGAGTGGTGTCCCAGAGTTCCAACCTCCCCCAAGCAGTTGAAGCTCATCGGGTGGCCTTCCCACACCCCTGGGCCAACGGACCGCAGGGCATGACTCGCCCCTGCCTGGGGGCGGCAGCTGGCGCAGCCCGTCGGGTGATCTCCCTATATCCCGGAGCCAACGGGCCGTGGGGCACAACACGCCCTCACCTGGAGGCGGTAGCTGTAACAAATGCCCCCAACGGCCTGCATGGCCTACTGCATGGATGAGGCGGGCCCAGGGCTGTGGCGTAGCACCCATGGAGGCCACAGACTGAGGCGCAGTACCTACAGAGGTCCAGGACTGAGGCGCAGCGCCCTTGGAGGCCCCAGACTGAGGCACGACACCCACGGAGGCCCCGGACTGTGGGGCATAGCACCCACAGAGGCCCCAGACTGGGGCATAGCACCCACGTAGGGCCACAGACTGGGGTGTAGCACCCGTGGCAGCCTCAGACAGAGGTATTGCACCCACAGTGGCCTCGGACGGAGGCGAAACACCCAGGGTGGCCTCGGACATAAGCGCAGCACCTGCGGCGATCTCCGGCAGGAAGGAAAGACCCACGGAGGCCTCTGGCGAAGGTTGAGGATGCACGGCAGCCTCAGGCAGAGGTTGGGGACTCACAGCGACTTCAGGTGCAGATGGAGGACCCATGGTGACCTCGGGCGAAGATGGAGGACCCGTGGTGACCTTAGGAGAAGACTCAAATTGGGGACAGACAAACACTGGGTCAGGGTCACTGGCAACAGTGGAGCCCAGCGAGGGGAGCTCAAGTGCGGCTGACGGCTGCACTTGGTCCCCCCCACCATGAGCCAGACAAGATTTATCTAGGACACACAAGGGAACTTGCCTGGGCTCAAACTCCACCGCCGTCCAGGACTCCGGCAATTCTAGCTGAGATGTCTCAGCCTCCACCGTCTTGACAACCTTTCCAAACCCAGCCACCTCGGGAAATGGAGAAAGGACAAACACCGGAGAAGAGTCACCGGCAGCAGTGGAGCCCGGTGAGGAGAGCTCAGGAGCAGGGAACGCCTGCAACTGATTCTCCCCACCTTGAGCCAGACAAGAATTCTCTGAATCTGAAGATGTTAAACCAGAACAGAGCACTTGCCTGAACTTGAGCTCCACCGCTGTCCAGGACTCTGGCAAACCTGCAGCGGCGGTCCAAGATGCAGGCATGGTGGACGAGGAAGCTGGCGACCCTCCAGACGTAGTGGCTACCACTGGCGGGACCCCGGATGAGGCAACAGTGGACCTCCCGGTGTGGTGGCTAATGCTGGCGGACCCTCCGACGTGACGACTGGAGCAGGGGGAACTCCAGCACGGTGTGACAGAGCCAGGACTCGTCACACTGATGGGACCGGGTCCTGTGATGCCAAAACCAGGGGACTCCCAGCCAACTCAGATTTCGGACCATGGAGGGCACTCCTCTTCCATCCGGGATACGGCTGCACAGCGGGAACCAGGTCGTCCGGAATCACTGACCTCCTCTTTGTCCGGCGGCTCCCTCCCAGGACTGGCGGACAAACAGGAAAAACAGGGGAGGACACGGGAGAGGCAGGTGAACATGAGGAAATAACTGCAGCAGCAGGCAGGGAAGGCTCAGCCAAAGTGAGTGACTGCCACTGAGAACAGGAACAAGGCAAGACAATTCATTTACAGAGGTAGTAGAATGAAAAGATACTTGCCTTTGCCCCCAAGGTGCGGTGGTGGCTGCTGCAGATGCCCCCGAGGACTCCTCCCTTATGGCTGTAGCGGACGAGGACACCAAGGCGGGTACTGGTCGATCCGGCCCTGTAGGCATGGTGGCGAATGGAGCAGGACATCCATCCCCTGCTTGGGCCACGAGTTCGGGGAGTAGCCATGGATTATAGTCCAAAAGTAGCTCAGCCTCCACTGCCAAAGCCCACACATTCCTCCAGCTCCTCCAGCGATGGTGCAGGCCCCTGTCCAGGAGGAGAAAACGGGGCTGCTGCTGCTGGACTGCAGCGAGAGGCTCAGGGCTTCCGTGCCCGGGGCTGCTTCCTTGTTGGCGCAGGCATGGAAGTGGAAGAGTTCTCCCCCAGCCCGTGGAGCATGGACGATGGGTCAGAAATGGCGAGGAGGAAGTCTGTAAGCTCCAGATGGCTCCACAGGCTGAGACATGCTTCCAGCACTTGTGTGGCTCCAACCAGACACTCCCAAGCTGCCTCGGGAGTGCGAGAAACTCGAGCCTCTGATAAGATGTGCTGCAACACGTTGACAGTCCACATCTCCACCTCGATTAACCCATACTGACCATAGTTTGTGAGCACTGCCATGCTCGCGAAGGGAAAAAACTGATTAAACAGAAAAGCACGAGAGGGAATGGGGAAGAGTGAGAAAAAAGCCTTCACAGCCGCTAGCATCTCAAATGGTAGCGGTCTTTTGTCATGAACTGCCACGACTTGACAGAGGACACCAAATGCTTGCTGTGAGGTTTGCACATTTATTAACAAAATGACAAAACAAAAATATACAACACGCTCACTTACTCTTACGATCGGGGAGCTCCCGGAGAAACATAAGGCAGACGGGAACCCCGTCAGAAGTAATGGATGTGGAAAATGTCTTCTGGGGAAGCAAGACTGCTGCAATGATTCAACTGCCCCGGTCTGCTTAAATAGTGCAGCCCCAGATGACAATCAGGTGTGGGTACATGAGTGAGAACAAAATCAAAACAACAAGTGACAGCTGTGCAGCCTGCAAACTAGTTTGACAGCAGGGAGCTGCACAGCACTGTCAAAATAAAAGTACAGACTGGAACTCAATAATACAAAATACAGTAACACAATCCCCAAAAGATAAACAATGCCATAACTAACCAATACTATAAGAGCACAACTAAAAATACAGCAACTCAAAGAACAGAAACCAGACAACAGATAAACAGAGCGACAAATGAACAGAAAAGAACTAAACTAAGGCTGGAACTACGCACAGCCCTGACCCGTGCTCAGGATCATGACAGAAAATTTTACAAATTTAAAAGAAAAAACACAGCAAATTTGTGAGAGAAAGTTAAGGAATTATTAGAAAATTTCTGTCAAATTTATGAGAAAAGGGTCAAAAATTGATAAAGAATTTGTAAATTTATGAGTCAAAAAATGAGTCAAAAGTTTGAAATTTATAAGAAAAAAGATAAGATAAGATAAGCCTTTATTAGTCCCACAATGGGGAAATTCCAGGATTGCAACAGCATAGGGATAGAAACACTCAGAGCAACAATCAGAAGGCAAGAAAAAACAACATCTAGTAAACATATGTCCATATTACTATAAATGTATATATATATAGACACACAGTGCAGAGCATTATGGCTGGTGAATGTGCAGCAGAAAGTCTAAGCTCTCTCTCCGCGGATGCAGCGGGCCAGCTGGAAGTCTTTGGGCATGATGGTGACCCCCTTAGCGAAGAAGAGACCACCAGGTGGGCCTCGCTGGTCTCCTGCAGAGCCATGACGGCGAAGCTCAGGAAACGCAGGACGGTCTTGAAGTCCTGAGCGATCTCCCTCACCAGGCGCTGGACGGGCAGCTTACGGATGAGCAGCTCCGTGGATTTCTGGCAGCGACAGATCTCTCTCAGAGCCACGGGCCTGTGATGGCGAGGCCTCTTCACTCTGCCGGTGGCCAGAGCGCCTCTCCGAGCAGCCCTGGTGGCTAGCTGTCTCCTGGGGGGGGGGGGGGGGGGGGGCTTCTTCCTCCAGTAGATTTTACGGGCGGTCTGCTTGGTTCTTGCCATCGCTCTTTATTATTCTGTCTTATATTTCTTTCACGCCGCCTAAACTCCAGCCCGGTACCCGCGTCATTTTTCGCTACAGCTCCCGGTATGTTGAGTTTCCCATTAGCACCGGGCGGCGGCCAAGTGCTAGCTAGCACTAGCTCCTCCCCGCTGTAACGTCTCCCGCTGCAAACCGTGGCTCCGTCCGCCGACCCGGGAGACCCCCGGGGTGATCCGTGCGTCCGTGATATATATACAGAGTGAAAGGTGTAAAAAGAAGAAGATAAAAAAAAAAATAAAAAAAAAAAAAAAGGCTGTTGCAACAGGCAGCCGACTCATGTGGCGCCGCCGGTCCGCCGGACCGGCAAAAAAGTCAAAGTTTGCAAGAAAACAGCTGCAGAATTTTGAAAACAAAAAATTTGTTTGCAAATTTAAACAAAAAAGCTAAATTTTTAGTGGTGTTGGATGATTAAAATAAATCCAAAAGATTAATCGCAATTAATAATTTGTTAATTGCGTGTTTTCCCATACAGATACAGTGTACCTTAAGTCGGTAGTTTTTCATGTTTGTCATACTGAACATGGGAGTGGACAAATATTCTTGCTGTCTTCACCTGCAGGTTTATCAAAGCTCTCAACATATCCAAAATGACAAAAACTATCCAGAATATTCTCCATAAAATTCTCAAAAGTATTGCTGCACGTGCAAACAACAGAATGCCAAGGCTCGATAACATCACTGAACAACCAGCAGCCACAGAAGGAGCTTGCTCTTTGTCCCATAGCCAATCAATCAACTTTATTTATAAAGCACTTTAAAAAGAAACACTCGCTACACAAAGTGCTGTACAACAAAGAACACATAAAAATATAAAAGCAAGGAGCAGAACACTAGCACAAAAACAACATAAAACCAACAAGACAATATAAAACTCAGCAGGAATACAAACCAATCAATAAAATAAAATAAAAATAAGCAGATCAACACAAAACCTCGTGTGTCACAATAGACACAATTTCCCTTTTAGCAGAAAAGTTGCAAACATAAACAAACAACTATCTCGCTTGTGATGACACCGCACCGTGCTGCAAAAATGGCGGGGGAGTGAATGGACATTACAAACACAGCTTGAGAATTTTTTTAGACTGGCACTAAACAGTTGGACCCAAAGCTATGAGGGTGAAAACAGGTGAATTTCTGTCCGTGTCAGCTGCTAGAGGTCAGCTACAACCTAGCGTGTACTGTAGCTACTGGCCAACTAGCTAGCTTCCACAGGAGAAGAACAACCCAACATCCAGGTGAAGTTTTGGAGGAGGCTGTAACAAAATTAGTGGGCACAATGTATGTTATGTATGGACATACCTGGGTAAAGGATGAGGCAGAATGCGAACACAGCTTTACTGAACTATGTACAAGCAGCAGTACACGGCATGGCACCTAGCGTGGGCATCTGGCAAAAAGAGGCTGTAAGATGGCGCTCCTGCCTTATATAGGGCAGTGCAGTGACATGATGGGAAGTGCACGTCACCACACTGCACTTCACAATAAAGGTGCTGTTTATTATACATAATAGGCACTCCATTTACATAAAACATACATACAAGACATTAGACACAGTCAGACACATTTAGTATATAAAAAACAAAAACAACTCAGCGTTAGCATGTAAACTGTAGCTAAAAGACTAAGAAAATATATATAAATAATAAGTACAAATCTCTATATAAAACTCTGCATAAACGTGGCTGAGGTGCTTGCATGAGTGCAATTTAAAAACTGGTAAAGTGCTTGGTGCCTGAAGTACAAGGGGATCATGAGTTTGGTTATTGGTTGTTTAGTAGGCTGATGGCAGATGGATAGAAATTGATCTCTGAATCTGGATGTCAGTGCTCTGGCAGCTCTGTAGCATCTGCCAGAGGGTAACAGTTCACAGTTGTGGTGTCCAGGGTGGGAGGGATTCTTGATGATGTTTGCAGCTCTGCTGAGGTAGTGTGATGTAGCAAGGTCATCCAGAGGGGGCGGGAGGCAGCCATTCATCTTTTCTGTGGTCCTTATGACTCTTTGTAGAGCCTTTTTCTCTGCAGCTGTGCAGCCTGCATATCACACTGAGATGCACTAAGTAAGGATGCTCTTAATTGTTGCGCTGTAGAATGTGACCTTCATCTTCCTTTCCACACTGTTTCTTTCGAGCACATGGAGAAAGTACAGTCTTTGTTGTGCTCTTTTAGTGATGGCAGTAATGTCTGGTGTCCAGGAGAGGTGCTCAGCTACATGGACCCAAGAAATTTGAAGGTTTGCACTCTTTCCACACCCACACTGTTTATGCAGAGAGGGAGAGGAGGTGCATCTTACTTCTTCCTGAAGTCCAGTATCATCTCCTTTGTCTTGGTGGTGTTGAGGGTCAGATTGTTTACCAAACACCACTTTGACAGTCTCTCAGTCTCATTCCTGTACGCTGTCTCATCACCTCCAGAGATGAGCCTGATGATAGTTGTGTCATACGCAGATTTAATGATGGAATTGGATGAGTGGGCAGGACAACAATCATAGGTGTACAAGGAATAAAAGAGAGGACTCAACACACAGCTCTGGGGTGAGCCGGTGTTGAGGATGATGGAAGAGGAGATGTGAGGGCCGGATTTAACTCTCTGGGAATGGTCTGTGAGAAACTGTTTGATCCATTTGCAGATGGATGGGGAGAGGCCTAGGTCTATTAGTTTACTGATCAAGATGTCTGGGATGATTGCATTAAATGCCAAACTGAAGTCGACGAAGACTTCAGAAGTCGATGTAGCTCTTCGAATGTTCTAGGTGACTCAGAACGGTGCGCACTGTGGTTGCTATGGCACCTTCAGTTTATAGATTGGATCTATAGGCAAACTGATACGGGTCAAAGTGAGGTGGGACACAGGCTTTAATGTGGTGGAGTACCAGTTTCTCAAAACATTTCATGATTACAGAAGTGAGTGCGTTTGGTCTGTAATTATCTAGATCTTTAGTGGCTGTCTTTTTGGGGACCGGGATGATGGTAGCAGATTTTAGGCAGAGTGGTACCACAGCTAGTGCAAGGGAGATGTTGAAGATTTGTGTGAAAACTCCAGCGCGCTGGGCAGCACATGCTTGCAGTACTTTATTGTGGATCCCATCTCGTCCCACAGTCTTTCTGGGATTAACTAACCTCAGTGTCATGAATACCTCTGGTAGGCAGGGAATTATGGACTCGCACTCAGGCAAAACCCTCTGGTCATAACAAGATTTATTAACAGAAGCCAAAATAAAGACAGCGCAGGGGCTATAACACAAGAAGGGCCATTAGGCAAATAGCGTCTTCAAAAGCTCCAACATGGGCACAGTAAAACCAGAAGGGATAACTGACAATGATGCCACACCAGAACACAAACTCAGACAGACATAAATAGGGCAACAGATAATCACAAACGCAGGACAGCTGGGAGGACAATCAAGGGCTAAGCAATCACACACATGAGGGAACGTGGCTATGAACATGGGAAACATGAGGGACTGGGAATGATAGGAAACAAAATACAGGGGATACACACCGGGGATACACACAAGATTCACACAGACGACCAAGTGAGGACACAGAGGACAGCAACAATGGGGACGAAATGACAGACTGGGGACCGGGAGAAAACATAGAAGACAATAAAGAAAATGAGGGGTCCACAATATCACAGAAGGCAATTATGAAAATAATAATGAAAAGGGAAAACATATAGAACCCAGAATGAACAAAAAGTGTGGACTTGGTCTAAAACCATGCCCAGATCATGACACTCAGCACCCATCTCACATCTTTTTTGTTCAGACCCCCAACAAGGATGGCAGGACACAGTCCAAGGACAGATAATTTTTTTCACATAGGGAGTTGTTCAGAACTCCTTTTAAGAACTCCTTATACAAAGATATAGAGTGATGATAATCAAATTAGTGGCGGTAATGCACCTGTAGGCTGGTTGCCAACCGCCAATCAAATCCAAAAGAAGAAGAAGAAGAAGAAGCTCTAGAGGAGAGGTGTTGGTGTCAGGTGGAGGTACATACACTGTAGTTGGAGTCCTGTTTGCCTCAAACCTGGCAAAGAACCGGTTTAGCTCCTCTGCCAGGGAGGCATCAATGAGTGCTGTTAGGTCTGCCTTGTAGTTGGTAATCTGCTGCAGACCCTGCCACACCCTCAAAGTGTTGCCTCTTAAATGGCACTCAAAGCCCATTTACAAGGTCAAAACGGAGTTCAGTTTTTAACTGTGAACTCGTACCTTGGGGGCCCTCTAGTGGCTGATGGGGGCATAACAATAGTATTACATTTACTTTATTATTTATTTCAGAAAAAAGTTGCAAATTTATGATGAAAAATTTGCAAATTTAAAAGAAAAAGTCACCAATTTACAGGGGAAATGCAGAATTAGGAGGAATAATTTTGCAATTTAAAAAAAAAACAGCAAATTTGTGCGGGAAAAGTTACAGAATTAAAAAGTAAATTTCTTTCAAATTTATGAGAAAAAAGTCAAACATTGAGAAAGAATTCGTAAATTTGAGTCAAAGGTTTCAAATTTATAAGAAAAATTGCAAATTTACAAAAAAAAATCAAAATTTGCAAGAAAACAGCTGCCGAATTAGAACTTTTTTTGCAAATTTACAAGAAAAAGGATACAAAGTTAGAAGAAAAAAATGCTAATTTATACATTAAAAAAGAAGGTAATTTTAATTCTGCCAACAAAAGATGTTCACTGTGAACTCGTAGCTTTGGGCCCCCTAGTGGCTGAGAGAGGCATAGCAATAACATTAAATGTAATAAATGCAAATTTTGCTTTCCATCTCATTTTCCCCCAGTGTGCAAAAACTTCATAATCCCTTTCTTCTTCTTCTCCTTCGCCTTCTTCTTCTTCTTCCTCTCCTCCTTCTTCTTTTCCTCCTCCTCCCTGTAGGGCAGGGTTTGGTCCTGCTGAGCTGTAGAAGACTACTAGTAAGTGCGTGCCTGTCAGATTTAAGCTGATCAGACTGTATTAAACCTCCCTGAGACTCCTGTCATCACCTCAGGCTATTTTTATTCACATATTTATAGAAGCTCAGAGTTGTCGTCCTCCTCCTCGTGACAGTGATGAGACGCCTCCACCTGCTCCTCACTCCCAAACATCTCTGCTGTGGAGACTGACACCTGACAGACACGTGTCGTCAGGATGTTTGACAAAAACTGTAAAAGTCACAATTTTTACAGAGAAAATTATGGATAAGAAGAAAGACTGAAAGAGAGGCCAAGAATAATCTTTAGCATACTGGGGTGGGGGTGGGGGGGCAAAATGACCCCAACTCATCCCCGGTGTCAAACAGCGGTCCCTTCAATAGCATCATAAACAGTTCTGAACTGAATAAAATGACTTTCAGCCAATTTTAGACAGAAATGCAAAAAAAAAAAAATCGTCCTTTTTTAAATTTGACTTTTTTCTCAAAAATCTGATTTTTTTCCCCAAGACATTTGTTTTCCTATAAATTTCCAACTTTTTCCTGTAAATTTTCTACATTTTTTTTTGAAAATGACACTATTTTTCTCATAAAGTTATGCCTATTTCCTCATAAATTTTCAACTTTTTTCTTGTAAGTTTGCAACTTTTTCCTTAAAAATATGTGACTTTTTTCCTGAAATTTACAAATTCTTTCCTATAATTTTTAAAGTGACACGCCACAAAAAATCAAGTTTTTTTCATGTTAACATGTCTGTAACATGTTTTATATGGCTTACAAGACATATCAAGAGCGAAATCACTCAAATGTCTCATATCTTTGGTTTTTTTGCTGCAGTTTCACTTAAGCCCCGCCCCCTGCAAAAGGCAGTTGAGACAGAGCGTTTTTGGTGACATAACTATTCGTGGTGCTGGCAGTGGGTAGTGCTGAGCCAATCAGCCCTGCATTCAGTGGACAAAACCCTTTGCTAAAACCATTGTTGGAATTGTTCTTTAGTTTCCGTAACTGAACCACACGGTCACTGTGAAGCGTTTTCTCACTGGCCGAACTCCTTGGGGAGGTGACTCGCGTAGCGAACAAAGATGGTGGCTAGGTAAGTAGTTTGCAACATCCTTTTCTTTTCAGAGTAGTTCCATCAATTTAAGAGTAGAAGTTATGTCAGTTTGTAAGTAAAACAATACCACGCATAAAATATTGTTCTTGGTGGGGGTATTATGGAGAACAGTCTACGCCATAGTTACCGTATCTTCTAACGGGCTGACACAGGACCATAGATCTACACCTTTATAGAATGCGTGAGCCGAACAGAAAAAACATTTGCCGAGAACTGCCAGTTAGTAAGTTAGTTCACCTTGCAAACTATGTTCAGCGAACTGTTTTGTGAACTGAACTCGTGTCATGACTCTGACCTAACTGAAGTTATCTTCCAGACTAATTAGCATTTTTTTCACAAACTGCTTTGAAAACTTGATCCAAATTAAGATGGTTTTGTGGAGAGTTGTGAAGGATGAGACTGAGTGTATTCCTCAGGTTCTGCTTTATTCACAATGACATTCTCCAACATTCAAAAGCAGAAAAAGAGGATGAATCTTCTCACATCTGTCCTTTTATACCAGGACATCAAACATACAATCACATGGTGCTTAATCAAACACACAGTCACATGGTACTTAATCCCAGTCACAATGTAACTTCCCCCGATCTTAACACCATCCACCTCCTAGTCTCCGGTGGTCAGGAAATCTCTCAAGGCCATCTCCTTGAAACAAAAGGCCAGATCTCACACCCTCCCGTTATCTCTGGAAGGCTCAGTCCCTTTGTTCCCCTGAGACTTGAAGTATACAATAAGCATACAGTGATATATCTGTGGAGCATCTGAAACCAACATATGTGCATATATGTGTGGCACATGACCCCCCCCCCCCAAATGTCTAAGATGGAACAAATGTAATACAGTTTGCAAGTCATGGTCACATTAATACACATCAATCCAAATGTTGCGTGGGCCTCAGTCGCCTTCCATATCTGCTGTAAGCGGGCTTTACCACCCCCGTGGCATCTTCCCGCTGTGGAGCTGCTGTTTGAGGATTAGAACTGTTAGTCAATCTCTGTGGGTGTTCTGGGGAATGCTCTCTAGGGGGTCTGCCGCGCCGAGGAGCCCTCGCCAACTGCACCACTTCGTCAGCCAGCACAAAAGCGGGTTTGAGCCTATTTATACAAATCATTTCTTTCCTGCCCCCCAAATCTAGCAAAAAATGCTTGTCCCCTGTTTCCAGCACTCTGTATGGTCCGTCATAAGGTGGGCGTAAGGGTGGGCGGTGTGCATCATGTCTGACAAAAACAAACTTCGCATTTTTTAAAGCTTTAGGCACAAAAATGCACGGGAAGCTGTGATGAACTGGGCCAGGAAGCGTGCTCGCTCCCGTGTCGCTCTGCAACTGCTGAGCGGGGGGACACTCTGGCGCAGGATTATCCGGGAGAAACTCCCCGGGCAGCCGGAGTGGCTGCGCAAAAACCAACTCAGTTGGGGAGGCTTTTAAATCCTCTTTAGGTGCAGAACGCAACCCCAATAAAACCCATGGTAGCCTGTCCACCCAATTTGCATCCGTAAGCAACGCTCTGAGGGCTGCTTTCAATGACCTATGGAAACGTTCGCATAAACCATTAGCCTGCGGGTTGTACGCAGTAGTGCGGTGGATCGTTACCCCCAAGCTGCGGGCTATCGCTGACCAGAGCTCGAAAACAAATTGAGGACCTCTGTCAGACGTAATGTCCGACGGAACTCCGAAACACGCTACCCATGCTGTTAGAAACGGGCGCGCCACCTCCTCGGCTGTGGTTGATGCCAGTGGGACCACTTCCAGCCAACGCGTGGTGCAGTCCACCATTGTCAAAAGGTGTGTGCACCCCTGTGATGGCGGGAGGGGGCCTACGAGGTCGACATGCATGTGATCGAATCGCTTAGCCAGGATGTGAAAAGGCTCCAAGGGAGCTCTAGTGTGTTTGTGTATTTTGGCTCGCTGACAAGCCACGCAGGCTGTTGCCCACTCCTTGACTTGCTTGCGCAGGCACGGCCATGCAAATTTCTCTCCTACCATTTTGACCGACGCGCGCACCCCCGGGTGCGCCAGAGAATGAATCGAGTCAAAAACGCGGCGGCGCCACGTGGTCGGCACCACCGGGCGCGGTCGTCCCGTGGAGACATCACAGATTAGGGGGGGCATACCATCTTATAGCACCCTGTTCTCCAGCCTTAACCCTGTTGGTCCAGACTGGAGCGCGCACACGTCCGCGTCGGTAACTTGATCCGCGGCCATGGCTGCATAATTTATCCCTACGCGAACTGGGGCCGCGTGCACTTCCGCGTTGCTAACCTGGTCCGCGGCCATGGCTGCAAAATCTACCTCTGCGCGGGCTGGAGCTGCCACGGCGCGCGAGAGGCAGTCCGCCACTACATTAAGTTTACCCGCTACATGCTGGATATCGGTAGTAAACGCCGAGATGGCGGCCAGCTGTCTCTGCTGCCGGCCCGACCACGGTTCTGTAATCTTGGCCATCGCGAAAGTCAGCGGCTTGTGATCCACGAACGCGGTGAAACTGCGTCCCTCCAGCCAAAACTGGAAATGGCGAATGGCCAAGTGGAGAGCTAACAACTCCCTGTCGAATGCGCTGTATTTTCGTTCACTATCGCGCAAGGTCCTGCTGAAAAAGGCGAGTGGTTGCAAAGCTCCTGCTACATACTGTTCCACGACCGCTCCTATGGCCACATCTGACGCGTCAGTAGTGAGCGCTATGCGGGCCATTGGGTCTGGATGTGCCAACAACGCAGCATTTGCCAGGGCTATTTTGACTTCAGCGAATGCACGCTCCCGCTCCAGAGACCATTCGATTTTGTTTGTGGGTTTTTGTTTTTTTAGTGCAGCATACAATGGTTGCATGAGCTGCGCTGCGTGAGGGAGGAAACGGTTATAAAAATTCACCATTCCCAAAAACTCCTGTAACGCTTTGACCGTTTGTGGTTGGGGAAAATTTGTTATTGCGCGCACTTTGTCGGGCAGAGGAACCACTCCTTCTGGAGAGACGCGATGCCCCAAAAAATCAATCTGCGCCACCCCGAACTGACACTTCGCTGGGTTGATTATTAACCCGTGCTCTGCCAACCTCCGGAAAACTGCTGTGAGGTGGTTTTCGTGTTCGTCTTTGGACACGCTGGCTACCAATATGTCGTCCAAGTAGACAAACATGAAGGGGAGGTCGCGCAGAACCGCGTCCATCATGCGTTGGAACGTCTGCGCTGCGCCTTTAAGCCCAAACAGCATGCGCAAAAACTCAAAAAGCCCGAAAGGAGTTATTACCGCTGTTTTGGGTATGTCCTCAGCGCGCACTGGAACCTGGTGGTAACTGCATACCAAATCTATTTTAGAAAAAATGCGCGCCCCCGCCAAATGCACCGAAAAATCTTGGAGGTGCGGGATTGGATAGCGGTCGTGCGCTGTAGCATTATTCAGCCTGCGGAAATCACCGCAAGGTCGCCACGAGCCATCAGCCTTTGGGACCATATGGAGCGGCGAAGCCCAGGGGCTCTTCAACCTCCTGATGATGCCCAGTCTTTCCAGGTTGGCGAACTCCTCGCGCGCTATGGTCAGTTTAGCTGAATCCAAGCGCCGAGCTTTTGCAAAAACGGGTGGGCCGGTGGTAGTAATAAAATGTTCCACCCCATGTTTAGCCACTGTCGCCGAAAACGTTGGGATCGTGAGTGCTGGGAACTGAGTGAGGAGTGTGTGGAACTTACCACCCGCGGCTGTGCCGTTGGCTTGTGCAGTTGGCGGGGCCACTCGAGCTGTGCAGGGAATAGAATAAAAGGCGAGTGCATTAACCAGGCGTCTGTTAGCAAGATCAACCAATAAACCATGTGAGCACAAAAAATCAGCCCCTAACATGTTGAAATTGACTGCTGCTACAACAAAAGTCCACTCGAATGTACGGCCCTGCAAAGACAGAAGCAGAGTCCTCTCACCGAAGGTCTTAATCGCCGAGCCGTTCGCTGCTGTCACCCGGGGACCACTGGAAGGCGCCAGCCGGACCGCGTAGGAGGCCGTGATGAAGCTCAGCTGGGAGCCTGTGTCCATGAGGAATTGCCTCCCCGAGCGTGCGTCCTTCAGGTAGAGCAGCTTGTTCTCTTCTCCGAGGGCCGCGGCTGCTACCGACCCCCGGCCTTGGCGTTTCCCGAGCGCTTGAAGTGGCACGGTGGGATGCACTTGCGTGCCCTCTCTGCGAAACGGCGATGGTAGAAGCAACGGACGTCGTCCGTTCCGTGTCGCCTGGCCCTTGCTGCTGCCGTCGTTGGTGAGTCTGGTGCTGCAGCCTCTGGCCCCATTCCATCTCCGGACGTCGCACCTAGCTCTGCTGCTGCGGCCGAAGCTGCGCTCCATTTGTGGGCGTCAACGAGTCGCTGCGCCTCCTGGCTCAGCTCTTGGTAGTCTTGTCGGGCCAACAGCGGTGAACCGGCCAGGGTCACTCTCACCGCTGACGGTAGGGTCCTGAGGAAAAGGTGGGTGAAGATAAAGCTGTCATCATCGGAGTCTCTCAACCTCAGCATCTTCCCCATCAGGTCTGCGGGTCTGTCGTTCTCAAACTCCGTCAACGCCAGGAGCCCCTCTGCTCGCTGTTGCACCGAGGGGGTGAAGTGGCTGATAAGCGCGGCCTTCAGTGTGCCGTACTTGTCGCTGTCCGGTGGGTGGTTGACCAGGCTCTCCACCCTCTGGACTGTGTGGTTGTCCAGCTTCACCACCACATGGTAGAATTTTGTGTCGTCTCTCGAAATTCTCCGGAGGTTGAACTGCGCCTCGACCGCAATAAACCAGGAGCGCGGACTGTTCTGCCAGAAGTCCGGCAGCTGGAACGTGGCGGCATTCGTCAGGCTGGCTTCTGACGAGTCCGGCTCAGGAGAATTACTTCTGCTCATGCTTCGTCGTAAGGTCACCAGTGTGGAGAGTTGTGAAGGACGAGACTGAGTGTATTCCTCAGGTTCAGCTTTATTCACAATGACATTCTCCAACATTCAAAAGCAGAAAAAGAGGATGAATCTTCTCACATCTGTCCTTTTATACCAGGACATCAAACATACAATCACATGGTGCTTAATCAAAAATACAGTCACATGGTACTTAATCCCAGTCACAATGTAACTTCCCCCGATCTTAACACCATCCACCTCCTAGTCTCCGGTGGTCAGGAAATCTCTCAAGGCCATCTCCTTGAAACAAAAGGCCAGATCTCACACCCTCCCGTTACCTCTGGAAGGCTCAGTCCCTTTGTTCCCCTGAGACGTGAAGTATACAATAAGCATACAGTGATATATCTGTGGAGCATCTGAAACCAACATATGTGCATATATGTGTGCCACAGTTTTACCATTAAACTGCTTTTAAAGACCAGTGCAGTTTCAGTCATTATCTTGGACCACCGTGCATGCAACTGGGCATGTCGTTCAACTGGTAAGTCTTTTTATCACAGGATTTATGCTGTTTAATGTAGCGCTAGCCTGATAATACCGCTATCTGCCAAGAATGTGCCGCTAGTCCAGCAAAAGTTAGCGGTACTTAAATACTTTGCAAGCAGTTTGATGAAATGGTCAGTCAGAAAGCAACTCATACCAGTTCGGACGTCGCCCGGGTGAACAAGGTCAGGAGTTCCTGGCAGCAGAAGGCGAAGGACAGAGCGGTGTGGAGGAATCTGATCAGACCTAAATGAAACAGTCATTGTCGCCCCGACAGACTGCGATGATGATGATGATGATGAGCCATTGTTAGCCTTATGGTATGTGGCTGGGCCTCGTAATCACATTCTGACGTTTGGGGGGAGGGCAGTGAAACAATTTTGACATGAAACTTTGAGGCAATGAAAGTTTTTTTTTGTAGAAAAAAGGGCATAAAATACTGTACCATTTAAGACAGTGTAGATTTGTTTTTGATTTATATCCACCGGAGTGTGTCTTTAACATTTTTCTCATGAATTTATGACATTCTTTTCATAAATTTGCAGCTTTTTTCTTGTAAGTTTTCAGCTTTTTCCTCAAAAATTTGTGACTTTTTTCTAATAGATTTCTGAGTTTTTTCTCAAAAAATTTGCAATTTTTTTTCTCATAAAATTTCAACTTTTTCCTCAAAAAGCTGTTTTTTTTGCTCATAAATTTGCAATTTTTTCCTGTAAATTGCAAATGTACACACAAAAAATGCTTAAGGTCATTTTAATTTCCCCCACAAAAACCTTTGAAGGTGAACTTGTAGGTTGAGAGCCCCCTAGTGGCTGAGGGGGCATGTTGCAGTGTTGCATTTGCGTACTCTGCTTTATAGCCAGACGTGGCTCTAAGAGTCAATAACAATAAACTCCTTTTTCTTGCTTTCTTAAATACTGAAAATATAAACCAAACTGTGCCTTTGGATATGCAAAGTTTGTCCCCACTTCAAAACATTGTGAGCAGGAAAAGTTCCCCTCTCCCCTGAAATCACTGTCCCAGTTTCTCCCTGTTAAAGCAGCAGTGGGAGGGTGTTTCTCTATTAAACCGCTCCGTGTTGTCAGTGGGGAGGAGGGGTCACTTTAATGCCTGTCTAATACAGGGCGCTCACACTCTCAAAGCTCCATCCACGCACAAAAATGAAAAGTTAAAACTTGTGCAGAAACTTCTTGGTGTGCAGGATGTCCTACTTTATTCTGCTGCAGGGATGCATGTGGCCTACACAACAAACTATACAGCCATAGTTACTGCACTACTGTAAAGCCTGCTTCATGCTACTTTTCCCTCTAGTCCAGGGGTGTCAAACTCATTCCATGGAGGGCCAAGACCCTGCATGTTTTGCTTCTACCCAGTGTCATCAGCAGGTGTTTTCACTGATCAGCAATCAGTGGGAAGAAATTCAGTGAAATCACCCGTTGAAGACACTGGGTGGAGGTAAAACCTGCAGGGTCTTGGCCCTCCATGGAATGAGTTTGACACCTGTGCTCTAGTCCATTGTGGTCTGCATACGCTTTCGACGAGCTCGGCACGCACGTGGCGCTGCTCATGCTCACTTTTTTCATCTACCCAGTCCAAGCGGTTGACGCATGCGCACAACAATCATTTGTAGTTTTACTCCCGCCCGATAGGTAGCGCCAAGGCGCTGACGCGCCAGGATTTTCACCAACGAAGAAACGTCGGGCTTCTTCACAAAGTTTCTCTTCAAATATAGTCTATTTCTGCTTTTTGACTTCCCAGTTTTCACTCTTTTTCCACGAAGATGCTGCTGCCGCTGTCAAAGAAAGTATGTATGTATGATTCATGTATGTTGCTATTCTTGTTTTCCGCCTCCTCGTTGTCTTCTTCGTCTACTGATGTATGCTGTGTTGATATCGCCACCTCGTGAATGGGATGTTCAGTCTTGCGCATGTGCTTTTCAATGCGTTTAGGTCGTGGGCAGGCGGCGCGGTCAAAAAATCTGGGCTGCACGCGGTCAAGCACTGCGGACACTAGCAGAGTGGAGACTGTGGAGAGCGTGAAATGAAGAGGCTGAATTTATTTCTCAATTCAGGTTTATTAATCATCTCACATCTCTAACGTCCTCTCAAACAGAAAAGAGGACCAACTTCTCCAATCCCCTCCTTTTATACCCGGGACATCAAAGTACAGAATCACATTGTCATTCACCCCCCATAGACAATACATCTCCCCCAGGTCTCTTCTTCCTCCACCTGACCCCTGGAGGTCAGGAAGTCCTTTCAGAGTCATTTCTAAAGGTGCCTCCACCTCCTACTGTTATCCCCAGGAGGTCCAGACTTATTGTTCCTTCTAAGACGTGAGGTAACACAATATACATATGCAGTCTAAGCATCTCAATCAATGTGCTATACATATGCAGTCCAAGCATCTCAAATATGTGTGCCACATAACCCCCCCCCCCCAAACGTCGAAGATGAAACAATACAACATAGTCCACACAACATGATAAAACCACAACATCAGTCCATATGCTGTCTGGGCTTCAACCGCCTTCCAAACTTGCTGTAAGCGGGCTTCGCCGCTCCTGCGGCGCCATCTTGCAGTGAATCTGCTATCTGAGGATGAGAACTGTTAGTTGATCCCTGCGGGGGCTCTGGGGCATGCTCCCTGGGGGGTCTGCCGCATTGAGGAGCCCTCGCCACTGGCACAGTTTCATCGGCCATCACAAAAGCAGGTTTCAGTCTGTCTATACTAATTGTTTCCCTCCTGTCCCCCAAATCTAGCAAAAAATGCTTATCACCTGTTTCCAGCACTCTATATGGGCCATCATAAGGTGGTCGCAGGGTTGGGCGCTGAGCCTTGTGCCTGACAAAAACAAACTCGGCATTTTTTAAAGATTTGGGCACAAAAACACGCGGAAAAGTGTGATGAACGGGGCCTGGAAGCATGTCCGCTCCCGTGTTGTTCAGTGACCGCTGAGCAGGGGGATGCCCTGGCGCCGGATTATCTGGAAGAAACTCTCCTGGCAGCCGAAGTGGCTGCACGAAGACTAACTCAGCTGGGGAGGCTTTTAAGTCCTCTTTAGGTGCAGAACGCAACCCCAATAAAACCCATGGTAGTCTGTTTACCCAATTTGCATCCGTAAGCGACGCTCTGAGGGCTGCTTTCAATGATCTATGAAAACGCTCGCATAAACCATTAGCCTGGGGGTGGTAAGCGGTAGTGCGGTGAATTGTCACACCTAAGCTGTGGGCCATCGCTGACCAAAGCTCGGACACAAATTGAGGTCCCCTGTCGGACGTAATATCCGACGGGACCCCAAAACGCGCTACCCAAGCCGTTAAAAACGCGCGGGCCACCTCTGCAGCTGTGGTTGATGCCAGTGGGACCACTTCCGGCCAACGCGTGGTTCGGTCCACCATTGTCAAAAGATGTGTGTACCCTTGCGACGACGGTAGGGGGCCTACGAGGTCAACATGCACATGATCAAACCTCTTGGCCGGGATGTGAAACGGCTCTAAGGGGGCTTTTGTGTGCTTGTGTATTTTGGCCCGCTGGCAAGCCATACAGGTTCTTGCACAATCTTTAACGTGCTTGTGCAGGCTCGGCCAAACAAACTTCTCTGCTACCATTTTTACCGACGCGCGCACCCCTGGGTGCGCCAGGGAGTGAATCGAGTCAAAAACACGGCGGCGCCATGCGGCCGGCACTACTGGACGCAGTCGTCCAGTAGAGACATCGCAGATTAGGGGGGGCATACCATTTTGCAGCCTCCTCCTCTCCAGCCTTAACCCTGTTGGTCCAGACTGGAGCGCGCACAAGTCCGCGTCGCTACCCTGATCCGCAGCCATGGCTGCATAATCTATCCCCACGTGGACTGGGGCCGTGTGCGCTTCCGCGCTGTTATTTTGCTCTGCGGCTGCGGTAGTATAATCTACCTCTGCGCGGACTGGTGCGGTAACCGCGCGAGAGAGGCAGTCTGCTACTACATTGAGTTTACCCGCTACATGTTGAATATCAGTAGTAAACTCTGAAACTGCGGCCAGCTGCCTCTGCTGCCGGCTCGACCATGGTTCCGAAATTTTGGCCATCGCAAAAGTGAGCAGTTTGTGTTCGACAAACACGGTGAAACGCCGACCTTCTAGCCAGAATTGGAAGTGGCGAATGGCTAAGTAGCGCTAACAGCTCCCTGTCAAACGCACTGTATTTTCACTCGGCCTCGCGCAAGGACCTGCTGAAAAAGGCCAGCGGCTGCCAAACCCCGGCAACGTGCTGCTCCACTACCGCCCCTATGGCCAAATCTGACGCATCAGTGGTGAGCGCTATGCGGGCCGTTGGGTCTGAATGAGCCAACAACGCAGCGTCTGCAAGGGCTTTTTTTACCTCCGCGAATGCGCGCTCCCGCTCCGGGGACCATACGATTGCATTGGGGGGTTTTTGTTTTTTAAGCGCGGCATATAATGGTTGCATGAGCTGCGCTGCGTGGGGGAGGAAACGGTTATAAAAATTCACCATTCCTAAAAACTCCTGTAGTGCTTTGACCGTTTGTGGCTGGGGAAAATCTGCCACTGCGCGCACTTTGTCCGGTAGCGGAACTGCCCCTTCTGGGGAGACGCGGTGCCCCAAAAAATCGATCTGCGCCACCCCGAACTGGCACTTAGCTGGGTTGATTATTAACCCGTGCTCTCCCAACCTCCGGAAAACTGCCGTGAGGTGTTTTTCGTGTTCCTCTTCAAACACGCTGGCTACCAAAATGTCGTCCAGGTAGACGAACACAAAAGGGAGATTGCGTAACACTGCATCCATCATGCTCTGGAAGGTTTACGCGGCGCCTTTAAGCCCAAACAGCATGCGTAAAAATTCAAAAAGTCCAAACGGGGTTATCACCGCTGTTTTGGGAATGTCCTCAGCGCGCACTGGGACTTGATGATAACCACGGACCAGGTCTATTTTAGAAAAAATGCGCGCCCCCGCCAGATGTACCGAAAAATCCTGAATATGTGGGATTGGGTAGCGGTCATGCACTGTGGCGTTGTTTAACCTGCGGAAATCACCGCAAGGTCTCCACGAGCCGTCAGCTTTAGGGACCATGTGCAGTGGGGAAGCCCATGGGCTGTTCGAATGACGGATGATGCCCAACCTTTCCAGATTGGCGAACTCCTCGCGCGCTATGGACAGTTTAGCTGCATCCAAGCACCGAGCTTTCGCAAAGACGGGGAGGCCAGCGGTAGTGATAAAGTGCTCCACCCCGTGTTTCGCAACTGTTGTCGAAAAAGTGGGAACTGTGAGTGCTGGAAACTGAGTGAGGAGTGTGTGAAACTTACCGCCTGCTGTGGCGACGTTGGTCTGTGCTGGTGGCGGGGACACTCGAGCTGTACAAGGAATAGAGTAAAAGGAGAGTGCATTAACCAGGCGTCTATTGGGAAAATCAACTAACAACCCATGTGAGCACAGAAAATGAGCACCTAACATGTTGGAGCTCACCGCCGCTATAATAAAAGTCCACTCATATCTGCGGCCGTGCAGGGACAGAAGTAGAGTCCTTTCACCGAAGGTCTTAATGCTCGAGCCATTCGCCGCTGTTGCTCCGTCACCCCCGGGGCCTGCCAGCTGGTCAGCGTAGGTTGGGGTGATGAAACTCACTTGGGAGCCCGTGTCCACGAGGAAGTGTCTCCCAGAGCGCGCATCCGTCAGGTAGAGCAGCTTGTTCCGTTCGCCGAGGGCCGCAGCTGCTAGCGACTCCCGGTCCTGGCGTTTCCCGAGCTCTTGAACTGGCACGGTGGTACACTCTTGCGTGCCCTCTCTGCGAAATGACGATGGTAAAAACAGACGTCGTCTCCTCCGCGGTGTCGGGGCTTCGCTGCCGCCGTTGTTGGTGGGACCGCCTCCGTCGCCTCTGGCCCACCGCTGCTCCCGGTCGCCGCGCCAAGGTCTGCCGCTGCTGCGGTGGCCGTGTGCTCTTCGCTGGCGTTGAGGATCTGCTGCGCCTCCTGGGCCAGCGCGCGAAAGTCCCGCTGGGTCACAAAATGAGTGCCCGCCAGGGTCGCCCTCGTCTGCGATGGTAGGGTTCTCAGGAAGATGTGCGTGAAGAGGAAATCGTCGTTGTCTGAGCCTCTCAGCTTCAGCATGTCTTCCATCAGGTCGACAGGCGTGCTTCCTCCCAAGTCATGCAGAGCCAGAAGCCTCCTAGCTCTCTCCTGGGCTGAGGGCGTGAAACGCTGGATGAGGGCAGCTTTCAACCCGCTGTATTTGTTGCCAGCGGGCGGGTGCTGCACCAGGCTCCGCACATGTCGAGCTGTGCGGCTGTCGAGTTTGACGATGACATGGTAGAATTTTGTGTCATCTGCTGTTATTCCCCCGAGCGCGAACTGGGCTTCGGCCAGGAGGAACCACGAGTCTGGGTTGTCCTGCCAGAATTCTGGTAGCTTGACTGAGACCGCGCTTGCTCGGCTGGTCCCTGGTGAGTCTGGTTCGGGGGAATTGTCTCTGGTCATTGTACGTCTTAAGGTCACCAATGTGGAGAGCGTGAAATGAAGAGGCTGAATTTATTTCTCAATTCAGGTTTATTAATCATCTCACATCTCCAATGTCCTCTCAAACAGAAAAGAGGACCAACTTCTCCAATCCCCTCCTTTTATACCCGGGACATCAAAGTACAGAATCACATTGTCATTCACCCCCCATAGACAATACATCTCCCCCAGGTCTCTTCTTCCTCCACCTGACCCCTGGAGGTCAGGAAGTCCTTTCAGAGTCATTTCTAAAGGCGCCTCCACCTCCTACTGTTATCCCCAGGAGGTCCAGACTTATTGTTCCTTCTAAGACGTGAGGTAACACAATATACATATACAGTCTAAGCATCTCAAATATGTGTGCCACAGAGACAATCAATCAATCAATCAATCAACTTTATTTATAAAGCACTTTAAAAGCAACACTCGCTACACAAAGTGCTGTACAGCAAGAAAACATAAAAGCAGGGCACTAACACAAAAGGCGCTAACACAAGAACCACAGTAAAAAAATTCATAAATAAAATAAAAAGTAAAATAAATAAAAATCCATTTCATTCAATAAAATCAATGTTTCATCCTGGGTCGAAGGCCAGGGAGTAAAAATGTGTTTTAAGACGTGTTTTAAAAATGGACAGTGAAGGTGCTTGTCTAATATCCAGGGGTAAATCATTCCATAACCTCGGGGCCATGATCGAAAAGGCTCTGTCCCCTCTGAGCTTGTGCCTCGCCTTTGGTACCTCCAAAAGCAGCTGTTCAGCTGACCTAAGGGGCCGGGTGGGAGCGTAGGGATGCAGAAGCTCAGAGAGGTAAGGTGGAGCAAGACCATTCAAGGATTTAAAAACAAATAAAAGAATTTTAAAATGAACTCTAAAATACACGGGCAGCCAGTGGAGTGAAGCTAAGATGGGTGTGATGTGATCTCTTCCACGTGTACCTGTTAAAAGACAAGCAGTGGCGTTTTGAACCAGCTGCAGACGGGAAAGAGATGACTGGCTGACACCGGCGTAAAGTGCGTTACAGTAATCCAGCCGAGATGAAATAAAAGCATGGATTACTGTTTCCAAGTGTGGTCTAGAGAGAATGGGTTTTACTTTTGCTAAACGCCTTAGATGAAAGAAGCTGGATTTTACCACAGAACAAATCTGCGTGTCTAATTTAAAATCATTGTCCATGATAAAACCAAGGTTCCTAGCTGTGGATTTAACATAAGGAGTAAGGGGGCCCAAGTATACAGGAAGGGACTCACAGAGGCAACTAGGTCCAAACACTATCACTTCGGTCTTCTTATCATTAAAATTTAGGAAGTTTAGGGCCATTCAAGACTTTATGTCTTCAATGCACACCAGGAGTGAGTTTGCTGATGAGGCAGCTTTTTGTTTTAGAGGGGCATAAATCTGACAGTCATCAGCATACAGGTGGAAAGAGATACCATGCTTTTTAAAAATGGAACCCAGAGGAAGTATGTATTGAGAAAAAAGCATGGGCCTAGAATTGACCCCTGTGGATCCCCGTAAGGCAGAGGAGCAGAAGAGGATTCAAACCCAGACATGCTAACTTTAAAAGTCCTGTCTGACAGATAGGATCTAAACCAGTTGAGAGCAGTGCCACAAATGCCCACTAGGTGCTGCAAACGGGAAATTAAAACATGATGGTCCACTGTGTCAAAGGCAGCAGTTAAATCAAGCAGCACAAGAACAGCATATTCACCTGAATCACGTGCCAAGAGAATATCTTTAAAAACTCTTAACAAGGCTGTCTCTGTGCTATGAAGAGCTTTGAAACCAGATTGAAAAATCTCCAAAATACCGTGTTCATCCAGAAAACATTTCAGCTGCATATAGACAATTTTCTCTAAAATTTTTGAGAGAAATGGCAGCTTGGAAATAGGCCTAAAATTTGCCAACACGGTATGATCAAGACCAGGTTTCTTAATCAAGGGCTGTACTACTGCATGTTTAAAATTTGCAGGAACTACACCAGATGACAGGCTGCTGTTCAAGATGGTGAGAACTGACTGGCCTATACTGGGAAGCACCTCTTTAAAAAGTCTAGGAGGGACAGCATCACAGGGAGACCCTGAGGGCTTAATGTGGCCAACCACATCCTCTAAAAATGACAGAGTCACAGGTTCAAACTGATCAAAAACAGCAGAACAAGGGACAGGGACAGAGTGATCAGAGGCAGGAGGTGAGATGAGAGCCCTGGTGGTGACCACCTTATCAATAAAAAAGTTCATAAAATCATTGCATAACTCAGAGGAGGCCTCCAAACAGTCAGTCTGTGGGGAATTAAGAACAGAGTCAATAGTGTTAAATAAAACACGTTGGTTATGACAATGAGATAAAACAATGTTAGCAAAATATTTGCTTTTTGCTTGCTTGACAGTATTTTGATACTGATGCCAGCAGTCTTTTAAAATCTGTAGTGACACCTGCAGTTTGTCCTTCTTCCATCTGCGTTCAGCTCTGCGCCACTCCTGTCTGACTGCGCCAGTTCTGTCATTGAACCACGGCTCAGGTTTGGATCGAGGCTGCTTGGTTTTCAGTGGAGCCACAGAGTCCAAGATGGTTTGGCAGGAGGAGTGAAACCAGGAGCTGAGTTCCTCCACAGATGAGATGGAACCAGGAGGGACACAGAGCTGGTCAAAGGCAGCAGAGAACCGACCGGCAGTGGAAGGGTTAAAAACCCGGCAGCGCTGAGCAGGAGCGCGAGTTTTAGCTGCAGCGTGTGACAGATCAGCCTCAAATAACACAGGCAGATGGTTGGACAAAACAGTGTCACAGATTTCTAAATTAACAACAGACAGGCCATACGAGACGACAAGATCTAACGTGTGTCCGTGCTCGTGAGTAGCGCCACTAGTCACGGACTGCACCAGATTTAGAGAATCAATGAGATTTAAAAAGTCTTTCACCAGCGACTGATCAGGACAACACACATGTATGTTAAAAATCCGACGATAAGAACACGATCATAATTTGTAACAATACCAGCCAAGAAAATGGTGAAGTCATTTAAAAAGTCCTTATTATATTTGGGTGGTCTGTATATGACAGCACACAGTACAGGGTTTATTCGACCCACCTCAAAGAAAGTCAGTTCAAAGCTGGAGAATGGAGAAGGTAAGAAGCACGGCTGACATTTATAATCATTTTTGTAAACAGTCGCCGTTCCTCCTCCTCGTCCTGTTGTCCACGGGGACTTAAAATAACAATAACCTGGGGGTAAGACTTCGGACAGAGCAGAGAGTTCACCCACAGTCTGCCAGGTCTCCGCAATGAAAAAGAAATCCAGTTCCCGGGAGCTGATGAAATCCTTCAGGATGTAAGTTTTATTTGCCAGTGATCTGGTGTTTACCAGGCCAATCCGGGCTGGAGCTGCAGCTGGAGCTGGAGCCTGGGCCTCAGCAGAGCAGGAAACGTGCCGCAGCAGTCTCAGGTGCCAGGGATTTACCCCACGCTGGCGGGGCCTGGGAGAGTAGCAGCCGGATCACCTCACCAGGGCCAGTTACAGGGACCAGGCAGGTATCAGCTGGATCCAGGGAACATAATCCACCCAGAGTCCAGGGAACAGAGAAGAAATGTGCCAGGCGGGCCTTCAGTTTCACCAGCCGACTGCTGCGTTTTCCACGGCTACGGTGAGGCCTCTTCCTCCGCCTCCGCCTTCGCTTGGAGAGAGGGGCTGAGGCCCGATACAGGTAAGGCAGGATATCTGACAAGAGCGGAGGCTTCTGTCCACCATAATCAGATGAAGTAAGATCCTCGGCAGAAAGTCTAAGATCCAACAATGTTTGGCGGTCGTACACAAGTAAGGACTTGATTTCTTGAATGCCAATGGTTAAAAACAGTAAAAAAAAACAAGCAAAGCTGTCAGAGACAGACAGTCACCCCCATACACTGGCGCCATCTTGTTCAGAGACCGTCACACAAGGTTTCCGGTTACACGCATGCCGACAGCAGAGCAGGCTTTAGTACAGTTGTGTGGGGGCACGGTGGGGGTTTCTCCACCCAGAGAGGGCAGGGGGGGAGGGGATCAATGGACTGAAGGAGGAGGTATCAACGAGGGGTTATCAAATGGGACAGAGTGAGAGCGGCTGGAGCCGCTGAGGGTAGAAGGGTGTAATGTCATGTTAATGTTCCACACATTCCTTTGTTCAAACGATAATGGGTTATGGTCGGAAGTTCCGGGTCTCAATGCATGGAAATAAAGAGATAAAAGTGGAATGCACAGAGACCCGGGATCGCTGTTTGCTGTACTTCATGTTGGAGAGAGAATAAAGTTCTGTGTCGTCCAGCTCGTTACCTCGCCTGCCTCCTTTCTCCACACTGCTGACCCTAAGACGTGCCATGGAAAGCAAGCCAAGCGTCGCCCCGGAGACTACCTGGAGGGAGAGTACCAGCGCCATGTGCGCCGGCTTAGTCAAGCTCCCAGACCTCTTGCTTCACAACCCGACTGCGTGGTTTCTGCACACAGAAGCCCAGTTCACACTCCGCGGGATAATAACGGACGACACAAGATATTACTATGTGGTCGCTGCGCTGGATACATGTGCCACGCAATAGGTGACGATCCTGCCCCAGGAGCCGCCAGCCCAATGAAAATATGAAGCGCTCAAGAGGGAGAGGGCATCTGGCTCTGTGCAGGGAGGAGTGAGAGTTACCCCGATGCTGGAGTGGAGCTGAGCCGCCGCTGGGGAGAGAGAATCCGCCGCCAGGGAGGTCCACCTGTGCACAGGGGAGAGGAACTTGACAAGGTGAGTGAAGGTGAAGCTTACGTGCTGCGACGTGTTGCTCCTGGTAAGAGTCAGGATGTGGCTGAAGATGAGAGACGTGTCCAAGGGAGTTTGACAGATGGCTCCGTGCTGACTCGCTGACAGGCCCGGCTCTTAAAGCCCGCTGACGATTGGCAGCAGGTGTGCGCGCAGTTGAGACTGATGATGGCCCTGCGGGCGCCATGACAGTACTCCCCCCTCTAGAGGTGCCTCCTGGCACCTGCCCTATCTTACCCAGGTGTGTCCATTGAAAGTCTCTGATGAGTTGTTTGTCCAGGACAAAAGACGGACGTACCCAGGACCTGTGCTCGGGGCCGAATCCCTCCCGGTCCACCAGGTATTGTAGGCCGCGACCCCGGCGGCGGACATCTAGGATGGCAGTGACTCCCCGCGCCGGATGGCCACCGATCACCACTGGGGGAGGTGGAGCCTTGGGGGGTGGACAAAGGGGACTGGAACAGACGGGTTTCACCTGTGAAACATGGAAGGTCGGGCAGATGTGGAGGGAGGGGGGAAGAGCTAGGCGAGCAGCCACAGGGTTAACCACTCGAACAATAGGGTAAGGTCCAATAAAATGTTTGGCCAGCTTACGCTTCTCTGCTTTTAAATTAATGTTACGTGTTGACAGCCATACCTGCTGACCCACCTTGTACTCGGGAGCCGGTCTCCTACGGTGGTTGGCCGTCCTGGTGTTACGCTTGGTGGTCCGAAGGAGAACTCTGCAGGTGGTGATCCAAAGCCGGTGGCAGCGCCTGACATGGGCACGGACAGAAGGCACCGCCACCTCCTTCTCCTCCTCCGGAAACAGTCGAGAGTCATAACCCAAGGATGCCCTGAAGGGGGACATCCTGATCGCCAAACAAACCATGGAATTATGGGCGTACTCGATCCACGGCAGGTGGCTGCTCCAAGAAGAAGGGCTGGAAGCAATGACGCAGCGCAGGGTGGCCTCCAGTTCCTGATTCGCCCGTTTGCACTGCCCATTGCTCTGTGGGTGGTAACCAGATGACAGGCTTACCGTTGACCCCAGTACGTGACAGAATGCCCTCCAAACATGGGACACAAACTGGGGTCCACGATCCAAGATGACATCAGTGGGGATCCCATGGAGGCGTATAACATGCTGCATCAAAAGGTCCGCTGTCTCCCGTGCCGTCGGCAGCCCCCGGAGGGGGACGAAGTGGGCCGCCTTGGAGAAGCGATCAACGATGATAAGGACCGTCATGAAGTGATTAGATGGCGAGAGGCCCCATCACGAAATCCAGGGCGATGTGTGACCAGGGGCGACTAGGGACCGGCAGGGGATGGAGGAGCCCGGCCGTTGAGGAGGAAGACGACTTTCCGGTGGTGCACTGAGCGCAGGCCCGTATGTAGGCGTTGATGTCCTTTCGCAGCCCCGGCCACCAGAACGACCTCTGGGAGAAGCTCAATAGTACAGGACACCCCTGGATGACATGCAATTTTCGAGGCGTGGTCCCACTGAATAACCTCACCCCAGACCGCTGTGGGGACAAACAACCGTTCCGAGGGGCCACCCCCAGGATCGGGCTCAGCATCCTGCGCCTTCACGACCTTCTCCATGATGTCCCACACGAGGGCGCCAATGACACACGATGGGGGAAGGATAGTTTGTTCCTGGTCTTTGGATACCTCCGCCAAAAATTGCCTGGAGAGGGCGTCCGGCTTTGCGTTCTTGTCCCCAGGGCGATAGGTGATCGTGAAGTCGAACCGACCGAAGAACAGGGACCAGCGGGCCTGACGGGAGTTCAACCGCTTAGCTGTCCTCAGATATTCCAAGTTCTTATGGTCAGTCCACACTACAAAAGGCTGGGCAGCTTCCTGCAACCAGTGGCGCCACTCCTCCAACGCGAGTTTGACCGCCAAGAGCTCCCTGTCGCCGATGCTGTAATTTCTCTCTGCTGGAGACAGGCGGTGCGAGAAGAAGACACAGGGGCGGATCACCCCATCTATCGGAGAGCGCTGGGAGAGCACTGCACCCACCTCAGAGTCCGAAGCATCCACCTCGACTAGGCACTGGAGGGCCGGGTTCACCTGCGTGAGGACGCAGGACGATGAGAACTCCCTCTTGAGGGCGCCGAACGCTGCTGAAGCCTCCTCCATCCAGTGGAAGGGAACCTTCGGGGACGTGAGACAGGTCAGTGGGCGGGCCACCATGCTATACCTGGGTACAAAGCGGCGATAAAAATTGGCAAACCCAAGGAACTGCTGGAGCTGCTTCCTGGACGGGGGTGGGGGGGTGGGCAATCCACCACCGCCTTGACCTTGGCCAGGTTGGGGAGAACCTGGTTGTGGGAAATCACAAAGCCGAGAAAAGAAGTCCTGTTAGCATGGAACTCGCATTTCTCTGCCTTTACGAACAGTTTGTTCTCCAGGAGTTGTTGGAGGACCCGTCTCATGTGCACCCGGTGCTCCTCTAATGATCGAGAGAAGATGAGAATGTCGTCCAGGTAGACGAAGACAAAGGTGCCCAGGAAATCCCGGAGAACGTCATTTATTAGGTGCTGGAAGACGGCCGGAGCGTTGGTAAGCCCAAACGGCATCACCAGGTATCCGAAGTGGCCATTTGGGGTCCGGAAGCCCATCTTCCACTCATCTCCCTCCTTGATCCACACAAGGTGATAAGTGTTGTGGTGGTCGAGATTGGTGAACCAAGAGGCCCCCTGGAGGGAGTCAAATGCCGTGTCCATGAGGGGCAGGGTGTACTTATCCTTCACCGTGATGTCATTGAGACCCCTGAAATCGATACATGGCCGCAGGGAGCCATCCTTCTTGCCCACAAAGAAGAATCCTGCCCCCACCGCCGAAGAGGACGGGCGGATGATCCCTGAGCTGAGTGACTCCTTAATATACGTATCCATCGCCTCCCGCTCCGGAAGTGACAGGCTGTATAGACGGCACGACGGCAGCGGGGCACCAGCCCGGAGATTAATAGCGCAGTCATAGAGGCGGTGGGGGTGGGGGGAGACAGCGCCCGCGACTTACTGAAAACTGCCCCCAGCAGGCACGCGCTGAGGCAGAACGAACTCCAGGATGTGATGTTTCCTGTCTGCCAGTCGAAAGATCTTGCTATGATCGGTGGGAAAGTCCCCTGGTACTCAATTCAATTCAATTCAATTCAATTCAATTCAATTCAACTTTATTTATATAGCGCCATTTCACAACAACAGTCATCTCATAGCACTATCAACTGTAGGGAGGACCCCCACAGTTGCAGAAAGACCCCAGCAATCAGGCGATCCCCTGTGAGCAAGCACTTGGCGACGGTGGAGAGGAAAAACTCCCTTTTAACAGGAAGAAACCTCCAGCAGAACCAGGCTCAGGGAGGGGCAGTCATCTGCTGCGACTGGCTGGGGGGTGAGGGGACAGAGAAGAAGAAAAGAACAGACATGTAGAGAGCAAACAGCACGATGGGGACTCAATCTATGGGAGAGAACAAACAAATGTTAATGACCAGCAAAAAAAAAAAAAAATATTTCATAGAGAGTGAGGAAAGGAGTGAGGCCCAGTGCATTACTGGAGGTCCCCCAGCTGACTAAACCTATTAGCAGCATAACTAAGGGAGGGTTCAGAAACACATGATCCCTCCCTAATTGTAGGCTATATCAAAAAGGTAGGTTTTAGCCCTATTCTTAAAAACAGAGATCGAGTCTGACTCCCGAATCCAGATTGGCAGCTGATTCCACAGGAGAGGAGCTTGATAACTGAAGGCTCTGCCTCCCATTGTACTTTTGGAGATTCTAGGTATTACAAGTAAACCTGCATTTTGGGAGCGTAGTGCTCTGTTAGGATGATACGGTAGTATCAGATCTTTTAAATAAAAAGGAGCCTGATTGTTTAGAGCTTTGTAAGTAAGAAGAAGGATTTTAAACTTAATTCTAAACTCTATGGGAAGCCAATGAAGGGAGGCCAGAACCGGAGAGATATGATCTCTCTTTCTAGTACCTGTTAAAACTCTTGCTGGAAAACAGTCTCACATTGGAGAATAAACCCCCGGGCCTCCCCGAGCTTCCCGCTGAAGCGTGCGGGGGTGGGCACCGGTGTGAGACGGGCCGAAGGGACCTGACTAGCCTGGCTAGGCGGGGAGCTAGCGGGGCCCAGTGGGGCCCCGGAAGCCGGCGAGAACATCCACTGTCCATCCAGACGATCCAGCCGGCTGTTAATTAGGGTTAACTGGGTAAGGATAACGTTCTGTTGGTAAGCCAATTGTTCCACTCAAGCGTCTAAGGTGTTCAGGTGTTCCGCTGGGTTGCTCTGACGGAGCCGTACTGACATAATTCTGGACCCAGGGGACAGAAGACAGACTCGAGGGAATTACAATTATCCTTTTATTAGAAACCCGTGTCTTGTGTGTGAGTGCGTGTATGTACAATGTGGTGCGTGAAGTGCAGGACTTGTGCTGGGGCAGAGCAGGACGCCGTTCGGCCTGGCAACCCTATGAAGACAAAGCAGAGACGTTAACGCTGCACCAGCGCTGAAGGAGCAATAGTGACAGCTGCTTACTTTTGCAGGTGGTGATGCTGGGCTCCGGCTTACCCTGAGGGCGATAGCCAGGGAGAGGGCATCTGGCTCTGTGCAGGGAGGAGTGAGAGTTACCCCGATGCTGGAGTGGAGCTGAGCCACCGCCGGGGAGAGAGAATCCACCGCTAGGGAGGTCCACCTGTGCACAGGGGAGAGGAACTTGACAAGGTGAATGAAGGTGAAGCTTATGTGCTGCGACGTGTTGCTCCTGGTAAGAGTCAGGACGTGGCTGAAGACGAGAGACATGTCCACGGGAGTTTGACAGACGGCTCCGTGCTGAGTCGCTGACAGGCCCGGTTCTTAAAGCCCACTGACGATTGGCAGCAGGTGTGCGCGCAGCTGAGACTGATGATGGCCCTGCGGGCGCCATGACAGATGCTTCTCCAGCGTTACACCCTTTCTGACAGTGAGAGGGCAGAGAGACTCCTAACGCGTTTGGAGTTAGGGGACAGATCAGCAGTGGAGCTCATGGAGAGCATGCTGGCGCTGAGGGGAAAAGACGATAAATCTTTCCTGTTCGCCCACTTGTTCCTCAGGAACCTACCGGCTACAGCGAGGGCAAGCTTGGCCAACTCGCCGCGGCTGGTTGCTAAGGACTACCGTGCCCTGGAGCAGGAAGCAGACTGCGTCATTTCAGCGACCAGAACTCTCAGTGCACAGGCAGTGGCAAAAGCATCCATGAGGGACTCCAGCGAGGTCGAGGAGCTATGGGTGGTAGCTGGGACGGACACCAGGAGACGAAGGAACGGGGCGATTTGTTTTTATCATTGCCGTTTCGGCTCGAATGCCCAACACTGCCTAGCGCCATGCCAATTCAAGGAGCTGGGAAGACGGCACATCTGGAATTCAGTTGCAGCTGCGACCGATGGCAACAGGAACAGACTGCTGTATGTCACAGACAGACATTCGAGGAGACAGTTGTTGGTGGACTCTGGCTCCCAGAAGAGCCTCATCCTACCGGTCAACGCAGACAGGGTGGCAGGAGGCAGCAGTCCCGAGCTCACGGCTGCTAACGGATCCACCATCAGGACATTTGGCAAGTGGACACTGATGATGTGCTTACATGGACGCAACTTTCAGTGGGACTTTGTGATAGCTGCATGTTCCGGCCTCATTCTAGGCACAGATTTTTTATATGCGTATGGGTTGTTAGTCGATGTTGCTAATAGGAGATTAGTGGGTGCTGTCTCTTTCACCTCACTGCCCTGCACTGCTCGGGGAGCTGGGTTGACAACACTGGCTAACGTTATAGCTCCAGGGGGTAAGTACCAACAGTTGCTCACACAGTTCCCAGCACTCACGGTCCCGACTTTTTCGGCTACGGTATCGAAACACGGGGTCAAACTCTTCATAACGACAAAAGGCCCGCCGGTGTGCCGGTGTTCGTGCGACCTCGGCGCTTGGACGCAGCTAAACTGGCCAGCACGTGACAGGAGTTTGCCAACTTGTGGTGAGTGGTTGGGCATTGTCAGGCACTCCAACAGCTCGTGGGCATCCCCGCTACACATGGTGCCTAAAGCCGATTGGTCGTGGCGACCGTGCAGCGATTTCCGGCTCTTGAATAACGCCACGGAACACGATTGTTATCCCATTCCGCACATCCAGGATTTTTCTATGCACCTGGCGGGGTCGCGCATTTTTTCGAAAGTAGATCTGGTCCGTGGATATCATCAGGTCCCTGTGCGCGCGGAAGATGTCCCAAAAGCAGCAATAATAACTCCTTTCTGTCATGGGCGGCGAGAGTGCGCCCCCTCCTTCCCGTTCATCTCTCCTCAGGTCATCAACGCACCTGGGTGAGAGGACACATCTGCGCCCTCTCATCAGCCAGCGATTATAAGGAAGCACTCTTCAGTGATTCAGCGCTGGCTCGTCTGGGGATACTGCCTTCACAAAGACAAACAAGTATATGATTCACACCGGTGAAGAAGTTATTAACCTTTGTACTTTCTCTTCTCCTAAGGTTGCTCCCATTGTGCGGGTGTGTCTCTGGGACTGTGCGTGCTCTCCTGCCACATCATCACTCATCAACGGCATTCAACCACCACCCAGTCAGGTACCACCAGCTCCACTCCCCTCACCCTGCTGGTTCGTCTGTTCCCCGCTGGGGCCCTGCCGGTTCTCACCTGGAGGCTCACGTAAGTGGCAATTTGGCCAACCCATTTTCCCCTTACTCCATTCCTCCATTTCACGGCTCTCGTCTTCTCTCCACAGGCTGTTTCCTCTGGCGAATGACTGTTTCAGTAGGTGTGCGAGAATTTTGATATTTAATAAAATTCTCAAAAGTGTATTGTTGTTTGATTGTTCCTTCTTGTTGCTGCATTGCGCACGTGAGCTGATTGCTAATAACAATCATGACACTTACTTTCGGCCTTTTTGAGTTTTTACGCATGCCGTTCGGATTAAAAGGCGCGGCGCAGACTTTCCAGAGGATGATGGATGTGGTGCTTTGCAGCTTTTTCCTTTGTTTTTGTCGACTTAGACGACATTTTGGTAGCCAGCGTGTCTGAGGAGGAACACATAGCCCATCTTGAGACAGTTTTCCAGAGGTTGAAAGTGCATGGGCTGATAGTTAACACAGCGAAGTGCCAGTTCGGTATGCCAGTGATTGATTTTTTTGGCCCACCGTATTTCACCGGAGGGGGCAATCCCATTGCCGGATAAGGTGCGTGCTGTGTTGGATTTTCCGCATCCGCAGACCGTGAGAGCACTACAGAAGTTTTTGAGAATGGTTAATTTTTATAACCATTTCCTTCCCCGGGCAGCCCAGCCGATGCAGCCGTTGTATGCCGCGCTTAAAAAAAATAGAAGCCTGTGGAATCCATCGACTGGACTCCCGAGTGAGACCAGGCTTTTACAAATGCCAAAGCAGCGCTGGTGGATGCCCTGTTGCTAGCCTACCCGGATCCGTCTGCACGAATAGCGCTCATTACGGATGTGTCTGATGTTGCCATAGGGGCAGTGGTGGAGCAGTGCATTTCAGGTTCTTTGCAGCTGCTTGCATTTTTTAGCCAAACCTTGCACGACAGCGAACACAAATACAGCGCAGTCGATAGAGAATTGCTGACTCTCCACCTGGTGACGTGCCGTTTCCAGTTCTGGCTGGAGGGGCGTGAGTTCATCATGTTCATGGACCATAAGCCACTGATGTACGCCACGTCCAAAGTATTGGAACCGTGGTCGGCCCAGCAGCAATGACATCTGGCTGCAATTTCAGAGTTTACGATCGACATTCAACACGTTGCCAGTAAACTCAACATTGTAGCCGATTGCCTGTCACACACGTTAATCGCTCCGGCCTACATGGGAATAGATTTTCCTGCCATGGCCACAGAGCACGCTGGGGACACGGACATTTGCGCGCTCCAGTCTGCGCCAACTGGGTTAAGGCTGGAGAACAGGGTGGTGCAAGAAGGGTGCCCTCCCTTGCTCTGCGACCTCTCCACCGGCCGCCCATGCCCAGTGGTTCTGAGCTCTTGGTGCTGTCGTGTTTTTGAGTCGGTCCACTCCCTTTCGCATCCGGGAGTGCACGCTTTGGTGAAGCTAGTGGGGCGAAGTTCATCTGGCCGTGCTTGCACAAAGATGTGAAAGAGTGGGCTGCAGCTTGCGTCACGTGCCAGCGGGCCAAAGTGTACCAGCACACCAAAGCCCCAATTGAGCAGTTCCAAATCCCAGCTAGGAGGTTTGACCACATCCATGTGGATTTGGTGGGACCCCTTCCCCCGTCACAAGGTTTCAGGCACCTTTTGACAGTTGTGGACCGCACCACGCGCTGGCCTGAAGTGGTCCCGCTGGCTTCTACCACGTCCGCAGAAGTGGCTCATGCTTTTTTGTCAGCTTGAGTTGCACGTTTTGGATCTCCATCGGACATCACATCCGACAGGGGTCCACAATTCGTGTCGGAACTCTGGTCCACGATGACACAGAGCCTGGGGGTCAAAATTCACTGCACTACCACGTACAACCCCCAGGCTAATGGGTTATGTAAGCGTTTTCATAGGTTGCTTAAAGCAGCGCTCAGAGCTTCACTCACGGACACAAATTGGGTCGACCACCTGCCCTGGGTTCTTTTAGGGTTGCGCTCCGCACCTAAGGAGGATTTGGCAGCCTCCCCGGCAGAAACCTTTTTTTCTCAGCCGCTGCGGATCCCCAGAGAGTTTTTACCGGAAAACCCCGCGCCCGAGGCTGATCCACTCACGCAAATTTTACACAGTGCGGAGGTTTTAAGCGTACCAGGCCCGGCCCACCATTGTTTTCCCCACACATTCGTCCCAAAAAGCTTGCAGAACGCCCTTTTTTTTTCATCAGGCACGATGCGCACCAGACCCCGCTGTGTCCACCGTACAATAGATTGTTCAGGGTGTTGGAACCTGGGGCGAATCATTTTGTGTTAGACTTGGGGGAATGTAGGGAGACTGTCTGCATCGACAGGCTGAAGCCTGCTTTTGTGTTGGCAGATGAGCAGGTGGTGTTGGCCCAAGCTCCCTGGTACGGATGCCCACTGTTGGTGGCTCCGCAGGTTGATGAGCCCTCAGCAGGGACCTGCGCTCACGAAGATGATGTGTTTTCCCCCGTCCCTTTTTTCCTCCACAGACTGATGTGTCCTCCTGTACACCTTGCCAGCAGGGCGGTTCGACTGGACCGGCGACCCCCGCTACAGCCACTATGGGTGCCAGCTCAAGCCCAAAGGATGGGGGGGTGGTTAGTGCCCCTTCTGGGTGTTCGGGGGGAAGGGGGGGTGTGGGGGCACGGTGGGGGTTTCTCCACCCAGAGAGGGCAGGGGGAAGGGGGAACAATGGACCGAAGGAGGAGGTGTCACCTGGGGGTATCAAATGGGACAGTTGGGTCTATGCGACCCCCACCCAGGGAGAGTGAGAGCGGCTGGAGCCGCTGAGAGTAGAAGGGTGTAATGTTATGTTAATGTGCCACACATTCCTTTGTTCAAACAATAATGGGTTATGGTCGGAAGTTCCGGGTCTCGATGCATGGAAATAAAGAGATAAAAGTGGAATGCACAGAGACCCAGGATCGCTGTTTGCTGTACTTCATGTTGGAGAGAGAATAAACTTCTGTGTCGTCCAGCTTGTTGCCTCGCCTGCCTCCTTTCTCCACATTTGCAGTCAAAATCATTCAACCCCCACAGCATTTTAGCGAATTTTCAACTTTTACTCATAAATTTGCAACCTTTGTCTCAAAAAATTGTGACCTTTTTCATCAGTAGATTTGCAACTTTTTTCTCATAAATTTGTGACTTTTTTCTCAAAATTTTCTGACTTTTTCTCATAAATTTTCAAATTTTTTTGTAAATTTGTAGTTTTTTTCCTGTAAATATTGAACTTTTCTCATAAATTTGCAACCTTTTTCTCAAAAAATGTTAGTTTTTCCGAATAAATTTGTGACTTTTTCATCAAAAATTTGTAACCTTTTTCTCAGAAATTTGACTTATTTCTCATAAATTTGCAATTTTTTCTCAAATTTGACTTTTTCCTCATAAATTTGCAACTTTTTTGTCATAAATTTGTGACTCGCTTTCTCAAAAATTTCTGACTTTTGCTCATAAATTTTCTAGGTTTTTTTTTTGCATATTTGTTTTTTTCTGTAAATTTTGAACTATTGTCTCATAAATTTGCAAACTTTTTCTCACAAATTTGACTTTTTCTCATAAATTTGCAACTTTTTTCTCATAAATTAGCAACTTTTTTCTCAAAAATATACAACTTTTTTCCTGTAAATTTTCATCTTTTTTCTCATAAATGTGATTTCTTTTCTCAAAAATGTGATTTTTTTCTCATAAATTTGCAATTTTTTTTCCAAAATTTGACTTTTTTCTCATAAACATTCAATTTTTTTTTTGTAAAGTTGTAGTTTTTTTCCTGTAAATTTTGAACTTTTGTCTCATAGATTTATGTCACAGGACTGAGCACGAGGGTCGCCGGGCTCAGGCTCAATTTATTTATGAATATTTTCTGTATGTTTTCCAAGCCTTGCGGTGTTTCTCTGTGTTTTGTTTTCTGATGATTTATCGTTCTCTTTATTATTTATGTTCCAGTATTGTTATTATGTTGTCTATGTAGTTTTCGACTGTTTTGCCTTTTCCTGTGACAGGGCCATTATTCCTCTTTTCCCAGACTCCCTCACCTGCTTAATTACTCTCTACCTGCTCTCCTTGCCATCTCAGCTGTGAGGGATTCTGGACTTGGGTCACTGCCCTCTCCTGGCCACACCTGCTGCTTATTACTCCCCATTTACCTGTGTGTATTTAAGCACTGCCGTTCACCGGTTCAGTGCAGTTAAATTGGATTGTCCCCTGTCTACACGGAGTCCAGCCTCTGAAGTATTTTCTCCTCCAGAGCGCGTCTTGCTCTGAGGTTAACCGTGTGAGTTATTCGTGTTTACATTTTTGTGTTGTCATCACTATTTTGCACTTTGTTATTTTTTGTCAATAAATGTCACCTACACAATCCAACGTTTGGATTTAACTGCCAGTTTAAAGATCCAGCTGTTGTGTGGGTGCATTTTTTCCTTTGCCTTTTTCCCCTTTTTTGTTTTTTGTTTTTTTCACTCACCTGACCAGCGGAGCTCATCATGTCCTCCGCCGCCAGCCTTTCTAAAATCAGTGGAGGGTTGGCAGCGGGGGCTCCGACGGTAGAGGAGGAATGGGTGGCGGAGTTCATCCAAGATTTTGTGGAAGAAGCTCTTGAAGCCCGAGGACCCAAGAAGACATGGGAATGTTTGTATGGAGCAGTGGGAATCTTGGATTCGCATCCCAGCCTGTGGAGGCGTCCCGGATTCACAGAGCTATTATCCATGGTGTCTGCGCCTCTACAATAATTTCCTGATCTGAGGGTAGGAGCGCTTTCAGCGGAGCCGAAGCGGAGGTACTCTCCATGGCAGAAGCCCATCCTCTCTCCCGTTTCACCACCATCAGTTCCAGTGTGTGTGTCGCCAGTTTCAAGACAGCGCTGTCGTCCTGCGCCAGACCGTCAGAGGATAACTCTGCCTCTCTGACGGCCTCTTCTCTGACACCGAAGCAGGAGTTCTCCTCAGCAGTACAGCTCTCCCTCCTCTCTTCTCCGGCTGCATCACCAGCTTCTCCTGGGTCTGTAGCTGCTGTTCCTGCCTCTCCTTTGGTGTCCTCTCCCGCTGCCAAGAGGTCCTACATTTGTTCCCCGGCTGCGTCAGTCCTCGTGACTACTGGGGCGGCTCCTCAACAATCCTCAGAAGGGTCCACATTAACCATGGCCACAAAGAGGGACCACGCTCCACCCGCTGCAGCAGGAAACATCCTACACTGGGTAACTGTGTCATTTTTTTCCCTCTTCAGTGTATGATGTTATGCCTTGCCTGATTCCCGGTAGGGAGGCTCAGGACATGTAGCCCCCTGAGCTCTTCCCACCTGCTGCAGCAATTAACTACTCACCTGTCCTCTTCGTGTCTCCTCCATCTATCCCTGAGTGTCCACCGGCCCCAGAACAGAACCGCTGGATGATGGAGGAGCCCGAGGACCTGAAGGATCCAGTTCCAGGGCCAGCAGTGAGCCGGCCCCCAGTAGTCACGCCGGATGAGCTACCAGCGTGGGATACCTCACCTGGGGGCCTTAGGACTGCTACCATCATCATGCCCGCTGCGGGGGCCACTGCAGCAGAGTCTACAGAGGAGCCAAACCACCAAAGGACCGGGCCCAAAACATCATCGTCAGCCGAATCGATGGAATCCTGGACGGCGGTGGAGCTCGAGCTCAAGCAAGTGCTCTCTCTTGTGTTTCTTGTTTCTGTTCTGGAGAGATCTTTTCTGGATCTTGGTGAGGAGAACCGGGCACAGCCACCCGCTGCACCTGAGCTTGCCTCGCCGGGCTCCGCTGCTGCCGATGACCCTGACCCTGCCTCTCTGTCTTTGTGGTCTGAGCCTTCTCCCAGGGTCGCCGGAGATGATCCAGCAAAACCAGAAGTCTCTGTGGTTCCAGTGTCAACACCAGAGGACATCATGGGTCCAGCTTCCCTCGCAGAGGTCATCCTGGGTCCAGCTCCCCCTGCTGAGGTCGTCGTGGGTGCTCCATCCCAGCCCGGGACCTCTGTGGGTGCAGCGCCAATCCAGGCTGGGTCCTCCGTGGGTGCAGTTTCCCCTCTGCCCGGGGCCATCATCTGTGTTCCACCTCCTCGGTCTGAGTCTCCGTGGGCGCTGCATCCCACTCAGGGGTCCTCGTGGGTGCTACACCCCAGCATCAACCCGACATAGGTTCTGCACTTCAGTATGGGCCCGCCATGGATGCTACCCCCAAGCCCAGGGTCCACCGAGGGTGCAGCGTTGGCCCAGCCTGGGTCCACCACAGGTGCTGCAGTGCTCCAGCCCGGAGCCACCACGGGTGCTACACTATCTCAGCCCGAACCCACCGAAGGGGCTGCCGGTTTGCCTGAGGACGCCATGGTGGCCCCCCTCCTCCAGCCCTGCTTCTCATCACTGGGCCTTCCAGTTGGGGAACCGCCTCCTGGGTCACTCCTCTGGTCTTGGTGGCTTAAGGACTCGGGCTGGCCACCCGAGGGACTGAGCCGACGGATCAGGTGGTCCGTGTTTTCAGAGAGGCCACCTGACTCCTTCCACCTGGTTGTCCATCTGGCCTGGGACTTTGGCTGACCACCCAAACTGTTTGGGAGGCCCATGGCCTTGATGTAGCATGGTGTGGGTCTGGAGCGAGCCCTGTAGTTTCGCTCCCTCCTCACCTGTTCTCCCCACCTCCCACCCTGGTTTGTTCTTTGCTGTACTTTTTTTTTTTTTTGGAGGGGGGGGGGCTCCATTTGGTGTTACCTTGGGGTGTCTGGGTCCACCCCTTAAGGGAGGGGGGGCTCTGTCACAGAACTGAGCACAGGAGTTACCGGGCTCAGTCTCTCATTTATGAATATTTTCTGTATGTTTTCCAAGCCTTGCGGTGTTTCTCTGTGTTTTGTTTTCTGATGATTTATCATTCTATTTATTATTTATGTTCCAGTATTGTTATTATGCTGTCTATGTAGTTTTTGACTGTTTTGCCTTTTCCTGTGACAGGGCCATTATTCCTCTTTTCCCAGACATCCCCACCTGCTTAATTGCTCTCGGCCTGCTCTCCTTGCCATCTCAGCTGTGATTCTGGAATTAGGTCACTGCCCGCTCCTGGCCACACCTGCTGCTTATTACTCCCCATTTACCTGTGTGTATTTAAGCACTGCCGTTCAGCGTTTCAGTGCAGTTAAATTGGATTGTCTCCTGTCTACACGGAGTCCAGCCTCTAAAGTATTTTCTTCTCCAGAGCGCATCTCGCACTGAGGTTAACCGTGTGAGTTATTCTTGTTTGCATTTTTGTCACTATTTTGCACTTTTTTTGTCAATAAACGTCATCTACACAATCTAGTGCTTGGATCCGTCCTTCTGCTCCATAGGAGCATTCGTGACAGATTTGCAACCTTTTTTCTCAAAAAATTTAGTGTTTTCCTCATAAATTTGACTTTTTCATCAAAAATTTGCAACCTTTTCTTCAAAAATTTGACTTTCCAAAAATTTGACTTTTTTCTCAAAAAATGTTTTTCTCAAAAATGTGCAGCTTTTTCCCTGTAAATTTTCATCTTTTTTCTCAAAAATTTGCTACTTTTCCTCAAACATTTGCAACCTTTTTCTCCTAAATTTGCAACATTTTTCTCATGAATCTATGACTGCTCAAAAATTGTTTTTTTTTCACATCAGTTTGCAACTTTTTTCTCATAAATTTGACTTTTTCCTCAACAACTTGCAACTTATTTCCTGTAAATTTTCAACTTTAGAGACACCAGACCCAACAATGCAGACGAGCTGAAGGTCACTATCAAAGCAACCTCAGCAGAACCACAGGCTGATCACCTCCATGCCACACCACATTGATACAGTAATTAAGCCAAAACGAGCCCTGACCAAGTATTGAAAGCGTACATGGACATACTTTTCAGTCGGCCAATATTTCTATTAAAAAACTTTTTTTTTTTAAATTAATTTTATGTAATAATCTAATTTTTGAGAAACTGAATTTGGGGTTTTCATGGGTGGTGAGCTAAAATCATCAAAATTAAAATAAACACTTGAAATATATCTGTCTGTGTAATGGATCTATATTATATATGGGTTTCACTTTCTGAAATGACAAAAAATATTGAACTTTTTCATGATATTCTAATTTTCTGAGATGTCCCTGTATGCCTAATTTACATGTAGACATTTGTACCTCATGCTAAATTCAGTCCCCCTTGTTAAAGAATAACAAATGTGGACAGGTGAGTTTTGACAGCTTTTAGCAGCACACCAATATTTGCGTCTGTAGTTGTCTCCTTCGTGCACAGAGAGCTGGTGTTGACTCCTGAATGTAAAGTGAATGTAAGCGTCCTCCAGCAGCTGGAACAGGAGGATGTGGGCGTACATCAGTCATTAGAGCCCGTTTTATCAGCTGCACTGCCCCCACATCATCTAAAAGCTCCTGACATTCTCCCTCACAGGTAATTAGAGCCCAGAGAAGAGCTGCCCACGGTTTGAAGGAAGTCTTCATGTCCTTTCTAAACCACTGCAGACCTGGAAGCTGATTTTAGTCCAACACCCACACAAGCCAGGAGAAGAATGTGAAATGTGGAAGGCGGAGGAAGGTAAATATACTTCAGCCAAGGGAAGAGGCGCTCATTTGATTTGCTGGCTTGGAGAATACTGGTAAACTTGCTTTTTAAATTATACAAATTCATGACTTTTTCTTGCAAGTATGTTGAGTTTTTGTTGTAATTTCTCCACTTTTTCAGTGCAAATGCTTATAAATTTTGGCCTTTTTTTCCTTGTGAATTTGTACTGTTTTCCCACATAATTCTCCCCTCACAGTGATTAAAGAAAACAAAACAGACATGAAAAGAGAATGCAGAAATGTTTATTTTTGATGTGTATTTTAAATAAAACAGTAAATAACTCAAGTGGTTTACATCCAATAATCTGTTTACTCAATGCATGTAAACACGACAAAACTGATTATTGCCATTTTCGGTTTGTTCCCAGTTGTCGGTTTATTGTGACCATGTAACCAGGCTCATCATTCCCAGCCGACTCTAAAAGCCTTTGGTTAAAAATCTTCATGGCTCTTTGACCAAAATGACCCTGTTTACACGGTCACAAATAAACCGATTACTGGAGTAAACCGATAAAGGTCATAAACGGCTTATGGTGTTTACATGCACCACCAAGTAAACGGTTTATTGGGCAAATATACTAGGTGTGTTAATTTGTTTTCTCATTAACTGATAATGGCCTTTAACTGATAAAGGTAATCAGATTACTGTGTTTACATGACAGTTTGAATAACTGAGTTTGGTAACTCCAGAGAGCTGGTTATAGTCGGTTTACTCATGACCATGTAAACAATCAATGTCCTGCTAACAAACACAACCAGATAACCTACATATACAAGGGTCTACAACCTGTGGCTCCTGATTCACACAAGCCATTATTCATTTAAGATAAATAAAACACACATATAATGAAAAATGTACAGTGGCTCAGAGAGCTCACCAAAATGCAAAAGCATATACAAAAGGATGCTAATGTTAACATCAATGCAATAATATCATTCGAACATTAGCATAAATGCTAACTTTGGTATGCTAATATAATGCTGTGCAGCTGTTTCATAAGTTAGCATGCTACCATTACCCCAAACAGCACACATAAGGTGGGCCAATGTCAGCAAATTTGCATTGGGAATACATCTTATAGAGGTTGTTTGTACATTGGCAAGACATTGAATAGACACTGGCATTCCAACATCTAGCCAAAGTGCAAACTACGTCTATAAGATGTATTCCCGGTGCAAACTTTGTACATTGGATAGACGTAGGCCAGACATATGCGTGCTGTTGGGGTAGCATTATCTGTACCATTGACACTAACACTAGTACACTAATGCTAGTGTCAATGCTAACATCTGTGTGCCAACATTCTATGCAGCTGTTTTATAAGTTAGCATGCTAAAATTAGCATGCTCATGCCAAACTTTAGCGATTCCTTTAGCATTGATACTAACACTACACTGATGTTGGCATGCAAACATTAGCATCATTAATTATGTGCATGCTAACTTATGAAACAGCTGCATAATAATGTTGGCACACTAATTTTGACATTGATGCTAATGTTAGCATGGCAATTTTAGCAATGCTAATGTTAACATCGATGCTAACATTAGCATGCTTTTGTATTGTGACTTTTTGTATTTTTGTTGTTGCTTTCGCATTTTGGTGAGCTCTCTGGGCCACTGTAAAAAGGAGAGCACTTAAAAAAATAGACTACATATAAATTGGTTAAGAAAAAGTTTCATGAGTTTTTTTTTAAAAGTCACAAAATTTTGAAAAATAAATTACAAATTTACAAGAAAGATTTTGCAAATGTGTGAGAAAAAAAAATCTCATTTAGGTGAAAAGCTGTAAATTTAAGAGAAAAAGTTGTACAATTATTCAAAAAGCACAAATTTATATAAAAAATGCATTTAAAAAGCAAAATTTATGAACGGTCACAGATTGCAGAGAAAAGTTACACATTTAAGAGAAAAAAACTAAAGATCTACAAAGGAAAAAAAAATTGCAAATTTATGAAAAAAGTAGGAATTTATGTGAAAAAGCCACAAATTTAGGAGAACTTCACAAATTTACAAGGGAAAAGTTGTTAATTTGGAAAAAGGTGATAATTTGCAAATTTACAAATAAAAAACGGGTACATCCGAAAAAAAGAAAAAGTTACAATTTTGAGAGAAATTTGTAAGAAATTGGTAAAAAGTTGTAAATCTACTAGAAAAAAAGTCACAAACACACAAAAACAGAATCATCTCTGAAAGAAAACAAATGTGCTCCTATAAGAGAAAGTTTAAACTGTTTTTTGTGCCAAAAGGTTCCCAGTCCTGTCCTAAAACATTACAGAAGCCCAGCAGTAACACACCATGAAACAGAAGTCCAGCAGTTTACTAAAGGGTTCTGATTGGCTGTAAACAGATCTCCATGTAATCAGAGACGACTGCGGTGAGATGCGTCCGCCATCAGAACTCTGAGCTCGGGGTGGCCTCAGCATTGTTCTCCTTGTAGGCAAAGCAGCTGGGGAAGATGCCTACATTTCCTCCGCAGTGACCTTCCAGCCACTCCTCGTTAACTGTAGGAGACAATCAGAAAAAGAAAAAGACTCATTATGTGTGTGTGGGGGGGGGGGGGGGGTGTTTTATTTTAAAAGGACATACTGTATACTTTTTTTTTTTCCCACATGTGATGTGATTTGGTGAAAACACCTCAGAGTTTAATTATTGTAGTACCACTTTACACACAGGGAAGGAGTTATGGGGACTCCTCAAACGGGCTGTTTTATGGCATGTTTCTTTAAATGCTAATAAGCCCCTTCATATCCCCTCAGCTACCTCCCCCATTCCCCCCATGTCGGGTCCAGCATAACTAAGACAATTTAAATAAAGTATTAACCTCTTAAAATTCCCATATTCCACCGGTGGGACATTTCAGATTTTCTGCTGCCACTCAGTGAAAGAATTTGGTTTTCTTTGCATATGCTAAATTTAGGTATATTGGCTGGAATGGAAAGGGATTAAAAGAAACGTTTCAAATCAAGAAAAAAGTTGGAAATTTACAAGAAAAAGATGCAAATATTTGAGGAAAAAAGATTAAAAAAAAATTTACAAGCAAAAAGTTGGAAATTTACAAGAAAAAAATTTTATGTCTTAAAGTTCCGGTGTTCTGCCAGCGGGACATTTTAAATTTTCTACTGCCACTCATTGAAGAAAGAATTTGATTTACTTTGAGTGTGCTAAATTTAGGGAAATTGGCTGGAATGCTAAGGGGCTAAAGTTATTATGTAGCACGAAAAACCTAAAAATACTACTTATATACAGTATACTGTACATCAAATATGTGTAGAATTCCTTTTGGTAACGTAAATGTGTCTGGCACAACAAGGCAATCAGATAGCCATTCTGCTTGATTGAGGCTAATGTTAGCTAATAGCTCCAGTGGTGAACACAGCCTGAGCCAACTAACGTAAAACTGGCTGAATCTGAGAGAGAGCATCATCAGAGACAGGGGTGAGTGGTGTGAGAGGCTGAGAGAATATAACCGGTCCCTGGGATTTAATAAGCACAGAAACAACTAGAAAAGCACTCAGAGAGCGCAGACCTCCACCAAGTGCCACAGTTCCCCCCATACAGTGTTTGTGTGTATGTTTTCAAATTCCTTGACCATGAAAACATATGACAAGCAATTGGATTCACAATGATAGGATTAGTGGTTCAGTAGTTATTGACGAAAATGGCATTTTCCGTAATGGCGGTTTTCTTCTCGACGGTGATCCGGATCACCACCAAAATGTAATCATCTGTAGGATACCCCATTTCTAACAATCTGTGAAAATTTCATGAAAATCCATCCATAACTTTTTGAATTATCTTGCTAACAAACAAACAAACAAACCAACGCCGATGATCACATAACCTCCCCCTTTGGCAGAGGTAATGAATGAGTGGATGGCTAACTCTGCAAACAGCAGCTAACCGTTGCTGGTCAAGGGGTATTATAAACTCTAGTAAAATAAGCTCCAGGAATGAGATATTGTATATGTTCAAGTGTTGGTAGATGATCCAGCTGGGATCATGATATCTAGCTGGGTAAATGGATTATATAGCAGTTACTCAGCTTAGGTAATGCTAGCAGCCTGATCTGCTGGGCTACACTGGCCAATATGGTGGTAGAAAACTGTCATAAACACCCACCACAGGGCAGGACGGTACACTGAACATAGTCAATGTGTCAGTACATTTGTCCGTGCACGATGCATAAACTGCCTATATTGTGCCTATCAAATATAATTTGTCACATTAACTATGCTACAATGGCTGAGTTTCATTATTTCATGAAGGTGCCTTAGCCAATTTCTCCCACACCCCTGGTCCTATCAGCCAGGAGCGACCTCAGATGGTCTCTGGAACTCAAAAGATTCCCACAGTCGTTCCTAAAATGCTGATAATTCTCCTAAAAAATGTTCCGGTACTCTGGGGGTGGGAACCTGTTTTCTGACTCTTCCAACGGAGTTGCCGGGCCTCACCTTCACCCAGGATGTCGATGGTCTCTCCTTCGCTGAACTCCAGGTCCTCGGGGCCCTGAGCCGAGTAGTCATATAGCGCCACCATCTGGTAGAGGATGGGTCGGTTTTCCAGGGGGTCTTCTTTCTAAAGAAACACAAAGGAAAATGTGAAAATGTCACTAAATTATGAAAAAAAAATTGCTAATTTACAAGAAAAGCCACTTATAAGGAAAAAAGTTGCTAAGTCGTTAAGTTACAAGAAAAAAGTTGCTGATTTACAAGAAAGTCACTAATTTACTAGGGAAAAAGGTCACTAATTTATGAGAAAAAAGTTGATGATTTATGCAAAAAAAGCATCTAATTTGAGAAAAAGGTGATACTTTACTAGAAAAACTGCAATATATGAGAAAGTTACTAATTTATGAGAGGTTGCTAATTAACAAGCAAAAAAATTAACAAAAAAGTTGCTAATTTACAGGTCACAAATTTGTGAGAAAAAATGTCACTAAATTATGAAAAAAGTTGATAATTTACAAGAAAAAAGTTGAAAAATACATGAAAAACTTGCAAATCTACACAAAAAAGTCACAAATTTAAGTAAAAAAGATGCAGTTTAACATGGAAAAAATTGGAAGTGTGAAATTTATGACAAATTTACGTGAAAATCATTGCAAATACGTGACAAACAGTAAAAATTTGTGTCGTTTTTATTCTAGGTTGTGCAGTCGACGTCCTGACCTGACACCAGAGTGTGACTCTGCCCGCCTCAGCCACTTCCTGGATGGTCCGACCCTCGTCCTCGCCTAGAGGAGTCAGGATCCTGGACCCGTGCTGCTTATGTCTGAAACACACAGGAGCACAGAGGTGAGCTGAGTTGCCAGGTGTGCTTATTATAAGTGGTATAAGAGGAAAAGGACCATCCAGACTGTTATCAGCATGAAGTTCAAAAGCCAGCATCTGTGATGGTATGGGGAGGTGTTAGTGCCCATGGCATGGGTAACTTGCACATCTGTGAAGGCACAATTATTTTTGCATATTTCTAAAGCTGTTCTTTTTTATTTGTGTTTTTTGTCATCATTTATTGACTTTGTAACTTGTACAGCAGTGGGTTTTTTTTTTTTAAGTGATCCACAGGTTGCAAACCACAGCGTTCCTCACAGAACAGAAGAGTGTTCTGTTGAAGGTGGAGCAGCGGTACCTGAGCCGCAGCTGGGACGGCAGCTGGTTCAGTTTCAGAGCGATCCGCTCCTTTAGCTGCTGGTAGGTGGCATCCAGAGGAACGGACAGAGCCATGGTGTAGCTGTAGTGGATCTTCACCACTACGGAACCAGGATCTGCTGCTTCAGCCAGGCTCACCTGCTGGAGACCATGAAAGAACAAGATACAGGTGGAAATGGACCTTCTAGTTGTGGTTCTCGTAGATGCACCTCATAAGCCTCAAACCCATCATCAAAGTGTGTGTTAGAGGATCTTACCTGGTCCACGGCTGCGTTGGCCGTGTATTTCGGAGGTTCAGCGGCGGCTGGCACTGAGTGGGTGGCGTTGATGTAGGACGGAGGTGGAGTGTCTGAGCCCAGATGACCTGGAGGGAAAAATGGAGAGAACAGGAAATACACACATCTGATTTAGGCAGGCATTTTTTTTTCTGGTTCTGAGGGAGCAGCAGCAGGAGGAGCAGGTGTAGAAGGTGTTTTTACCCTGAGGAGAAGCTGCAGGGCCCGAATGAGCCTGTGGGCGGCTGGGGGGTTTCAGATGTGGTGGCAGTGGGATTCCACTGGGGATGCTCTGTGGGAGAAACCAGGACACGGGACAGGAGTAAGGCAGAATGCATTTCATTATAATGACATTTTTAAAAAATGAAATAGTTATGTGGTGTGATGAAACCAGCTGATGATTTTAAACTTTTTTTCTCACAAATTTGAAACTTTTTTCTCACAAATCTGCAACTTTTATCTTGTTAATTTGCAACTTTTTTCTCATAATTTGGAAATTTTCAAACTTTTTTTTTCACAAACCTGCAACTTTTTTCTTATTAATTTGCAACTTTTTTCTCACAAATCTGCAATTTGTTTGAGTCTCAAAAATTTGCAACTTTTTTCTTGTTAATTTGCAACTTTTTTGTCATAAATTTGCAACTTTTTCTTGCAAAATTGCAACTTTTTGTTAATTTTTAACTTTTTTCTCAAATGTGCATCTTTTTTCTTGTAAAATTTTAACTTTTCTCATAAATTTGCAACTTTTTCTAATAAATTTTAAACTTTTTTCTTGTTAATTTGCTGTTTTTCTCAAATTTGCAATTTATAAATGTGCAACTTTTCTCATAAATGTGCAACTTTTTCTCATAAATTTGCAACTTTTTTCTATTAAACATGCAATTTTTTCATAAATTTGCAACTTCTTTCTCAAATTTGCAACTACTTTTTAAATCTGAAACTTTTTTCTCATAAACTTGCAACTTTTTCTTCACAAATATGATAATGATGGATTAGATTTATATGGCGCTTTACATGTCAAGTGACATCTCAAAGCACTAACAGCAAGTCCATTATTCATTCACTCCAGACAGACATTGATAGTGGTAAGCTACTACTGTAGCCACAGCTGCCCTGGGGCAGACAGATGGAAACGTGACTGCCAATCTGCACCAATGGCCTCTCCAACCACTACCAAACATTTATACACATTCATACCCAGTATCATGGACACTGGAGGCAAGGTGGGTAAAATGTCTTGCCCAGAGACACAATGGCAGGACGGCTGGAGAGAGCAGGATTCAAACCTCCAACCCTCCAATTATTAGATGACCCGCTCTACCTCCTGAGCCACTGCCACCCATATGCAACTTTTTCTCATAAATTTGCAACTTTTTCTCACAAATTTGCAACTTTTTTCTTGTAAATTTGCAATTTTTCTTACAAATAGGCAACTTTTCTTGTAAATTTGCATATATTATTTCCTGCAAAGTCAAAAGTTTCACAAATAAAATTGAAAATGAAAATAAAGCTACTCAGTAATTTATTCATATTAGAATTAAAATTATTGCTAAAATTATATCTGCCCTTAGATGGACTGGCGATCTGTCCAGCGTGTACCCTGCCTCTTGCTCAAAGATGCTGGGATAGGCACCAGTGCCCCCCCCCCCAAAAAAAAGAATTAAGTAGTAGAAGATGGATGGATGGATAAAATTATATCAAGACCCAATTTTTAAAACTCTCTCCATCAAAATGATGAGCAAAGAGAAATTCCAGATAAGTAACAAAAAAAAAAGGCAAGAAAAGGAAATATGACGAGGCTCACTTATTCTTGGATTCATTGTAGGTGTGGAGGGCAGAGAAATAATTGTGTGTAGGTAGGCTTGTTAATCGTCTGGCTCCCCAAAATCGGGAATTAAAAAAAGTTTGAGAGCCACTGATATAAATGAACAAAACAAAAAAAAAAATCAGCAGACTAGAAAAGCACTCAGAGAGCGCAGACCTCCGCCAAGCACCACAGTTCCCCCCGTACAGTGTTTGTGTGTACGTTTTCAGATTCCTTGACGATGAAAACATATGACTAGCAATTTGATTGACAATGATATGATTAGTGGTTCAGTAGTTATTCACGAAAATGACATTTTCCGTAATGGCGGCCACAGTTCTCCCCATACAGTGTTTGTGTGTACATTTTCGGATTCCTTGACCACGAAAACATATGACTAGCAATTGGATTGACAATGATATGATTAGTGGTTCAGTAGTTATTCACGAAAATGACATTTTCCGTAATGGCGGCCACAGTTCTCCCCATACAGTGTTTGTGTGTACATTTTCGGATTCCTTGACCACGAAAACATATGACTAGCAATTGGATTGACAATGATAGGATTGGTGGTTCAGTAGTTATTCAGGAAAATGGCATTTTCCGTAATGGCGGCCACAGTTCCCCCCCATATAGTGTTTGTGTGTATGTTTTCAGATTCCTTGACCATGAAAACATATGACTAGCAATTGGATTGACAATGATAGGATTAGTGGTTCAGTAGTTATTCAGGAAAATGGCATTTTCCGTAATGGCGGCCACAGTTCCCCCCATACAGTGTTTGTGTGTACGTTTTCAGATTCCTTGACCATGAAAACATATGACTAGCAATTGGATTGACAATGATAGGATTAGTGGTTCAGTAGTTATTCACAAAAATGGCATTTTCCGTAATGGCGTTTTTCTTCTGGACGGTGATCCGGATCACCACCAAAATTTAATCAGGTCTTCCTTGTACCATTTCCAACAACGCCTGAAAGTTTCATCGAAATCCGTCCAAAACTTTTTGAGTTATCTTGCTAACCAACAGACAAACAGACAAACCCGGCAAAAACATTACCTCCTTGGCGGAGGTAATTATAACGACCACAGTTTTTCAACGTTTACTGCTGACAGGATTGAAACTGTCAGCGCTTCAGTCGTGCCCTTTAGGAAGAAACCTTGAAGCTTTGAATATTTTTCTCCACAATTAGAAGAAAAGCCTCCGAGCGCCATGATGCTTCACCTGCCAAACAAGAATAAATGGTACAGCTCCTCAGTAGTAATTATTCATTCATTCATCTTCTTCCGCTTAATCCTTTTCGGGTCGCGGGGGGGGCTGGAGCCTATCCCAGCATCTTTGGGCGAGAGGCAGGGTACACCCTGGACAGATCGCCAGTCCATCGCAAGGCCAACACAGAGAGACAGACAACCATTCACCCTCACAGTCATACCTAAGGACAATTTAGAATCCCCAGTTTGATGCCAGTTAACCTAACTTGCATGTTTTTGGCATGTGGGAGGAAACCGGAGAAATCCCGGAGTAAACCCACGCAGACACGGGGAGAACATGCAAACTCCACACAGATCACTGTTGGTCGGGGGCTGGGATCGAACCCAGGATCCCCCGGCCAAGGGTGAGTTGCTGTGCTGCCGCAGTGCTAACCACTCCACCACCGAAGCATCAAAGCAGCCTACTTTGTACATTTACTGCTGTTTACAGCCTATTAATGCGGTCTTAGCAGACAGCATACCTTAAAAACACATTCTCTGCCAATGCACTGTTCCCTGTGGCTCCCTCACTCTCACTCTCTCCTTGACCACTTGAACACAGAGTGGCACCTAGGTTTCAATTAGTGTTCCCTCTGTTGGCGGACTGTATAATTGCTTTTAAGAATCCGGTTCTAAATACGGCAAACGTGATATAAATAAATAACTGATTTTTGGAAATGGACTGGTGGGCTGCAGTTGATGAGGGGGCAGGTCGCATGCCCATCCTGTGATGATCAGGCGAGTGTGCTCCCCCTCCCCTCCTGTTCCTGTTTTCCCACTTTGGAAGATTAAACACACCTGTGTGATTACACACCTGCTGCATCTGATGAGCCAGCGTATTTAAGATCCAGCGTGAGGAGAGCGCATCGCTGGATCGTCTGGGTTTGCAGCCACGACTCTTGTCAAGCTTTGTCTCATTTTAAAAGATTACTTGTGCACTTGCCTTGTGTGTCCTGCTCCTCAGGTTGCTGCCACTCGCAGGTGTGTCACCGGAGCTGATCACGCTCGCCTGGCCAGGAAGATCAAGATGTCCACCCAGGTTTCTGCCTTCCCCCTGTCCCCTGCTCCTCGCTGGAGTTCCCTGCCGGGCTCCACTGCTCAAGTAAGTGTGCTTTCCCGCATTATTCTCCCATCGGAGAATCTGTCCCTGATAATCTCTGTCTGCTCTCTCCCATAGGCTACGTGCGCTCCAGGGGGCACCTGTCTTGTTGAAGATTGAAGATGGCGTTTTTGTGTTTTGCTTTTTTTTAGTTCTTGCACTTTTATTTTGTGTGTTTTCAATAAATATGTGAAAACTTTTCGTCTGACTGATTGTTCTGGCAGCTCTGTGTTTGAGTCCAACCCTGATCTGAATCATGACGGAACAATCCAGCCAGGATTAAGGCTCAGCAGGCGCTCAGCCAGCCGAACAATCAGCACTCGAGCGTTTGAGTGCCACAGAACTCCAGGTTGTGTTTCTTTCTGAGCAACTTCAAACTATTACTCAGCAATTGGCGACTGTTAGAGAGCACTTGTGTCGACTTCCTGGTGCAGCACCTCCTCCTGCACCTGCTGCCCCGGCAGCTGTTGCCATCCGCAGGAACATCAATGTTCCCACACCTGCCCCCTATTAGGGGTTGGTGGGGGGGTTGCAGGGGGTTCCTGCTCCACTGCCAGTTGTATTTCCAGCAGGTGGAGGGGGAGTATAGGGATGATGTGGCCAAAATACATTTCATGACCTTGTTGTTGCAGGACCTGGCGCTCCAGTGGGCACAGTCCATCTTGAGCAGCCTGGAGGGACCCCTTTATTTGTTTGAGCAATTTGTGCGAGAGTTCTCAGGGGCTTTCGACCATTCAGAGAGTGAGGGGAGTATTGTGAGCCTGCTCATGGGGCTCTGGCAGGGGGATTGGCCTGTGGCCGACTTCTTATCGAGTTCCGGATCATTGCGGTGGACTCCAGCTGGAATGACATTGCTCTGCGCAGCCCGTTCCTCCCGGGTCTGAATTCACATCTCCGCGATGAGCTGGCTATTCGCGCATCTCCCTCCTCCCTGGATGAGCTTATCGCACAGGCCGTGACCCTCGACAACCAGTTTAGAGAGCGAGCGAAGGAGTGGAAAGCTATTGTCTCTTTGCTCACTTCCTGGCCGGCCGCCCCTCCCCTTGGCATGGCTCCGCTGGCCCCCTCCAAGCCGATGGCACTTGGTAGGTAGGTCTCATCTGACTCAGGAGGAGCGTCAGCATCGAGAAAAGGAGGGGGCATGTTTCTATTGCGGGGTCCCAGGTCACGCTGTTTCGAAATGCCCCGTGAGGCCAAAAGACCCGGCCCATCGGTAACCGTGGGGGGTGTGGCGGAAGGGTCCTTGCAAAATCCTCCCAATCGTTTTGAACTTTCGGCCCTCATTCTGTTACCGGGGGCTGAGTTCAAGACCTCCCCCCTGGTTGATTCCAAGGCGGAGCAAAATTTTATCCAACAGGCCATGGTGTGGAAATTACCCACCAGGAATGTTCTGACACCTTTGCCGGTCTCAGCAGTTTTGGGCAGCACCATCGCAGTGATTACCGAGCAGAGTGAGCCTGTTTCGGTCATTCTGTCCGGTAATCACCATGAGGCTATTCAGTTTTATGTCCTGCCCCAATCTAACACCACCGTGATCCTGGGGTATCCATGGCTCCGCACCCATAACCCCATCATTAACTGGAGTCAGGGCTCCATTTCATCCTGGAGTCCTTTCTGCCTCTCGTCACGTTTCTGTTCAGCCACATGCGCTCCCTCACTCCCGATCTCCTCACCTTCAGCTGAGCCGGTGGATCTCAGCTCTGTGCCCGATGCCTATCATGACTTAGGGGAGGTCTTTAGCAAGTCTAGGGCCCTGTCTTTACTACCCCACCGGGGCTATGACTGTGCTATTCATCTCCTCCCGGGCACGTGGCTACCATCCAGCCAGCTCTACAGTTTATCTGGGCCGGAGAGAGAGGGGATGGAGACCTACATTAAAGACTCCCTGAGCTCTACTCAGCACAGGGTTCTTTTTGTAGGGAAGAAGGATGGGTCTCTGTGACCGTGTATAGATTATCGTGAGCTTAATGCGATTACCTGTAAGGATAAGTATCCGCTGCCCATCATTAATTCAGCGTTTGAACTACTTCAACAGGCGTATTTTTCACCAAGCTTGACCTCTGTAATGCTTATCATTTAGTCCGTATTCAGGAGGGGGACGAGTGGAAGACGGTGTTTAAACACATTTGGGCCATTCTGAATATTTGGTCAGCCGTTCAGGCTGACCAACGCCCCTGCCGTCATCCAGCGGTTAATTAATGATGTCCTATGAGACATGGTGAACCATTTTGTGTTTGTTTATTTGGACGATATCTTGATTTTTTTTTTTTTTTTTTTTTTTTTTTCCTTGCACCCTGGAGGAGCACATAATCCACATTCGATCTGTCCTGCAGCAGTTGCTAGAGAACCAGCTTTTTGTGAAGGCTGAGAAGTGCGAACTCGCTCTACTTTGTTTTTGGGGTTCATCAAAGTTGTATGCCCTCCGGCATACAACTAGGAACTTACCGGTCGCTATGGAGGGTGAGAATATGTATGGGCACATAATCATACCATGTAGGATAACTAAGTAGACGGTTATGCTGTTTCATTCCATCTAGCAACAATGCTCTGCACTGTGTGTGTTTATATATTTACATATTTATTCCATCTAGCTACAATGCTCAGCACTGGGTGTGTTTATATATTTATATATCTACATATTATTCCATCTAGCTACATTGCTCCGCACTGTGTGTGTTTATATACTTGCATATTTATTCCACCTAGCTGCAATGCTCCGTACTGTGGGTGTTTATATATTTACATATTTATTCCATCTAGCTACAATGCTCTGCACTGTGTGTCTGTGTGTGTGTGTGTATATATATATATTTTATAGTAATACGTACATATGTATATTAGCTGCTCTTGCTTGCTTGTTTTTTTTTTTTTTTCTTGCCTTCTGATTGTTGCTCTGAGTGTTGCTATCCCTGTGCTGTTGCAATCCTGGAATTTCCCCGTTGTGGGACTAATAAAGGCTTATCTTATCTTATCTTATCTTATCTTATCATCGCCGAGGGCACGATAAAGGCTGATCCGGTGAAAATTAAGGCGGTTGTAGACTGGCCAACCCCCCCCCCCCCCCCCAGTCCAGGAAGGATCTCCAATGCTTCCTGGGCTTCGCCAACTTCTACTGCCGATTCATTCAAGACTACAGTAAGGTGGCACAACTGCTTACACAGTTGACGTCAACCAAAAGCCCGTTAAGTGGTCCAAGGCCACTGAACGAGCTTTTGTGACCCTGAAAGGTCTATTCACCAATGCACACATTCTGGTGCAGGTGGATCCCGTGGCACAGCTTGTGGTCGAGGTGGATGCGCTGTCCTCTCCCAACGCTCCACCTCCGATCAGAAGCGCCATCCGTGCGTGTATTTCTCCTGGCGGTTAACACCAGCCAAGAGGAATTACGCTGTTGGGGACCATGAACTGTTGGCCAGTAAGCTGGCATTGGAGGAATGGAGACACTGGCTGGAGGGAGCTAGCCAACCGGTCATTGTCTGGATCGACCATAAAAATTTAGAATACCTTTGGTCGGCCAGGCGGTTAAATTCTCGGCAGGCTCGGTGGACCCTGTTCTTTAATAGGTTTAATTTATCCATCTTGTACAGGCCAGGGTCCCGTAATGCCAAGGCTGATGCTCTCTCACACCAGTTTTCTTCTGACTCCTCCTCCTCCACATCCTCCCCCGCAGCTGCTGCTGCATCTCCCCCTGGAGACTGTTCTCCCCCCCTCCTGCTTTCTCGGGAAACTCCAGTGGGAAATTGAGCAGAGGGTACAGCAGCTGCAATCATCGGAACCCGTCCCAAAGTGAGGCCCACCGGACTGGCTGTATGTCCCCGCGGCGTTATGTGGAGAGGTGATTCAGTGGGGGCATACCAGCTTTTTCACCTGTTATCCCGGCATATCCAGGACTATTGACTTGCTGCAAAGAGTGTTTTGGTGGTCCACACTCGGGAGGGATGTGCGGGAGTATGTCAAGGTTTGTCACACCTGCTCCACTAATAAAACTGATTCTTCCCCTCCTGCGGGTCTCCTCCATCCTCTTCCAGTGCTCGGTTGCCCGTGGTCACACATTTCCCTGGACTTTATTATGGGTCTCCCTCCATCCCAAGGGAATACCGTTATTTTGACGATAGTCGACTGCTTCTCCAAGGCCACCCACCTGATTCCTCTCCACAAGCTGCCATCTGCCATCTGCTGATGCAGCACATCATCAGGCTGCATGGTATTCCCATTGACATCGTCTCAGACCAGGGACCCCAATTCACATCCCCGGTGTAGAAGGCATTCTGCCGCTTCTTGGGTTCGACCGCCAGTTTTGACTTCAGGATACCATCCCCAAAGCAATGGTCAGGCTGAACATGTTAATCAGTCTCTGGAGGCCACCTTAAGGTGCATAGCAGCTGTGAACCCGGCCACCTGGAGCTCCCATTTGACCTGGGTGGAATATGCACACAACTCGGGTGATCTCCTCCTCCACTGGGCTCACGCCATTCGAAGCATCGATGGATTATATGCCACCTTTGCTGCCCATGGCAGAGAGGGGCCTCGCTGTCTCATACATGGAGGCCCATGTGCGCCAGTGCCGCTGTCTGTGGAGGGCCACGAGAGCTGCCCTCCTTCACTTTGTGGAGTGCAATAGACAGTATGCTAACCGCAGATGGGTGCTGGTGCCGAAGTACACAGTGGGACAGAGGATTTGGCTGTCCACCGACCAGATCCTGCTTAAAATGGAGTCCCGGAAGCTTGCCCCACGCAATCTGGGCCCATTTACTATCAAGTGGTTGATCAGTGATGTCACCGTTCAGTTGTCTATGTGCATCCATCCTACTTTCCACATCTCCAAGATCAAGCCTCTCTCCGCCAGTCCCCTCTGCCCTCCTCCGGATCCCCCACCGCCCCCCCGATCATCGACGGCCAGACCACGTACACAGTGGAGAGGATCCTAGACGTGCGTCGTCAGGGGCAGGGATGCCAATACCTCATTCACTGGAACGGATATGGTCCGGAGGAGAGGTCATGGATTCTGGGGTCGTTCATCTTGGACAAACGTATGATTTGGGCATTCCATTGAATCCATCAATGCAAGCCCAGTGGGATGCCAGGAGGCATCCCTTGAGGGGGGGCACTGTGATGATCAGGCGAGCATGCGCCCCCTCCTGTTCCTGTTTTCCCACTCTGGAAGATTGGACACACCTACGTGATTACACACCTGCTGCATCTGATGAGCCAGCGTATTTACGATCCAGCGTGAGGAGAGCGCATCGCTGGATCGTCTGGGTTTGCAGCCACAACTCTTGTCAAGCTTTGTTTCATTTTAAAAGATTACTTGTGCACTTGCCTTGTGTGTCCTGCTCCTCAGGTTGCTGCCACCCGCAGGTGTGTCACCGGAGCTGATCACGTTCACCTGGCCAGCGAGATCAAGATGTCCACCCAGGACTCTGCCTTCCCCCTGTCCTCTGGTCCTCGCTGGAGTTCCCTGCTGGGCTCCGCTCCTCAAGTAGTAAGTGCTTTCCCGCATTGTTCTCCCTTCGGAGAATCTGTCCCTGAAAATCTGTCTGCTCTCTCCCATAAGCTACGTGCGCTCCAGGGGGCCCCTGTCTTGCTGAAGATTTAAGTTGGCGTTTTTGTGTTTCGCTTTTCTTTAGTTTTTGCACTTTTATTTTCTGTGTTTTCAATAAATTTGTGAAAACTTTTCTTCTGAGTCTGAGTGATCGTTCTGCCAGCTCTGCATTTGAGTCTAACCCTGATCTGAATCATGACACATGCCTGATCTAAACAATGACTTAAGTTTGTTTTTATTATGTTTTTGTTTTAGATGGTTTGATTTCTTCCCTTTTACAAAAACAGGAGCTCCTGAACATAATGTTGCATAGGGCCCCAACTACAATAGTACCTATAGTGTCCCCCTCTATCTACTCATGAGAAAGTGTTCTGTTTATTGTCCCCCCAACAGTGAAATGAAATTGTTGCAGTTAAATAAATATTTTACATTTTCTTTTTTGCCTTTGGACAGCTTGATATCTGCAGGTTCGAGCAGAGATGCTGGAAGGAGTCCTTTCTGAGGAGGGAAAAAAAGAAAAATCAGGTCAGGATACATGCATGGTGATACACTGCAGCTAGGGGGTGCTATAGGCCTGTCACACAGCTACGTTGCCTCTGCCAAGCCTCCCCAAATCAAACTTATGGACTGTTTTCTAATCATTTTCAGGAGAAAAACAAAATCCTCAGGAATAGATGATACTAAGTTTATTGGAGACTCTAAAGTGGCCCTAGGTGTGAATGTGTGTGTGAATGGTGAAGGGACTGGCGCCGCACTGTGGCTGCCTCATCCATCCAGGTGGATGCCGTGTAATTTCCCCATTGTGGGACTAATAAAGGACTATAAAACGTAAATAAAATTATAAATATCTAGATGTTCTCTGATCCAAAAGAAGATTTTTTTTCAACTCTTAATGAATTTAAATGATAAATTCAATCATTTCTGTTCAGTACAAGTTAGAACATTTCTGACCAGTTAATAATTGGTGAAATCAAAAGTTACTGTTGAGTAAAAGTGCTCAGTCACCTGTCCGTCGTAGATGACCGTGGCCATCCCGTCTCTGTCCTCCTCACCAAACAAGAACACCATGGCCCCCCCGGGCACCGTCAGCTGACCCGGTCCCCGACCCATGTACGGAACCCGCATACGCATGTACCGAGAACCCCTGAAAACGTCAAAATAATAACAATCATCAGCATCATTTTTTTTAACCTCAGGGGTCTGCAACCCAAATATGATTGGAAATGTCCAAAAAAAAAAAGAAGAAGAAAGAAGTCTTAAATTTATGTTAAAAAAGTACATTACTGCAGTAAAAAGAAGTCTAAAATTTATATAAGAAAAATACAAATTTACAAGAAAAGGGTTTGAAATTTATGAGAACAAAGTTGATAATTTATGAAAGTTGCAAATTTATGCTATAAAATAAAGAAACTTTTTCCTCAAACTTGCAACTTTTTTCCTCACAAATTTGAAAATTTTTCTTATAAATTTGAAACTTTTTTCTCACAAATTTGCAACTTTTGTCTTCATAAATTTGCAACATTTTTCTGATAAAGTTGCAACTTTTTCCTCATAATAAATCTGAAACTTTTTCTCAAAAATTTGCAACTTTTTTCTTAAAAAATTGTGCTTTTTGTCTTTTAAATTTGCAGCATTTGTATGATTGCTTGTATGAATTTGCATCTTTTTTCTTGTCATTTTTAAACTTTTTTTTACGAATTTGCAACTTTTTGCAAGTTTATATAAGAAAAAAATATAAATTGACAAGAAAAAGGTTAGAAACCTATATGGAAAAAGTTTCAAACTTATGAGAACAAAGTTGATAAATGTGAGAGAAAGCTGAAAATTTATGCTAAAAAATACATATTTAGAAAGAAAAAACTTATCAGTACAAAATGTCTTAAATTTTAGTATGTAAGAAAAGCTGCAAATTCATAATAAATAAAATTTTAAAAATCTGAGAAAGTCACAAATTTAAGACAAAGAAATCATAGAAATTGCATGAAAAAACAGCAACATTTATGTTGGAAAAAGTCCGAAATTTACAAGATTTTTTAAAGTCAAAAATAAAAGGACACACTTGGATAAAAAGGACAAAATTTAGAAGAAAAAATGCTCATTTATGAGCTTTTGTGAAACTTTACTAGAAACAAATTATAATTTTTATAAAGTTGCCAATTTATAAGAATACAATGTAAATTTGTAAAAAAAAACATGAAGTAAAACTCTGTTATTTTAAGAGTCAGTTATAATTTGTGGCTGTTACACAATTTTTGGACAGAAATTCTTCACTTCTTCACTTTCAAAGTGCAGCAGAAATTTGATGTTTTTGTGTTTGTTGCATTGTTTCTGTGTGACGATCATTAAACGTACTGAGGTCCATCCACTTTAGGCTCGTAGTAACCAGGTTTCTGTGCAGAAGAAAAAGAAAAAGACAGTTAAAAACACTCCTAAAATCTTACCTCACAATAACGGCTCATAGATGTTCCGTCTCACCTGCTCTCTGAGAGGTTCAAATCCTCCAAAATCATCGTTGGGGATCATAGAGGAAATCACCTGCAGAGGAAGGTGACACAAGGAAAACTTACTCATTAACTAAGGGAGACATAAGCCTGTATCATGTTTTTGCCAAAGTATTTCAGGGTTTATATACTGTAGCACCATTTTCCACCCAGATTAAACACCCTTCTTCACACCGACCCATGTCAGTGCCATCCATCAATCTTACATATACCGCTGTTCCAGAGGTCCCGGTCGCGGAGGCAGCAGCTCAAACAGAGAAGCCTAGACTTCCCTCTGCCCAGCCAAATGCTCCAGCTCTTCTGAGAGGACACCAAGGTGTTCCCAGGCCAGCTGGGAGACATAGGGGAAGATTTACTAAGGCAGCGCAAATTAGCGAGTGCGCAATTTAGACAGAGCGCCTAAGGGAGTGGCCAATTTTTGCCAGTGATCTACTAAAAACACACAAAATTATGAACACAGACGCAGACACTTCATTTCAATAATGACCACCCATCCACCAAGAGCACCGCAAAACTGTACACAGGCACAGCTGATGAGGAGGCGGGTCATCAACACAGGCACAGCCAGTTCGGAGGAGCACAATATATAAATCTTTTTATAAGCTTTTGTTTAAGTGCAAACCCCACTAAAAACAGTTTATTTTTGTTCATTATATTTCAAAATTTAGATTTTCATTTAACATGGCAGACTTTTTTGTTTAATATGTATAAATGAAATATTTGATTTAAAAAGGACTATTCATGAATAAACTGATTATTTAACCGTGTTTGCTTTATTAACACTAGAATCATCAAGTTGGTCTGATGGAGACTCTGAGGTTTTATTATGTGAATAACTTTGTTTTAACAAAATCTACAGGTCTCCCAGTTCACAACTTTTTTTCAATACCATTGAGTTATGGTCTTGCAGTTTTGGGGGATGTATCTATGGATCGGTGCGCTCTTTTTCTTAATAATCTCATTGTTGTTTTCCTCCTATATTGTGTATCCTGAACTGGGAGAGAGAAACGGAGAGAAGAGGGAACTGAATTACCATTTTATGCACAGCAAAAAGAAATACTGTAAATATAGAAATATGGATAGAGGGGGGAAAAAAACGAAAAAAATTGGCAATGTGGAAGATGTTACTTCAAGAGCGAGGGGGAGCTGATAGGAGAGGGAAACTCCAGAGTCTGAGTCTGAACTGCCACAGAAAAAAGAAAAAAGTCAGCTGACACCATCTGTATGTCAACTGCAGGTATAAGGGCTCCTATTGTATCCTCTTTTATGGATACAAATTCATACAGTAGGCTATATATTTAAAAAAAAAATATTTAAAAAAAAAAATACAATATAAACAAATGAAATTTTAAAAAACTTCCGGTTGATGTCCAGTTCAGCATAACACCGATCTCTGTGAGACCATTGATATTCATATAATCTGTTCTTCTGTCATGCCAAGTAAAGTCACGGGCAGAGAGACGCTTCGGCTACACGCCCTCGGTTCTCGCCAGCGTCTCCTCCTGGCACCAACGATCGCTCTTATGTTAGGCGCAGATGAATTAAGACAAGCTTTTTTGGGGTGTTGAATCCTGGAGCATTTAAACACTCCCCTCCCTCAGATTTCCGCTTTGACATGACAACTCCCACAAATACATATGCAATGAGGCCAGGCACAAAATTAACATAGTCCACGCCTTTCCACCGCTAATTTTGCCCTGCGCCCTTTCATAAATCTCTACAGTAGTTTTTTTTAAAACCAAAATAGGGTTTTGTGATGGCACAGCACATTCGTAAATCTGCCCCATAGTCTCTGCAGCATGTCCTGGGTCTGTCCCAGGGTCTCCTCCCAGTGGGACGTGCCCAAAACACCTCAAGTGGGAGGCATCCAGTAGGCATCCTGAGTAGATGCCTAAACCACCTCAACTGGCTCCTTTCAATGTGGAGGAACAGCGGTTCTAGTGTGAGCCTCTCCTGGATGACTGAGCTCCTCACCCTATCTCCGAGGGTGAGTCCAGCAATCCTACGGAGAAAGCTCATTTTAGCCACTTGTTTCGGCAATCTCATTCTTTCAGTCATTACCCAAAGCTCATGACCATAGGTGAGGGGAGGAACATAGATTGAATGGTAAATCAACAGCTTTGCCTTAGAACTCAGCTCCCTCTTCACCACAACAAACCGGTACAACGTCCGCATCACTGCAGATGCTGCTTCGATCCATCTGTCAATCTCTCGCTCCATTCTCCCCTCACTCGTGAATAAGACCCCGAGACACTTAAACTTTTCTACTTGGGGCAGGAGCTCGTCCCCAACCTGGAGAGGACAATCCACCCTTTTCCAGCTGAGCATCATGGACTCAGACTTGGAGGTGGTGATTCTCATCCCAGCCGCTTCACACTTGGTAGCAAACTGTCCCAGTAAGACCTGTAGGTCATTGCTGGATGAAGCCAACAGGACAACATCATCTGCAAACAACAGAGATGAGATCCTGTGATCACTGAACATGGCACCCTCTGTTCTATGGCTGCGCCTAGAAATTCTGTCCATAAAAATTATGAACAAGATCAGTGACAAAGGCCAGCCCTGGCGGAGTCCAACTCTCACTGGAAATGAGTCCGACTGGGTGTTGGCAATACGAACCAAACTCTCACAACGGTCGTATAGGGACCGGATAGCTCATAGCAACAAGCCCAATACTCCATACTCCTACAGCACCCCTCACAACAGACAACGAGGAATGCGGTGGAATGCCTTCTCCAAGTCTACAAAACACATGTAGACTGGTTGGGCAAACTCCCACAAACCCTCGAGGATTCTCGAGAGGGTAAAGAGTTGGTCCAATGTGCCACGGCCAGGACGAAAACCATATTGCTCCTCCTGAATCTGAGGCTTGACCAGCGGCCAGACTCTCCTCTAGTACTCTGGCATAGACCTCCCCAGGGAAGCTGAGAAGTGTGGTCCCTCTAAAGTTGGAACACACCCTCTGGCCCCCCTTCTTGAGAGGAACCACCACCCCAGTTTGCCATGCTAAAGGTACTGTCCCCGATGTCCACGCAATGTTGCAGAGCTGTGTCAGCCATGACAGCCCTACAACATCCAGAGTCTGTAGGTACTCAGGGTGAATCTTGTCCACCCCCAGGGCCCAGCCACCAAAGAGTTTAACCACTTTGGCAACCCCAGCCCCTGTGATAGGCAAGTCATGCCTCTCGTCCTCGATCTCTGCTTCCTCTGTGGAAGGCGTGTCAGTGGGATTGAGGAGATCCTCAAAGTATTCCTTCCACCACCTGACGATGTCCCCAGTCGAAGTCAGCAGCACCCCATCCACATCATACACAGTGTGGACAGGGAGCTGCTTCCCCCTCCTGAGTCACCGGATGGTTTCCCAGAATCTCTTCAAAGCTCACCAAAAGTCTTGTTCCATGGCCTCACCAAACTCCTCCCACACCCAAGATTTTGCTTCAGCAACCACCCACTCCTAAACCACCTCAGCTGCTTTAGGAGTGCCACAATCCAACCAAGCTTGATAGGACTCCTCCTTCAGCTTGATGGCCCCCCTCACCAGTGGTGTCCATTATTTGGTTCAGGGGTTGCCACCACGAGATGCACCAACGAGCTTGCGACCGCAGCTCTTGGCAGCTGCTTCAATGATGGAGGTGGAGAACATGGCCCATTCAGACTCCATGTCTCCAAACTCCCTCGGAATGTAGTTAAAGTTCTTCTAGAGGTGGGAGTTGAAGAACTCCCGGATAGGGGCCTCAGCTAGATGTTGCCAGCACACCCTCACTATACGTTTGGGTCTATCAGGTCTGAATGGCATCCTCCCCTACCACTGGATGCAACTCACCACCAGATAGTGATCAGTTGACAGCTTTGCTTCTCTCTTTACCCGAGTGTTCAAGACATATGGTCGCAGGTCTGAAGACATGATAAAATCAATTACTGACCTGCGAGCTAGGGTGTCCTGGTGCCAGGTGCACATACGTATGGACACCCTTATACTTGAACATGGTGTTCGTTATGGACAAACTGTGGTTGGCACAGAAGTCCAATAACTGAACACCACTCGGGTTCAGATCGGGCAGGCCGTTCCTCCCATTCACACCCCTCCAGGTTTCACTGTTGTTGCTCACGTGTGCACTGAAGTCCCCAGTAGGACAATGGAGTCTCCAAGAGGAGCACTCTCCAGCACCCCAGTCAGAAGGGAGCATTAAGGCCATATTGATTCTATAACTGTATCTTGAATAAAAACTTATGTCGGTCCAAATATACAGTGGGGCAAAAAAGTATTTAGTCAGCCACCAATTGTGCAAGTTCTCCCACTTAAAAGATGAGAGAGGTCTCCAATTTTCGTCACAGGTATACCTCAACTATGAGAGACAAAATGAGGGAAAAAAAAAAAAATTCCAGAAAATCACATTGAAGGATTTTTAATGAATTAATTGGTAAATTCCTCGGTAAAATAAGTATTTGGTCAATAACAAAAGTTCATCTCAATACTTTGTTATATACCCTTTGTTGGCAATGACAGAGGTCAAACGTTTTCTGTAAGTCTTCACAAGGTTTTCACACACTGTTGCTGGTATTTTGGCCCATTCCTCCAAGCAGATCTCCTCTAGAGCAGTGATGTTTTGGGGCTGTCGCTGGGCAACATGGACTTTCAACTCCCTCCAAAGATTTTCTATGGGGTTGAGATCTGGAGACTGGCTAGGCCACTCCAGGACCTTGAAATGCTTCTTACGAAGCCACGCCTTCGTTGCCCAGGCGGTGTGTTTGGGATCATTGTCATGCTGAAAGACCCAGCCATGTTTCATCTTCAATGCCCTTGCTGATGGAAGGAGGTTTTCACTCAAAATCTCACGATACATGGCCCCATTCATTCTTTCCTTTACACGGATCAGTCGTCCTGGTCCCTTTGCAGAAAAACAGCCCCAGAGTATGATGTTTCCACCCCCATGCTTCACAGTAGGTATGGTGTTCTTTCTCCTCCAAACACGACAAGTTGAGTTTTTACAATAAAGTTCTATTTTGGTTTCATCTGACCATATGACATTCTCCCAATCCTCTTCTGGATCATCCAAATGCTCTCTAGCAAACTTCAGACGGGCCTGGACATGTGCTGGCTTAAGCAGGGGGACACGTCTGGTACTGCAGGATTTGAGTCCCTGGCGGCGTAGTGTGTTACTGATGGTAGCCTTTGTTACTTTGGTCCCAGCTCTCTGCAGGTCATTCACTAGGTCCCAGATCACTAGGTCACTAGGTCCCATGATCATTTTGACCCCACAGGATGAGATCTTGCGTGGAGCTCCAGATCGAGGGAGATTATCAGTGGTCTTGTATGTCTTCCATTTTCTAATAATTGCTCCCACAGTTGATTTCTTCACACCAAGCTGCTTACCTATTGCAGATTCAGTCTTCCCAGCCTGGTGCAGGTCTGCAATTTTGTTTCTGGTGTCCTTTGACAGCTCTTTGGTCTTGGCCATAGTGGAGTTTGGAGTCTGACTGTTTGAGGTTGTGGACAGGTGTCTTTTATACTGAAAACGAGTTCAAACAGGTGCCATTAATACAGGTAACGAGTGGAGGACAGAGGAGCCTCTTAAAGAAGAAGTTACAGGTCTGTGAGCCAGAAATCTTGCTTGTTTGTAGGTGACCAAATACTTTACCAATTAATTCATTAAAAATCCTTCAATGTGATTTTCTGGATTTTTTTTTTCTCATTTTGTCTCTCATAGTTGAGGTATACCTATGATGAAAATTGGAGACCTCTCTCATCTTTTAAGTGGGAGAACTTGCACAATTGGTGGCTGACTAAATACTTTTTTGCCTCACTATACATAAGGACCTAACTGTACATCTGAGATCATGACTCAGAAATCCTTCCTAAAGTTCTTATGCATGAACATCAGGAACCTTAAAATTGACCGAGAGAAGTGCTGGAGAACAAGGAAATCTCTGCCTCTTGGTCATAGTGTAGACCAGGGGTGTCAAACTCATTCCATGGAGGGCCAAGACCCTGCAGGTTTTACCTCCACCCAGTCTCTTCAGGAGGAAAACACCTGCTGAATTTCAAGAAATTCAGTGAAATCACCTGTTGAAGGTACTGGGTGGAGGTAAAACCTGCAGGGTCTTGGCCCTCCATGGAATGAGTTTGACACCAGTGGTGCAGACTTTATGTGACTGTGGTGAATCACTGCTGTGGTGTAATGAGTTTTTGTTTCTCTTCACCCACCTTTGCCTTTCCCAGAAAGTCTCTCTGCTGCAGCTGCTCCACGTCCTGTTTCCGAGGACGAAACACCACCCCCTCAGGGACCAGGAGAGGGACCAGAGCCTGTTTTTTCTGGATGAAAAACACACAAACATGTTAGTTCCTGTTTTAGAGTCATGGTATCAGTATCAATACTGAAGGAACAACACATTTTTTTGTGTAAATTTTCCCATAAATTTGCAACTTTTTGCTTAAAAATTTTGAATTTATCTCATCCATTTGCAACTTTTTTCACATACATTTACAACTTTTTTTCTTCCAATTTTTCAGTTTTTGTCTTGCAAACTTTTGACCTTTTCTTGTAAATTTGCAACTTTTTTTTCTCATAAATTTTCAGCTTCTTTCCTGTATTTTTTTCTTTTTTCTTGTTAATTTATGACATTTGTCCTCCTAATTCTACAACTTTTTTTCTTGTAAACTGTGGCTTTTTTTCTTTTAATTTAGCAACTTTATCATCATAATTGTGCAACATTTTTCTGACTCAAAACTTCTCAAAATCTGTGACTTTTTTCTGTGCAAATTTCTGACTTTTTTCTATAAATTTGCCAAAAAACAACCTTTTTTAAATGTACAACTTTTTCACCAGAAATTTGTAACTTTCTTCTTGTAAATTTGCATTTTTCCCCTAATAAATTTGCAACTTTTTTCTCCCAGTTTTGTAGTTTTTTGTCTTGCAAATTTTTGACCAGTTTTTTTGTAAATTTGCAACTTTTTTCCTTGTAAAATTGCAACTTTTTTCACATAAGTTTGACTTTTTTACTCATGAGCTAGAGATGTTTTTTCTTGTAATTTGCTATCTTTCTCATAAATTTTCACTTTTTTTCTCATTAATTTGAAAAATTTGTCCTCCGAATTCTACATCTTTTTTTCTTGTAAATTGTGGCTTTTTTTCTTTAAATTTTGTGCAGCTTTTTTCCTCAAATTTAAAACTTCTTTCTCAAAATTTTCTTCTTTGTAAATTTCTTCTTTTCTATTAAATGTGCAAAAAACACCCTTTTTTTTAGAATTCCACAACTTTTTCTCCACAAATTTGTAACTTTTTTCTTGTAAATCTGCATTTTTCCCCAAATAAATTCTCCACTTTTTCCTCCCAATTTTGCAGTTTTTATCTTGCAAATTTTTGACCTTTTTGTTTTTGGTAAATTTGCAGCATATTTTCCTCAAAATTTGAAACTTTCCTCATAATTTTGCAACTTTTTCTTATAAATTTGCAATTTTTTTCCTCATAAATCGAAACTTTTTTACTCATACAGTAGATTTGCACCTTTTTTCCTTGTAAATGTGCAACTTTTTCAAATTTAAAACTTCTTTCTCAAAATCACTTTTTTCTTTGTAAATTTCAGATTTTTTTTCCATAAATCTGAAAAAAAAAACCTTCTTTTTTGGAATGATTCTAACACACACCTTATGGTGCTGCCTAGACACATCATCAGTGATGTAACCTGCGGTCATTGGGTGTTTCGGGTCATTAAACATCATACACCCTCTCACAGGCGACCCAGCCAGGGTTGATCAAACCCTGACTTGTGTCTAGGTGGCTCGAGACGTCCACTGATCACTCCTTCTGATCCACAGCCATCGTGATGCTCTTTCAGCAGCATCAGTGATGTTCTTGATGGCTTTCTTGTGGAGTCTCCCTCTGATCCCCAACTGCTTGAGGGCCCTGCAGAGTGACTGACCGGCAAAACCTCAACAGTCAACCTCTATGGGGTAGAGCCAGGTCTTCTTCCATCCCTTACTACGGCAATCACCAACAAGCAACCCATACTTGGCCCTCTTCCTTTCAATGGCGTCTTCCATCCGGTCTTCCCAGGGTACAGTCAGTTCCAACAAGATCACCTGCTTGGAAGATTCTGACACAAGAACCATGTCTGGTCTGAGTGTGGTTATTATGATGTTGTCAGGGAATCTCAACTGTCTTCCCAGGTCAACCTTCAGTTGCCAGTCTCGTGCAGTTGCCAGAAGCCCCCCAATGGGTTTGTGCAATGCTGTGGCTTCTCACCAGCTTTGATGAAGGGTACGGCATGCTTTGCTGGGTGTTGCTGCCTGCTGAAAGAGATCCCTGCACTGATTGACTCTGCTACAGCCTTCAGTACCTGGTCGTGCCTCCACCGATAGCACCCCTCACTGAGGGCTCTCAGGCAGCTACTTAGGATGTGTTCCAGGGAACCTCTTTGCTGGCACAGAGAGCATGAAGGGGCTTCTATCAGGCCCCAAGAGAAGAGGTTGGCTGGGCTTGGAAGAACATTGTACACCGACTGGATCAAGAATTTGATCAGGTGTGGCTCCGCTCTCCAGAGCTCTGACCAGGAGACTTTATGTTCCATTGCCTCTTCCCACCTGGTCCATGCCCCCTGCTGGTGCATTCCAACTATCCTGCTGGTTCGTGTTTCCTCCACTCCCACTCTGATTTTATCATGAACCAACTGACGTCTTTCCCTTCCCTGGACCTTGCTGTACTGAGGTCTTGGGTTGCTCCCAAGGCCTGCCCGCCCTGCTGCAACTGTCCCCACCAACTCTTTGAACTGCAGCCGTGCCTCAACCTGTTCAACAACTTCATGGGCTTTAAATTTCCTGCCCATCTTCACCTGAATACCAGCCAATGAGACTTTGATGTCACTAGAATCTCTGTACAGCATCACTTCTCTTGCCCGGGAAACTATGAATTCCTCTGACAGACTACTGAATGGGAGTTGAAGCTTGTTGTTTCTCCCATATAAGGCAATGCTGCTGAGGCTGCGAGGCAGGCCCTACCACCTACGCAAGAAGTGGCTGATCTTCTTCTCAAAACCTTCAACGGTGCTCAGTGTAACATCATAGATAAGCAGAGGCCAGAGGAGTCATGGTAGGATGCCATGCTGGTAAATCCAAGCCCTGAATTTTCCTGGCAACCCTGACTTGTCTATCTCTCCAAGCCAGGTTCCTAGTTGATTGCTGGTCTCTTGGAGAGTGGCTGTGGCCCTTAGTGTACTATTGAAAACCTTTCCCACGCTCTTGACTGGCTTCTCAGTAATTGATGGAATCTGGACTCCTCTGATGAAAAATCTAAACTTATCAGAAACCTTTCCCTTCTTCACAACTAGGGCTCGGGACTTTGATGGTTTAAAGTCCATTCGTCCCCAGCTAATGAGACGTTCAAGGCCTTGAAGGATCCACCTGCAGCCCGGGACTGATGTTGTAGTCACCGTCAAATCATCCATAAATGCTCTAATGGGGGGCTGTCGCACACCTGATCTAGTGAGTGGACCTCTGCACTCCAACTCTGCTGATTTTACAAGCATTTTCATGGCCAGGGCAAATAAAATCACTGAGACAGTGCAGCCGGTGTTGATTCCCTTCTCTAGCCGATGGAATGAGGATGACACTGTTCCAGAGGTAACTCTCAAGCTGAAGCAGTTATAGTAATCCATGATTAGGTCTCTGATCTTGACTGGAATGTGATGCCGGACAAGTGAGATTTCCACCAGTTTATGGGGAATTGACCCATAAGCGTTTGCAAGGTCAAGCCACAGTACTGCTCGAGCTTCACGGATCAGTTGTGTGACAATTCCCGTGTGTTCAATGCAGCCTGCCATTCTTGGAATTCCACCCTTCTGTACAGCTGTATCAATGTACCCATTCCCAAGAAGGAATTCTGTCATGCGACAAGCAATAATACTGAAGAAAATCTTTCCCTCAGTGCTGGGGAGTGAGATGTTCCTGAACTCCTCAATGGTGGTTTGAGTTCTCCTCCTTGGGAATCCAAACACCCTCTGCGAATCTCCATTGCTGTGCTACTCTTCCCCTTCTCCAGATGACCTTGAATATTTTCCATAGTCTCTGTAGAAGTCTTGGGCACCTCTTGTAGACTACATAGGGTACTCCACTAGGGCATGGTGCAGAGCTAGTTTGAGCTGCCTTGACAACCTCCTCGGTCTTGCTCAACAATGGCTCCTTAAGGTTAAATGTTATGGTTAGTTCTGGTGGGGCTATCAAGTTACTACATGGACCAAGATCATGCTGTCTTTCAGCGTCACTATAGCTGGCCATGAGGTAACTGTTAACCTCTTCCTGAGTGCAGGAAAGTCGCCCACTGTGCTTTTGTCCAAGGAAAAGAATTCTACAACTTTTTCCTCCCACTTTTGCAGTTTTTGTCTTACAAGTGTTTGACCATTTTTTGTAAATTTGCAACTTTTTATCATAATTTTGCAATTTTTTTCTCATAAATTTAGATAAATTTTTTTACAAGTCTGCGTCCCAAAGACTGCTGAGTATGCCAAATTTATGAAAAATTTCACAAATTTATTGGAAATAAATACACTACCATTCAAAAGTTTGGGGTCACTTAGAAATTTCCTTATTTTTGAAAGAAAAGCACTGTTTTTTCAATGAAGATAACTTTAAACTAATCAGAAATACACTCTAATATCTAATATACATTGCTAATGTGGTAAATGACTATTCTAGCTGCAAATGTCTGGTTTTTGGTGCAATATCTACATAGGTGTATAGAGGCCCATTTCCAGCAACTGTCACTCCAGTGTTCTAATGGTACAATGTGTTTGCTCATTGCGTCAGAAGGCTAATGGATGATTAGAAAACCCTTGTGCAATCATGTTAGCACAGCTGAAAACAGTTTAGCTGGTTAGAGACGCTATAAAACTGACCTTCTTTTGAGCAGGTTGAGTATCTAGAAAAAAATATTATTTCAAATACAAATCATTATTTCTAACCTTGTCAATGTCTTGACTATATTTTCTATTCATTTTACAACTCATGGTGGTAAATAAGTGTGACTTTTCATGGAAAACACAAAATAATTGTCTGAGTGACCCCAAACTTTTGAACGGTAGTGTATGTATGTTTACAAAACCAAATCACATATTCATAAGAAACTGAAATTATGGCCTGTAGCGCTTAGAATTAAAATAGGTGTGAGGATTTTTAGATGGACCTGTACATGCTGTTCTCAGTCAGTCTGACTGAGTTTCCTCTTATTGTCTTTCTTATCCTAGAAAATATCATTACCTGATCAGCAGCTGCAGCAGCCAGGAATGATAAATGGACCCCAGCCAATGACTCAGTTGTTTACAGGAAGTTCAGCTTTTCTCTTTTCCTTATTACATCTACAGTCTTTCTTCACCCTGGAAATTGTCCTTATTTTTATTTCCTTATTAGGTAATGATAATAATAAACAAGGCTTCAGTCTGTTGCTGTAACTGCTGTTTTACCTTAGCTTTCAGCTATAGATATTTTTGTGGCTCCATGCATGCATCCCCTCCTCTACAACTGTGCACTGACCATTGCTTTGGATGGTTGACCCCAGGTATTTAAACTCATCTACCTTCACCACCTCTACTCCTTCCATCTTCACCATTACACCTGCCTCCCTCTAATTGACACTCATGTATTCTGTCTTACTTCTACAGACTTTTCATTCCTCTTCACTCCAGAGCATACCTCCACCAGTCCTGGTTCTCTTCCTCCTGCTCCCCACTCTCTCTACATGTCGTATGTGACTGGAATTTCCCCATTGTGGGACTAATAAAGGCTTAGCTTATCTTATCATCATAGTCCACGGAGACTCCTGCCTGACCTTGTTTGCCTTCCTGTCCATAACCACTGCAATGAAGAAGGGGATCATTATCAGGCTGACTAATATGCATTCCTAGCCTGGGCGTTAGCATTCCTACGGTGACTATTAACATTCCTACGGTGACTATTATCATTCCTAGGCTGAGTATTAGTATTCCAAGACTGACTATTAGCATTTCCAGACTGGCCATAAGCATTTCTAAGTTAACTATTAGCATTCCTAGCCTGACAATTAGCATTGCTCTGCTACCTATTACCATTTCTAGACTGGCCGTTAGCATTGCTAAGCCAAATATTAGCATTCCTAGGCTAACAATTATTATTCCTAGGTTGATTATTAGCATTCCTATGCTAACTATTACCACTTTTAGACTGTCCATTAGCATTCCTAAGATGACTATTAGCAGTCCTAGGCTGATGATTATTAGCATTCCTAGGCTGATGATTAGCATTCCATAGATGGCCATTAGCATTTCTAGGCTGATTATGAGCGTTCCAAAAATTGCTACAAGGATTCCTGGGCTATTAGCATCCCTAGGATGACTATTAGCATCTCCAGGATGATAATTAGCATTTCTAGGCTGACAATCAACATTTCTAGACTGTCCATTAGCATTCCTAAGCCGACTATTAGCAACCCTAGGATGACAATTAGCATTCCTAGGCTGCGCATTAGCATTCCATGAACGGCCATTAGCATTTCTAGGCTGATTATGAGCTTTCCAAAAATTGCTACAAGGATTCCTGGGCTATTAGCCTTCCGAGGACAGCTGCTAGCATTTCTAAAACAGACCTTTGTACAATCAGCTGCCAAATAGAAAAAGAGAAGGGCCAAAATCAACAGTTGATCAAGCTAGCGTCAAAGCTACCTGGAATCCGCCTGTCATTCCTACAGCACACCTTGCCACCATTTCGCTGTCCTCATACATGTCCTGCACCACACTCACATGCTTCTCTGCCACTCCTGACTTCCTCATACAATATCACCCTATCGTATGCTTCCTATATAGCCACAAAGACGCAGTGTAACTCCATCTGACCTTCTCTATACTTCTCCATTAACGCTCTTGAAGCAAACGTTGCATCTGTAGAACTCTTTCTCGGCATGAAACCATACTGCTGCTCATTGATTGTTACCTCTCTTCTTAACCTGGAATTTATAACCTACAGTGGCTATAAGAGCTAAACCCCACCAGCATTAGCCTGATGGTTTAAAGCTGCTAAACTCCGATAACAGAAATACAGCTGCAGCACAAGGTCAAACCTCTCCATTTTAAATTTTTTTTTTAATTTTGGTGTCCTCTCACCTGGACGCTCTCGACAGCTGCCTCGATGTTCCCACTTCTCAGTCCTGCCACTGCTCCCACTGCTCCTCTCTCCTGGGAGGATGATAGCAGCACATCCACGGCCTGCTCCCACTGGCCCATCCGACAGTACACAGCTGCTGCGTTATACAGCACCTGCAGGGACATTGGGAAAGATGGTTCACAGCACCGAACTGTTGTTTAACTGGTGGGAAAAACTCCCACTGGGGATTCATTTCCCATTAAAAAAAATCACAGCCATTTCTGGCTATAAATGTGCAACTGTTCCAGGATCCTTCAGCCCACAAGCTAGAAGTTCACCCTAAACATTTTGGGGGGAAGAATTAAAATTACCTTAAACTTTTCTTACCTTTTTTCATTAACTTTGCAACTTTTTTCTCATAGATAGTTTATTTCGAACACAAAATTATAACAAATACAAGTAAATGGCAAATGCAATAAAGTAACATTATACACTGTTCGAAAGGGAGAAGGAAGAAGTGAACACTTATTAATTCCATCTCCTCTTTTCCATAGATACACCCATGTGAATTTTATACAAATTACCACCTTTAAGACCCCAAGTAAACAATTTACTGTATTTTTTTACAAATCAACATTAACACCCATCCATTCTAACATACAATGAAGTCCATACATCAAAACCAGCCTCAAACAACACAGATATACACAGTGCTGTCCCACCCACCATTCCATAGTGTCCCATAATATCCCAGAGTGAACATAATGAATCGTACATATAACCACTACCCTTCTAACATATATCCTTTCAGCAAATGGTGCTTATACCTCTTTTTGAATTGATTTCTGTTTGTACATAGTTTCAGTTCCGGCTCTAGACTGTTCCACAAATCCACCCCACAGACAGATATGCGCATACTTTCTTGGTTGTACGTATCTTGGGTTTTGTAAAGTTTAAGTCTCCCCTCAAATTATGATCATTGTCTCTTTTTTTAAATATTTTTTGTATATTAGTTGGTAGTTGATTATTAATTGCCCTGTACATTACTTGTGCTGTCTTAAATTTAACTAAATCGATGAACTTTATGACATGTGACTTTAAGAACAACGAATTGGTATGGTCTCTATATCCTGCATTGTTTATTATCCTTATAGCTCTTTTTTGTAATGTGCATATTGACTGTAGGTTGGTCTTGTAAGTGTTTCCCCAGACTTCTACACAGTAGTTAAGATAAGGTAAAAACAGTGAATTGTACAATAAGACCAATGATTTATAGTCCAAGATGTGTCTTGTCTTCCCCAGTATGCCTATACATATTGCTAATTTGGCCCGGATGTGACTGATGTGAGGTTTCCAGCAGATTTTATTGTCTAGCGTCACCCCCAGAAACTTATTTTCCTGTACTGTTTCTATTCTGGTATCATCTATCGTTACCATTATTTCATGATTTATTTTATAATTTCCAAACAACATAATCTTTGTTTTTTTTAGATTTAGAGATAATTTATTTTTGTTGAACCACTGCGTTAATTTTTCCATTTCAGTTGTGACCACCTCTAAAACCTGCTGCAAATTCTCACCAGTGCAAAGGATATTTGTGTCATCCACAAACAAAATAAATTTCAGAATTTTTGATACTTGGCATATGTCATTTATATATAAAATAAAGAGTTTGGGTCCCAAAACTGACCCCTGGGGCACACCACAAGTGATGTCCATGAAGGGTGATTTGTGCTCACCAATTTGTACAAATTGTTGTCTGTTACTTAAATAACTTTCCACCCAACTCAGTCCAACCCCTCTTATCCCATACCTTTCCAGTTTCCTTAGTAGTATTCTGTGGTCAATGGTGTCAAAAGCTTTCTTTAAATCTATAAATACTCCTACAGCAACATTTTTTTTATCTATACAACTAGTAATTTCTTCTATAAGTTCGATCAGTGCCAAAGATGTAGATTTATCTGCTCTAAAACCATACTGGCTATCTGTAAGGAGGTTGTGTTTTTCAGTGAAATCATCCAGTCTCTTAGTGAAGATTTTTTCAAGTATTTTGGAGAATTGTGAGAGTAAAGAGACTGGCCTGTAATTTGTGAAGCGATGACTGTCTCCTGTTTTGTATAGAGGTATTACTTTTGCTATTTTCATTTTGTCTGGAAATGTACCAGTTTGAAATGACAGGTTACAGATGTGGGTGAGTGGCTTAACAGTTCCCTCAATTACTTTTTTCACTATTGTCATGTCGATTTCATTCCAGTCCGTTGATTTTTTGTTCTTAAATTTACTCACAGTCTCGATAATTTCCTTTTCAGTAACTGCACCCAAAAAGATTGTTTGGATTTCTATCTTCTATTTCATTCACAGAACCACTGTAGTTTGTTTCTGGTGTCACTATTGATTTTGCTAATTCAGGACCAACGTTTACAAAAAATTTATTGAAACCACTGACCACATCTTCCATATTATTTATCAGATTGCCATTTTCGATAAAATATTCTGGATAATTTGCATTCTTAGGACAATTACTAATAATCCCATTGAGTACTTGCCATATTCCTTTTGTTATTTTTGTTATCTTCTAGTATTCTGTTGTAATATTCTTTCTTACAGGTCCTCATTATAGTAGTAAGCTTATTTTTGTATCTTTTATATTTGATCTCAGCTTCCACCATTCTGCATTTAATGAATTGTTTATATAATGTATTCTTCTTTTTACATGCATTTATTAACCCCTTGGTGACCCAAGGAATATTTTTTTTTTTTTTTGTTGTTGTTGTTGTCTGTCACTGTATTGTTTTATAGGACAGTATTTATTGTACAATGATTGAAATATTTGTAAAAATTTATCATATGCTCTATTTATGTCATTTTCATCATAAACTATCTTCCAATCTTGTATTAATAATTCCTTTGTCAGTAAATGCATTGATTCTTCGGTTCTTATTCTTTTATATTTAATATTTTTGGTATACTTTTTCTTCCTATAATCACATTGATAGACAACAAAAATCGGCAGGTGGTCACTGATATCATTCAATAAAAGTCCACTCCTGATATTATTTTCCATGTTTGTGAATATGTTTGTGATGTTTGTGAAAATGTTTGTGAATATGTCATAAATTTGTGACTGTTTTCTTGTAAATTTGTGATTTTGTCTCATAAATTTGAGATTTTTTACTTGCTACTTTTTCATGCAACTTTTTTCTCATAAATTTGTGACTTTTTTCATAAATTTGCAACTATTTTCTTGTAAATTTGGGACTTTTTTTCTTATAAATGTGCTACTTTTTTCTCCCAAATTTGTAACTTTTTCTTGTAAATTTGTGACTTTTTTCTTGTAAATTTGACAGTTTTTACTTGCTTCTGTTTTCATTGAGTTTTTCTTGTAAATTTATGAAATTTTTCTCATAAATTTACAACTATTTTCTTATAAATTTGCTGCTTTTTTCTTTATACATCTGTGACTTTTTTACTTGTAAATATGCCAGTTTTTGTGTGACTTTTTTCTTGTAAATTTGTGACTTTTTCTTGATTATTTTTCTCCCAACTGTTTTATTTCTAAATCTGCAACTTTTTTCTCATAAATTTGGGACTTTTCCTTTTAGATTTAATTTTTTTTTCTTAAAAATTTCCAACTTTTTTTCCTTGTAGATTTATGACTTTTTAGTTGTAAACATGCTACTTATTAGTGACTTTTTCCCATAAATTTGTGACAAGTTTTTTTTTGTAAATTTGTGACTTTTTTCCTCATAAATTTGAAACTTTTTTCTCATGAACTTGCAACTTTTTCTCTCCTGAATTTCCAAGTTTTTCTTATATTCCCATCTGTTTCCTTGTAGATTTGTGACTTTTCATTTGTACATGTGCTACTTTTTTGTCTGACTTTTTTCTCCCAAATTTGTGATTTTTGTCTTGTAAAAATTATGACTTTTTTCTCATAAATTTGAGAATTTTTTCTTGCAAACTTGACTGTTTTTCTTCAAAATTTGCAACTTTTTCTCATAAATTTGGGGCTTTTTTCTTTTAGATTTAATTTTTTTCTTCTAAATTTGTCATTTTTTCTTTCTTTGTAGATTTACAGCTTTATCTTCAATATTGCAGCTTTTAGAATTTTTTTTTTGGGGGGGGGGCAGAAATTGTTAAAAAAAAAAAAGTCTCTGTGTGAAGCCAAACTACATTTTAATTTTTCAGTTTAAGAACAAACTGCCTCCTGTATGGCTACCGTCTGCTGTTTGTGTTTTATTTTATTTCCCTATAAAATCTGACAGCAGCAGCATTATTAATCTTATTATTTTTATCCCCGTATTCATCAGGGGAGGCATCTGTGATTTAAATGTTTGTGTTTCAGCTCTGATTTAACCATCAGGAGGCTTGTGCCAGTTTCTCTCCACCTTTCAGAAGAAAAAGAAAGAAAGAAACTTTAAAACCATTGTTTTTGAAGTGCAGCCCGATGAATTATTTATCCTTTTTTATATTAAATGTCTCAAAGAGTTTCCTCCTCACTGACACTTGGAATAAACTCTTCTTTTCTGTGCCTTTTTATCTAGAAAAAAAAGAAAATACGCAATGACTGTTCTCTGTGAAAATTGTCTTGTAAATCTGCAACAAGAAATGAAAAGGCAAATAAGATTTGAAAAAAAGTGAAAAAAATATTAAAATTTTTTAAGTGCATCTGTATTTCCTCATAAATTTCTGATTTTTTTTCTCTTTTTTAACATTGCAGCTTTCTCAGCAAATTTGCAACTTTTTAAAACAAATGTTCTCTTAAATTTTCAGCATTTTTTTTTAAGTTTGCCATTTGTTGCTTTCTCATAAGTGTATCTGGTTTGCCCTTAATTTTGCAGCTTTCTCCATGAATTTGCTACATTTTCTGTGTGATTCTGTTAGAATACACTTTATTGTCCCCCTTGGGAAAATTTGCTGCGGACTCACGGTGCTGACACAAACCGGCTCCCATCGAACAACAAGGCATCACATCACATGTCATCTGCTCACATATATTGTACACCACCCCTATTGCACGCCGTACCATAGCTGCCTCATCCATCCAAGTAGATGCCCTGAATTTCCCTCTGGGGATTAATAAAGTATACAAAAAGATCACCATGCTGCTGTACAATCCTAGGAGCAATTTAGGAGCCTAATAGAAGCAGGTACAAATGAGTTTTTAAAATGGCTTCACCTGCATTTTGGTACTCTGTATCTTCTACCAGAAGGCCAGAGCTCAAACTCAGAATGGAGGATGTGTGAGGGGTCCTGCAGAACTCTCTGTGTCTGCCTGCACACACACTGCTCATAAATGGCCTTAAGGGAGAGCTTTTCAGTTCTCCCCACTGCCTTCATGGCACCCTGAACCAGACGCTGCAGCTTAGATTTGGCCTGCACAGAAATATTGCTGAACTGCACACACATCTCACACCTTATGATGCTCTCCAGCACTGCCTGGTAAAATAAAAACATTATTTTGTCACTGACTCCAACTGTCACACCGCGCCGCTCATCAGCGGCGCCACCTGCACGCACACCTGCACATCATCAGCGGCGAGGGATTTAAGCCGCCTCACCCTGGGCTTCAGCCTGAAGCCGTCAGACTTCCCTACGCATCGCTGTGAGTTCCCTTTCATTCTCAGCTGATCATTCCGGTAAGAAGATCTTACCTTTTTTCTCCTCCAAGTCTGCTCCCCTGTGCACAGGTGGATTTCCCGGCGGCGGACTACTCCTCTCCATCGCCTGTTCCTCGCTGCTGCACCGGGCTTTCCAGGTGGCTGTCTACCGGACCTCGTCCCTTGCTGTGCCAGTCATCCGTCCTGTCCAAGTAAGCTCCTCTCTCGCTTATATATCTCCTGTGTTGGTGTGTGCCCGTCACCCTTCTCCCTGTGCTTTTCCCATAGGGTTGTCCGGCTGTACGGTCTCCTGCCTCTGTGCCCGAAGCAGACGCCGCCACCAACACATTCACATCTCGCAGACACACATTCATACACTCCTGTTGTTAATAAAGCTATTTGAGCTACTCTGAGCCTGTGTGTGTGCGTCTCCTGAGCCATGCGTTATGTCAGTACGGCTTCAGCAGAGCGGCTCGGCAGACGGCAGGCTCGCACACCGGCTTACCACTCTCGAGGCTCGAGTGGACCAGATAGCTTTTCAGCAACAGGTGATTTTTAATCAGTTGATTATTATAAATAACCGATTGGACCGCTTGGACCCCCAACAGCCGTTCCCCCCGGCTCGTCAGGGTGGCGCGGCTCCTGCTGCTCCAGCGGCCGTCCAGCAGGCTCCGGATGCACCGGCTCGGCTCACGTCCATTCCAACCCCAGCCCGCTTTAGCGGTAAGCTCGGCGGAGCGCGGGGGTTCATAATGCAGTGTGAGTCCGTTTTCCACCGTGTGCCCGGAGACTTTCCCTCAGATCATAGCCGGATTGGTTATATCGGGAATCTCCTAGAGGGGCGAGCATTAACTTGGACCTACGCCGTTATGGCGAGGCCCAGTTATGCCACCCTCACGTATGACCAATTCGTGAGACGCTTCCTGGAGGTCTTTGACCACTCTCTTACTGAGACGCTCCAGGTCGATCGGCTTCTCAGCCTCCAGCAGGGAAGCCGGTTGGCAGCGGACTATGCGGTCGACTTCCGGGTAGCGGCGGAGGAATTGGGCTGGGAGGAACGCTCCCTCTGTGGCCTTTTCCTCCGCAGTCTCAACGATGATCTGAGGGATGAACTGGCTGGGCGGGATATCCCGGAGACTCTAGCGGAGCTAACATCCCTAGCGATCAGTTTGGACAACAGGCTGCGCGAGCGCTCCTCGGGGCAGAAGTCGTCTTCTTCTCGCCCTCGTGGAGTCTCGCCGCGCCTGTTCCAAGCTCGCCCCCTGGCGACGCCGCCACCATCGTGCCCCGAGGAGTCGGAGCTGATGGTGACGGGTTGGACAAAGCTTTCCCCTGCGGAGAGACAACGCCGCCGTGAGTTGGATCTCTGCATGTATTGCGGAGATGACCAACACACGGTGAAGCTTTGCCCACGGAAAGCCAGTCGGCGGGGTCCGCGAGTCACTGTAGGGGGCCTCGCGGATGTCAATCGGTTAAGTCCCCTCACACAATTGAAACTGCCCATCCGTTTTTGTCACAACTCCACTGGGCATTTCACCCACGCACTGGTGGATTCGGGCGCGGAGGGAAGTTTTATTTCACAAAGCCTGGCAACCCGATTGGGCATCCGCTGTCAGGCACTAAGGAACCCTATCTCCCTGGTCAACCTCTCTCGTGCCTCCCTGGGGAGAGTAACACACCAGACCATCCCCGTCCCGGTTATTATCTCTGGAAACCACCGGGAGGAGATAACCTTTTACGTCCTGCCCAACTCTGTGTCGCCCGTCATCCTGGGGTATCCCTGGCTACGCCTCCACAACCCCGTTTTGGATTGGAAGTCCGCCGGGGTGTCGGCTTGGAGCACGTTCTGCATGAGCATCTGTCTACAGTCCGCTGCCTGCTCTCCGTCCGCTTCTCCTTCACCTACGGACGCTGCGCCCCCGGACCTGTCCCTGGTGCCATTGGAATTTCACGACCTGGGTATGGTGTTCAGCAAGTCCAAGGCGATGTCTCTCCCTCCTCATAGGCCCTATGACTGTGCAATCAACCTCTGCCAGGGGGCACCCTTACCCTCTGGGCGACTCTACAGTCTGTCGGCGCCGGAGAAGGAGACCATGAACTCTTACCTCAAGGAGTCGCTGAGTGCTGGGATAATCCGCCCGTCGTCATCACCTGTGGGGGCAGGATTCTTCTTCGTCGGTAAGAAGGACGGATCCCTCCGTCCTTGCATTGACTATCGTGCCCTTAACGACATTACGGAGAAGGATCGCTACACCTGCCCCTCATGGACACCGCTTTCCACTCCCTCCAGGGGGCGACTTGGTTCACCAAGCTGGATCTACGCAGCGCATACCACCTCGTCCGGATCCGGGAAGGAGATGAGTGGAAGACAGCCTTCCGTACCCCGAACGGCCACTTCGAATACCTGGTGATGCCGTTTGGGTTGACCAACGCTCCAGCCGTCTTTCAGCGCCTCATCAATGACGTCCTCCGGGATTTTAATGGCCTTTTTGTGTTCGTCTACCTGGATGACATTCTCATCTTCTCCAAGTCCAGGGACGAGCACCAGGTCCACGTGAGGCGGGTCCTCCAAAGACTGCTGGAAAACTGGTTGTACGTGAAGGCCGAGAAATGCGAGTTTTACGCGAAGACAACATCCTTCCTCGGGTTCATCATCTCCCACGACCAGGTGCTTCCGGACCCAGAGAAGGTGAAGGCGGTGGTGGAATGGCCCACACCTGCATCAAGGAAGCAGGTGCAGCAGTTCATTGGGTTTGCGAACTTCTACCGCCGCTTCGTCCCAAATTTTGGCACCATCGTCGGCCCGCTGACCCGCCTCACGTCCCCTAAGGTCCCGTTCCGGTGGACCGAAGAGGCCGCGGCTGCCTTTCAGGCGCTGAAGGCGGAGTTCTCCTCCTCCCGGGTCCTTAGCCAAGTCAACCCTGCGCTGCAGTGCATCGTGGAAGTGGACGCTTCGGACACAGGAGTGGGGGCGGTGCTATCCCAGCGGTCGCCAGATGACGGAGTCAAACGGCCCTGCGCCGTCTTCTCCCGGCGCTTGTCCCCGGCGGAGCGGAATTACGACGTGGGGGACAGAGAGCTCCTCGCCATCAAGCTCACGCTACAGGAGTGGCGTCACTGGCTAGAGGGGGCGGACCTGCCGTTCGTGGTCCTGACGGACCACAAGAACTTGGAGTACCTTAGATCTGCCAAGCGCCTGAACGCCCGCCAAGCGCGCTGGTCCTTGTTCTTTGCCAGGTTCCAATTTAACATCACCTTCAGGCCTGGCTCCAAGAACGGCCTGCCCGACGCCCTCTCTAGGCAATTCGCCCCTGAGGAGTCGGAGGACACGGTCCACACCATCCTACCCAGGTCGTGCGTCGTGGGAGCCGTCACCTGGGACATTGAGAGCAAGATCCGGAAAGCGCAGGAAGTGGAACCTGACCCTGGCAGCGGACCGGAGGGGAGGCTGTTCGTGCCATCCACGGTTCGGGGGGAAGTCATCCACTGGTTGCACACATCCAAGCTCACCTGTCACCCTGGCTCCTCCCGGATGATTGACCTCCTCCAGCGGTCCTTCTGGTGGCCGGGCCTGCGGAGGGACGCTGCCCGCTACGCCCGGGCCTGTCCAGTGTGTGCCACCAACAAATCGGGTAATGCCCCTCCAGCGGGTTTGCTCCAGCCTTTGCCCATCCCTGGCAGGCCCTGGTCGCATATCGCCCTGGATTTCGTCACCGGACTCCCAGTCTCTAACACCTACGACACCGTCCTGACCATCGTGGACCGCTTCTCCAAGGCGGCACACTTCGTCCCCCTACGAGGTCTCCCAACTGCCCTGGAGACGGCGGACCTCCTAATCCAGCACGTGGTCAGGCTGCATGGGATTCCGGTGGACGTGGTCTCGGACCGGGGGCCCCAATTTGCTTCAGAAATTTGGAAGTCGTTTTGCAACGCCCTAGGAGCCAAGGTGAGCCTCTCCTCCGGCCATCACCCCCAAACCAACGGGCAGTGTGAGCCGACCAACCAGGAGCTGGAGGCTGCGCTCCGCTGCGTGACGGCGTCCAAACCAACGTCCTGGAGTAACCACCTCGCCTGGGTTGAATACGCCCACAGCACCGCTCGCTCTTCTGCTACAGGGATGTCTCCCTTTAAGGCGTCCCTGGGTTACGACCCCCCGCTGTTCCCGGCGCAGGAGAGTGAGGTAACTGTCCCCTCAGTACGGGCGCATCTCAGGCAGTTCCGCTCCATCTGGGCGTCAGCGCGCAATGCGCTTTTACGCACGGCGGAGCGCAACAGAGCCGTGGCGGACCGGCACAGAAGACCTGCCCCGGCGTACAGAGTTGGTCAGGAAGTCTACGTGTCGACCCAGGATGTGATTTTAAAGGGCGAGAGGAGGAAGCTGGCACAGCGCTTTATGGGCCCATACCCCATCACCAGGATCATCAACTCGGTGGCTGTGCGTGTAGCTATTCCCCCCTCCCTCCGCATCCACCCCACCTTCCACGTGTCCAAGGTGAAGCTGGCAGTCTCCGACCCCCTTTGCCCTCCTCCTGCTGCGCAGCCCGCGCCCCGGATGATTGATGGCCATCCGGCCTGGCCCGTCTCCTCCATCCTGGACTCCCGGCGCCGGGGTCATGGGTTGCAGTACTTGGTGGACTGGGAGGGCTATGGGCCTGAACATCGGCAGTGGGTACCCTCGTCGTTTGTGTTGGACCCATCGCTCATCGCTGAATTCCACCGAGCGCACCCAGAGAAGCCATCGCCAGGAGGCGCTGCTAGAGGGGGGAGTACTGTCACGCCGCGCCGCTCATCAGCGGCGCCACCTGCGCGCACATCTGCACATCATCAGCGGCGAGGGATTTAAGCCGCCTCGCCCTGGGCTTCGGCCTGAAGCCGTCAGACTTCCCTACGCATCGCTGTGAGTTCCCTTTCATTCTCAGCTGATCATTCCGGTAAGAAGATCTTACCTTTTTTCTCCTCCAAGTCTGCTCCCCTGTGCACAGGTGGATTTCCCGGCGGCGGACTACTCCTCTCCATCGCCTGTTCCTCGCTGCTGCACCGGGCTTTCCAGGTGGCTGTCTACCGGACCTCGTCCCTTGCTGTGCCAGTCATCCGTCCTGTCCAAGTAAGCTCCTCTCTCGCTTATATATCTCCTGTGTTGGTGTGTGCCCGTCACCCTTCTCCCTGTGCTTTTCCCATAGGGTTGTCCGGCTGTACGGTCTCCTGCCTCTGTGCCCGAAGCAGACGCCGCCACCAACACATTCACATCTCGCAGACACACATTCATACACTCCTGTTGTTAATAAAGCTATTTGAGCTACTCTGAGCCTGTGTGTGTGCGTCTCCTGAGCCGTGCGTTATGTCACCAACACCCTCAGACGACGGAGAAAACACAGCCTTTGCTGTAGACTAGAGCACACAAACTCAACGTGGTCATTCTAGGTAAAGAGGTTATCCAGGTGGATGCCCAGATACTTGTAGGAGATGGTCTGTTGATATTGTTGATGATGTTAATATTTGCAATGATGTTGTTTTACAGGGGTCATTGCACTTTGTCCACATTTTCATCGCTCACACATGCCTTAATGACGTGTTTGTGACATTTTGTTCGCATTTTCTTTCATTCATTCATTCATCTTCTTCTGCTTAATCCTTTTCGGGTCGCCGGGGGGGGGGGCTGGAGCCCATCCCAGCACCTTTGGGCGAGAGCCAGGGTACACCCTGGACAGATCGCCAGTCCATCGCAGGGCCAACACAGAGAGACAGACAACCATTCACTCTCACAGTCATACCTAAGGACAATTTAGAATCCCCATTTTTGATGCCAATTAACCTAACTTGTATGTTTTTGGCATGCGGGAGGAAACCGGAGAAATCCCGGAGTAAACCCACGCAGACACGGGGAGAACATGCAAACTCCACACAGATCACTGTTGGTCGGGGGCTGGGATTGAATGCAGGATCCCCCGGCTAAGGGTGAGTTGCTGTGCTGCCACAGTACTAACCACTCTGCCACCGCACTGCCTTTTTTTTAATTATTGAAGCAAATTTGCTTTTTATTTTTCCTGGCTTTCTTGAAATGCTCTGATTTAAAGCCTGTCACTTTAAGAAACATCCTTCACCTATTCACCTTTGCCCTCCCTCTTACATCAGGTAGCCATTAGCTGACTAGCTTCTAGACATCAGGAAGCCTTGAGAGAGCTGATGAGATGAGCTGAACCTGTTTTTTTAAGAGGTTCAACTCACCATCCATCAACCCCACAACACAGCCAGACCCCCACACACCCCTCACCTTCACTCTCCTGTGCAGCACCTCTCTCTCTCCTTCCTCAGCCCCCTCCCCCTCCTCTGAAGACATCAGCACCAAACCCCCCCCCCCCCCCCCATCACTGTGACTACAGATCAGGTTAAGAAACAGCTGGAGAGACTCCACCAGCAGTAGACTGCAGGCCCTGATGGCATCTCCGCCAGGATCCTGAGGACCTGTGCCAACCAACTATCTCCTCCACTGAAACACCTGTACAACCTGCACCTGAGTCTGGAGAGAGTACCAGCACTGTGGAAGATGTCCTGCCTGGTTCCTCTCCCCAAGAAGTCATCTCCATCGGACCTGAATAACTATCGACCAGTTGCCCTCACATCTCAAGTGATGAAGGTTCTGGAGAGACTCGTCTCAGCCCACCTGAGGCCACACGTGAAGACATGGCTGGACCCTCTGCAGTTTGCATATCAGCCCCGTTTAGGAGTTGAAGACACTGTCACCTACCTGCTACATCAAGCCAATTTGCACCTGGATAATGGTGGTGTACACCTCATCACAACTCCCCCCACTTGGGAGATCGGATCATAACTTGGTTCATCTCCGGCCGGTGTACAAACTCCTAGTGCACAAACAACCTCCGGCCATGCGCACAGTGAAGTTATGGTCTGAGGAGGCAATGGACACTCTAAAGGGCTGTTTTGAAACCACCGCCTGGGAGCAGCTCTGCGACCCACATGGTGAGGACATCGATGGCCTCACTACTCACACCATCACGGACTACATCAGCTTCTGTGTGGACAACACCGTTCCCACCAAGACCATACGGTGTTGCTCAAACAACAAACCCTGGATCAACCCTGAGATAAAAACACTTCTGAGAGAGAAGAAGAGGATCTTCAGGTCGGAGAACAGGGAGATGCTGAAGTCCGTACAGAGGGAGCTGAGGAGAAAGATCAGAGAAGGCAAGGACAGCTTCAGGAAGAAGATGGAGGACAAGCTGCAACAGAGCGACATCAGCGGGGTCTGGAGAAACCTTAAAACCATCTCTGGGCTCCAGAATACCTCCCTCCAGGCCACGGGGGGCAGGGAGTGGGCGAACAATCTGAATCTGTTTTTCAATAGGTTTAACCAACCGCCCTCCCCCCTGACTGCACAACAACCACTGCTGTCTCTGAAGACATCAAGTCCTGCTGCCCACTCCCCACTCCACCAACACCCCCCACTCCCAACACACAGCCCCCCAACCTGACCCTCACTAAGGCCCAGGTAAGGACGGAGCTGAGGAAGATCAAGGCGAGGAAGGCGTTGGGACTGGACGGCATCAGCGCAAAGCTCCTCAAGTCCTGTGCAGACCAGCTGTGTGGGATTGTGGAGTACATCTTCAATCTGAGCCTGAAGCTGGGGAGGGTACCACAACTGTGGAAAACATCTTGTGTGGTACCTGTACCAAAGACTTCCCACCCCAAAGATCTGAACAGCTACAGACCAGTGGCCCTGACGTCCCACATGATGAAGACCCTGGAGAGACTGCTCCTTGCTCATCTCTGCCCCCTGGTGGAACCAGCGATGGATCCACTCCAGTTCGCCTACCAGCATGGCATTGGGGTGGAGGATGCAGTGATCTTCCTCCTTCACCGTTCTCTGTCCCACCTGGAGAAGCCCGGGAATGCGGTGAGGATCATGTTCTTTGACTTCTCCAGTGCTTTCAACACCATCCAACCGATGATCCTGAAGGACAAGCTGCTGTGCGCAGGGGTGGACCAGCACCTGTCATCATGGATCCTGGACTACCTCACAAACCAGCCTCAGTTTGTGAGAACCCGGGACTGTGTGTCCGACACGATCATCGGTAGCACGGGGGCCCCCCAGGGAACAGTTTTGGCTCTCTTCCTGTTCACCCTTTATACTGCGGACTTCTCACACAACACAACACACTGCCATCTACAGAAGTTCTCTGACGACTCTGCGATCGTTGGCCTCATCTCCAACGGAGATGAAGCTGAGTACTGAGGGCTTATCCGGGACTTTGTGGACTGGTGCCATCGGAACTGCCTCCAGATCAACGCGAGGAAAACTAAGGAGCTGGTGGTGGACTGCCACAGGCAAGGACAACCCCTCACAGCACCAGTAAATATACAGGGAACAGACATCGAGATGGTGACATCCTACAAGTACCTGGGTGTTCATCTGCACAATAAACTAGACTGGTCACACAATACCGACACACTCTACAAGAAGGGACAGCGCAGGCTGTTCCTACTGAGGAGACTCAGGTCTTTTGGTGTACAAGGGGTGCTGCTGAAGTCATTCTATGACACGGTGGTGGCATCAGCCATCACTTTTGGAGTGGTCTGCTGGGGCAGTGGCATTACAGCAGCCGATAGGAAGAGACTGAACAAACTGATCAAGAAAGCTAGCTCTGTCCTGGGGCAGCGCCTTGACCCAGTGGAGGAGGTGGGAGAGAGAAGGGTGGTGGCTAAACTGTCATCTCTGCTGGAGTCCGAGTTCCACCCTATGCAGGACATACTGAATGCACTGAGGAGCTCATTTAGCAGCAGACTACATCATCCTAGGTGCACAACCGAGAGGTTTGCAGGTCCTTCCTACCTACGGCTGTCAGACTGTACAACCTAAGCAGGGCTGCTCGCAGAGAAAAAAGACATGACAACCTAACAGTATTGAATGCAAAAGACGCAATAGACTGACACAATGGTCCCCTCCGGTATACAACTAGGAAAATACCAGTCGCTATGGAGGGTGAGAATATGTATGGGTACATAATCATACCATGTAGGATAACGAAGTAGACGGTTGTGCTGTTTCATTCCATCTAGCTACAATGCTCCGCACTGTGTGTTTATATATTTACATATTTATTCCATCTAGCTACAGTGCTCCGCACTGTGTTTATATATTTATACATTTATTCCATCTAGCAACAATACTCCACACTGTGTGTGTTTATATATTTACATATTTATTCCATCTAGCTACAATGCTCCGCACTGTGTGTGTTTATATATCTACATATTTATTCCATCTAGCTACAATGCTCCGCACTGTGTGTTTATATATTCATATATTTATTCCATCTAGCTACAATGCTCCGCACTGTGTGTCTATATACAGTGGGGTAAAAAAGTATTTAGTCAGCCACCAATTGTGCAGGTTCTCCCACTTAAAAGACGAGAGAGGTCTCCAATTTTCATCATAGGTATACCTCAACTATGAGAGACAAAATAAGAAAAAAAAATCCAGAAAATCAAATTGAAGGATTTTTAATGAATTAATTGGTAAATTCCTTGGTAAAATAAGTATTTGGTCAATAACAAAAGTTCATCTCAATACTTTGTTATATACCCTTTGTTGGCAATGACAGAGGTCAAACGTTTTCTGTAAGTCTTCACAAGGTTTTCACACACTGTTGCTGGTATTTTGGCCCATTCCTCCATGCAGATCTCCTCTAGAGCAGTGATGTTTTGGGGCTGTCGCTGGGCAACACAGACTTTCAACTCCCTCCAAAGATTTTCTATGGGGTTGAGATCTGGAGACTGGCTAGGCCACTCCAGAACCTTGAAATGCTTCTTACGAAGCCACTCCTTTGTTGCCCGGGCGGTGTGTTTGGGATCATTGTCATGCTGAAAGACCCAGCCACGTTTCATCTTCAATACCCTTGCTGGTGGAAGGAGGTTTTCACTCAAAATCTCACGATACATGGCCCCATTCATTCTTTCCTTTACACGGATCAGTCGTCCTGGTCCCTTTGCAGAAAAACAGCCCCAAAGTATGATGTTTCCACTCCCATGCTTCACGGTAGGTATGGTGTTCTTTCTCCTCCAAACATGACAAGTTGAGTTTTTACCAAAAAGTTCTATTTTGGTTTCATCTGACCATATGACATTCTCCCAGTCCTCTTCTGGATCATCCAAATGCTCTCTAGCAAACTTTAGATGGGCCTGGGCATGTACTGGCTTAAGCAGGGGGACACGTCTGGCACTGCAGGATTTGAGTCCCTGGCGGCGTAGTGTGTTACTGATGGTAGCCTTTGTTACTTTGGTCCCAGCTCTCTGCAGGTCATTCACTAGGTCCCCTCATGTGGTTCTGGGATTTTTGCTCACCGTTCTTGTGATAATTTTGACCCCACGGGGTGAGATCTTGCATGGAGCCCCAGATTGAGGGAGATTATCAGTGGTCTTGTATGTCTTCCATTTTCTAATAATTGCTCCCACAGTTGATTTCTTCACACCAAGCTGCTTACCTATTGCAGATTCAGTCTTCCCAGCCTGGTGCAGGTTTACAAATTTGTTTCTGGTGTCTTTTGACAGCTCTTTGGTCTTGGCCATAGTGGAGTTTGGAGTCTGACTGTTTGAGGTTGTGGACAGGTGTCTTTTATACTGATAATGAGTAAACAGGTGCCATTAATACAGGTAACGAGTGGAGGACAGAAGAGCCTCTTAAAGAAGAAGTTACAGGTCTGTGAGAGCCAGAAATCTTGCTTGTTTGTAGGTGACCAAATACTTATTTTACTGAGGAATTTACCAATTAATTCATTAAAAATCCTTCAATGTGATTTTCTGGATTTTTTTTCTCATTTTGTCTCTCATAATTGAGGTATACCTATGATGAAAGTTGGAGACCTCTCTCATCTTTTAAGTGGGAGAACTTGCACAATTGGTGGCTGACTAAATACTTTTTTGCCCCACTGTATATATATTTATATTTATACGTACATATGTATACTCGCTGCTCTTATTTTTTCTCTTGCCTTCTGATTGTTGCTCTGAGTGTTGCTATCCCTGTGCTGTTGCAATCCTGGAATTTCCCCATTGTGCGACTAATAAAGGCTTATCTTATCTTATGATGGAGGAGACACTGTGAGAATCACATTCTTTGATTTCTCCAGTACCTTTAATACCATCCAACCACTGCTGTTGGGTGAGAAGCTGCGGGTGATGGGGGTCGACAGCTCTGTGATCTCCTGGACCACTGACTACCTGACAGACAGGCCACAGTTTGTTTGGCTGGGCAGTGTTTTGTCTGATGTGGTGGTTAGTGATACAGGAGCTCCACAGGGGACTGTGCATTGTCCTTTTCTCTTCACCTTATATATACACCACTGACTTTCAGTACAACTCTAAGTCATGCCACCTGCAGAAATTCTCTGATGACTCAGCTGTTGTTGGGTATATAGGAGGGGGAGAGGGGGGAGAGTACAGTGCACTGGTGGACAGATTTGTGGACTGGACCGAGCAGAACCATCTGAGGGTGAATATCAGCAAGACCAGAGAGATGGTGATTGACTTCAGGAAGAAGAGGACGCCTTCACAGCCATTGTGGAATAGGGGGGAGGATGTGGAGGTAGTGGAGGACTACAAATACCTGGGTGTCATGATCAACAATGGACTGGACTGGAAATCTAACAATGATGCTGCATACAAGAAGGGGATGAGCAGACTGTACTTTCTGAGGAAGCTAAGATCCTTCAGTGTGTGCAGCGAGGTGCTGGAGCTTTTCTACCAGATCGTTGTTGCCAGCGTCATCTTCTTTGCTGCTGTCTGTTGGGGTAGCAGCATCAGAGCCAGCAACACCAACCGACTTGACAAGATTATCAAGAGGGCTGCCATTATAATTGGTCTCAGGCAGGAGACTTTTGAGAATGTGGTGGAGGAGGAGGACACTGAACAAACTGTTATCCATCATGGCCAATCCTGATCACCCCCTCCACCACACACTGGATAGACTGCGGAGCACGTTCTCCACCAGACTGCTACAGTTTCGCTGCCACCAGTCAGGTACAGGAAATCTTTCCTGCCACATGCCATTTCACTGTACAATAACTCACTCTGATGTTGAATTCTGGTCATAACTATGCTACCATACTGCACCTTAGAGTCAAATTGATACCTCACATTTAACCCTGCGCCCGACAATCCTGCATTGTACAGCTAGTACGATCTGTGTATCTATACGGGTCATCATGTATTCATCTGCGATGTATATAAATTATCCAGACAGTTTTGCTTTCCCTGGGTAATTTCTAGGGATTCTATTATGCTGTGTGTTTTTCTGTCGTTTTGGTCATCTACTGTGTCATGCTGCTGTTACACTGTAATTTCCCAGTTTAGGATCAATAAAGTACATCTATCTATCTAGCATCCGGAAAGTCTTCACAGCGCTTCACTTTTTCCACGTTTTGTTATGTTACAGCCTTATTCCACAATTGATTAAATTCATTTTTTTCCTCAAAATTCTAAACACAATACCCCATAATGACAATGTGAGAAAAGTTTTTTTTAGATTTTTGTAAATTTATTAAAAATAAAAAACTAAGAAATCACATATACATAAGTATTCACAGCATTTGCTCAATACTTTGCTGATGCACCTTTGGCAGCAATTACAGCCTCAAGTCTTTTTGAATATGATGCCACAAGCTTGGCACACCTATCTTTGGGCAGTTTGGCCCATTCCTCTTTGCAGCACCTCTCAAGCTCCATCAGGTTGAATGGGAAGCGTCGGTGCACAGCCATTTTCAGATCTCTCCAGAGATGTTCAATTGGATTCAAGTCTGGGCTCTGGCTGGGCCACTCAAGAACATTCACAGAGTTGTCCTGAAGCCACTCCTTTGATATCTTGTCTGTGTGCTTAGGGTCGTTGTCCTGCTGAAAGATGAACTGTCGCCCCAGTCTGAGGCCAAGAGCGCTCTGGAGCAGGTTTTTAACCAGGATGTCGCTGTATATTGCTGCATTCATCTTTCCCTCTATCCTGACTAGCCTCCCAGTTCCTGCCTCTGAAAAACATCCCCACAGCATAATGCTGCCACCACCATGCTTCACTGTAGGGATGTATCGGCCTGGTGATGGGCGGTGCCTGGTTTCCTCCAAACATGATGCCTGGCATTCACGCCAAAGAGTTCAATCTTTGTCTCATCAGACCAGATAATTTTGTTTCTCATGGTCTGAGAGCCCTTCAGGTGTCTTTTGGTAAATTCCAGTTGGGCTGCCATGTGCCTTTTACTAAGGAGTGGCTTCTGTCCGGCCACTCTATCATACAGGCCTTATTGGTGGATTGCTGCAGAGATGGTCGTTCTTCTGGAAGGTTCTCCTCTCTCCACAGAGGAACACTGGAGCTCTGACAGCGTGACCATCGGGTCTTGGTCACCTCCCTGACTAAGGTCCTTCTCCCCCGATCACTCAGTTTAGACAGCCGGCCAGCTCTAGAAAGAGTCCTGGTGGTTCTGAACTTCTTCCGTTTACGGATGATGGAGACCACTGTGCTCATTGGAACTTTCAAAGCAGCGGAAATTTTTCTGTACCCTTCCTCAGTTTTGTGCCTTGAGACAATCCTGTCTTGGAGGTCTACAGACATTTCCTTTGATTTCATGCTTGGTTTGTGCTCTGACATGCACTGTCAACTGTGGGACCTTATATAGACAGGTGTGTGTCTTTCCAAATCATGTCCAATCAACTGAATTTACCACAGGTGGACTCCAATGAAGCTGCAGAAACATCTCAAGGGTGATCAGTGGAAACAGGATGAACCTGAGCTCAATTTTGAGCTTCATGGCAAAGGCTGTGAATACTTATGTACATGTGATTTCTTAGTTTTTTATTTTTGATACATTTACAAAAATCTCAAAAAAAAACTTGTCACATTGTCATTATGGGTATTGTGTGTAGAATTGTGAGGAAAAAATGAATTTAATCCCTTTTGGAATAAGGCTGTAACATAACAAAATGTGAAAAAAGTGAAGTGCTTTGAAGACTTTCCGAATACACTGTGTTATGTCGTAACTTGTAGACAGAGATGACACCAGGAGTGGAGCTGAACACTTCTTTATTATAATGCTGATCTCAGTGCTACAGCCGTGCATGCAGCCGCTGGCAGAGGTAAGGCAGAAGATACCGTCCCTCTACCCACAGGCCCTTATATGCCCATAGGGTTGGCAGAACCGGAAGGCGGAGCCACCACCCCATGCCACACAAATAAGAGCTCCAACAATACGTATATATGAACAATAACTGCATAATATTCCCCGCCTCCTGTAGAAAAATCCAAAACACACACACAATCAGCCCACCCCAGTTTGAAACCCGAATCATCCGCTAAGCATAATTAAACCAAAATCACCAAAAGAGGCCTCTGACATTCATACCAAAAGAACTAAAATTAGGAGGGATGGGTAGACTGCCGTCCTACCCCCCACACACAGCGAAGTGGATTATTCTGCCGCCTATGTTACAGAAAAGTCCAGATATCGACTAAAGGAAAATGCTGCAATGTCTCCTAACTACAAAATACAAAATAATCCCAGAACTATAAATACATAATAACCACTAACAATAAAACACAACATAACAATTCACAACCCGCCCATGACTCAGTGAGGATGACCCGTGTGTCTCCCCCCCCCCCCCCCCCCCCGAGACTCATCACCATCAGTCTGCCCCTGGAGGCAGTCCGCTTCCCGGACCACAGCTGGTCGCCTCAATCCCGAAGCATCTTCTCCGCCACACCTCTGAGCGCTCCGTCTGGGGCCGTGCCTTTCTGTCTTCCTCGGGGCACGTCGTACCTCATTAGGATGGTGCTACAAGCCATCCAACAGCACAAGATAACCATCATGCCACACATCCATCACCTGCAGCTGACCCTGGTACTGTTCCATCTTCTGCTTCTCCCTTACCCGCCTGGACCTCACCTCGGCCCAAGCCTGAACCCAGTCCGTGACTCCTTACACGGCCTACGGTGTTTCCACCTGGCACTCACTCCTCCAGTACCACTCGGTCCTGCCCCGACTGCTTGTAGACCTGCTGCTGACCCCGCCCCACGACTGTGCTCCGGGAACGCCTGAGATCATCGTTTGGGCATCGCTCGCCACCGCAGATCCTCCCCCGTGCCGCCCGGTGCCCACATCCAGGGCAGCTTGGACACTGGCACCAGGGACTTCCCGCAGCGACTCTTGAGTGCGACACGGCCTGTCCACTTTCCAGAGTGCCCAGCAACTGTTCATCCCACATGGCATCATCCCTAACTCTCGGAACCGGTCGGTCTCACAGTCCGTAGCCCAACCATTCTTCACCAGCACCACTCTTGATGGAAAATCCAAGGCCACAAAACAGGTTGCAGCCCATGATGTTAGAACCGTAGGCCGTCATGATGAACTCCACATCGGCATCGCCAATTTGTACTGAGACATCAGTGTGATGGTACCCACCGTGGCCAACCATCCTCCTCCATAGCTGCAAAGTGGCACTGAGAAACTTCCAATCCTGTAGTGAGGAAAACATTCTCTAACCATAGCCCAATTCAGCACCGAGCTCTCCGCTCCTGTGTCGACCAGCAATGGTACCGGAACTCCATCCAGAACCACTGTGCAGCGTGTGCACCCACAGGTACTCGGGGACACTGTGTGTGTCACCGTCGGGGTGGGGGGAGTTGAATTCCTGCATGGGCTCTCCTGCTCTGCTGACTGGCATACTCTCGCGAAGTGATGTAGATGGACATATTTTCCACAGCGCTTCCCACTTGCCGCACGCGCTCTAGCCTTATAGTGGTGCTTCGTGGACCCACAGCCCATACACCTGGGCTTCCCCGGGGCAAACCTCATCCATGCAGCGTTGGCCTCCTCTGCGTCATCCTTGACACTCCCATCGCTGTCCGGGTCCACTACCTGTGCGGCCATGGGGGATCTTGAATTTTCCAGTGAAAGGCGCTCGCTTAGCTCCCAAGTTAGCTTGTCCACTGCATCCAGCTGTAGCACCAACTCAACAGCACTAGTCAGCGTCAACTTACCCAGGAATGAGAGCAGCTTGGAGCGGACCGCAGTACAGTTGGTGTGTTCCGCCAACTGGTCACGAACCACTTCTTCCTCCAACAGCCCGAACCGGCACTCACCAGCCAACTGCTTTAAGTCTGACACGGACCGCTGGGTCAGTTCACCTACCTGTTGGTGGCACTGTCTGAACTTAATCTGTCTGACGATGATGTTGTTCGGCGTGCTAAAATGGCGGGCCATTAACTCGACCACTTGTTCATAATTGTCTGCGTCTCCAAGCATGCCCAAAATTCTCTGTCCCTCCATTCCGAAGTTGTGTACCAACAACGCACGAGACCTCAGCTTCTCCATTCGTCCCAGGTCCAACGCCACCATGTATGTCTGGAAAGCCTCGTACCAACGAAGCCACGGCACAGGTGGCTCCCCCGGGAGCTCTAGGAATGGACGAATAGGTGTTCCACGTGCCTCCATGAGTTTACCTCTCGTCGCCAAATGTTATGTCGTAACTTGTAGACAGAGATGGCACCAGGAGTGGAGCTGAACACTTTTTTGTTATAACGCTGATCTCAGTGCTACAGCCATGCATGCAGCCGCTGGCAGAGGTAAGGCATAAGAGACTGTCCCTCTACCTGCAGCCCCTTATATGCCCGACGGAACTGGAAGGCGGAGCCACCATCCTGTGCCACACAAATAAGACCTCCAACAATATATATGAACAATAACTACATAATACACCCTCCCTCCCTCCCTACCTCCCTACCTCCCTACCTACCTACCTACGATAAGCAGCGCTGGTTCATTAATAAGAGCAGTCCATAGTGTGTCTGCAGAGCCACAGGTTTCAGACCTAAGTGTTCTGAACCCAGAGTTTTCAACTTTTCAGAAAAGTTTGACGTGTGATTTAGAGAATATTGTGTACTACGTGTACATGCACGCAATACACAGCGATTTTTTTTTTTATGCATATGTGACCAAGGGGTTAGGTGGTGAAGCCCAACTGGTGACATTCAACCAGGGGTCCAAACTCACAACCTCCCGCTCCAGAGTTTGGCACTCTACAGAATTCACTCAGTTAACCTCTGAATTCAGTGCTGTGTGAACCACTTCTTTGTCTCTGAGCTGCCATTATTTCCACTGTTGTCACGCGTGACCGTGTGGATCCATTTCCTTGACAACTGATGAGGTTGCCATGGCATTTCAGTGCTGCCGACTGCGTCCAATGGTTTTCACTGATGAGATTTTCCTGTTGCCGTGTGTCATTAGCACAGTAACACAGGTTCATTGTGTCTGCCAGGTTGTGTAACCATTCCGTCAAAGAGGCTTTGTTCCATCCCAGCTGTGAGTCCGTGTGATGATGGCTGAGTCACACAGCACAGGTGAAGACTCGGCAGTGTCATCTAAATCCAGTTCCATGGCAGCTCTGGTATTCCTCAACCTCAGAGAATTGTCCTCCCAATATCATCATAAACCTTTCTATATCATGTTACAGACCAGAAAAAAAAATGTCTTTGATCCACCAGTTCTAAGCAGAAGTGCAAAAAAAAAACATACATTTGCAATATTTTTTGTGTAAATTTTAAATTTTCTCATAAATTTGCAATTTATTTCCTGTAAATTTTAAACTTTTTTCTTGTAAATCTACAACTTGTCTCAAATTTTCATCTGCTATTGTGCGTCTGTTCTGCATTGTCTGTTATTGTGTCTGTTGTTCTGTATCGTCTGTTATTCAGTCCCTCCAGGATTTCGCAGGATATTTTTATGGTTGTTGTGGCCCCAAAATCCTGAATTTGTGGAAGCTTTTTTTTAAAAAAAAAAAAGTTTGAAAGTTTTTTTTTTTGGTATACTTTACTTTATTAATCCCAGAGGGAAATTACAGGGCATCCACATGGATGGATGAGGCAGCCAAGGTGCAGCGCCAATCCCTTCACCATTCATACACACACATTCACACCCAGGGCCACTTTAGAGTCTCCAATTAACCTAACTTTTTGCACTAAAAGCTGTGGGAAGAATTACAAATTTTAAAGTAGATGCTTTTTCCCCATACTGTAGTTTACGGCAATGATATTCTCTAACACCACAAGGAAAGGACAGGATTGTCAAAAATTTCCTATTAAACATCCATCCATCTTCCATCCATCCATCCATCCACCCACCTTCTACCGCTTAATCCTTTTTGGGTCATGGGGGGAGGCTGAAGCCTATCCCAGCATCTTTGGGCAAGAGGCCAGGCACACCCTGGACAGATCGCCAGTCCATCGCAGGGCCTCCTATTAACAGTGTTGGGAGTAACGTGTTGCAAAGTAACGCCACTACTTTTGCAGAAGTTTAAGAGGGGGAATCTTTAATGAACGTCCATAGACACATTATGTTCTGATATGAGGTCATAGAATTCCGGTCACATGACCATATAAGAAGTTATTCAGAACTCTTTATATGGTCATGTGACCAGAGTCCTGTTGGTAAACTCAGTCCTATGATGCCTATGATGTTACATGGCCATATAAGGAGTTGTTCAGAACTATCTGACCTCACAGTGTGTCTGTGACGTCATACAGACAACATAGGACTGACATCATAGGACAGAGTTTACCAACAGAAGTCTGGTCACATGACCATATAAGGAGCCATCCCTGAATTTCAGCCTCCACGGATATGTGGAAGTTAAGGAAGGGAAATCTTAAATGAACATCCATAGAGGCGCTTCTTCTTCTTCTTCTTCTTCTTTTAGATTTGATTGGCAGTTGGCAACCAGCTTACAGATGTATTACCGCCACTGACTCTTCTCTTCTTCTTCTTCTTCTTCTTCTTCTTCTTCTTATCTCGGTTATTGGCAGATAGCAAACAACTGAAAGGTGCATACCGCCACCTACTGTACAAGAGTATGTAACATTATGTCATCTGAGCCCAACCCCTAAATTCTATGACTTAATCCTGTGTTATTTAAAAAAGAGAAAAGAGCCCTTCTCGTGATTCTTATTGCCTCTCTATCTCCATCTGTTCCCAGAATCCCAGTTTTCCCAGAATCCCAGTTAAATCCCCTTCCCTACCGGCTTCTCAAACTTCATTTTCTATTATCTGTCTTTCATTTCCGTATTTGTGACAGTGTAATAAGATGTGCTCGACATTTTCTTTTACTCCACATTCTCTACATTTGTCACTTTCGCTTTTCCCCATGGTGAATAAAGTGCCATTTAAACATGTGTGATCCAGTCTGAGTCTTGCCATAATGATGTCTTCCCTCCTTTTGGTTCACAGGGGTGCTATGGAGTTGCGGGTCAGATATATTACCAAGATATAACCATGGTAACCATGTCAAAGATCAAAGGCAGGCATCACCATGGTTACAGTAACTTTCTACGGGCATGCAGAAATACTTGCTTATACTTGGTTTCTATGGGCATGCACAGTATGCACTAGTTTGGTCAAATTTGACCACTGCATCATGGTCAGCCTATGAACTATTCAGCCCCCCCTTGGATATATACGTGATATTTGAAATAAAAAAAAATCTGTGAAAAGAGTTTATTTCATCTTTTAAAAAGGTAGACCTTAAAAATGTTGACAGGCCAGTGTATGTGTGTGGAATGTTATGATATTACAAACTGGTCTCCAAATTAACAGCCTCCATAGTAACGTTGCCAACCGCCAATCAGCTCTAAAAGGAAGTATGTGGATAGGACACACGAGTATAGAGTGATGATACAGAGTGAAGTACGTGGCGGTAATAATGCACCTGTAAGCTGGTTGCCAATTGCCAATCAAATCTAAAAAATGAAGAAGAAAAGAAGAACATTCTTACTATCTGTGATGTCACAGAGGTTAAAGGACAGTTTATCTGTGATGTCACAGAGGTCAAAGGACAGCTTATCTGTGATGTCACAGAGGTCAAAGGACAGCAATTACATCTGTCAATTTGGCCACTTCATTTAGTTATCAGCCACCAGCGAATGAACACACTGGCTCATTTACTTCTTAACACAGACATCAGCAACACGTGAGAGAACAATGTTTTTTCTATTATATCTGCATAATTTTATCTTTTTTGTGATATTTTTGTAGCGTTTATAAATTATGCAATTAACGTAATTATTGCAAGGTAAAGTGCTTTATCAAAGACAGACCACAAAATATTCAGCTCTTTGTCAACCTCCATTTCTGGCAACACGCAATCAGCTTTTGAGAAAGAAGATCAGTCTGTCCAAGATAATTTTAATCCAGCAGAACTGGAGTCCATAGACCACATGATGCAAGAGGTAATTAAACTTGACTCCAGCGATGGTTGCTACTCTCAGGTTAAGTTGCCAAATCACAAAGAAGAGTTGGATCGTTGCTCAGACAGGGAGGACATTGCAAACACCGTTTCTGCCCACAAAGAAGAAGAAGCGAGAAAAACAGCAAAACTTCAATCACTTACTGAGAACTTGGAGGCTGAAATTGAGGATCTTCGAAAACAAGTCAAAAAGAAAACAGTGCAGGATAAAAGTACTGAATTTTATCCCAACTTCGCCCAGAAAGAACATCAGAATGAAACTGCAAAGATCTCATGTATTCAGCAGGAGAAAGTACGAGAGCTGGAGAGTACATTAGCCACAGAAAGAGAAGAAAATGTGAAACTGCAGGAAAAGTTGGCATTAGTGGAAAAACAGCTCTGCAAACAAAATGAGCAAGCAAAACAGCAACTTACAGAGAGGATCCATCAGCTGGAGGAAGAAATGCAAAGACAAATTGATGAGAACAATAGCTCAATGACTGCTCTGATGGAGCGGGAAAAGGCAGACAAAGAAATACTCCAGGAAAAACTGAGTATGATGGCGTGGAAACACCAGGAGGACATTGCAAAAACCGTTTCTGCCCACAAAGAAGAAGAAGCGAGAAAAACAGCAAAACTTCAATCACTTACTGAGAACTTGGAGGCTGAAATTGAGGATCTTCGAAAACAAGTCAAAAAGAAAACAGTGCAGGATAAAAGTACTGAATTTTATCCCAACTTCGCCCAGAAAGAACACCAGAATGAAACTGCAAAGATCTCATGTATTCAGCAGGAGAAAGTACGAGAGCTGGAGAGTACATTAGCCACAGAAAGAGAAGAAAATGTGAAACTGCAGGAAAAGCTGGCAGAAGTGGAAAAACAGCTCTGCAAACAAAATGAGCAAGCAAAACAACAACTTACAGAGAGGATCCATCAGCTGGAGAAAGAAATGCAAAGACAAATTGATGAGAACAATAGCTCAATTGCCAAGATCTCATACATTCCACAGGAGAAAGTACGAGAGCTGGAGAGTACATTAGCCACAGAAAGAGAAGAAAATGTGAAATTGCAGGAAACGCTGGCAGAAATGGAAAAGGAACTTTGTAAACAAAGAAAGCTAGAAAAAATCTTGAATGTTGTGTTCAGTGCCAGCATTCAGAATTGAAGAGGATCACCGATGCCACTCAATTTTCCGAAGAGAAGCCTCTTTGGAAGAGCACATTAAAGTTTTGCAAATCCAATGCAAAAATGACACACGTGTCCTACAAGACCAGCTGGCATCCTTAGAAACGTGGTATGCCTCAAAGCTTCAACAGAGGGACAAACACAATCAGAAGCTTCAAGCAGAGTTGGGGGAAGTACGACGACAGCTGGATAGAGAGAAATTTGCTGGCCAGAAGGAGGAATCCTCCCCAATCCTTCAGATTAGCCAATCTCATTCTTCCCATGAGGAGGACCTCATCGAGCAGGAAGGTCTCAAAGACATTCTTAAAGACATTTTAGAAACGTGTGAGGAACAAGGGCAAAAAATAGATAAACCAGAGAAAAATGTCACAAATGGTACCCAAAGCAGTCTTTTGGAGAAGACTCAAAAAAGGAGACACAAGAAAAAAAAAACCAAACGAAAGACATGAAAACTAACCTTGAGATCTTTAAGATAGCAAGCAAAGCATAGATGATTAGGTTTTCCTGGAAGTTCCAGTTTCCTCCTTAAAAATGGTGGTGCATGGGACGGGTGGGGGGGAAGGGTCGGAGGTTTTCCTGGAAGTCCAGGTCCCTCCTTAAAAAAAAAAAAAGCGGGTGGGGGGGTGGACCCCTCCATGGATCGCCACCTTATCGTGGTGGAGGGGTTTGCATGCCCTAATGCAGGGTTTTTCAACCAGGGTGCCCCGGTACGTTCAGATTTCTGTGGGAAATTATCCAATTTCCCTTGTTAATTGGTCCAAAAAATTGCAAAGAATTTGCACAATTTTTGGACAAATTAAGTTGCTAAATTAGATAATTTCCCACAGAAAACCTGAACGTACCGAGGCACCCTGGTTGAAAAACTCTGCCCTACTGAACCCAGGAGCTGTGTTGTCAGGGCAAGATTGCCTCTGGTAAGACAAACTGATCCTGGGTGAAGGGCCAGACTAAGAGCGGTCCACATGGGTGAATATGTTGGGGGGGGGGGGGCGGTTGTTGGGGGAGAGACGACGACAATAAACAGAACATTTTCTCCAGAGTAAATTCTGAGGGGACTCTTAAGTATTATTCTAGTCAGGGCCATTCCTGGCTTTTGGGTAGTAATATCTAAGATTCTCTATAAAATCACATTATAACTACGGCATACCTGTGCATGCCCATAGAAACCAAGTAAAAGCAAATATTTCTGCATGCCCGTAGAAAGCAAGTGTAAGCAAGGATTTCTGCATGCCTGCCTTTGATCTTTGGCATGGTTACCATGGCAATAGTAACTATGGTGATGCCTGCCTTTGATCTTTGAAGCACGTCACCACTCGTTCAGCAATGCCTGCCTTTGATTTTTGATGATGTCATAGGGAGTTCACACCCAGGGCCACTTTAGAGTCTCCAGTTAACATAACTTTTTGCACTAAAAGTTGTGGGAAGAATTACAAATTTTAAAGTAGATGCTTTTTCCATAGTTTATTGCAATGATATTCTCTAACACCACAAGAAAAGCACAGGATTGTCAAAAATTTCCTATTAAACATCCATCCATCCATCCATCTTCTACCACTTAATCCTTTTTGGGTTGTGTGTGTGTGTGTGGGGGGGGGGGGGGGCTGGAGTCTATCCCAGCATCTTTGGGCGAGAGGCCAGGTACACCCGGGACAGATCGCCAGTCCATCACAGGGCCTCCTATTAACAGTGTTGGGAGTAACGTGCTACAAAGTAACATTATAAAGTAACGTGTTACTATAACGCCACTGCTTTTGCAGTAACATGCTGTGTAACAAAATTACTGTTTAAAAATTCAGTAATGCGTTACAGTTATTAAAATTTGATCAGATGCATTACTCACATTACTCATTTTATTAAAATGGACAGAAATTTTTTGCGCAAATAAATATGGACTGATCCTACATAACTGACGCAGCCGTCAGTCTCCCTCGCAGGTCCGTTTCCTGTCCTCACGCTGCAACCCGGTTTGGAAGAAATGCCGTGGCTGTGGCGACTTCCCAACCCTTATCACCTGTTGTCCGAGAGGCGAGTAGCCCCTCTGTGGTTAAACATGAGTATTTTTAGAGCAAGAAACTGCATTTAATGTCTGCAGTTATGTAAATGTTTTCTTACCGCACAGAGAAAAAGTGACTGTGATTTGTTGCAGAGAACAGCTTAAGGTGAACTTTCATTTATCTGTGCTTTCTATTTTTTTTTATTTTATCTCATTCATTTGGGCAGCACGGTGGTGCAGTGGTTAGCACTGTTGCCTTACAGCTAGAAGGTTCCTGGTTCGAATCCCCAGGTTGGCAGGGGTTGGAACCTTTCTGTGTGGAGTTTGCATGTTCTCCCTGTGCTGCGTGGGTTTACTCCGGGGGCTCCGGTTTCCTCCCACAATCCAAAGACATGCACGTTAGGTTAATTGGTTGTTCTAAATTGTCCCTAGATATCTGTTTCCTATAGGCCCTTAGACTAGAGGGTTAGTACTAGTGAAAGCGCTTTGAGTGGTCTTTGTGACTAGAAAAGCGCTATATAAGTGCAGGTTAGTTAGTAATTTACATGCTGTTGTGATATGCAACTACTTCATGGAAGTAAATCCTCTAAATATGCATTTTTAATGAGCTCCTCCAGGGGTCTCAAACATGTGGTTCGTGGGCCAAAAACGGCCCACCAGGGGGTCCAAAATTTTCTCTGTGAATTTACAGCTTTATGTCTAGTAAATTTCTGACTTTCTACTGATTCCAGTAGTTTGTGTGATTTTTTTTCTCATCAACTTTCTTTTTCTCCTTTTGTCTGATGAGACAAGGGGCCCTTGATCTTGCTATGAGTGCAAGATGATTTAAGTATGCATTTAAAAAGTAACGTGAAAGTTACTTTCCCAAGTAACTAGTTACTTTTCCAGGTAACTAGTTACTTTAATCATGCAGTAACTCAAAAGTAACAGTTACTTTTGAAAAGAAGTAACTAGTAACTGTAACTAGTTACTATTTTTTAGTAACTTGCCCCACACTGCCTATTAAACAGTGATTTGTAAATTAAGCAGAAACTTCTACTATACGGAAAAAACTCTTGTTGTGCAACAGCAAATACAGACTTTAACACAATTAAGTGAGAATGAAGTCATCATCATCATCATCATCATAGCATTCTGTTGGGGGCGACAATGACTGTTACATTTAGGTCTGATCAGATTCCTCCACATAGCTCTGTCCTTCGCCTTCCGCTGCCAGGAACTCCTGACCTTGTTAACCTGGGCAACATCCGAGCCGGTATGAGTTGCTCTCTGACCGACCATTTCATGAAACTACTTGCAAAGTATTTGAGTACCACTAGCTTTTGCTGGACTAGCGGCACATTCTTGGCAGCTACTCATAAATTTGTCATAAAAATGACCAACACTGTCGACTAAAAAGGATGAAAAAATAATTATCCATTACAACAGCTAAATTGCACTGAATGCAAGTTAACAAGTATAGATTTGGAAATTATTGGCAGCACCTTCATTCGAAAACTCCGAAACCGCAGCAGTCCCCAACTACTCGGTACAAGTGCAGAGAAAAAAATAGATGATTTATTTGAATAATTATTTATCGAAGTCTGTTTTTCTGGAAAAAATCAAATTACTGAATATTTTCTCTTTCCGTGCCTGACTCCTGCCAGTCTGTTGTATTGTGCATCTGTTGTTCTGCATCATCTGTTATTGTGCATCTGTCATTCTCCATTGCCTGTTATTGTCATGAGTTGAACACTGGAGGTTCCGCCATGCTCAGTCTCGTGGCCTTTTCTCTGTATTTATACATTTGCTGTATTTCATGCTTTTTGAGTTTCAGTATTCTCGTACTGTTTTCTATTTTTCTGTTCATGTCTCAGTTTTGTTACGCTCATGTTTTCTATCAATTTGTAATTATTTTTCTGTCTCCATTTATTGATATTTTGTTATTGTATTTCGGACTGTTGTGTTCTTTCTTTGGGTTGACAGCTGTCAAGTGGTGTTTCTGGATAGTGCTCCATGTGGGCATCGCCCTGTCAGCTGTCAGCTCTCTTCACTCTCCTCTTTCACTCTCCTCTCATTCGCAGCTGATCCTAATCATCAATCATTGTTACTGTTTTGCCCGCTCATGTGATCCCACACTTGTCATCACTTGAGTTATTTGTTCTGACCGTATTTAGGACTGCATTTTCATTTCATTTTTGCGGCAGTCTTAACAATACCTTCTCACCACCACCACAACCCCATTCCCGTTCTGGTGAGCCAATCTGCTATTTGATCTGTAAGTTTTTCTTGTTACCTGTTTGGAATTTTGTGTTCATGCTCTTTGGAACTCTATGTTTTGTTAATAAATGCCACAAACTGCAGTCCGTGTCTGGGTCTGTCTTTCTCTGAACCCAAAAGGGCCACTCATGACAGAAGAGTGCTGCCAGTGAAAGACCCAGCCGCTGCAGCTTGTGGATTTTTGCCTTTTTTTTGTTTTTACTCACCTGATTTTTTGGGAGCATCACCATGTCCCTAGCTCGCCGGTCTTCAGCCAGCAAAGTAGGATCGGCCACTGGGTCTCCGAGCCTGGAGGAGGAGTGGGCTGCTGACTTCATCCAGAGTTTTGTGGATGAAGCTCTCACAGCCCACGGACCAAAGAAGACCTGGGAGAGTGTTAATGGAGCGATGGTGATTTTGGAGGCACACCCCAGTTTGTAGAATTATCCCAAATTTGCGGAACTGCTGTCCATGGTCTCCTCGCTTTGGCGGTCTTTTCCCAGGTTGAAGATGGGGCTGCCTCCTGCTGGACCAAAGCCGTTGCAGAGGCGTTCCCTGCACTCGAGCATCCGCGTCGCCAGATCCACAACGCTGTCATCCAGGCCACCAGAAGAATGCCTCCACCTCCTCCTCAGCAGCCCCTCCTTTGCCGAGGCAGAAAACTCCTGCAGCAATCTCTTTTCTGGATTTTTCTTCTCCGGCTGTTCCGTCAGCCAACCCCGCTGCTGCTGCTTCCTCTCCCTCCTCTTCGGCAATGCCTCCAGCTGCTGAAGGACTGGTCGCCTCCTTCTCGGCTCCTCCCATCTCCATGTCAACAAGGGCGGCTCCTACACGATCCACTGATGGGCCCATGTCCACCGTAGCCATGAACAGGGGTGACTTCAAACCATCTCCAGCAGGAAACATCGTACTCCTAGAAAACAGGCAAGTGTCTTTTCATTTTTCAACATCTTGTGATAATGTGCCTTGCCTGATTCCCAGTAGTGAGGCTCAGGGGTTGCAGTCCCCTGGGCCCTCACCACCTGCTGAAGCTATTAATTTCTCACCTGCCCTCTCCGTGTCTCCTCCTGTCATCCCTGAGTGTCCGGCAGCCCTGGGATTGATCCTCCAGACCATGGAGGAGCCTGCGGCCCTGGAGGACCTGGCTCCAGCACCGCAGCCACAGTCTGGACAGAGGGAGAGCACTTCCAGTGACCCGAAGCCTCAGCCGACAGCAGAGCATCCCCTGGCTTTGGGTACATGGAATCCAGTGCCAGCGGTGAGCCAACCCCCAGCTGCCACGCCGGATGAGCCACCTGCGTGGGTCATTTTGACTGGGGGCCCCGCGACTGCACCCACCACCATGCCTGCTGCAGGGGCTGCCACAGCAGAGTCAAAGCTGGACCTCCAGAGGGCTGGGTCCGAGGAACCATCGCCTGTATCAACGGAGTCCTGGACGACGGCGGAGCTCGAGCTCAGGCAAGTGCTCTCCTTTGTTTTTCTTCTGTCTATTTTGGAGATATCTTGTCTGGCTCTTGGTGGGGAGAGCTGGGTGCAGCTGTCAGCTGCACCTGAGCTCACCTTGCCAGAGTTCACTGCTGCCGGTGACCCTGACCCTGTTTTTCTACCTGTCCTGTCCAAGCTTTCCCCCAGGGTCACCGAGGATGTTACAGCTTTGCCAGATGTCTCTGTGGGTCGAGGCTTGCCACCTGACATTGCCTTGGGTCTACCCCCCCCCCCGCTGAGGTCGTCACGGGTGTTCTGTCCCAGCCCGGGACCTCCATGGGTACTGCTCCCCCTCCTGCTGAGGTCATTGTAGGTGCTCCATCCCAGTCCGGGACCTCTGTGGGTGCAGCTCCTCTTCAGTCTGGGTCTCCATGGGTGCTGTGTCCCAGTTGGGGACTGTCGTGGGTGCTGCGCCCCAGCCTAAAACCAACTTGGGTGCTGCGCTCCAGTGTGGGCCCACCAGGGGCATTACACTCCAGCTCAGGGGCCACCATGGGTGCAGCTTTGGCCCAGTCCGGGCCCACCAAGGATGCAGCCTATGTCCAGGTCTGGGACCTTCGCGGGTGCAGCTCCGCTCCAGACCAGAGCCACTGCGGGTGCAGCTCCGCTCCAGACCAGAGCCACTGTGGGTGCTGGAATGTCCCAGTCCAGGACCACTGAGGGTGCTACAGGCCAGTCCAAGGGCATCATGGTTCCCCCTCCTTTGCCAGACGACGCCACGGTTCCCCCTCCTGTGCCGGACGCTGTCGTGGTTCTCCCTCCTGTGCCGGACGCTGTCATGGCTCCCCCTCCTGTGCCGGACGCCATCGTGGTTCCCCCTCCTGTGCCAGATGGCGTCGTGATTCCCTCTCCTCCATCCGACTCCTCCATCCTGCCCGCCATCGATTCTTCCTGTTGGGCAGCCACCCCCTGGACCACCCTTGCCATTCAGTTGGCTGAAAAACTGGTCGACTGCCTGATGGACTGAGCCATTGGTTTGGGTGGCTCATATTCTCCGGCAGGCCACCAGACTCGTACCACCTCGCCGTCCACCAGGCTTCGGACTTTGGTTGCCCACCTGAACTTTCTAGCTCTTTGGTCCTGGGGGCCTAATAAGTCTTTGATTTTAACTGGTGTGGGTCCTGAGTGGGGTTATTTTGTTCCTGTTCCTAACCTGTTCCTGTGTGTGGAGGGGGGGGGGGGGGGTTTCCTTCTTTTTCTTTTTTTGATGCTACCCTGGGGTGTCTGGGCTCCACCCCTTGAGAGGGGGGCTCTGTCACGAGCTGAGTACTGAAGGTTCCGCCATGCTCAGTCTCGTGCCCTTTTCTCTGTATTTATATATTTGTTGTATTTTGTGCTTTTTGAGTTTCGGTATTCTCATACTGTTTTCTATTTTTCTGTTTATGTCTCAGTTTTGTTACGCTCATGTCTTCTATAAATTTGTAATTATTTTTCTGTCTGCATTTATTGATATTTTATTCCTTGTATTTCGGACTGTTGTGTTCTTTCTTTGGGTTGACAGCTGTCAAGTGGCATTTCCGGATTGTGCTCCATGTGGGCGTTGCCCTGTCAGCTGTCAGCTCTCTTCGCTCCCCTCTCATTACTTCGCAGCTGATCCTAATCATCAATCATTGTTACCTTTTTGCCCACTCATGTGATCCCACACTTGTCATCACTTGAGTTATTTGTTCTGGCCCTATTTAGGACTGCATTTTCATTTCATTTTTGTGGCAGCCTTAACAATAATTTCTCCTTGCCACCAGAACCCCATCCCCGTTCTGGTGAGTCAATCTGCTATTTGATCTGTAACTTTTCCTTGTTACCTGTTTGGAATTTTATGTTCATGCTCTTTGGAACTTTTATGTTTTGTTAATAAATGCCACAAACTGTAGTCGGCATCTGGGTCTGTCTTCCTCTGCCCTGAGGGGCCACTCATGACAGTTGTTGTGCATCTGTTGTTCTGCATCATCTGTTATTGTGCATTGGTTGTTCTGCATTGTCTTGTTTTTGAGACTGATTCATAATTGGTACAAATAAAGAATTATTAATAAAATTGTCCATTATCTGGACTGGTGCCCTAATGAGGATCTGAGTGTAATGAAAATAAATCTCCATTCCTACTCACATTCATATTTACATTAATGCTTGTACCAACATTAAAATTCCTATAAACCCATAAATCCACTACAGCATCATCTGTTATTATGCATCTGTTGGTCTGCATCACCTGTTATTGTGCATCTGCTACTTTGCACCGTCTGTTATTATGTGTCTATTGTTCTGCATCGTCTGTTATTGTGTGTCTATTGTTCGGCATCATCTGTGCATCTGTTGTTCTGCATCATCTGTTGTTCTGTGTCTGTTGTTCTGCATCGTCTGTTACTGTGAGTCTGTTGTTCTGCATCGTCTGTTATTGTGCATCTGCTACTTTGCACCGTCTGTTATTGTGCATCTGTTGTTCTGCATCGTCTGTTATTGTGCATCTGTGTTTCTGCATCAGACCTGCCAGCTGTGCAGTTTGTATCTCAGTCCCAGCTGTTTGTAGTCAATCAGCGGGTTTCCTCTCATGTGTTTCTGGGCCCAGATACAGTCGGACAGAGCCTCCTCCAACCTGGACACACAAACACAAAAATACAATAAATTCTATCCATAATTACTTACAAGTTATCTTTTTTCTGAAAAGTTAGCATTTTTTTTTAAAATATTGACATGTAAAGAAAGTGGTCCATACCTGCCCATCTCCATCATGACCACAGCTCTCTGGAAGAAGCCCACAGCCAGACGTTCGTCTTTGGCAATGGTCAGGTCTAATGCCTGGAAATTGCATGAGAACATTTTTAAAAATGTACAGTCCAAATTTACAGGAAGACAAACTGATAAGAAAAAAAGACAGGCTTTCATAGAAAATAGTTTGCATTATTAGGTCACAAATATACAGGAAAAAAGTTGGAAATTTGGCCGAAAACATGGTAACATTTATACAGTTATGCCAAAAACTGAGGACACACTATTAACTAGAAAAGCACTCGGAGAGCGCAGACCTCCGCCAAGCGCCACAGTTCCGCCCATACAGTGTTTGTGTGTACGTTTTCAGATTCATTGACCATGAAAACATATGACTAGCAATTGGATTGACAATGATAGGATTAGTGGTTGAGTAGTTATTGATGAAAATGGCATTTTCCGTAATTGCGGTTTTCTTCTGGACGGTGATACGGATCATCCCCAAAATTTAATCAGTTCTTCCTTGTACCATTTGCAACAACGCCTGAAAGTTTCATCAAAATCCATCCAAAACTTTTTGAGTTATCTTGCTAACCAACAGACAGACAAAAAAACAAACAGACAAACCCCGGCAAAAACACTACCTCCTGGTGGAGGTAAATATGGATTCCTTTAGTGAAAAAACAAAAAAACAAAATTATGTTGGCTATGAAAGAAATGCAACTTTTTAATACTAAAGTTACCAGTTCCTGCCCAACTGATATTATTCCTCCTTTTTTCTGAGATAATCTCCATGAAATGTTTCATATAATCAGGGTTGGTAGTTGTCTCCACAATTTCCCACTTTTTCCTTCTAAATTCGCTACCTTTTGTCTCATAAATTTGTCACTTATTTTCTGGTAAATTTGCCAGTGTTTAGTTTTAGATTTGTTACTTTTTGATCAGAAATTTGCCACATGTGGAGAATTATCAGCTGATCATGGACACATACTTTGGACCTGTACTGTCATTCAGCCTTTTTGGAGAGACATTTTTTTAATCATCTCAAAAATGTTAGGAACCAGTGTTTACTGTGACTTTTCTCTCCTTTACCTTAGTTCTATTCCTGAAGGTCTTTGTGGTACAGATATATATTTGTTGAAGGTTCTATTGGCAGCGCCCAAAATAACATCACCAGGTGTTGTCTCCAGAAGAATCTCCCACCAGTTAATCTGTTTATCAATATTGCAAAAACTTGCTAGATTGCAAGAACTGGGTGAAGTGAGATGGGAGAAATGGTGCAATTATTTAGCCCGTGATGCTGGATAAAATTTGAGTTTCTTGTATTTGCTTAGTAACTATGTTATATATGACTTCTGGCACCACACGAGTAGGCTGCCTCTTTGCAACAGCAGCTCAATTCTGAGTTTTTCTTCTTGTTTTTATTTACTATCGATCTTTTTCTGATCAAACTTTCTGATCCTGCGACACCTTAATCATCACGGACACACAGATCGCCGCACTGGTACTGATATCAGTCTGATATTTGGCTCATATCCCATATGTCTCCCGAGCCAGCAAACAAAGCCACTGTTTACAGCATGAGATGGTACGGCAGGAATCAGCTGTTAGCACTTAACCGCCCCACGATGCTAACGCAAAATCTCAACATACCAAGAGAAATCAAGTGGAAATGATGCGGATCTCAGGCTGGAGTAAGGCGACGAGTGAGGAACATAAGGCACAGACCAGTCCTTCTGTTATGTATGGGAATTGGACTTTGGGGTTTGCCATAGCCCCGCCGGGGTGGGGGGAATGAGTGACGTCAGGCAGGCTACGGCTGGGATATAAACTGGAATGTGAACTCAGTAAAGTTCAGTTGAATGCTCACAGCGAAAGCTCTCCGTCCTCCATTATTTTAGAATCTAACATCTGGCGATGAAGGAAAACAAATGGGTGTGTGCATCACGGAGCCACCTCCATTCCTTCAGTACCAGGGTGCACCAGCCATACCATGGGCACACTGGAAAAGTATGTTTGAGCTATATGTGACGGCAGCTGGACTCAGTGATATTACCGAAGAGAGGTGGAGAAGCCTGTTGGTGCACCATCTTGGCACGGAAGGGCAGCGCATTTTCTTTGGGCTATGTGGTGACGGCTTGCTGGAAGAAGGCTTGTTGCAAATGGACAACACTTTTGGTGATCACTCCACCGTCACCGAAAGAAGGTACGAGTTTTTCGACCGTCAACAGCGAACTGGTGGGTTCACTCTCTCATTTGTCATGGAGCTGCACAGCCTAGTGGGAAAATGCGCCTTTGGGCCACTAGCAGATGAGCTGGTGAGAGACGAACTAGCTCATGGCACAAACAATTCGTGGCTGGGGGACATGCTAAGGCTAATCTGACAGACTATCTCTAGACAGGGTGCTGGACTTGGTGAAACAACAGGAGTCTGTGGCCCTGCAGAAATTAAGTCAGCTAACAAGGGGCAGGCGGTCCATGACTCCCCGCCAGGAACGACGGTTAGCATGCTAACCGGGCCTCGTGGGTGGACTAAGAAAAAGAAAATGCGGACAAAGGTGCAAAACAGGGCTCACGAGGCATTCACGGGTCCAATAACAGCAGGATCCAGTGACAATAGACGGGTGTGTGTTGCACGTGTGGGAAAAGGACCATGTAAGTGGTATGTCCTTCAGCTCGACGGGGTCGCCGTGCCCCTTATGGTGGATTCGGGGGCTGGTAGATCCATCCTATGTTTGGACACACTGAAGAGGCTGTTCCCAGCAAAGACTGTCAAGGCAGGGGCAGTGAAGATGTTCGGCTATGGCCACACAGAAATTGAGATGGCAGGCATGCCAGAGTTTTCAGTGACGTGCGGGCCAAAGACAGTGCCCAGGTTCATTTTCCAGGTGACACACCAGGGGGCGGACCTGTTGGGAATCGACCTGTTGGAGGAGCTGGGTTTCTCTATATGGGACCCAATGGGCTCTACCGTGCTGACAGTATACACCGACCGGCAACTCTGCTGGCTGGCATTATTTATGGGCCTGGGTCGTATAGGCGCTTCCTACCATCGCCCTCTGGTGGATGAGACCGTGACACCTAAGATTCAACTGTTGTGGCGTCTTCTCCTCGCGCTGTGTGATGAAGTCTCGGCGGAGCAGATAAGGTTGCTGGAGTCTGGAATCATCAAGAAGGTGGATGCCTCGCTGTGGATTTCCAACCTGGTGGTGGCCAAAAAAGGGGGGGGGGTGCATCAGGTCATGTATAGACCTCAGACTAGTAAACAAGGCGATCATCCCGGACAGGTACCCCCTTCCAACCATGGAGGAACTCAAGGCGACGTTTAGCGGATCCCAGGTATTGACAAAGCTGGACCTCTGACAGGGGTACCTCCAGGCGCTGCTTCACCCAGACAGCAGGAACTTGGCGGCGTCCGTGACCCACATGGGATTTTTTAGGCACACCAGGATGCCGTTTGGCCTGAGCTCCACCCCCAGCTGCTTCCAGAAAGTGATGTTGACAATGTTGGCAGGCCTCAAGGGCGTAGTGGCCTACTTGGACGACATCATGGTGCATGGCCCGTCAAGAGAAGAGCATGATGAAAGACTGGAGAAAGTACTGGCCACACTTCAGGATTATGGAGTTACTCTGAATGGTGAAAAATGTCTCTTCGCGATGGACGCCATTGAGTTTGTGGGGTTTTGGCTGACAGGAAGAGGGCTCCAATCATTACACTCAAATGTGGAGCGGTCCTACACAATCCGGATCCTTCCACGCCTGCCCAGATCTCATAGTTCCTAGGCATGGTGAACTTTTATGGGTGGTTCATCCCTCACTATTCGGAGACAATCGTGCCTCTACGGGCTCTGTTGAAGCAGGACACACCGTGGGAGTGGACCCCAGCCTGTTCGACGGCAGTCTCCAAGCTCAAATGACAGCTCACCTCCCCACTGGTGTTGGCACATTTTGACCCTAATCTCGAGACTGTAGTGACCTGCGATGCGTCCAGTTCGGCACTGGGGGCAGTCATGTCGCAGGTGCAGGGTGGCACGGAACAACCAGTGGCATTCGTGTCAAGGTCCCTCTCGGCGGCGGAACAAAAATACACTGTGGGTGAGAGAGAGGTGCTGGCCTGTGTCTGGACATGTGAGAGGTGGCATATATACCTCTTTGGGCGCCGTTTCACCTTATGGACTGATCACCGGGCACTCACAACCCTGCTGGAGACGTCAGGGTTGGGGCACAGGCCGCTGAGGATCCATAGGTGGTCTGAGAGACTTAGAGCCTACGACTTCAACAGTAAATTCACTACGGGCAAAGACAACAGTGGCGGACCTCCTGTCCTGAGCCACAGCTGATGGTCCCTGGCTGGACAACGGCGACACTAACCCGGCTGAAGAGGACTTGGTTAATGCATTGTGCGGGTCTCTCCAGGTGGTCGTTTCCTCCCAGGAGCTCAGGGAGGAGTTGGAGCGGGACCCAGTTCTGGTGAAATTGTGTACAGTGATCAGGGAGGGATGGCCAGCGAGGGTGCAGGACGAGATGGCGCCCTACAACTGTTTCAGGGATGAATTGAGCTGCTGAAATGAGGTGTACGGGGCCAGAGGTCAGTGTGCTCTGATCCTGTCATCGTTGAGGGCACGTGTCCTGTCAGCGTTGTACGAGGGCCACCTGGGGGCGGTTAGAGTGAAACAACATAGTAGGGAGCTATGGTGAAACACTGTGCACCATGCCTGGAGAGCGGCAAGACTGGCAGACCTCCTCCCCCACCACTATGGCCAGTTCCATACCCAGGAGGGCCTTGGAGGCATGTCAGGCTGGACATCTGCGGTGAACTCTATGCGGCACCTTCAAATAGCCGGTTCCTGTTAGTGGCTTAATGTGTTTTTGAAGTGGCCGGAGGTGCTCCCTACAAACGCGGTCACAACAGAAGTGGTCACGGGGTTCCTGACATCTCTGTTAGGTGGGGGACCCCAAACACACTCACGATGGACAATGGCCCGCAGTTCACATCGGGGCATTTGAGGAGTTTCCGAGCAACAAGGGCGTGGAACATGTCAAGACAGCATTCTATCACCTGCAGGCCAATGGTGGGGTCGAACGGTTTAATAAGACCTTAAAGAATGAACTGAGAGCCCATCTGGCGGATGGCTTCACCTTCTCGGATGCCCTCCAAAACATACTGCTCCACTATAGAGCGTTGGTCCATGCCACGATGGGTTGTTCCCGGGCAGTTCCCATGCTGGGGCGAGAGCTACCGTTGCCAGTGAACTGATTGAGACCACTGATGACGCTTCCTCAAAGAGACAGGGAAGCAGTAAGGAGCAGGGTCACTGGTCAGCAGCACAAGATGAAGCACAGGTTCAACAAGAAGCACAGAGCAAGGGACCACGGCCTGGGAGAAGCGGATCGGGTATGGATCAAGCACCTGGTCCAAGCCCACAAGCTACAACTGCTATGGACGGGACCAGACTAGAGTGCGTCAGCGGCCTAAATACCTTGATGACTTTGTTGTAAAGACTGTAATGTATAGTGCCGGTTGGGACTAGCGGCAGAATAACCCACTCCAACTTGGCACTTGGCAGGGCGTCCTGGCAGTCTACCCAGGCGCCCACAGGTGTTCACTTGTTTATAGTTTTAAAAAAAAAGTGTATACCTGTGTTGACTGTTTCATAATCTTATGTTTGTTGACTGCATAAAGGGATGAGTTCTGGAACTTGGAGGGGGGGAGGTTATGTATGGGAATTGGACTTTGGGGTTTGCCGTAACCCCGCCGGGGTGGGGGGAATGAGTGACGTCAGGCAGGCTACGGCTGGGATATAAATTGGAATGTGAACTCAATAAAGTTCAGTTGAATGCTGACAGAGAAAGCTCTCCATCCTCCATTATTTTAGAATCTAACACCTTCCATCCATTATCATGGGGAATGTACGATTGCTACTTAATAAGACAGATGAGCTAGCGGCCATGTCCCGTTATGAGAGTGTCGTCAGAGAGATTAGCATGATGTTGTTTACTGAGACAAGGCTAACAGAACTAGCAACAGATGCTAACATTGAACTGGAGAGCTTCCACGCAATACAGGCAGACCGGACACCAAACAGTGGGAAAACAAAGGGTGGAGGAGTGATAATGTATGTGAACAACAGATGGTGTAATCCTGGTCACATCACGGTTAAAGAGCAACACTGCAGCAAAGACATTGAGTTGCTAGCTGTTAGCATGCAGCCTGTTTACCTCCCTAGGGAATACTCACACATGATCTGCATTGTTATTTATGCAAATCCGTCTGCAAATGCTGGGGCAGCGTGTGACGCCATCCACTCAGTCACTAGCAGGCTGCTGACACAACACCCAAATGCTCATTGCCACTCCCCCCACTTGGGAGATCGGATCACATCTTGGTTCACCTCCTGCCTGTGTACAAACCCCTAGTACACAGTCAACCTCAGGTTATCCGTAAAGTGAAGGTATGGTCTGAGGAGGCAATGGATGCTCTAGAGGACTGTTTTGAAATCACTGCATGGGAGCAGCTCTGTAATCCACATGATGAGGATATTGACAACCTCACATACATCATCACGGACTACATCAACTTCTGTGTGAACAACACCGTACCCACCAAGACCATACGGTGTTGCTCAGACAACAAACCCTGGATAAACTCTGAGATAAAGTCCCTACTGAAAGAAAAGGCTCTTCAGGTCAGGAAACAGGGACAAGCTGAATGAAATCCCTACAGAGGGAGCTAAGGAAGAAGATCAGAGAGGGTAAGGACAGCTTCAGGAAGAAGATGGGAGGACAAGCTGCAACAGAGTGACATCAGTGGAGTCTGGAGAAGCCTCAAAACCATCTCTGGGCTCCAGAATACCTCCTCCCAGGCCACAGGGGGCAGGGAGTGGGTGAACAACCTGAACCTGTTTTTTAACAGGTTTGACCAACCGCCCTCCCCTCCACCTGCACACTAACCACTGCTGCCTCTACCGTCATCTAATTCTGCTGTCCACCCCCACCACCAACAACCCCCACTCCCAGCACACAGCCCCCCTGCCCCAACCTGACCCTCACTAAGATCCAGGTGAGGATGTCGCTGAGGAAGATCAAGGCGAGGAAGGCCTCGGGTCCGGACTGCATCAGCGCAAAGCTCCTCAAGTCCTGCGCAGACCAGCTGGGGAGCCTGAGGCTGGGGAGGGTACCACAGCTGGGGAAAACATCCTGTGTGGTACCCGTACCAAAGACTTCCCACCCCAGAGACTTGAACAGCTACAGACCAGTGGCCCTCACGTCACACCTGATAAAGACCCTGGAGAGGCTGCTCCTTGCCCACCTCCGCCCCCTGGTGGGACCAGTGATGGATCCACTCCAGTTCACCTACCAGCATGGCATTGGGGTGGAGGATGTAGTGATCTTCCTCCTATGCTGTTCCCTGTCCCACCTGAAGAAGCCTGGGAGCATGGTGAGGATCATGTTCTTTGATTTCTCCAGTGCTTTCAACACCATCCAACCAGTGATTCTGAAGGGCAAGCTACTGTGCGCAGGGGTGGACTAGCATCTGTCATTGTGGATCCTGGAGGAATGTGTGTCCGACACGATCATCTACAGTATGCCCACCCACCCCCCAAGGGAACAGTTCTGGCTCCCTTCCTGTTCACCCTTTATACTGCGGACTTTTCACACAACACACCACACTGCCATCTACAGAAGTTCTCTGATGACTCTGCGATCGTCGGCCTCATCTCCAATGGAGATGAAGCTGAGTACAGAGGACTTATCCAGGACTTTGTGGACTGGTGCCATCGGAACTGCCTCCAGATCAATGTGAGGAAAACTAAAGGAACTGGTGGTGGACTGCCACAGGCGAGGACAACCTCTCACAGCACCAGTAAACATACAGGGAACAGACATTGAGATGGTGACATCCTACAAGTACCTGGGTGTTCACCTGAACAATAAACTGGACTGGTCACACAATACTCAAGTGCTCTACAAAAAGGGACAGCGCAGGCTGTTCCTCCTGAGGAGGCTCAGGTCTTTTGGTGCACAAGGGGTGCTCCTGAAGACCTTCTACGATTCGGTGGTGGCATTAGCCATCACATTTGGAGTGGCCTGCTGGGGCAACGGCATCACGGCAGCCAACAGGAAGAGACTTATTAGACTGATCAAGAAAGCTAGCTCTGTCCTGGGGCAGCACCTTGACCCAGTGGAGGAGATAGGAGAGAGGAGGATGGTGGCTGTCATCTGTGCTGGAGTCTGAGCCCCACCCCATGCAGGACACGCTGAACGTACTGAGGAGCTCATTTAGCAGTAGGGTGTACCATCCTAGGTGCATGACTGAGAGGTTTCGCAGGTTCTTCCTACCTATGGCTGTCAGACTTTATAACCTAAGCAGGGCTGCTCGTAGAGGCCATATTGAATGCACAAAACTAACAAACTTGCTCAATAATGGTCCCCTCCATTATACAACTAGGACAATATCAGTCGCTACAGAGGGTGACAACTAGGTTGACTCAAATACGAAATATACTGTATGGGTACATATTCATACTATGTGGAGTAACTGAATAGACCGTTATGCTGTTTATTCCATCTAGCTACAGTGCTCCGCACTGTGTATATTTCTGTGTACATATGTGTATTTACTGCTCTTATTATCTTCTGAATTATTGCTCTGAGTGTTGCTATCCCTGTGCTGTTGCAATACTGGAATTTCCCCATTGTGAGACTAATAAAGGCAATAAAGGCTTGTCTTATATTGTGAAATTCATCCCGAGACCTCATGTTCTACATTTTGTTCTGCTTAGAAAACCTGCAAAATATCAAAAGTTAAAAAAGTCACTTTTTTTTCCTAAATTCGCTACTTTTCTCTTATAAATTTGTCACTTTTGTCAACTTTTTTCTTGTAAATTTTCAACTTTTTTCCTCATAAATCTGCAATTTTTCACCCATTTGCAGTTTATTTCCTGTAAATGTTAAATTTTATTCTTGTAAATTTGCAACCTTTTTCTTCATAAATTTGCAACTTTTTCCCTCATAAATCCACAATTTTCCTATAAATTTTAACATTTTTTCTCATATATTTGCAACCTTTTTCATCATATTTTTTCCCTAATTTTCTCACAATTTTTAAACTTTGTTCTGTTAAATTTGCATATTTTTTTCCTTTGAATTTTCAACTTTTTTTCCTTGTAAATTTGCAATATTCATCTGAATGCTGGTTAGATTTTTATTCCATGTAAATTAAATTGTAATTTCCATCTATTTCATTTTTAATTTTGCAATTTTAACTATTTTTGCAGCCTTTATTCTTGCACATTTGACCCTCATCTACATTTATAAATTTGTACCTTATACAGTTTAATGTTAATTTTTCCCTATGGATTTAGCCTTTTCTTCTAAATATGTGCACTTTTCTTGAAATTTAGCCCCATTTGTTCTTGCAAATTTGCAGTTTACTGTATATATTTTAACATTTTGTCAAAGCTCCAGATTCAGAGGCTGCAGACCCACCCTGAGGGCCTGCTCCAGCTGACCCAGGGCCAGGTGAGCAGCAGCGGCGTTGAACAGAGTCCTGGACGTGGGCTCGCTGATCTGCGCCATTTTTTCCAGAGCTCCCACCCAGTCTCTCTTATCAATGGCTTGAACCGAGTCGTCCCACAGCTTCAGCAGCTCTGTGTACAACATCCTGGACCCACAACAGGCTGGAAAGGAAGGGGGAAAAAGGCTAAATATCTGGGGGGGAAGGCGTTGAGATTTAGTAGGAAAAGTTCCAAAGAATTAAATTTGATTAAATGACAAGAATACAGTCTCAAATCTATGAGAAAAGGTCATAAATTTTGAGGAAAAAACAACTGAAATTTGGAGGAAAAAATTCCCCAACAAGAAAAAAATGTACATTCACAAGAATAAAATGTAAAATTATAAAGAGGAAATTTATAAAAAAAAAAAGACTGAAATTTACAGGAAAAGTTTTTACAATTTATGAGGAAAAGGGTATTCTGGAAATTTACAAATCCGTGTTTAATTTTAAAACCATGAATTTACAAGAAAAAGTTGAAAAAGTTGAAAACTTACAATAGCAAAGTAGTGAATTTATGAGATTTTTTGCAAAATTAAGGGAAAAGTTGCTAATTTACAAGCAAAAAGTTTCACATTTTCAAGAAACACAAATTTATAAGAAAAAAGTTGGAAATTTCTAAGAAAAAAGTTTTTAATTTATAGTTATAGTTTATTGGTGTATTTGTCAGGGATCATGTACAGAAAAAGCATTAAACACAGGGTAAAGATGCTCTGGTAATTATGAGAAAAAAAGTTGGAAATTTACAAGAAAAAAAAGTTGGACATTTATAAGAAAACAAAGTTGGACATTTAAAAGATAAAGGTAGCAAATTTGTAAAGAAAAAAGTCCCAAATTTTGAGAAAAAAAGTTGGAAATTCTAAAATAGTAAATTTGCAAGAAAAGTTTCAAATTTACAAGAAAAAAGTCAAAAACGAGAAAACAGTTGCAAATTTATGAGAAAAAAGTTGCAAAAAAAGTTAGAATTTTCTAAAGAAAAAAGTTGTTTTTTTTAAACAAATTTACAAAAAAAAAGTTGCAAATTTATTAGAGAAAAGTTTGAAATTTCTTAGGAAAAAAGTTTGAAATTTACAAGAAAAAAGTTTCAAATTTACAAGAAAAAAGTCTAAATTTATGAGAAAACCATTTCAAATTTATGAGAAAAAAGTTGCAAATTTTCAAGAAATATTTTTTAAAAATTTGTAAGAAAAAAGTAGCAAATTTATGATAAAATGTTTCAATTTTATAAAAACTTGCAAATTTACAAGAAAAAAGTCAAAAATAAATGAGAAGACAGTTGCAAATTTAGAGAAAAAGTTGCAAACTTACAAGAAAAAGTTACAAATTTATTAAATTTCTAAGGAAAAAGTTGGAAAATTATTTTTAAAAAGTAGCAAATTTACAAGAAAAAAAGTTTAAAACTTACAAGTCAAAATTTGAGAAAACAGTTTCAAATTTATAAGAAAACAGTTGTAAATTTACAAGAATTTTTTTAAAAATTTATAAGAAAAAAGCAAATTTGAAATTTTCAAATTTATGAAAAGTTGCAAATTTACAAGAAAAGTTTCAAATTTACAAGAAAAAAGTTGCAAATATACAAGAAAAGTACCATATTTATGAGAAAAATGTTTCCAATTTATGAGAAAAATGTTTCAAATTTATAAAATAAATTTCAAGTTTATGAGAAAAAGTTGCAAATTTACAAGAAAAAAGTATCAAATTTTTTGACAAAAATGTTTCAAATTTATGAGAACTGATTCAAATTCATGAGAAAAAGTTGCAAATCTAATAGAAGAAAGTTTCATATTTACAAGAAAAGAAGTTGCAAATTTATGATAAAAAAAAGTTTAAATTTTACAGAAAAATGCAATTTAGATGGCTGCAAAAGTAAAAGAAAAAAGTGACAAATCTACAAGAAATAAATGACTTACAAGAACAAAACTTGCAATTTTAATAGAGAAAAAAGTTTTTAAAAATTGCCAGAAAATTGTGTTTATAGAAAATGTAAACTCAATAATAAAAATAAGATAAAACACAAAAAGTTGCACATTTACAGGGGGAAAAACCATCTCAAATTCCCAAGCAAAAGCATTTGCTATTTTGTGAGAAAAAATATCTTTCAAGAAAAGTCTCTAATTAAAACAATTATATAAAGAAAATAATTGTCCATAAAAAAGATTAGAAATGGCTCATACCCTTTTCCAGACAAATAAATGAATGCTCACACCAAAGTGTTAAAATTAGAATGAAAAATAAAATAAGTTCATGAAGAGAAGAGGAAAGTGTCAGAGGAACCCACTTCCTGGTGTCCTCTCACCTGTCTGCTCCTGTCCTGTCTCTGTCCCTCTGTCCTTCTGTCTCTGAGCAAAGTGCACATTCCAGGCGAGACTAACCTGTCTGATCTGGAGGCTCCGCCCACCACACTCAAGGAAGTCTCACATTCCACAGCAGCTCTGGAATTCACCTGACACACTAACACTTAGGTTTGCTCAACTCACTTTTTCACTAGAGCAGCATTCTGGAACCCGGACACGTTTGAGTACTCAGATCAGGAGAAAAGCATCACCAATACAGATATCTGCAAATTTATGAGGAAAAAAAGGCTGAAATTTTAAAGAAAATCACGAATTTCTGAGAAAAAGAGTTGCAAATCTATGAGAAAATTTACAGAAAAACATTGCAAATTTACAAGAAAGCAAATTTATGAGAAAAAAGTTGCACATTTTTGAGAAAAAAATTACAAATTTATGAGAAAAAGTTGCACATTTGTGAAAAAAATGCAAACTTCGTGATAAAGTTCAAATTTTACAGGAAAAAAATTACAAATTTACAAGAAAAAATTGCAAATTTGAGAAAAAACTAGCAAATTTTTGAGAAAGTCACACATTTGAGAAAAAAGTTGCTGATTTATGTGAAAAACTTGCAAATTTTGTGAGAAAGGAGTTGAAAATTTACATAAAAATGCAAATTTACAAGAAAAAAATTTGCACATTTATGAGAAACGATTTGCAAATTTATGATTAAAAAATTGAAAATTAGATTTTTTTTCTCATTTCTGCATAGAACTGGTTATTCACAGTCCTGTGATTCAGTTCTGTAACATGATATAGAAAAGCTTATGATGATATTGGGGGGACAATTCTTGCTCTCTTTTTTCCAAGCTGGCAGGGGCATAGTCATAGGGCATAGGGCATGATTTCCTGTCTTTTTGCTAACAAGGAGGATAGCACCCCCCCCCCCCCCCAAAAAAAAAAAAAAATCCGCTGCTGGTGATGACCTCACAGAAGAGAACAGCCAATGATAACGAGGCATATCAGACAGTGCTGTAGTCCTAGATTCTGTGGGAGAGGAGAACTCCTGTGCCTGTTTGACTTTACAGACCAGATACCGTCACAGAAATCCTACACAACACTCTAATAAAGGGGGAACGGTTTAGAGCGTTACCTGTCCTACTTAAGGACAATGGTTCCTCCTTGTGTTCGCATGACCTTTGGTCACTCTTTATAGGAAGCCATTTAGAGAAGGAAGTCAGGAGGAAAAAATTCACATTTTCCCATAAGTTACAAGGACAATATCCACACAGATCCTGACATACTGGAAATTACACAGAGATTAAAATAGGAGACACTGATACTGAACCTACTGGGTCAACCTGCTGCTCCGGTTGTGTGTGTGTGTGTGTGTGTGTGTGTGTGTGTGTGTGTGTGTGTGTGTGTGTGTATTTTTTTTTATTTATACACAGCCATAACACAATCACGTCGTGGACTCACACCCACCACTGACACTCCACCACCACCACATAATTCTACTGAACCATTCCACTGTGGAAACTGTTACGTTGTGTGCTCTGTGCTGTCATCCAGTGTTGTCCAGTGGATAAATCACAGCTGTGCCTCTGTGCCGGACTATTCCGATGCACTTGGTCCCGTCTGCCAGTTCGACTGAGTGGTTGAAACTCTGTGGTTGAAACATGTCATTAAAGCGCTGGAACTTATTTATATCATTCACAGTGTGAGATGTAGCTCCTCCATCCGCCATGATGCCTTTCATTTTTACATGGTTTGTTGGTCTTTCATTCTTTGAATGTTTTGCCATGAAGAGATGATGGTCATCAGCTTCCCGTTTTTCATCTACAACTTTTTTGGCACCATCTTGTTCTCCCTTTTTCTTGCAGATGGATTCTCTGCATGTCCTGTTTTTGCAGTGACTGCACCATACTTTGGGTGCACTGTCTTTCTTTGTGTCCTTTTATTCCACATTTGTAGCAAGTCACAACGGCATCTTCATCCTTCTTATTGTTAAAGGACTTACTTGGACTTTGTCTGCTTTGTTCTACACTTGTTCTCATAACATTGTTGATTCAACTGTTTTCATCTTCTTTGTGTTCTCATAAATTCGTAGCCTTCTTTTAAGGTCTGTGAATATAACATTGTCTTCTTTTGTGTTACATGTACAGCAAGTGGCTTGAAAATGTCAGGTAGCCCGCCAAGTACCATGGCTACAATTAGTCCATCACTCAGGGTTTCACCAGCATCTCTCAAAGCTGTAAGGAGGTTCTCGGCTCTGATTATATAGTCCGTGACACTTTCGTTGTCTGCCACATGTAACTTCATCAATGACGTACAAAGACCAATTATCCTTGGCTTGAGCTTCCCTGAATAATGATCGTTCCAATATTTTCAGGGCTTTCCTGCCATAATCAGCAGCTTCATGTCTTATCAGCAATAGGCTTTTGTCTTCCATCAGTCTTATTAGCTCGGCGTAGCAGTCAGCATTCTTCTGTCCGTCTACAGCTAACTGCTCTTCATTACCTTCACGAGGTTCTTGCACAATTGTCTCTTTTAACTTTAAGATGTGAAAGTGACCAAGAAATCTGGCTTCCACAGGTCATACTTATCTTCTGATCCATCGAAAATGAGTTGTGGCGCCATTACTCCTGATGCTCCGCGGCCTGTCATCTTTGAGCACTTTTTCTGGCTACTTGTCTTTTGTTCTACTGCTCACGTTACTGTCGTTCATGTAATACTTCACGAAACTTCTGTTAGTGACTTTGCGGTTTACGTATCTCCAGGTTGGCTCATATCCTTGGTAGAAGCTCTGTGTTATAGTATGTCCCACAAACTTTCAATTCAACTTTATTTATATAGCGCCATTTCACAACAACAGTCATCTCATAGCACTATCAACTGTAGGGGGAACCCCCACAGTTGCAGAAAGACCCCAGCAATCAGGCGATCCCCTGTGAGCAAGCACTTGGTGACGGTGGAGAGGAAAAACTCCCTTTTAACAGGAAGAAACTTCCAGCAGAACCAGGCTCAGGGAGGGGCAGTCATCTGCTGCGACTGGCTGGGGGGTGAGGGGACAGAGAAGATGAAAAGAACAGACATGTAGAGAGCAAACAGCACGATGGGGACTCAATCTATGGGAGAGAACAAACAGATGTTAATGACCAGCAAAAAAAAAATATTTCATTGAGAGTGAAGAAAGGAGTGAGGCCCAGTGCATTACTGGAGGTCCCCCGGCTGACTAAACCTATTAGCAGCATAACTAAGGGAGGGTTCAGAAACACATGATCCCTCCCTAATTGTAGGCTATATCAAAAAGGTAGGTTTTAGCCCTATTCTTAAAAACAGAGATCGAGTCTGACTCCCGAATCCAGATTGGCAGCTGGTTCCACAGGAGAGGAGCTTGATAACTGAAGGCTCTGCCTCCCATTGTACTTTTGGAGATTCTAGGTATTACAAGTAATCCTGCATTTTGGGAGCGTAGAGCTCTGTTAGGATAATACGGTAGTATCAGATCTTTTAAATAAAAAGGAGCCTGATTGTTTAGAGCTTTGTAAGTAAGAAGAAGGATTTTAAACTTAATTCTAAACTCTATGGGAAGCCAATGAAGGGAGGTCAGAACCGGAGAGATATGATCTCTCTTTCTAGTACCTGTTAAAACTCTTGCTGCAGCATTTTGGATCAGCTGAAGACTTTTTAAAGATGTTTTAGGACAGCCTGATAATAAAGAATTACAATAATCTAATCTCGAGCTAACAAAAGCGTGGATCAGTTTCTCAGCATCACTCTGAGACAAGATGCTCCTAATCTTGGCAATATTATGCAAATGATAGAAGGCAGTCTCAGAAACAAATTTAATATGTGAATTGAAGGACAGATCTTGATCAAAAATAATTCCAAGGTTCCTCACAGAGCTATTAAGAGAAAGACTAACCGCATCCAAACTGAAAGTTTGATTTGGAAAGGTATTTCTAAGGTTTTTTGGACCAACAAGAATGACTTCAGTCTTATCTGAATTTAATAGCAGGAAATTACAAGTCATCCAAGCTTTGATTTCCTTAAGACAGGCTTCTAACTTGGCTAATTGATTACTATCATCTGGCTTCATTGACAGGTATAATTGTGTGTCATCTGCATAACAATGAAAATGTATACAGTGCTTTCTAATAATGTTGCCTAACGGAAGCATATATAAACTAAAAAGAGTAGGGCCTAGCACAGATCCCTGTGGAACTCCATGACTAAGCTTTGAGTTGAATGAAAACTCATAATTTACATAAACAAACTGGAACCTATCAGATAAATAAGATCTAAACCACTGCAACGAGTGACCTTCGCTAAGGCTGTTTCAGTACTATGATGGATTCTAAACCCAGATTGAAACTCTTCAAGTAAACCATTTCCCTGCAGGTGGTCAAATAATTGCGTAGCAACAACTCTTTCTAAGATTTTTGAAATGAAAGGGAGATTAGAGATTGGTCTATAGTTAGCTAAAGCTCCTGGATCTAGCGTTGGCTTTTTGAGTAAGGGTTTAATTACAGCAGTTTTAAAAGCCTGCGGTACATGGCCTAAAGTTAATGAAGAATTGATTATATGAAGAATAAAGCTACCAATAAGTGGGAAGACTTCTTTAAATAACCTGGTAGGAATAGGGTCTAAAAGACAAGTTGAAGGTTTGGATGAGAAAACTATTTTGTCTAACTCACAAAGGTCGATTGGAGTAAACTCATCAAGACAGACATCAATTGAAGGAGTTGTAGTAGTTACAGTATTTAAGTTAACTGTGGGAAGAATCTGATTGATTTTATCTCTGATGGATGAAATTTTATTATTGAAAAAATTCATAAAGTCCTGACTAGTAAGCTCTAAGGGAATGCTAGGATTGACAGAGTCCTGACTCTTTAGGCCTTTTTCCACTAGCCTCACTTAGCCCTACACCGCACCACTCAGCCCGCGTTTGAGCATTTTCCATTAGCCCCAGCACCGGTTAGCAGGTACTTTTTTAGTACCTGATCCAGGGCAGGGTCTAACCGAGCTGAGTAGGGCTGAGTATGGCTGTGATATGACTTTAAGAGACTGGTCGCCGCTGATTGGTCAGGTCGTAACGTCACGAAAGCGACTTTTTCTGCTGAATTTACTCCACGACCACCATTTGTAGTTGTTCAGCCAGTGAACACAGTGCGCCCCTTTAATACAGTATATTATATTAATATACTGTATAATATACTTATATAATAATATACTCCTAATATTATATATTAGGAGGTGCGCAATTTTCTTTCTATATTAGCCGACGATCGCATCCAGCACGAGTTGGACGGATCTACTCGAAATGAAAAAATATACCAGCAGGTGTCCGAGCAGATGGGTTCCCAAGGGCACATCCGTACTGCCAAACAGTGTCGGGAGAAGCTGAAAAAGCTGAAAAGCGATTACCGAGCAGTGAAGGACCACAATGCTCGAAGTGCAGCGGATTGGAAGGAGTGGAAGTGGTTCGCTGAGAGATATTGGGCTCGACACGGCCACAGTCACGGCCACGGCCTTGGAAACCGTGGATGGTGAGTGTTGTTTTGATATTGCGCATCTTTTCGCCACTTTAGCCTTTCTGTGCCAAGCTCACTGTTTTTAAGAAATAGGAAGGTTGTTAGATTGTGGGTAATGGTTGTTACTGAGGCTTGCCTATTGTTTTGCAGCCAACTGCAGATTCATGCTAGCTTTGTGTTAAGTATTAGCGCGAACAAAACGCTGAATTACGCTTACTGTATTCCGGTTAAAAACTTTAGTGTTGTGTACATGTTGCACTTTGGTGTTAAGTTTTAAATTGCGTGCATTTTCTTTCTAGAATCGCAGTTCATATCACAGGGGTCCACCTCAGTGGACATGGACACAGCGGTCTCTCCTGGCGCTGCGTCTGCGTCTGGCGGAGCGCCAGATGGATCGACTCCGATGACAGCCACATCACCAGCTCCATCTGGATCACGTTCAAGTGCCGGTAAGGCACAATAACCACGATTTTTTTTTTTTTTGGGGGGGGGGGACAGGTCCAGCGGAAACCAGGGTCGAAAATCCATCCATCCATCCATCCATCCATCCATCTTCTACCGCTTAATCCTTTACAGGTCGCGGTGGGGCTGGAGCCTAACAAGTTATGTACCAAACTGATTAATGCAATTTCCTGTAGCAGCATATTAATTAATTGAAAATGTCTTTTTAAATGTACAAAAAGGTTATTCTTTGGTCTTCACTTATCGGTGTTCCACAACCATTTTTAGGTGTGGTGATTGAAGTGCTGTTGTAACTCCTGTTTTATAAAAACAACTAAAGCTCATGAACTGCCGTTGAAATCAACATGCTTCATTGAAATGCTTCGCGTCAGCTGACTGTATTAACCCATTCAGATTTCTGCGGCCACACTACAAGCAACTAGTTTAAACATTACCCATCCATCCATCCATATTCTTAATCTTAATCCTTTTTAGTTTTGCAGGGGGGCTGCAGCCGAAGACAGCACCCTGCGTGTTGCAAAATCTGCTCTACTGAGGGGCAGCAACATGACAGTTCAGCTTATATACAGCAATGAAGCATAATATAATAGTGACATTCCACCACAGACTTTCACCTGTGTAATTCCATAATATATGTAGTGATCCAGCTTTAACGACCATGCCTTTCTGTCTTTCCATCTACATTAGCGATGGTCAACATGCATGACGAAGAGATGTGGCTCTTGGAACGGCAACATGACCAGCGGCAAGAACACCATCAGGAGTACATGCAGCATTTGCGACAGGTGGCCGCAGATGTGCGGGCAGATGCGTGTGAAGCCCTGGAGCAGGACGCTGTGTTACGAAGGGAAGAGCTTGCAGAGATGTCATCATTCAACAGAGATTTCCTGACCCTATTTGGCAGGCTTGTGGATGCATTCAGCAGTCGGCGTGTCTAACCATGTCTTCCCACGCCCAGTCTGTTTTTTTGTTTGTAAATTTTGCTTCTGGAATAAAATTGTATTGTTTGCATCAAAAGTCTGGTTTATCTGTTATGACACCGTATGAGAAAAGCCAATAATTACATACACATTCCATTCTCTGTTCACTCCACATGCTGCTGTTCATCAGGTCAGGTGTATAGCCTTCTAATGGTAATTTAATTTTTAACAACACAACGAAACGTAATGTCTTGGTAGGTTTTTTTTTTAATTTTAAACAAATTTGCAATGCGGAATCCATTTCTCTTGAACGGGTACATTTTTTATGTTATAAGCAGTTGTACAGGTGTGCTTGAACTTGTACAGTAGACACTGATAAAGGTAAGTACATGTAAGTTGAATGTTGCATCACCAGTCAAAATTTAATAAATTAAGAAGGAATCTAGCAAAAATTTGGCACTAATAACAGTAGACACAACTGTGTTTTTGTTGCACACAACTGTTGTTACCAACAAGTTGTGCAAAATTTATATTCCCTTTTCCCAAAAATTAAAAATCAATTTGTAAGTAAAAGTGGGAGACCTTTACATGGGAATATGACATGTATCAGCACATGATTCTTAGTTCAATTTGCATTTCCACCTAAGCAAAAGTGGCTTGTCGAGCTGGATTTTTGTGAAGATAGCCTGTGCGGTGTTTCTGCATGTAATTACATACCTGTCAAGTGATACGGTTTCGCCGTATTTTAATACGGGGAAAATGCAATTTTAGCAAATACGGGCGTATTGCCATTTTTGTACGCCAAAGAGAAAAATATACGGGAAAAAAAATTATTGAGAGTGTGGGGAGGAACACGTCGTGTGTGACCCCCACAGCGTACAGGGCTGTCAGAGCGCTCAGCGTGAGCAATTATCACAACAGTGAGAAGTGTGGACTCATCATTAGGCTGATGGCTTCGCACCTTCTTAACAGATAAGCGTTATGAACAAGAGGGCAGGTAGATGGACCATGCACAACATTTTATTTACAAAAAACATTTTTGAAATATGTATGCACATAAATGTGGGTGAAATAGACAAGTACTGCATCACAGCACAGCATCTCTTTATATCGGCTCCCTGCTCCTCTGCTCCCTGTGCCACTGCCACCACTGGTTCATCTACTGCATCATCCAATGTAGTGTCAAACGTCTCTCCATGACTCTCACACAGATTGTGCAGAGCACAAGAAGTCAGCACCATAGATTTCACCAGTTTCATGTCACAGTCATTCCTCTCTCCTTCCTCCTTCCTTCTCTCCTCGTCATCAGCCATTTTCTTTGTTGTGGAGGACTCGGTCGCGTGTTTGACGTCACGAGAGTGTGGCGCCGCCTGCTGTTCAACAAATCCCACCCACAGCAGGTGTGCCAGCAGTAATGTTGAAACGCAACCGAGGCGGAACCGAACCAAAGTGAGTAGAGTCAAGTTTTCTAATCGGGGCTGGGCGGGGCTAGTGGAAAAGCGCCTTTTGTCAACCTGGCTACAGTGCTGAAAAGAAACCTGGGATTATTCTTGTTCTCTTCTATTAATGCAGAATAATAACTCATTCTAGCTTTTCTAAGAGATTTTTTATAAATTAAAAGATGATTTCTCGACTTCCGGTTATGGCTGCCACGTAGGACGGACGTGTCTCGCTCTGCTCTGCTCCTGGAGAAAAAAAATCGGCAAATAACTCTCTCATTTGGGACAGAACGTATCCCAGCATTTGGGCGAGGATATGTCGGCGAAGCCTAAGGCTGGAAAACTAGGAAAAGGAAAAAGCGAGCCGCCGAAACAGTCCAAATTAACGGACTTTCAGGTCTGTGACGCAGCAAACAAAACTCCATATATGGCGGAGGAGGCTGGCAACGGTGCGATATCTGCGGGGAATGGCGCAGATGCGCTGATGGCTGCCATGAGTTCAATGAGAGCGGACTTTTCCTCTAGATTTGATGGGATTATGACAGCGTTGGAAGGAATAAGAAAGGAATTGGGTGACTGTGTAGAACGAACGGCGCAGATGGAGCTCCGTCTCGCTAGTGCTGAAGATGACGTCACCCGTCTTCAATTAAAGGTGCGCACTTTGGAAAAAAAAAATAAATCTCTGGAAGATAATATTTTGGATTTGGAATCTCGGTCGAGACAGAATAATTTGAGGCTGGTGGGTCTTCCAGAGGAATCAGAAGGTCGGGACGTATGTTCCTTTCTGGAAAAGTGGATTCCGGAGGTGCTGGGCAGCGAGGAGTTGCAATCAGCAGTGGTTCTGGAAAAAGCACATCGCATTGGCCCACGGAGAGATAAGGGACCGCCGAGGACCTTAATTATGAAGTTTCTTAGCAACAGAGACAGGATGAAGATCTTCAGCGCTGCACGAGCTAAGGGGGAGATTAAACACCAGGACCAGCAGGTGCGGTTCTACCCAGATTTGGCCACAGGAATCCAGCAATTGAGGAAGCAGTTTGATCCCGTACGTGAGGAGCTGCGCAACCTTGGGATTCGTCATGGTGTGATCTATCCTGCGAGACTGCTGACCACGTATGAGGGCAGAACCCACATCTTCAAGACCCCAGAGGAGGCGCAGGAGTTCATCAAGAAGATCAAAGAAGAAGAAGAGACTGGTGGGAGCTAAGCATGAACAAAATATAAGGTAGAATAATTAAGCATTTGCACAGGCATCTGACTGACTTGAAGTAAATAGTAAGGTTACAAAATATAGATTGTATTATATATTAAAAAAAACAAAACAAAAACAAAACAAACAAAAAAAAACAAAAAAAACTATGATGTACAAAGTTGTTAAAAATTTTGGAGTTAAGTTGGAAAACTACAGAGGAGAGTTAATGTTACATCATTAAAAGCAGTAGAGTTAGGGTGATTGGGAGGATGAAGAAGGAGTGGCTTAGGCTGTTCCCCGTGGGTGTGGAACGGTCGATGGCTATATCGGGAGACAGAATTTTTCTTTTGATTTTGGGGGGTTTGCCACAAGTGTGGGAAGGGGAAATTTGTTTGTGTGTAGTTTGTAGGATGAATGTTCAACCACTCATGTTTTTGCTTCTCTGTATGAGCATGTTTACACTGCAAGGTAATCCCAAACTCTCTATTGATCATGGACCAAAGTGTTAATCTTAATTTAACTTCATGGAATTGCAGAGGTCTACAAAATTTAAAAAAACTTAAACAAGTTATGAATAAAATAAAGGACATGGGTTCAAGAATTGTGTTTTTACAAGAAACTCATCTGATAGAGGAGGATGTTAAAAGAATTAGGAGTAGATGGCAGGGAAGTGTATTCACCTCTTCATTTTCATCCCGAGCCAGGGGAGTTATGACTCTCATACATAAATCAGTTCCTTTTCAAGTGAAAAATGTAATTGGAGACAAATTTGGAAGATATGTAATCATTCAAGGTTCTTTGCTATTAGAAAATATAAATCTTGTGAACTTATATGGTCCCAATATAGATGATCAGAAGTTCTTTGCTAATTTATTTCTCATCTTATCATCACTTACAGGGCAACATATAATAGCAGGGGATTTTAATTGTACATTGAATCCAGGTGTGGATAGATCAACAGGACTGGATTGTACGCACATTGGATGTAGGATGACTATTAATCATTTTATGAAAGAATTGAGATTGTTAGATATATGGAGAGAAATGAAACCACAAGTTAAAGCCTATTCTTGTTATTCCAGTACCTACAAGACATTCTCACGTATTGATTATTTTTTGATTTCCACAGAATTAAGGTCCAAGATTCAAAACTGCTTTTATGATAACATCGTGATCTCTGATCATGCACCCTGTTGTCTAATATATGTAGATAAAAAATTGACAAAGGAATCAGGTAGATGGCAATTTCAGCATAAATGGCTTCAGGATGAGGAATTTGTCAAGTATATAGAAAAACAGATAGACGAGTTCTTTGACATCAATACTACACAAACATCAGCATGTGTAAAGTGGGAGGCTTTCAAAGCTTTTATTAGGGGACATATTATTAGTTATACAGGATCAAAATCTAAGAAGACTCGAGAGGAGAGAGCTAAATTGGAACATAAAATAAAAAGTCTTCAGGAAAAAGTGTATGCAGGAAGTGACCCAAGGTTGGAGAATGAATTACTGATTTTGAGAGCTGAATACGACAAAAAATCAGCGAATAGAGCTGCCTCGAGTCTTCTAAGATTGAAACAATCTTTTTATGAACAAGGTGAAAAATCAGGAAAATTATTAGCATGGCAGATTAAACAATTGGAAATTAAAACACCAATTACCAGTATTATAAGTAAAGGACAGGTAGTTATAGATCCTTTAGAAATTAATAGAGCCTTTAGAGATTACTATGAAAAATTATATGATACCAAAAATGAACCTGATTTAACAAAACTAAATGGGTTTTTGAACGAACTATCTATACCGTGTATTCCAAATGAAAACAGGGAGATATTGGAGTCTAAAATTAGTCAAGAAGAAGTTGGGCTAGCCATTGATAATATGAAATCAGGAAAAAGTGCAGGACCAGATGGTCTTCCAGTTGACCTTTATAAAAAATTTAAGAATAAATTAATAAAACCTTTTTTGGAAATGGTTTTAGAAGCATTTCAAAATAATAATTTACCATCATACATAAATAATGCCTTAATTATACTGCTGCCAAAACCAGGTAAGCCCTCTAATAAATGTGAAAATATGAGACCAATAAGCCTATTAAACGCCGACCTTAAGATAATCTGTAAAATTTTAGCAAGACGAATACAAGAAATTTTACCAAATATTATTAATCGAGATCAGAATGGCTTTATAAAGGGTAGACAAGGCTTCCATAATGTAAGAAGACTATTTAATATTATTTATTTTAATAAAGAAGCACTGGATACAGCTCTCCTATCATTGGACGCCGAAAAGGCCTTTGATAGAGTTGAATGGCCCTTTCTTTTTGAAGTCCTACAAAGGTTTGGACTTGGAAATAATTTCATAAAATGGGTTCAAATAATATACAATAATGCTACAGCAGAAATCCTAACAAATAACAATATTTCAAAACCAATAAAAATCAATAGAGGATGTCGACAAGGCTGTCCACTTTCACCTTTACTGTTTACTATGGCAATTGTACCTTTAGCGATAGCGATACGTTTACATTCACAAATATATGGAATTAAAGTTGGACCAACAGAACATAAAATCTCCCTATACGCCGATGATATAATTTTGTTTATGTCGAATCTAAAAAAATCAATTCCAACCTTGTTGAATTTAATAAAGAATTTTGGGGAAATATCAGGATATAAAATAAATAAAACTAAATCTTCAATATTAATGCTAAATGAGACCCAGAGAAATTACCCAGCCCCTGAGGTAAATCAATTCAATGTTGTAAATCAGTTTAAATATTTAGGAATCCAAATTATGCCTAAGCTAGAATCAGTCACCAGTGTCAACTATGAAGCCTTAATGTCAGATATCAATGAGTTAACTCAGAGATGGATGTCACTACCAATGTCGATGATCGGGAGAATCAATATACTTAAAAGTAATATTTTACCTAAAATACTTTATTTATTTCAATACATTCCCTTATCACCACCTTTAGATCTATTCTCAAGAATAAAAAAAAAGTTAGTGGAATTTATATGGAACAACAGGAGGGCTAGATTACGTTTGTCTTTATTATATTTACCATTTGATCGTGGAGGTCTGAAATGTCCAAATTTTATGTTGTATTATTGGTCGGCACAACTGAGGTCTATGACATATTATTTTTCATCAAATGATCTCCCTCACTGGACTGAAATGGAATCATACAATTTACCTTTACCTCTTCCCATATTCATATACTCAGATTCGGCAAAAAAATTACAAAAACAAGTTAAAAATCCATTTGTAAAGCATATGATCAAAATATGGTGTGAAGCTAAAAACTATTTAAAAGAACCACAGTTATTGTCACAATTTAGTCCAATATGGGGTAATCAATATTTTAAACCAGGGAGAGCGGATGCTGTATTTAAAGTATGGAATTTAAAAGGGATACAAAAGATTCAGGATTTATATTTGCCATGTGCAGACAACATAATGTCTTTTGAAGAGCTGAGGATCAAATTTAATCTCAATAGAACACATTTTTTTAAATATCTTCAACTTAGAAACTTTATTCAATCAAATCAAAATAAAGCTCTCACTCGACCTATTTATTCATCCTTGGAAAAAATGATGATGAAAGATAGTAAAAGAAAGGGTATTATTTCAGAGTTTTATAACTCATTGACACTATCTTCAAGTGAAAATTCACTGAAAAGATTAAACTACTGGAAAGAAGATCTGCAAATTGAAATTTCAGAGGAACAATGGGAATTGGCTTGTACAGAAGCTCAAACCAAATCAATAAATGCACGCCTTAAATTGATACATTTCAAATGGTTAATGCGGATGTATGTTACACCGGAGGAGTTAAATAGATATAACAAAAATATACCAGATACATGCACAAAATGCATGGAAAGTAAAGGAACCCTATTTCATTGTTTATGGGAATGTAGATTAATAAGAATGTTTTGGGAAGAGGTGAGGGTAACAATTGAAAAAATAATCTCAAAACAAATCATATTGAATCCTAAACTGTTTTTGTTGGGTCTGTACCCAGAAATTTTTTATCCAAATTTCCAAAACCGTGACTACTCAGAGTTGGGACCAGGAAGCAGAGTCTCAGTCTTACACGCCTCTCTGCAGCTCCTCTTCATCCGCCACCCCTCAGCTTAGCCCCTGTCTTCCCCATCAGAGAATCGTTGTCTGCTCCCTCCAAAGTAAATAAAAATATAATGCATAAGCATCCCAAAGTGATAAAGCAAAATATTGGTAAAACTCAAATTAAACATAAAGCCTCTAAATTGAATGATTTGGCCTCTGTTCCTCCTCATAATTTAAAAATTAAATGTGGTTTATTAAATATTAGGTCTCTAACTCCCAAGTCTCTGTTAGTCCATGATCTGTTAATTGATCATCAGATTGATTTAATTTCCCTTACAGAGACTTGGTTAGGACAAGAGGATTATGCTGGTTTAAATGAATCAACTCCCTCTGGTTATTTAAACTGTCAAAATCCCAGAAGTTCTGGTCGTGGAGGAGGAGTAGCATCAATTTACCATTCCAAATTACTAGTTAATGTAAAGCAAAAAACATGTTATAATTCCTTTGAGGGCCTGGTCCTCAGTATTGGGCACTTTAGCAATTCCAGGTTAAACCCAATTTTATTTGCCATAGTTTATCGTCCCCCATCAACCTATTCAGAATTTTTATCCGAATTTCCTGATTTCTTAGCTGATTTAGTGCTGAAATCTGATAGAATAATTATAGTAGGGGACTTTAATATACATGTGGATGTAGATAGTGACTGCCTTAATGTGGCTTTTAATTCAATATTAGACTCGATTGGGTTTTCTCAGAAAGTAGGAAATTCTACTCATTACCTCCACCATACATTGGACCTTGTTCTGACATATGGCATAGAAATAGAAAATCTTGTAGTGTCTCCTCATAACCCTGTACTGTCAGACCATTGTCTGTTAACCTTTGATTTTACTATTTCTGACTATTTGGCTCCTAAAGAAAAATATTATCACAGTAGATGCCTCTCAAATGACGCTGTTTCCAAATTTATGCAGATTGTTTCCTCTATGCCATGTGTCAACACAACGGAAATAAGCTATAGACAGCTTGCTCCTTCTGTAATTGATAACATGGTGGATAGTGTTTCAGCTTCTCTGCATCAGGCTCTAGACTTGGTGGCCCCCTTAAAAAAGAAAAAGTCTAATCAGAGATTTTTAACTCCTTGGTTCAACACAGAAACTCGTAGCTTAAAACAGAAGACTCGTCAATTAGAAAGAAAATGGCGCTCTACTAATTTAGATGAAATCTATTTAGCTTGGAGAAATCATCTTTTAATTTATAAAAAATCTCTTAGAAAAGCTAGAACGAGTTATTACTCTGCATTAATAGAAGAGAACAAGAATAATCCCAGGTTTCTTTTCAGTACTGTAGCCAGGTTGACAAAGAGTCAGGACTCTGTCAATCCTAGCATCCCCTTAGAGCTTACTAGTCAGGACTTTATGAACTTTTTCAATAATAAAATTTCATCCATCAGAGATAAAATCAATCAGATTCTTCCCACAGTTAACTTAAATACTGTAACTACTACAACTCCTTCTATTGATGTCTGTCTTGATGAGTTTACTCCAATCGACCTTTGTGAGTTAGACAAAATAGTTTCCTCATCCAAACCTTCAACTTGTCTTTTAGACCCTATTCCTACCAGGTTATTTAAAGAAGTCTTCCCACTTATTGGTAGCTTTATTCTTCATATAATCAATTCTTCATTAACTTTAGGCCATGTACCGCAGGCTTTTAAAACGGCTGTAATTAAACCCTTACTCAAAAAGCCAACGCTAGATCCAGGAGCTTTAGCTAACTATAGACCAATCTCTAATCTCCCTTTCATTTCAAAAATCTTAGAAAGAGTTGTTGCTATGCAATTATTTGACCACCTGCAGGGAAATGGTTTATTTGAGGAGTTTCAATCTGGGTTTAGAATCCATCATAGCACTGAAACAGCCTTAGCGAAGGTCACTAACGACCTCCTCATTGCATCTGATAATGGACTAGTTTCTGTACTTGTCCTTTTAGATCTTAGTGCAGCTTTTGATACTATTGATCATAATATTCTACTTGATAGATTAGAACACTATGTTGGACTTAATGGAACTTCGTTGCAGTGGTTTAGATCTTATTTATCTGATAGGTTCCAGTTTGTTCATGTAAATGATGAGTTTTCTCTCAGCTCAAAGCTTAGTCATGGAGTTCCACAGGGATCTGTGCTTGGCCCTACTCTTTTTAGTTTATATATGCTTCCGTTAGGCAACATTATTAGAAAGCACTGTATACATTTTCACTGTTATGCAGATGACACACAATTATACCTGTCAATGAAGCCAGATGATACTAATCAATTAGCCAAGTTAGAAGCCTGTCTTAAGGAAATCAAAGTTTGGATGACTTGTAATTTCCTGCTATTAAATTCAGATAAGACTGAAGTCATTCTTGTTGGTCCAAAAAACCTTAGAAATTCCTTTCCAAATCAAACTTTCAGTTTGGATGCAGTTACTCTTTCTCTTAATAGCTCTGTGAGGAACCTTGGAGTTATTTTTGATCAGGATTTGTCCTTCAATTCACATATTAAATTTGTTTCTAAGACTGCCTTCTATCATTTGCGTAATATTGCCAAGATTAGGAGCATCTTGTCTCAGAGTGATGCTGAGAAGCTGATCCACGCTTTTGTTAGCTCGAGATTAGATTATTGTAATTCTTTATTATCAGGTTGTCCTAAAACATCTTTAAAAAGTCTTCAGCTGATCCAAAATGCTGCAGCAAGAGTTTTAACAGGTACTAGAAAGAGAGATCATATCTCTCCGGTTCTGGCCTCCCTTCATTGGCTTCCCATAGAGTTTAGAATTAAGTTTAAAATCCTTCTTCTTACTTACAAAGCTCTAAACAATCAGGCTCCTTTTTATTTAAAAGATCTGATACTACCGTATCATCCTAACAGAGCACTACGCTCCCAAAATGCAGGTTTACTTGTAATACCTAGAATCTCCAAAAGTACAATGGGAGGCAGAGCCTTCAGTTATCAAGCTCCTCTCCTGTGGAATCAGCTGCCAATCTGGATTCGGGAGTCAGACTCGATCTCTGTTTTTAAGAATAGGGCTAAAACCTACCTTTTTGATATAGCCTACAATTAGGGAGGGATCATGTGTTTTCTGAACCCTCCCTTAGTTATGCTGCTAATAGGTTTAGTCAGCCGGGGGACCTCCAGTAATGCACTGGGCCTCACTCCTTTCCTCACTCTCTATGAAATATTTTTTTTTTGCTGGTCATTAACATTTGTTTGTTCTCTCCCATAGATTGAGTCCCCATTGTGCTGTTTGCTCTCTACATGTCTGTTCTTTTCTTCTTCTCTATCCCCTCACCCCCCAGCCAGTCGCAGCAGATGACTGCCCCTCCCTGAGCCTGGTTCTGCTGGAGGTTTCTTCCTGTTAAAAGGGAGTTTTTCCTCTCCACCGTCGCCAAGTGCTTGCTCACAGGGGATCGCCTGATTGCTGGGGTCTTTCTGCAACTGTGGGGGTCCTCCCTACAGTTGATAGTGCTATGAGATGACTGTTGTTGTGAAATGGCGCTATATAAATAAAGTTGAATTGAATTGAATTGAAAAGCATAATTTTAATAAAAGTGAAAGAACATTCATAGACCTCAGTTTGCTTAATGCCAAAAAATATATTGCACTATTATGGAAAAAGACTCATAGACCAGATGTGACTCAGTGGTTAAGACAGATGTTAACAAACCTTCCATTAGAAAGAATAACATATATACTGAAATCAAAGGAAATTGTGTTTGAGAATATATGGAGACCTTTTATTGATTATGTAAAAAATTTAAACATAACTCTTGAAGAAGAAGGTGAATGATGTGTGTGGACCTTGTAAATTCCAAACTGGTGAACATAATATGTATACTTATGTATTGGATTGTCTAGACTAAACAGAGGAGCATTGTTAAAGACTTGATTTTGTTGGTGGTTGTTGGTGTTTTTAGTGCATTTTTTTCTTTTTTTGTAGTACTTTAGTGTTAGTGTTTGATTGTTTGTATCATGTTTGTTAAAAAAAAAAAAAAGGTTCAATAAAGATATTGTGGAAAAAAAAAGATGATTTCTCCAAGCTAAATAGATTTCATCTAAATTAGTGGAGCCCCATTTTCTTTCTAATTGACAAGTCTTCTGTTTTAAGCTACGAGTTTCTGTGTTGAACCAAGGAGTTAGAAATCTCTGATTAGACTTTTTCTTTTTTAAGGGGGCCACCAAGTCTAGAGTCTGATGCAGAGAAGCTGTAATACTATCCATTATGTTATCAATTACGGAAGGAGCAAGCTGTCTATAGCTTATTTCCGTTGTGTTGACACATGGCATAGAGGAAACAATCTGCATAAATTTGGTAACAGCATCATCTGAGAGGCATCTACTGTAGTGATATTTTTCTTTAGGAGCCAAATAGTCAGAAATAGTAAAATCAAAGGTTAACAGACAATGGTCTGACAGTACAGGGTTATGAGGAGACACTACAAGATTTTCTATTTCTATGCCATATGTCAGAACAAGGTCCAATGTATGATGGAGGTAATGAGTAGAATTTCCTACTTTCTGAGAAAACCCAATCGAGTCTAATATTGAATTAAATGCCACATCAAGGCAGTCACTATCTACATCCACATGTATATTAAAGTCCCCTACTGTAATTATTCTATCAGATTTCAGCACTAAATCAGCGAAGAAATTAGCAAATTCGGATAAAAATTCTGAGTAGGTTGATGGGGGACGATAAACTATGGCAAATAAAATTGGGTTTAACCTAAAATTGCTAAAGTGCCCAATACTGAGGACCAGGCCCTCAAAGGAATTATAACATGTTTTTTGCTTTACATTAACTAGTAATTTGGAATGGTAAATTGTTGCCACTCCTCCTCCACAACCAGAACTTCTGACAGTTTAAATAACCAGAGGGAGTTGATTCATTTAAACCAACATAATCCTCTTGCCCTAACCAAGTCTCTGTAAGGGATATTAAATCAATCTGATGATCAATTAACAGATCATGGACTAACAAAGACTTGGGAGTTAGAGACCTAATATTTAATAAACCACATTTAATTTTTAAATTATGAGGAGGAACAGGGGCCAAATCATTCAATTTAGAGGCTTTATGTTTAATTTGAGTTTTACCAATATTTTGCTTAATCACTTTGGGATGCTTATATATTATATTTTTATTTACTTTGGAAGGAGCAGACAGTGATTCTCTGATGGGGAAGACAGGGGCTAAGTTGAGGGGTGGCGGATGAAGAGGAGCTGCAGAGAGGCGTGTAAGACTGTGACTCTGCTTCCTGGTCCCAACTCTGAGTAGTCAAGGTTTTGGAAATTTGGGTAAAAAAGATGCCAGGTTGTTAGATAAATGAGAAGCACCATCCAAAGTGGGATGAATGCTGTCTCGTCTCATAAGACCAGGTTTTCCCCAAAAAGAGCTCAATTGTCAATGTAGCCCACATTATTTGCAGGACACCACACAGACAGCCAGCGGTTCAAGGATGACGAGCGGCTAAACATATCACTGGTCAGATTGGGGAGGGGCCCAGAGAATACTACAGTGGCACACATCGTTTTTGCAAAGTCACACACCGATTCTACATTAAGTTTCGTGACTTCCGACTGCCAGAGACAGATGTCATTAATGCCAGCGTGAATAACAATTGTGGAGTATTTACAGTTACTTTTAGCCAGCATTTTCAAATTTGGCTCGATGTTGCCTGCTCTGGCCCCAGGAATGCATTTGACTATGGCCGCTGGAGTCTCTAGGTTCACGTTTCTGACTACAGAGTTGCTAATGATCAGAGTTTTTTCCTCAGTGGGTGTGTCGCTGAGCGGGGAAAAACGATTAGAAACGTGAACAGGTTGGAGGTGTACCGGGGCTTTGCGACTAGGCTTCCTTCTCACCGTCACCCACCCAGTCTCCTCGCTGCTGAGGAGAGCCGGAGGACCGCTAACGGGGTTAGCTATGCTAGCTAGCTCCGCTGCAGCTAAGGGGCGTCCGTCAAGAGTAACTGGCGCAGACAGTGTTTCAATGCAGCGGAGCTGGGATTCCAAATCAGACAACCTCGCCTCGAGCGCCTCAAAAAGACAACATTTATTACATTTACCGTTATCACTAAAAGAGGCAGAGGTGTAGCTAAACATCTGACAGAGAGAGCTCACCAGAGGAGGAGGAAGGAGAGCTAATAGCCATAGCTAGTGGCTAACCCGAAGTTCAGGAGAGTGAGGAGAGCAAACCACACAGACAGACAGCAAAACAGGAAGTGACGATCAATCAAACCATGTCACCAAACCAAACTTCTAGCAACTTTTACCTTACACTGGGCCCATAACCTGTTAGACGGTATGTGCAGTCCTTGTTCTGTGTGTGAAGAATAAGCAAACGTCACTGTGACCTTTAGCCTTCTCTGGCATATTTTTTTAGTCTCACCAACTGGACATAACGACCACTGTCGTGTTATTGGGCGTAAGGATTCAGGCGACACAATGTAGAGCAAGTAGACAACATTTATTAGCATGTGTTCCAACTCAAGGCCATTCACGTAGCATACAGGTTAGTCCACAGCACTTCCTGTTAAACCTTTCATAGTAAAAGCATACTGCACTAAACAGACTACACCACATCCCTCTTTCTTTGAAAAGAATGCAATCTTAAATGAACATTTACTGCATAGTGAAAACTATCTGAATCTTTTTTTCCCTTTAACTTTTACATATTATTGAACACTTTTCCTTTTATTTTTTTTTTTTGCATTTAAACATTCTGCATTCATAAGTCCAGTCTTTGTGGTTTTATGACAACTTGGCCATACCTACACTACCGTTCAAAAGTTTGGGGTCACACAGAGAATTATTTTGTGTTTTCCGTGAAAAGTCACACTTATTTACCACCTTGAGTTGTAAAATGAATAGAAAATACAGTCAAGTCATTGACAAGGTTAGAAATAATGATTTGTATTTGAAATAATAATTTTTTCCAGATACTCAACCTGTTCAAAGGAAGGTCAGTTTTATAGCTTCTCTAACCAGCTAAACTGTTTTCAGCTGTGCTAACATGATTGCACAAGGGTTTTCTAATCATCCATTAGCCTTCTGACGCAATGAGCAAACACATTGTACCATTAGAACACTGGAGTGATAGTTGCTGGAAATGGGCCTCTATACACCTATGTAGATATTGCACCAAAAACCAGACATTTGCAGCTAGAATAGTCATTTACCACATTAGCAATGTATATTAGATATTAGAGTGTATTTCTGATTAGTTTAAAGTTATCTTCATTGAAAAAAACAGTGCTTTTCTTTCAAAAATAAGGAAATTTCTAAGTGACCCCAAACTTTTGAACGGTAGTGTAGTTCTGACAGGACTTGGGGAAGCTGTCTTTGGAGTCTGAGCTGCAGACTCAGATTGGTTTGGTGTGGGCAAGGCGCCCTCTCCAGGTCTGACTGGTGTGCTTGGAATTTGTACCTTTGGTGTGGTTTCAGGCAATGGCAGTAGGTGATGCCTGTTTGATGGCTCCTGAAGGGCTCTCCACAACATGAGCAGGGTGTGGAGTGAGGTGAGATGACAGTCCCTTCACACTTGGTGTCTGTGATCCACACTGGTTGTCCAGGTGAAAATTGAGGAAGATCTCTCACACGATGTCTCCTGTTATACACAGTACTGTCCTTTAACCTCCTCTCTCTCTCCCTTGTCTCCACTGTAGCCTTGTTTGGCAGGCCGGGAATGAGCAAAAGAGGGAAGCTGGGGCACTGGTGTGCGAAGTCTTCTTCCCATTAGTAGTTGCGCTGGGCTATTATATCCGTTAGGGCTATATCCGTTGGGCTGCACGGTGGCGCAGTGGTTAGCACTGCGGCAGCACAGTTTACCCTTGGCCGGGGGATTGTGGGGATCGTGGGATCGTGGGTTCGATCCCAGCCCCCGACCAACAGTGATCTGTGTGGAGTTTGCATGTTCTCCCCGTGTTGCGTGGGTTTACTCCGGGATTTCTCCGGTTTCCTCCCACATGCCAAAGACATGCATGTTAGGTTAATTGGCTGTTCTAAATTGTCCCTAGATATCTGTTTCCTATAGGCCCTTAGAATAGAGGGTTAGTATTAATGAAAGCGCTTTGAGTGGTCTTTGTGACTAGAAAAGCGCTATATAAGTGCAGGTTAGTTAGTTAGTTAGTTAGTTAGTCAATGGGGTCACTCTGTAAGCTAGAAGTGCAAGATATGGGTCTTTTTCTTTCTTTAGTAGTCTTTTCACAGTTTGGACATGACGCTCAGCCTCACCATTGCTTTGTGCAAACCTTGGGACTGCTGGTTATAGTATGTCTGAAACTATAGGCTGCTGCAAAGTCTTTGAATTGTTGGCTTGAGAACTGAGGTCCATTGTCGCTGCAGAAAATCTCTGGAATGCTATGTCTGGAAAAGATTGACTTTAGGTGCACTATAACGTCCTCTGATCTTGTGGGGGTCAGTTTGGCTATCTCCACAAATCTGGAGTAGTAGTCCACCAGAAGTACGTAGTTGCTGTTGTTGAGTGTAAAAAGATCTGCTCCGACCGTCTGCCATGGTCTCTCATGGAGCTTGCTGGGCATTAAAGGCTTCACTGGGTTGGCACATTCTTTAATACATATCGTGCAGTTTTTAACAAGTTAATTGATTTGGCTACTCAGACCAGGCCATCACACTGTCTCTCTAGCTCTCTCTCTACATCTAGACATTCTCTTATGTCCCTCATGTAAGGCTACGAGGACAGAGTTGCACATAGTGGTAGGAATACCTAGTCTGATGCCTTTCAGTAACAGTTCATCATGTACAGTTAAGAGTGTCTCTGTGTGGCCAGTACACTTTGATTGGACCTGTGAGATGGCTGTAATCTGGCCAGCCTCTCTGACAAAACGACATGACTTCTGAACATACCCTGTCTGTTTTCAGCTGTTCTTTTAGTTGTGTGATGTAGGTCGAGCTAGCAGGCAGGCTTTTGATTATTTTATCCACATAGATGTTTGTGTCAGCCAGTAGTTCTGCTGTAGCCTTATAATCTGGATCTTGAGTGACAGGTGCGCGTGACAGTGTGTCCACTGTGAGGAGTGCTTTGCCTGGAGTGTGTGAGATAGAGTAACTGTACCTCATGAGCCTGAGTCAGAACCGCTGGATCCTGGGTAGGAGCTCGGTTAGGTCTTGTTGTCCGAGCAGGCTGACATGTGGCTTGTGGTCAGTCTCTAAGGAGAAGTGTCCCGATGAGAAAGTTTTTAAATCTTTCACATCCCCATGTTAGTCCAAGCACCTCTTTCTCCACCTGTGCATACCTCTGCTCTATCTCTGTTAAGGAGTGTGATGCGTATGCAACAGGTCTCCACTGTTCACCCTCTTTTTGAAATAGGACTGCTCCAAGTCCATAGCATGAGGCATCCGCTGACAGTTTTAGTTCTTTGTTTGGGTCATAGTGACATGGATGGCTCTCACGAGCCATCAGTGAGACGCTATAGGCAGCCGTGAGTTTGTACATTTATTAAATAAAGACACGAAATGACAAAATAACAAGCCTCGTGGGGCAAACACAAATACAGTGGTACCTCTACTTACGAATTTAATTCGTTCCGGAAGAATTCTTGTAACGTGAAAAATTCGTAAGTAGAGGCGCGTTTTACATGTAAATGCCGTAATCCGTTCCAAGCCCCCAAAATTCGGGCATAAATTTTTTATAAATCGTAAAAACGCATCAAAACATGTAACAAATACATGTTACAATTAGATTACTGCACAATAAACATAAAATGAGAGTTTAAAATGAGAGAAAGAATAATAAAAGAGAATAATAAAAGAGAAAGAATAATAAATTAGTCGAGCTGTACAATAATATTACTAGTAAGAAAATGGTAGCAATTTGTGGAGATTTCAATATTGACCTACTTAATCCACATCAACAAAATGTAGTTACAGAGTTCATGAACTCTATGTACAGCATGAGTCTATATCCCACAATAACACATCCCAGTAGAATCACAGCTCACTCTGCTACACTTATTGACAACCTGTTTGTCAATGTTCTCGACAAGAAAATAGAAAGTGGATTATTGATAAATGATATAAGCGACCACTTGCCAATCTTTGCACTTATCCATGGCCACACGGGGCCCAACCCAGAAAAAATCTCAAAATCGTTCAGACACAAATCACCAAACGCAATCAGTTCTTTTAAAGAGGACTTGCTGAAGCAAGACTGGACAGAAGTCTATGTATCAGATGTAAATGAAGCCTATGACACATTTACAAACATTGTAACCACTCTTTATGAAAAAAACTGCCCATTAGTTAAAAAAAAGCTTAAACACAAATTTACTGACAAACCATGGCTAACCAAAGGACTACAAAAGGCGTGTAAAAAGAAAAATTTATTATATAAAGCTTTCATAAAGAAAAGGACAAAAGAAGCAGAGCAGCGGTATAAAACATACAAAAATAAGTTAACATACGTATATAATAAGATGTAGTAAAAGAGACTATTACAGTAAAGAACTGGAAAAAAACAAAGACAATATTAAAAATACATGGACAATAATCAACAGTATCCTTGGAAATAAAAGCAGAAATACCAGCTACCCAACTAACACTCCAAAAAATAATAAATCGACTCCGAATGTGAATATAGCTTCACCTGCAGATGAATTTAATAATTTTTTTGTTAACATTGGACCTAAACTGGCCCGAGAAATACCCACTACGGTGCCAACAGGTGATTCAATATGCAATAACACTGCTGTAAAAGACACCATCTTCATAAAGAACACAGACGAAAGAGAGGTCATTGAAATTGTTAAATCGTTCAAAAGTAAAACATCTACTGACTGCGATGGTATTGATATGCTACTAGTCAAAACTGTTATCGAATGCATAGTGAAACCACTGACGTATATCTGTAACCTGTCTCTCCAATCAGGTATATTTCCCAATGCAATGAAAATAGTTAAAGTAATTCCGATTTACAAGACAGGCGACAGAGGGGAACTCTCCAACTACAGACCAATTTCACTATTACCGCAATTTTCCAAGATACTTGAAAAAATATTCTATGAGAGAATTGACAACTTCATACTGAAGAATGATTTATTGTGTGAGCAGCAATATGGGTTCAGACACAAAAGGACAACAGCATATGCCTTAATGGAATTTACAGAAAAAATATCAACAGCCATTGAAAATAAAGAGTATTCAGTTGGAGTATTCCTGGATCTTAAAAAAGCATTTGATACAGTAGATCACAATCTATTATTAAAGAAACTACAAAATTGTGGTATCAGAGGGGTAGCACTGTCCTGGTTAAGAAGTTACTTAAAGAATAGATATCAGTTTGTATGTGTTAACAACAAAAACTCAGAGCTACTGAAGGTCACCTGTGGAGTCCCACAGGGTTCAGTTTTGGGACCATTATTATTCAATATGTATATAAATGATATATGTAAAGTTTCAGAAAAAATGGACTTAATATTGTTTGCTGATGACACTAACCTGCTATGCAGTGGAAACAACTTGGAACAACTTCTGGATACACTCGGAAAGGAATTAGGAAAGCTGAAACTGTGGTTTGATTCAAACAAATTAACGCTCAATTTAAGCAAGACAAAATTTATAGTCTTTAACAACCATCACAACTACCCAGTACCCAAACTCAGTGTAAATGGTGTAGAGATTGAAAGGGTATCCGAAACTAAATTCCTTGGAGTAATAATTGATAACAAACTGTGTTGGAAGCCACATATTAATTATATAAAAGGTAAAGTATCCAAATCAATTGCAATATTACACAGAGTGAAAAATTTGCTGAATCAACCCACACTATACACCTTGTATCATTCATTAATACTCCCATACATGACATATTGTAATGAAGTATGGGGAAATACATATAAAACAAACATATATCCACTCTTTATGCTTCAAAAGAGAGCTATTAGAATAATCAACAAAGCAGCTTACAGGGAACCAACAAACCCACTTTTTCTTAAACAAAAAACTCTCAAGTTGAAAGATCTGATCGACTTTAAAACCGCAATAATAATGTTCAAAGTGAAGAATCTATCACTGCCCGCAAATATCCAAAAGTTGTTCCAAACAAGGGAGAAACGATATCACTTCAGAGGAACATGTATATTTCAAAAGCCTACAGTGAGAACAACTACCAAGCAACACTGTATTTCAGTGCAAGGTGTCAGATTATGGAACGATTTTGGACCTGAATTAAAATCATGTACAAAGCTTGGACAATTTAAACAAAAACTAAAGGAAGAAATACTCCAAACATATTTACAAGACGACATGTAAACTCACATAAGGATTGACATTTCCAGCCTGTGTTGTGTTATAGCTTAGTTTTTCTTTTTTCTCTGTGACACTATGTCTTAGATTTGTTTTTGAATAGTAACCGCTTAACTTAGACTAGCTCAGTTTTCTTTTTCTCTCAGTCATATTTTGTCTTAGCCTTGTTTTAAATTGTAATCGCTCTTGTCTTGTTTTCTCTTTTTTCTCCTTTGAATTCTTGGATGGAATATGGGTGGGCAATATAAGCTGCGGCTTCAGCCATCACCCATTTCGGATAACTCACGTGGAATTGTATAGTAGAAGGAGTCTTTGTCTAATTTGACCTTGTTGTTATATTATACAGTTTCTTTTAACCTGTAATGTACTATCCGAAATAAATACATTCATTCATTCATTCATTCATTCATAAAAATTATGTTCATTTACCCTTTAACTGCTATCGTCGTCGACGTCGTCACGTTTTGCCTTCTTTGGTTCATGTTCTGATCCAAGGACGTTTGCTTTTGTCGGCTTGTAAGTGCTTCGTTTTGTTTTAATACCGTGCTGATCGTTGATGTATTACGGCCATATTCTTTGGCGAGATCAACCAAACGCATAAAGTTTTGGAAAAAAAAAAAAAATTCGTGGCCAATGGGATACCAGGAAGATGCTAGGCGATAGCCAATGGCAGAGCAGCTACAGGTATGTTTATGTTCGGTAAACTACGGAAGCTGCGAGGAGCGCATACTTTTTTGCCTTTCGTATCCTGAAATTTCGTTCGTAACTAGAGGCAATATTTTCCCGTTGAGGCGTCTCGTAACCTGAAAATTCCGTATGTAGAGACGTTCGTAAGTAGAGGTACCACTGTAAATACAAACACTTACATATGAACAGCGAGGGCGGAACCTGAACGCTGTAGGAACCGACCTCAGGGTTAGGGAAGCCAGACTGGAAGGAGACGTTGGTATGTCTGTGTAGGTCGCAGCCCTGAGCAAACAGAGCTGCTCCCTTAAACAGCACTGAATAGATAGATCAGCTGATGAAGGATCATCAGCTGATTAGAATCAGGTTGTTCAGCGGGGCTCCACTGACAGCCGGAAGTCCTGCTGAGATGCTGTCAAAATAAACGTCTAGAAGCACGCCAGAGGAGAGAACGGAGACCACCGTGCACAGCCTGAGTGCCGACAGAGTCAGCACACAAACCATGACAGTTGCCTCCGTTCCCGACGTGGATTCTAGACACGGTGTAACATCGGGCTCCCCCCCCCCCAACTGGAAGGCCAACAAAACCACCCCAGGGAGGGAGGAGGGGGGAAAAAAGGCCGAGGAGGGCTAGATCCTGGCAACCAGAGTGAAGAAGGAAAAAAACCCAACAGGAGACACTACAGAGTATGAAAAAAGCACAGAAACACTCCATAATGCACCAACAGGCAGAATACACAAAACAAACCCCAACAGGAGACACTACAGAGCATGGAAAAACATAGAAACACTCCATAAAGCACCAACAGGCAGAATACTAAGCCCAAATAAGGGACAACTAAGCCTACCGGCCACAAACAGAAACTCGGGTCTACAGACCAAGATACATAGTTCCAAGGGAAAAACACATACCATCCCCCAACAGAGGAAAGAGGGGAGAGGAAAAAGAAAAAAAAACACTACAAACGTTGAAACCCTGCAGTTTAAATCCATACACAAACTGTTACAGGCAATGAATGGACATTTAAACAGAAAAAAACACCCGCTAGGGAGCGGTAAGATGCACAATTTCATACACAAGACCCCCACACATCCCAAAAGGTTACAGGAGCACAGAAATCGAAAACCAGAGATGACGGCAGTCTAAGCACCACAGCATGAAAGCCGATAGTTCAGGGGGCCGCCCTGCATCTAGTGTCCACATCACTGGCAGGGGGAAAAGGAACAGTTCGGGGGGCCTACCCCAGTCCCATGCCAGGGCAGCCGGGCCAGATTGCTGAACGGATGGGAAAGTTTGTCAGGTGGCCGACCCAGAACGCCAAACAGGCGGGGCAGTCCTCCAGGCGGCTGACCCACATCACCCAGCCACCAGGACTGCAGGGGAGAAGTTGAAGATGGCCTCCCTGGAGAGGGGGAAAACGAGGGAGAGCCGAGCCGATCATGGAGAACCCCAACGGCACCCGGTGGAGATGAATAGGGGGAAGGATGATGATGATTATAATGATGATGATGAGCCAGTCTAGCGTCAGGCGGCAGAGGATCTGCAGCTCCCTCACCGACCTTGGACCGCACCGGTGCTGCACCCCTGTTGGACCCCGATCGGGTCAGCGCAGCACCCACGACGGACCCCAATTGGGCCGGAGCAGCACCCGCGATGTACCCCGATTGGGTCTCGTCTGCACCCACGTCGGACCCCGATTGGGTCAATGCCGCACCCGCGATGGACCCCGACTGGGTCGGCAGAAACGACCTCCAACCCTGGACCTGGAACCTCCTGCACAGCAACCGGGAATGACTCCGCACCGGTGACCCTGGGAGAAGGCTCAGGAGAAGGAAAAGAACTGGGATCAGGATCACCAGTAGCGACAGAGCCCAGTGAGACGAGCTCAGATGCAGCGGACGGCTGCACCTGGCTCGTCTCCCCGAGAGACAGGCAAAAATGCTCCAGAATTGATAGAAGGAAGACAAAATAGAGCACTTGCCTGTACTCGAGTTCTGTCACCGTCCAGGACTTCGACGATCCGGGTTCCAAAGGCAGAAGGACGTTGTCTGGCTTCCACTCGGCTATGGCGGGCCCTGCAGTCGGCATGATGTTCTTCACAGTCTGAGGAACCTCCAACGCTGACGTCAACACCGACGACCTGCACAGCGTGGTGGCAGGGGTTCCTCGACCTGCTGGATTGGACCGCTCTTCCGTGGAGACCCGGGGACGCTTCATCATCAGTGCAGGCTCCAAACGGCAGTCCGCTCTCTTCCTCTGCCCATGACGTGGCTGCGGGGCTGGAACCAGGCTATCCAGGGCTGCAGGCTCCCACCTCGTCTGGCGGCATAGGCCTGGCGCCGCGGAATCCTCAGAGGAAAGAGACACAAAGGTAGCAGGTCCATTACTAATTACTGCAGCAGGTGGAGGGAGTTCAGGGGACTGTGAACCCCAAACTCCGCCCCCAGGAATCAAGCAAGGCAATTCATCTAATATGGGAACAGAATGAAAAGTTACTTGCCTGATCCGTGGAGGCCCGATGGAACCCGCTGCAGTGGACTTCGTTTCTCCCTTGCCCCGCTGGACGATGACGGAGGGCCCCCTGGAAGGATGAGGAGGAGCCGCTCGCGGTGGACCCACGACGGGCGTCGCCGAAGCAGGACTCATAACCTTCACAGCAGCCAAGGAAAACGTCGAGGAGGAAGGGATGGCAGCCAAGGCGATCCGGGCACCAGGAGCTGACGGAACAGCAGAAGGAGGTGACCCTGGGAGAGAGGCTGCGGGAATTCCCTCCTAACGAGACGTAGGAGCAGCAGCTGTCAGAGAGGTAGAGTCTTTGCGACAATCCGGAACAGGATCTGGACGGGGTTCTTGCCGAGGCTTCTTGTTAGCTGTGTGACGACGATTACCAGCACAGGGCAAGGCGAAGGAGAGGTTCGGGAAACGCCGCTCCTGTGCGGAAACAGAAGCGAGCAGGTCGGTGTACTCTGGATAGTCATTTAACACCGGATTCCTCTCCACCAGCCTGACTGCCGCCATTATATGCTTTATAACGTGCGTAGGGTGAACGGCAGAGCGAGCAGCAGACACTCGGTCCCGGATTGGAAACAGCTGTCAGATGTAGCTCCTCCGGGGGAATTCCGACTGATGACACACTCTCTTGGGATCACCCCTGGGTGGTGCGAACTCCTGGCCTGGAACGGGAACAGGAATGGGATCCTGAAGCGATGAGCGAGGATGCCTCCTCTTTGGCTTCATGCCAGAGTTTCCCTCCAGCCCACGGAGTCTCTCTTGCTGTGCAGCGATGTCTGCCTTCCTCGCTGTGACTTCCGGGTGGTCGGCGTAGCGGGAAAGGCGATTAATAGTGTCCTCAGCAAGGTCCAGGTACCAGCGCAAGCCACTGGGGAAGCGATGGCTACAAGCGTTGGAAAGGATTCTGTTGACCTCGATGAGAGCCATAATTAGCTCGTAGCCCAGGCTTGTGGCGTAGCATTTTGAGTGGCGACGCCATCTCCCAGCATGCTGGTACGCTGACAAGGGAACTAACAAGTCCAATTAAACAAACTATGGCCACCGGCGTCTCTTTGGGCAGCGACCTACTGACATGGATGGCTCTCACAAGCCATCAGTGAGACGCTATAGGCAGCCGTGAGTTCGTACATTTATTAAATAAAGACACGAAATGACAAAATAATAAGATTCGTGGGGCAAACACAAATAAATACAAACACTTACACATGAACAGTGAGGGCGGAACCTGAACGCTGTAGGAACTGACCTCAGGGTTAGGGAAGCCAGACTGGAAGGAGACGTTGGTATGTCTGTGTAGGTCGCAGCCCTGAGCAAACAGAGCTGCTCCCTTAAATAGCGCTGAATAGATTGATCAGCTGATGAAGGATCATCAGCTGATTAGAATCAGGTTGTTCAGTGGGGCTCCACTGACAGCCGGAAGCCCTGCTGAGACGCTGTCAAAATAAACGTCAAGAAGCGTGCCAGAGGAGAGAACGGAGACCACCGCACAGCCTGAGTGCTGACAGAGTCAGCACACGAACCATGACACATAGAGTGTGAGAACAGGTGTTGACGTCAGATCATTTTTCAACTGCTCAAATGCTTTTCGTTGTGCACAGCTCCAAACCCACTGTTTTTTCTTTGACAGCAGGTTTCTTAGGGGTTTATCTTTTTCAGCCAGTCCTGGGATGAATTTGCCTAATTGGTTGACCATCCCAAGAAAGCTGCGCACTTTGCTGACATTTAACGACTCTTTCATTACTTTAACAGCTCTGATTTTGTCTGGGTCAGGTTGGACTTCCTCCACAGACAAAATGTGTCCGAGGAACTTTACCTCTTTCTTGCTCAGTTCACATTTCTCCATGTTTAGTGTGACACCGGCCTCTTGCAGTTTGTTAAGTACTATGTGAAGTCTGGCATTGTGCTCCTGCTGGTCCTGTCCCCAAATGAGGATGTCATCCATGTGACAAACCATGCCTGGCAGCCCACTGAGGATCACTAACATTCTCCGCTGAAAATGCTCTGGTACTTTTCTCTGCACACTGCTTCGTTGAGATGAGTGAGGTCTACACAGATGTGCACTGAGTCATTTTTGGTTGGTACTGGGACCATACCTGAGCACCATTCAGTTGGCTCTTCGACTCTGCTGATTACTCCCATCGACTCCATTCTTTCCAGTTCCTGTTTCACTTTTCCCACCAAAGGGATGGGGACAAGTCTTGGTGTGGACAGGGAAAAAGGTACCGCATTAGGTTTCAACTTAATAGTATAAGGTTGCTGCATTAAACCCAAACCTTGACACAACTTGGGGTAGTTCTCATTCAATACTTTCATGTCTATGTTTTCCGCTCTAGACACAAGGTTTAGCTTGACACTTGCTGGCCTGCTTAACAGCGCTATGTGCAAATCTTTGATAACATACACATTTTCTTGTATCTCTTGTTCACCTTTACACAATATTTCTCTGCACATACCCAATACACTGAGTGGAGTACCACCTGGTCCAAATAGTGGTCTATCTGGTTTGCATAACTCTGTTTCATTTTGGTTTATGCAGTAGTACATCTGGGCTGGGATTACAAAAAGATCAGCTATAGTGTCTATCTTAAATCTGACTTTGTGGTTTCTGATAGTAAGGTCTGCATACCAAGGATCTGAACCTGCATCTACAGAACCAAGGAACATGGGTGTGTCATTACATTTCTCTGTTTCTACCACATGCACAGATTTAACCGATTTACACACTTTACTGTAATGTCCTCCTTTACCACATGTATGACAGGTCACATCTTTTGCTGGGCATTGTCCTTTACCATGCACTGGGGTTTTACCACATCTGTAGCACAGTCTGTCGTTTGGTGTTTTGGCCTTTGTTGTGTGTTTTGGATGACTTGGGGGCTTGTACGTTGGATGTTTTGTTTTTTGTATTTCACTGACAGCATCTATTTCCGTTTTATTTTCCCCTCTGACGTCTGTTTGTTGCCTTTTTATTACTTGTGACTGCCGGGCTTGATTCACTGCTTTTTCAAGCATCAAATCCTTGTCCAATTGCAGTCTCTCAGCTAAGCTGGTGTCTCTCAGTCCCACAACGAGACGATCTCTTATTAACTCATCGTGTAGTGCTCCGTAGTTGCAGTTTTCAGCCAAAGCATACAGCGCGGTGACAAACGAGTCAACAGTCTCATTAGACACACATTTTGTGCCTAAAGTGTCTCTTACTGCTTGGTACTGATGCCTTTACACATCCGATAAAGCTTGACCTCGAAGAATGTCGTCTGCTTCATCCCCCATACAGTAGATGAGCGTGTTTACTTGGTTAGCCTCTGAGTTAAGGTGCAAGTCGCTAGCTAGTCAGAATCTTTCAAACCTCCTTATTCACTTTTCCCATTGCAGTGGCTTAGAAAAATCAAACGCTTCGGGAGGCTGAATGGTGAATGTGGCGTTCGGGGATGGATTAACATTAGCATTGTTGTCGCTATTTGCTTGTTGCTGGGGCAGAGATCTGCAAGGCAGTGTAGCTTGTGCACTAGTTCCCGCTTCTACTTCCGACATCTTTCTGTCCGGAGAAAACTCACTTTTTCGCTCCCAGAACTGCTCAGTTTCACTCCCTGGCATTTAAGCTCTTACTGCCGCTCCGCTTCTGACACCATGTCGTGTTATTGGGCGTAAGGATTCAGGCGACACAATGTAGAGCAACTGGACAACATTTATTAGCATGTCATTCCAACTCAAGGCCATTCACATAGCATACGGGTTAACCCACAGCACTTCCTGTTAAGCCTTTCATAGTAAAAGCATACTGCACTAAACAGATTACACCACAACCACGAGCTTGCATCTTTCTTCTAATACAAACACGGCAGCTCTGCTCCATTTTCCCTCTTCTTCTCCCTCATTCAGGAAGCACATACACATGAAGCACCTTCGAAGTAAAAGCATGTGTCACAGTGCGTAAAGGCATTCACATATATAACAATACTTAACACTGTGACTTTTTTCTTGGAGATTTGCTAACTTGTTCTTGTAATTTTGAAACTTTATCACAAATTTGCCACTTTTTTTTACTGTAATCTTGCAACTTTTTCTCATAAATTTGTTGTTTTAATTTGAATTTTGCAAATCAAGCCTGTTTCCCTTTTTAAAGTGTAACAGAGGAGGAATTCTCTTAAAGGATTTGAACTCCTCTCCATTAAAAGGAACTCCGATTATATTGGCATGTTAGCTCTATATGCTTTATTTTAATGCTAGTAACATAACTATAATATAATTTTTTTGAAAATAATTCCCAGTTTTATATATTTTTAAAAAACTTTATTACAATGTAAATTGCCATTTTTGTTTACGTCGCAATGCATTCTGGGTAGTGACGTAGAATGGTTGCAGCAATGGTTTTTTTCTGTCTGAAACAAGCCAAGAAGCGAAGCTACGAAATACTACCATTTGTCGGTGAAAATGCCACATTGCGCGGCTTTTGGATGTAATTTCCAATCAAAGGGAAATAAAGAGAGCAGGGTAAGCCTCCATAGCTTTCCTAAAGAGGGAAAGTTGAGGAAAAAGTGGGGCGGCAGCGGCTCAGGAGGTAGAGCAGGTCGTCTAATAATCCGATGGTTGGCGGTTCGAATCACGCTCTCCCCAGATATCCTGCCGTTGTGTCCCTGGGCAAGACACTTCACCCGCATTGCCTACAGTGCCCATAACACTGGGTATGAATGTGTAAAACTGTTTAAATGCTCGGAGGTTGCCGGAGAGTGGGCGCATGCGCACGCAGCGACCGGCAGCTGGTGAAAAAGTTCGTTGTCTGTTTTTATGTACTTTTATATGTTTTTACGAAATCCTCTGTGTCGTTTCTGCCCTGGAGTGTTTGTGGACTGTATGGCGAAGAGCTCCCTGGTTCCAACAACATGGACTTCCTTCCCTTTCTTGCACTGCTGCTACTTTTCCTCCGGCTCTTTGTCTATGAGGTAAACGCATTCGGCATCATGGCGGGCAGGATACATTAATCCAGGGACATGTTGCTGCATTTAAACACGGTTGATGCAGTGGCTGTGATTGAGCCTAAGCCGCAACTGCTGGACTTTATTTTGAGAGACGGACATAGCGGTGAAAAGAGAGACGGGAGAGACAGCAGAAGGAAGTGCGGAAGGCGTGGAGGTGTGAAATTGCGCCTGAGAAGACGTCAGTTTGGTAACATTCCTCTTCCTTCGATGATTTTTGGGAACGTACAGTCTCTGAGAAACAAGGTGGATGAAATTCAAGGGAATGTACGCTACCAGAAGGACTTTAAGAACTGCTGTGTCATGGCTTTCACCAAATCTTGGCTTACTGCGCATGACCAAGATGCAGACCTGTGGATTGACGGCTTTGAAGCCCCACTGCGCTCAGATCGGCAGAAAGAGGTAACGGGGAAATGTCAGGGGGGCGGCGTATGTTTATACATTAATAAGCAGTACTGCACATCTGTCACGGTCAGAGAGCGCATCTGTACACCCGATGTGGAGCTGCTGTCTGTGTCACTACGCCCCTTTAATTTGCCTCGCGAGTTCCCCCAGCTTTTTATCACAACTTTGTATATTCACCCGAGGGCAGACGCTGACTCCGCCTGCAGCACTATCTTTGATGTGATCCAGCAGCTGCAATCAATTTCTCCAGAGGCGCCAAACTTCATTCTTGGGGATTTTAACCATGTTTCTTTAAAGAAGACACTTAAAAACTTTTATCAGTATGTCTCCTGCCCAACCAGGCGAAAAAAGACATTGGACCTGTGCTATGGATCCATAGAGAGGGCCTATAAATCACTCCCCCTTCCTCCTTTAGGATCCTCAGATCACAACTGTGTACATTTGCTGCCCACATATAAAACTGCTCTCAGAAGAGGCAAGGTGGAGATGAGAGACATTGATGTGTGGACAGAAGATTCAGTGCACAGCCTCCAGGAATGCTTTGACTGTACAGACTGGGAGATGTTCACACTGGCCTGCGGGGATGATTTGGAATCTTTGGTGGACGTCAAATGCTCATACATGCCTTTCTGTAAAAATAAGATTGTTCCACGTAAACGTGTCAAAATATATCCCAACAACAAACCATGGGTTACAAAATCAGTTAAATCCTGCTTACAGAGGAAAGCACTTGCCTTTAAACAGGGGTCTGTTTCTGAGCTACAGGTTGCCACAAAAGAGCTGAAGGCCGAAATTTTAAGAGCAAAACAGAATTATAAATCAGAGTTGGAAAGCAAGATGGCAACAAAGAAACTTGGTTCAGCCTGGGCCAGTATGAAAACTATTGCAGGCCTTCAGAGCACAGAGCGCAGTAATCGTGTGTTTTTAGATGGTTTTAATTCAGACACAGAGCTGGCTAATGCTCTTAATTGTTTTTATGGTTATTTTGACTCCTTTGATTTTAGCACAGAAACCCAAGATTTGAAACAGAAACTCAAAGCCAATCAGCACTTTAATATTGAGGTGCAGGATGCTAAAAGGGAGTTCTGCGCTGTAAAAGTGAACAAAAGTCAGGGCCCTGATAATATATGTGGGTGCTTGGTAAAGTCCTGTGCACATGAACTGAGTCCTATATTTCATTACATTTTCAATAAGTCCTTACAGACACAACATGTGCCTAAGATCTGGAAAGAAGCCGTGGTTGTTCCCGTTCCAAAATCCAGCTGTCCTAAAACGGTAAACGACTTTAGACCAGTTGCTCTGACTTCAATTTTAATGAAAATTTTTGAAAAACTGGTCAGATGTGAGGTCCTAAAGCAGACTGAGCATGCATTGGATCCTCTGCAGTTTGCCTATAGGCCTCACAGAGGAGTGGAGGATACCACTGTCACTCTGCTTAACATGCTTTTTAAACATCTGGATTTTAATGGGACACACGCCAGGCTTTTATTTGTGGACTTTTCCTCCGCCTTTAATACAATCCAACCTCATATCTTAGCTGAAAGGCTCCTACAGCAATTTGATTTGAGCAATAATCTGGTGGGTTGGATTCTGGATTTCTTAACCAACAGGACGCAGAGAGTAAGGGTCAATGGTACATTGTCTGACCTAAAGTGCTCTTCTACTGGCTCTCCTCAGGGGTGTGTGTTGTCACCACTACTCGTCATCCTGTACACAAACATGTGTCGGAGCAGACATGACAACAGACACATTATAAAGTATGCTGATGATTCAGTTATTATCAGTCTCCTCCAGGATGGTGAGAGTGGCCACGGCCCAGTAGTTGATGATTTTGTTCACTGGTGTGAGGATTCCTACCTGCAGCTGAATATGACAAAAACTAAAGAAAATGATTATTGACTTTACGAGGAAAAATCCCAGGCACAAAGTCACCGTACTAAAAGGCCAGACCACCGAATGTGTACAATCCTACAAATATCTTGGGATGATTATTGATAGTAATTTAAAGTTTGAAGAGAACTGTGAAAGGGTGTGCAAAAAGGGTCAGCAACATTTGCATTGCTTGAGAAAACTTGCACGCTTCCAAGTTGACCGAACCATAATGACAATGTTTTATTGGGTTTTTATTGAATCTGTTTTATCCTTTTCTTTAGTGTCATGGTTTGGTCAGATAAAATTGAAACAGAGGAAATCCTTGGATCAGGTAGTTAGATGGTCCAGTCGTTTGCTTGGTGAGCCACAGCTGAGCCTGACATCCCTGTACACCAGACAAGTACAGAGGATGGCTACCTCCATTTTAAATGATGACTCCCACCCTTTGCACTGCCACTTTCAGCTTCTTCCCTCCAGACGGAGGTTTGCTGTCCCAAAAAGTAGAACCCAGCACTACAAAAACAGCTTTGTCCCTGCTGCTGTCAAAGAGTTGAACAAGCTGTAACAATACATTGCACATAATTTAGGTACCTATTTATTAACTCCATTTTATGTTTACTTATTTTTGTAGGATGTCACTTGGGTTCTAAATATTTTATTGGGTTTTAGACCTTTGAGTTTTTAACCTCTTTGACTAGTTTTTAACTTTTAATATGACCCTTCTCTCTTACCTCTGGTTTTTCTCCCATCTCTTTGTCTTTTTATACCCTGATTGATGGAGCCTTGAGTATTCTTATCATGTTTATAGTCAGCTTCATATGTGCCTGTGTTTGTGTCTATGTTGAATGTAATTTGTGGCTTGTAAATATGGATGTCACCAGACTGCAAAACAAATCTACCTACGGGTACAAATAAAGTAACCTGAACCTGAGCCTAAACCTGAGGCCGTTGGCGCAGCTTGGCAGCCACATTTCCGTCACTCTATGAGTGTCTATGATCAAGCGCTATAGCGCACGCTTGATAAAGCTCATATATATATTAATCACGCTATGATAAAGCACTATATCGCTCAAAGCACATGCTTGAGCGTGCGCTTGAGACACTCAAAGCGCACGCTTCGTGCGCTTTGAGTGTCTATGATCAAGCGCTATAGCGTACGTTTGTGTGATATCCTACCGTGTAGCAATGATCACACTTGAGTTATTTCTTTGGCTAACTCTGCCGTTTATTCTGCAACACACATAATATGACTGAACATGGATTCTGCGCGGGGTTTTCACACTCTTGTTCTAATGTGTCCCCTTAATAGTAGTGCTGAACAATACAGGTAGTTCCCCCTAGAGGCATGTGCCAGTAATGTTTTAAATTAGACTTGCAGTCTACCACATCCCTCCCCTCTAGATTAAACTACTTTTAATTACACTAGCCAATTATGCTAGACATCCTGGAACTCCCAGTTAACCCTAAACAATCACAGTTACTTTTAACTTCTTAAACACATGTGCCATACACATAATTTCTTTCTCTTTTTTTTTTTTTTACATGTATAACACACATAACAGTCTAACTGGGGATTTGGTTTGACTACCGCATCCCAGTGAGGTTCCAGGACGCATTCTTGTCCTGTGGCTGGGGAACTCACTACTGATTAAGTATAGTCCTTCAAGTAGTCTGGAGCTTTCCTAGCTCGCTGAGATCTTCTCACGGCGGGTGAGCCAACTGCAGGTGAAGACTCAGACTGCTCCACTGTTTCGGCTGCTGCAGTGCTGCCCGTAGAATCTGCAGAGACGGTTACCTCAGGTTTCACTTGAAGTGGTGGTTCGTTGATGCTCTCCTCAGGATGGGTGTCAGACAACACCTCTGGTGCCATCGGCAGGGGAATGGAGCTCCTACCACGAACTTGGTCGATGTGTCGCCTCACCACTTGTCCATGACCTAATGTCACCTTGAATGACACAGGGCCTGTCTTTTCTGTTATTTCTCCTGGTACCCAGGCTGGTCCTGAGCCAAAGTTGCGGGTGTAGACCACGTCTCCTTCTCTCAGTATTCTCTCTCTAGCATGCATGTCATGATAACCTTTTTGTTTCTCTTGTTTATCATGCACTTTGTTTCTGAAGTCTGGATGTATTAAGTCAAATGTTGACCTCAACTTCCTTCCACACAACAGCTCAGCTGGTGACTTGCCAGTTGTAGATTGGGGTGTTATTCGATAGCTGAACAGAGCTCTCGACATTCGGGTTTCAATAGAGTCTCCTGTCATCTTTTTCATGAGTGACTTGAATGTCTGCACGGCCCTCTCGGCTAAGCCGTTAGAAGAAGGATGGTATGGCGCAGTCGTGATGTGACGTATGCCATTCTTTTCAGAAAACTCTTGGAACTGTTCACTCGTAAAACATGTACCGTTATCTGATACTATGATTTCAGGTAGCCCATGTTGGCTGAAACTCTTTCTAAGACATTCAATGGTAACAGTAGAAGTAGAGCTACTCACAGAATATGCATCGATCCACTTTGAGTATGCGTCAACTATGATCAGGAACATTCTTCCCATCCATGGACCTGCGTAGTCAATGTGAATTCTTCTCCATGGTTTATCTGGAACTTCCCAGGGATGTAGTGGGGCTGCTGGAGGACTGTTCCTGTTCTCCTGGCATGCCGCACATGACTTCACAAGCGCCTCCACCTCTGCATCCATGTTGGGCCACCACATGTAACTCCTCGCCAACGCTTTCATGCGAGTGATGCCAGGGTGTGCTTGGTGTAGTTGTTGCAGTAAGGCATTCCTACCAGGTGGTGGAACAACCACGCGTCCTCCCCACAGGATACAACCTTCCTGGGTGCTGAGCTCATCCTGTCGTCGGGCATAGGGAATGAACTCAGGACTGTTCATCTTCGGCCATCCTCGCAAGATGTATTCTCGCACTCTTGCTAGAACAGGGTCTTTGTCTGTCCACTTCTTTATTTGTTGTGCGTTCACCAGGGGCACGCCGATATCTTCAAACAATAGCACTCTCTCCTCCTCCTCAGGCGTGCTGTCTCTTCCTCCATCCAAGGGTAGCCTACTCATCGCGTCAGCATTCGTATGGTCCCGTCCGGCTTTGTAAACGATGGTGTACTCATACGCTGCTAATGTAACGGCCCATCTCTGAATTCTCTGAGATGTCATCTGGGGTATGGCTCTCATTTCACTGAACAGTGAAATTAGTGGCTTGTGGTCAGTCACTATAGCGAACTGTCTCCCGTACAGGTATTTGTGGAATTTTTTTACACCAAATACTACTGCAAGGCCCTCCTTGTCTAGCTGGGAGTAGTTTTTCTCAGCTGCACTAAGAGTTCTTGAGACGAACCCTATGGGTCTCTCTGAGCCATCCTCCATACGATGAGAGAGTACAGCACCCACACCGTAGGGTGATGCGTCACACGCCAGGATGAGTGGTTTGTTTGAATCATAGTGCACTAACACACTACAGGACTGAAGTAGCGCTTTGGACTCTTCAAACGCCTTCTGCTGCTTGACCCCCCATGACCATTTTTCTTCCTTCTTAAGTAAGGTATGTAGTGGTGCCAGCAGCGTGGAGAGCTTTGGGAGGAACCTATGGTAATAGTTCAACAAGCCCAGGTAGGCTTTTAACTCAGTAACATTTTGTGGCTCAGGCGCCTCCGCAATGGCTTCCACTTTGTCTGTTAGAGGGTGTAGACCACTGGCGTTGATCTTGTGGCCTAGGAACACCACCTCTTTTCCCATGAACTCACACTTGCTTCTTTTCAACCTCAGACCGCTTTTCTCCAACCGTTGAAGCACTTCCTCCAGCGTTTTCAGATGTTCTTGTTCATTTGGTCCTGTACAAAGGATGTCATCCAAATAAATGGCAACATTCGGAATTCCACCTAGGATGCCCTCCATAGTTCTCTGGAATATAGCAGGACTGGAAGCTACTCCAAATGGTAAGCGTGTGTAGGTATATAAGCCTTTGTGTGTATTGATGGTTACATACTTTCTTGATTCTTCTTCCAGGACTATCTGTTGGTAGGCGTGACTCATGTCTAATTTCGTGAAGTGTCGGCCGCCATTCAGCTGTGCGAAGAGGTCCTCCACTTTAGGAATTGGATACTGATCCACCCGTGATGCTCGATTGACAGTGAGTTTGTAATCTCCACATATTCTAATGGAGCCATCCGGCTTTCTCACTGGGACTATGGGCGCCGCCCATTCTGCAACCTGCACTGGCTCAATGATCTTGTCATCCAGCAGCCTCTGTAGCTCGCTTTCAACCAGTGGCTTGACTGCATAGGGTACCGGTCGGGGTTTGCAGAATCGTGGTTGGGCCTCCTTGTCCACATTAATCTTTGCAGTGACACCTTTTAGCTGTCCTACGCCTTCTTTGAACACCTCAGCGTGTCTTTCGAGGATCTCCTCCAGCTGCAATTTGGGCTGAGATTCCACTTTATTCACCAACTGATCCATCATGGCCAGTTCTTGTAGCCAACTTCGCCCTAGTAGATTTGGTCCTTCGCTCCCAACTACTACTACAGGTAAGTCCTTTTCTTTGTTTTCGTGCTGCACCTTCACTTGTGCCATGCCTAGCACGTCTAGCTTCTCTCCTGTGTATGTTTTTAATTTTAATGAACAGGGATTTAATTCTGCTGTGTCTGTTTTCTTCCACAGTTGTGTATATTGCTGTTTACTTAATATGGTTACTCCACAGCCTGTATCAACTTCAAATGTTACTTTCATTCCATTAACATTCATGGTACGCGTGATGGGCGCTACCTTGGTCAGCTCCTCTGACGTGTTGTAAATTGTGTGAAAACCCATGTCTTCTGTATCACTTTCTCCCTCCCCTCTCAGTTGATTCGCTCGCTGTTCCTTTCCTGGGCCCTTGTTTTCATACTTTTGCCCATTAACTGTCGCTTTCAGCACCTGTGCGCTGTCCACCTTTATTCTACATGCTTTCTTAATGTGCCCTCGCTTGCCACAATTATGACACAGCTCAGTGGCAAATTTGCACTCGGCGGCATTGTGCTGGCCTTTGCAGCGATAACAGCTGGGGAATTTGTGCTGAGTTTTGTCAGTCAACACTTTGTGGACACCTACTTGGGTCTTAGGCACACGAACATGCGTTGCTGTGTCCTCTGTTAGCTTCCCTTGCATCTCTCTCACATCTTTAGATGCTGTTTCCATCGCTTGGCATAATTCCAAAGCCTTTGCAAAAGTGAGTTTTGTTTCAGATAAAAGTCGCCGTTGCATTCGGTCATCATTCACTCCACACACAAGTCTGTCTCTTAACATTTCTTCCAATGAGTCTTTGTAATCACAGTGCCGTGTTAATTTCTTCAATTCTGCCACATACTCTGCTATGGACTCAGTGTTCCTCCTTATGCGTGAATTAAATTTGAATCGTTGCACGATTTCACTCGGTTTGGGGCTGAAGTGCTTCTGAAGCTCAGCAGTAAGCTGGTCGTATGTTTTATCTTTCGGTAATGCAGGGCTTATTAAATTTCTCAACAAGCTGTAAGTAGTTGCACCAACTCCACTCAACAGTACAGCCTTCCTTTTGTCTGGCTCCTCAATGTCATTAGCTTGGAAGAAAAAGTCCAACATTTCACTATATTCTTCCCATGACTGAGTCGAGTTATCAAAAGGGGTTACCGTTCCGATTACAGCCGCCATTGCTCGTCGTGGTGGGGAAACCTCGTTTTTCCTCCTCTGAACTTGCACTCGAACTACTGGAGTCACTTGAGTTCGCCACACTTGCAATGTTCTCTGTTTCTCGCCGCTGATTTTTTTCTTTTAATCCTCGTCGCCAATTGTGTGATATCCTACCGTGTAGCAATGATCACACTTGAGTTATTTCTTTGGCTAACTCTGCCGTTTATTCTGCAACACACATAATATGACTGAACATGGATTCTGCGCGGGGTTTTCACACTCTTGTTCTAATGTGTCCCCTTAATAGTAGTGCTGAACAATACAGGTAGTTCCCCCTAGAGGCATGTGCCAGTAATGTTTTAAATTAGACTTGCAGTCTACCACAGTTTGATAAAGCTGATATATATATTAATCACACTATGATAAAGCGCTATATCGCTCAAAGCGCACGCTTGCGCACGCTCAAGCTTGACATGTTGAAAATCTGGCTGGCAGTCATTTGGAACGACTTTGGAGCACTGCTTATGGACGTTCAACCTGCAGTCTGAGAAAGCAACAGAGAAATTGCTTTATGTTGCTGAGAGTCCATGTTTATCAGTTCAGTGCCCACCATGCTTGTAGACAATTTTTTGGGTTTGAGCATTCTATTGTAAGTAAATCAACAATATATAAGTTTCACCTTAAAATAATGCCTCCTCAAGCGCACGCTTGAGACACTCAATGCCGAGAGACACTCGCGGAGCGGAGAGACACGCAAGCGCTGTTGCTTTCTCAGACTGCGGGTTGAACGTCCATAAGCAGTGCTCCAAAGTTGTTCCAAATGACTGCCAGCCAGATTTTCGACATGTCAAGCTTGAGCGTGTGCAAGCGTGTGCTTTGAGCGATATAGCGCTTTATCATAGCGTGATTAATATATATATCAGCTTTATCAAGCGTGCGCTATAGCGCTTGATCATAGACACTCAAAGCGCACAAAGCATGCGCTTTGAGTGTCTCAAGCGCACGCTTTGAGCGATATAGTGCTTTATCATAGTGTGATTAATATATATATCAGCTTTATCAAGCGTGCGCTATAGTGCTTGATCATAGACACTCATAGAGTGACAGAAATGTGGCTGCCAATCCGCGCCAACGGCCTCTCTGGCCACCTCCGAGCATTTAAACATTTTTACACATTCATACCCAGTGTTATGGGCACTGGAGGCAATGCGGGTGAAGTGTCTTGCCCAGGGACACAACGGCAGGATATCTGGGGAGAGCGTGATTCGAACCGCCAACCATCGGGTTATTAGACGACCTGCTCTACCTCCTGAGCTGCTGCCGCCCCACTTTTTCCTCAGCTTTCCCTCTTTAGGAAAGCTATGGAGGCTTACCCCGCTCTCTTTATTTCCCTTTGATTGGAAATTACATCCAAAAGCCGCGCAATGTGGCATTTTCACTGACAAATGGCAGTAGTTAGTAGCTTTGCTTCTTGGCTTGTATAAGACAGAAAAAACGGCTGCAACCATTCTACGTCACTACCCAGAATGCATTGCGACTTAAACAAAAATGGCGATTTACATCGTAATAAAATTTTTTAAAAATATATAAAACGGGGAATTATTTTCAAAAAAATTATATTATAGTTATCTTACTAGCATTAAAATAAAGCATATAGAGCTAACATGCCAATATAATCGGAGTTCCTTTTAAGGGGCCCCAAAACACAATCATATGACATCATAATACTTTATTTTAATAATTAACATTTTACAATATTTTTTTCGCTTTTAAATTGTGTTTCTTTTCATATTTAATTTTACGATGCAGTGGTGTACAAATATGGCGGCCGTGGCCCCCTGGGTGTAGTGGGAGGTGACGACCCACCTTTCCGGTGGTGGCGTCACCAGGGGTGTAAAGGCTAAGGCCACCAGCCAGTCAGACAGGACGGATGATTTTTTTTTTTAATGCATAAGGAGTTGTTCAGAACTTCTTATACAAAGATATGGAGTGATGATCATCAAGTCAGTGGCAGTAATGCACCTGTTAGCTGGTTGCCAGCCGCCAATCAAATCTAAAAGAAGAAGAAGAAGACTGTCTCTTCGTCGTGGACCCCTTTGACCTGTACGGAGCGTCCATTGTATATTGGTTCTACTTATAATAAAGTACATTCAACTGTATCCTCAGCCTCCTCCTCCTTTCACCAAGAGGTGTGTGTGTGTGTGTGTGTATATACAGTATATACAGTATATCTTATAGTAATATGTACATATGTATATTAGCTGCTCTTGCTTGCTTGTTTTTTTTTTGGGTTTTTTTTTCTTGCCTTCTGATTGTTGCTCTGAGTGTTGCTATCCCTGTGCTGTTGCAATCCTGGAATTTCCCCGTTGTGGGACTAATAAAGGCTTATCTTATCTTATCTTATCTTATCTTAGATATGGACATAACAGACGCCTTGGCAGTTGCCACGTACGTTGTCACAAAGCGTCCGTGAACGCAGCACAAGTAGCAACAAAAAGTCACGTGAAAGGAGCAGGCAGCGCATGCGCAGTGGGCGGTAACAAAGTTCAGGTTGATTTGAGTGAATTTATGTCTGATTTATCTCTGAATTATGAGGAATTTTGTGCATTTTGTGGCGGTGACTTTAACCGTATTTTGTCCTGATGGGCTGGAAGGTCTGCCACGGTCTCCTGTTCAGGTAATATTGAGATTTTCATTTATTTTTTTGGACCGTTTTTGTCATATTTCAGTTCCGCATCTGATTCGTAATCGTTAGCAGTCTCGTGATTTTGGTCTGCAGGGTTTTAGTTGTTTTTTTTTAACGTTAAAAACCGGGTTGTTGCTACATTGAAGTGTTTTAATGTTTTAGGATTATTTTGTTAATGTTTCTGTGGTTTTAAACTGAACTTAATTTTAGTGTTATTAATCACAGACAATTTATCGTCACTTTTTTCATTTTTAAAAAATGTATATGTCTTTGGTTATTTGCCTTTCCCCCATATAATGCCACTTTGTATGGAGCTCAGTAGTTGTTGTTTTCCTGTAGAATACTGTGGAGAAAGGAAGCAGGCGAGTCAACGAGCTAGACGACACGGGAACTTTATTCCTTCCCCAACATGCAATACAGTAAAAGCTGTTATGTCCATAACCAATGCTCCAGTGATGAGGCTGAAGGTGCAGTGTAGCATAGCTTTATCGTAGTAACTCACAGAACAGGAAGGCGCACCCATCAAGGCAGAGGCGCTGGACCGTGAATCTTCCGGGTAGGCATTTTATACCTTGGATGGCGGCGGAACTGGAAAGGTGTAGCTGTCACCCACAACATACAATAATAATAACCAGAATTAATATATAACCCCCCCCCCACACACACACACACACACCATTAGGCCCACCCAAATTTCAACCCGAATCACCCACTAACAGTAAATACAATAACGGGGCCTATCCATGCACACAAATAACTAAAACTAGAGGGGGACAGGTGGACTACTGTCCCACCTCCACACGGCCACATGGAACAGTCCGCAGGACAAAATAAGCTGCCATGTTCCTAGTATAACATGTAAAATAACCCCAAAACATATGTACAGTCAAAGCCATTTCAAAACACTTAACAAACAGACAATATGTGCCTCCACACCCCGCTGTGCCAGCCCCCCCCACCCAACACCCTCACCCCAGATCTCGGGCAAGTCGCACATTGCACATGCAAGTTAACAAGTTAAAACATAACAAATCATTTCCTGCCAATAATCAGTGACTTGGGGGGGGGGGGGGAAGAAAACCTCAAAAGTTTATAAAAATGGAAAAAAGGGCAAATCAGAAAAAAGCTGAAATTGGAAAGGAAAAGTGTTGCTAAACTAATCAGAAATTAAGTCTAGAAAAGTTGTAATTTTACATTAAAAAGGTTGGAAATTGATGAGGAAAAAACTGCTGCGTAATCACAAATAAAGTAAAGGTATGTAAGAGCAACTTTTCCAAATGCTGACAGGCCAGTTTATTCTTTTAAATTGTCTGTTTTTCCTTCATTTTAAGGCTGAAATGTTCTGCAGCACATTTCTTTTTGGTACAAAAATAGCTTAAAATTGCTTCTTCCTTAACTAAGAAGGAACAGAAGAGAATTCTGGGTGTTTGACCTGGTAAAAATCATGAAGTCTAATTTGTGTTTTTCGTTATTTCTTCAGTTTAGAAGCCGTGGTGCTGAAGAAAACGATCCAGAGTTCACAGAGAAATATTTCAGTCAGACTCTGGACCACTTCAACTTCAACAGCGCCTTCAACGGGACGTTCAGCCAGCGTTATCTGGTCTCAGGTAAAAAACAGCTTCACCACCTCAGAGATGATCCTGGAACACGTGAACTCTGATCTTCTTCTCCTCCTCAGATAAGTCCTGGGACAAAGGCTTCGGTCCCATCTTCTTCTACACCGGGAACGAGGGAGACATCTGGGACTTCGCCCTGAACTCTGGCTTCATCACGGAGCTGGCCGCCACGCTCAGAGCTCTGGTCATATTTGCTGAACATGTAAGAGTCATGACAGTGCAGCAGTACAGAGATAACCACAGTGTGACGTTATTGGCTGTGATGTGAACGACGCCATGTGACCAAAGTCAACAAAGGGGGAAATGTACAGTCAGCTGATTTCTGCTCACCACAGTTATGCTCATAAGTGAACAGGGAGCGTTTCTTCAGCACTGGAGCTAGAGCACGGTCTGCTACGTTAACAAATGATTTAAAATAAAGAAGTCACACATTTACATGAAGAAAGCTGCAAGTTAATAAAAAAAGTTGTTAATTCATGAGAAGGAAACTGAAACATTTGCTGATCTAAAAGGAAATGCTTTCTAATTTAGAAAGAGATCGCCACTATTTTATGAGGAGACAGTTGCTAATTTATGTGAAAATGGATCCCACCCCCAGACCATTGGTGACCCTCCTGTGTGGAGTTTGCATGTTCTTCCCGTGTCTGCGTGGGTTTACTTGGCTACTCCGGTTTCCTCCCACAGGCCGAAGACATGCAGGTTAGGTTAACTGGCATCAAACTGGGGATTCTAAATTGTCCTTAGGTATGACTGTGAGAGTGAATGGTTGTCTGTCTCTCTGTGTTGGCCCTGTGATGGACCGGCGAAAAATTAGGATGCCCTGTATAAGCCCGTTTTGTTTGTTTGTTTGTTTGTTTGTTTGTTTTTTACATATTTGGACAAATGGACATTTAATATCAATGTTTAAAATACTGGGAGATTCATGTAATACAACAAAACAGTTAAAAATGAATTAAAGACTTTTTTCAAATTATCTGTAAAATGTAATTCTAAACAAATAGTGAAGAATAAATTAGGTCACCCCCCATCTTTTTTAGGACACCCCCACATTCATTCCCACTTAAAATGGCTAAATGTTAAAAAATGCAAATAAAAACAAAAACAAAGTTAGACATAGAAATGTGAACATTTCTTAATTAAGAACTGAATATTTAAAGGGGTGTCCAGATTTTTTCGTGTGTGTGTGTGTATCCATACAGTATCTCACAAAAGTGAGTACACCCCTCACATTTTTGTAAATATTTTATTATATCTTTTAATGGGACAACACTGAATATACGACACTTTGATACAATGTAAAGTAGTCAGTGTACAGCTTGTATAACAGTGCCAATTTGCTGTCCCCTCAAAATAACTCCACACACAGCCATTAATGTCTAAACCGCTGGTAACAAAAGTGAGTACACCCCTAGAGAAAATGTTCAAATTGTGCCCAAAGTGTCAATATTTTGTGTGGCCACCATTATTTTCCAGCACTGCCTTAACTCTCTTGGGCATGGAGTTCAATAGAGCTTCACAGGTTGCCACTGGAATCCTCTTTCACTCCTCCATGATGACACCACAGAGCTGGTGGATGTTAGAGACCTTGCGCTTCTCCACCTTCCGTTTGAGGATGCCCCACAGATGCTCAATAGGGTTTAGGTGTGGAGACCTGCTTGGCCAGTCCATCACCTTTACCCTCAGTTCCTTTAGCAAGGCAGTGGTCGTCTTGGAGGTGTGTTTGGGGTTGTTATCATGTTGGAATACTGCCCTGCAGCCCAGTTTCCGAAGGGAGGGGATCATGCGCTGCTTCAGTATGTCACAGTACATGTTGGCATTTATGGTTCCCTCAATGAACTGTAGCTCCCCAGTGCTGGCAGCACTCTTGCAGCCCCAAACCATGACATTCCCACCACCATGTTTGTCTGTAGGCAAAATACACTTGTCTTTGTACTCCTCACCTGGTTGCCGCCACACACGCTTGACACCATCTGAATCAAATAAGTGTATCTTGGTCTCATCAGACCGCAGGACATGGTTCCAGTAATCCATGTCCTTAGTCTGCTTGTCTTCAGCAAACTGTTTGCGGGCTTTCTTGCGCATCATCTTTAAAATGGGCTTCCTTCTGGGACGACAGCCATGCAGACCAATTTGATGCAGTGTGCGGTGTATGGTCTGAGCACTGACAGGCTGACTCCCCACGCCTTCAACCTCTGCAGCAATGCTGGCAGCACTCATACGTCTATTTTCAAAAGACAATCTCTGGATATGACGCTGAGCACATGCACTCAACTTCTTTGGTTGACTATGGTAAGGCCTGTTTTGAGTGGAACCTGTCCTGTTAAACTGCTGTATGGTCTTGGCCACCATGCTGCAGTTCAGTTTCAGGGTGTTGACAGTCTTCTTATAGCCTAGGCCATCTTTATGTACACCAACAATTCTTTTTTTTTTTTTTTTTTCAGATCCTTAGAGAGTTCTTGGCCATAGGTGCCATATTGAACTTCCAGTGACCAGTATGAGTGTGAGAGCGACGACGCCAAATTTAACACACCTGCTCCCCATTCACACCTGAGATCTTGTAGCACTAACGAGTCACTTGACACCAGGGAGGGAAAATGGCTAATTGGGTACAATTTGGACATTTTCACTAGGGGTGTGCTCACTTTTGTTGCCAGCAGTTTAGATATTAATGGCTGTGTGTTGAATTATTTTGAGGGGACAGCAAATCAGGTTCAGGTTCAGGTTACTTTATTTGTACCCGTAGGTAGATTTGTTTTGCAGTCAGGTGACATCCATATTTACAAACCACAATTACATTCAACATGAACACAAACACAGGCACACATGAAGCTGACTATAAACACGATAAAAGTACTCAAGGCTCCACCAATCAGGACATAGGACAAAGAGATAAGAGAAAAAACAAAGAGAGAAGAGAGAAGGGTCATATTAAAAAGTTAAAAACTAGTCAAAGAGATTAAAAACTCAAAAAAGTCCAAGACCCAATAAAAGATTTAAAACCCAAATAAAAAACCTACAAAAATAAGTAAATATAAAATAAAAATTAATAAATAGATAACTGAATTATGTGCAATATGTTGCTACATCTTGTTCAACTCTTTGACAGCAGCACGAACAAAGCTGTTTTTGTAGCACTGGGTTTTACTTTTTCGGACAGCAAACCTCCGTCTGGAGGGAAGAAGCTGAAAGTGGCAGTGCAAAGGGTGGGAGTCATCATTTAAAATGGAGGTAGCAATCCTCTGTACCTGTCTGGTGTACAGGGATGTCAGGCTCAGCTGTGACTCACCAAGCAAAGGACCGGACCATCTAACTACCTGATCCAAGGATTTCCTCTGTTTCAGTTTTATCTGACCAAACCATGGCACTAAAGAAAAGGATAAAACAGATTCAATAAAAGCCCGAGGACTTCCGGTTATGGCTGCCACGTAGGACGGACGTGTCTCGCTCTGCTCTGCTCCTGGAGAAAAAAATCGGCAAATAAATCTCTCATTTGGGACAGAACGTATCCCAGCATTTGGGCGAGGATATGTCGGCGAAGCCTAAGGCTGGAAAACCAGGAAAAGGAAAAAGCGAGCCGCCGAAACAGTCCAAATTAACGGACTTTCAGGTCTGTGACGCAGCAAACAAGGCTCCATATATGGCGGAGGAGGCTGGCGGCGGCGCGATTTCTGCGGGGAATGGCGCAGATGCGCTGATGGCTGCCATGAGTTCAATGAGAGCGGACTTTTCCTCTAGATTTGATGGGATTATGACAGCGCTGGAAGGAATAAGAAAGGAATTGGGTGACTGTGTAGAACGAACGGCGCAGATGGAGCTCCGTCTCGCTAGTGCTGAAGATGACGTCACCCGTCTTCAATTAAAGGTGCGCACTTTGGAAAAAAAAAATAAATCTCTGGAAGATAATATTCTGGATTTGGAATCTCGGTCGAGACAGAATAATTTGAGGCTGGTGGGTCTTCCAGAGGAATCAGAAGGTCGGGACGTATGTTCCTTTCTGGAAAAGTGGATTCCGGAGGTGCTGGGCAGCGAGGAGTTGCAATCAGCAGTGGTTCTGGAAAAAGCACATCGTATTGGCCCACGGAGAGATAAGGGACCGCCGAGGACCTTAATTATGAAGTTTCTTAGCAACAGAGACAGGATGAAGATCTTCAACGCTGCACGTGCTAAAGGAGAGATTAAACACCAGGACCAGCAGGTGCGGTTCTACCCAGATTTGGCCACAGGAATCCAGCAATTGAGGAAGCAGTTTGATCCCGTACGTAAGGAGCTGCGCAACCTTGGGATTCGTCATGGTGTGATCTATCCTGCGAGACTGCTGACCACGTATGAGGGCAGAACCCACATCTTCAAGACCCCAGAGGAGGCGCAGGAGTTCATCAAGAAGATCAAAAAAGAAGAAGAGACTGGTGGGAGCTAAGCATGAACAAAATATAAGGTAGAATAATTAAGCATTTGCACAGGCATCTGACTGACTTGAAGTAAATAGTAAGTTTACAAAATATAGATTGTATTATATATTAAAAAAACAAAACAAACAAAAAAAAAACTATGATGTACAAAGTTGTTAAAAATTTTGGAGTTAAGTTGGAAAACTACAGAGGAGAGTTAATGTTACGTCATTAAAAGCAGTAGAGTTAGGGTGATTGGGAGGATGAAGAAGGAGTGGCTTAGGCTGTTCCCCGTGGGTGTGGAACAGTCGATGGCTATATCGGGAGACAGAATTTTTCTTTTGATTTTGGGGGGTTTGCCACAAGTGTGGGAAGGGGAAATTTGTTTGTGTGTAGTTTGTAGGATGAATGTTCAACCACTCATGTTTTTGCTTCTCTGTATGAGCATGTTTACACTGCAAGGTAATCCCAAACTCTCTATTGATCATGGACCAAAGTGTTAACCTTAATTTAACTTCATGGAATTGCAGAGGTCTACAAAATTTAAAAAAACTTAAACAAGTTATGAATAAAATAAAGGACATGGGTTCAAGAATTGTGTTTTTACAAGAAACTCATCTGATAGAGGAGGATGTTAAAAGAATTAGGAGTAGATGGCAGGGAAGTGTATTCACCTCTTCATTTTCATCCCGAGCCAGGGGAGTTATGACTCTCATACATAAATCAGTTCCTTTTCAAGTGAAAAATGTAATTGGAGACAAATTTGGAAGATATGTAATCATTCAAGGTTCTTTGCTATTAGAAAATATAAATCTTGTGAACTTATATGGTCCCAATATAGATGATCAGAAGTTCTTTGCTAATTTATTTCTCATCTTATCATCACTTACAGGGCAACATATAATAGCAGGGGATTTTAATTGTACATTGAATCCAGGTGTGGATAGATCAACAGGACTGGATTGTACGCACATTGGATGTAGGATGACTATTAATCATTTTATGAAAGAATTGAGATTGTTAGATATTTGGAGAGAAATGAAACCACAAGTTAAAGCCTATTCTTGTTATTCCAGTACCCACAAGACATTCTCACGTATTGATTATTTTTTGATTTCCACAGAATTAAGGTCCAAGATTCAAAACTGCTTTTATGATAACATCGTGATCTCTGATCATGCACCCTGTTGTCTAATATATGTAGATAAAAAATTGACAAAGGAATCAGGTAGATGGCAATTTCAGCATAAATGGCTTCAGGATGAGGAATTTGTCAAGTATATAGAAAAACAGATAGACGAGTTCTTTGACATCAATACTACACAAACATCAGCATGTGTAAAGTGGGAGGCTTTCAAAGCTTTTATTAGGGGACATATTATTAGTTATACAGGATCAAAATCTAAGAAGACTCGAGAGGAGAGAGCTAAATTGGAACATAAAATAAAAAATCTTCAGGAAAAAGTGTATGCAGGAAGTGACCCAAGGTTGGAGAATGAATTACTGATTTTGAGAGCTGAATACGACAAAAAATCAGCGAATAGAGCTGCCTCGAGTCTTCTAAGATTGAAACAATCTTTTTATGAACAAGGTGAAAAATCAGGAAAATTATTAGCATGGCAGATTAAACAATTGGAAATTAAAACACCAATTACCAGTATTATAAGTAAAGGACAGGTAGTTATAGATCCTTTAGAAATTAATAGAGCCTTTAGAGATTACTATGAAAAATTATATGATACCAAAAATGAACCTGATTTAACAAAACTAAATGGGTTTTTGAACGAACTATCTATACCGTGTATTCCAAATGAAAACAGGGAGATATTGGAGTCTAAAATTAGTCAAGAAGAAGTTGGGCTAGCCATTGATAATATGAAATCAGGAAAAAGTGCAGGACCAGATGGTCTTCCAGTTGACCTTTATAAGAAATTTAAGAATAAATTAATAAAACCTTTTTTGGAAATGGTTTTAGAAGCATTTCAAAATAATAATTTACCATCATACATAAATAATGCCTTAATTATACTGCTGCCAAAACCAGGTAAGCCCTCTAATAAATGTGAAAATATGAGACCAATAAGCCTATTAAACGCCGACCTTAAGATAATCTGTAAAATTTTAGCAAGACGAATACAAGAAATTTTACCAAATATTATTAATCGAGATCAGAATGGCTTTATAAAGGGTAGACAAGGCTTCCATAATGTAAGAAGACTATTTAATATTATTTATTTTAATAAAGAAGCACCGGATACAGCTCTCCTATCATTGGACGCCGAAAAAGCCTTTGATAGAGTTGAATGGCCCTTTCTTTTTGAAGTCCTACAAAGGTTTGGACTTGGAAATAATTTCATAAAATGGGTTCAAATAATATACAATAATGCTACAGCAGAAATCCTAACAAATAACAATATTTCAAAACCAATAAAAATCAATAGAGGATGTCGACAAGGCTGTCCACTTTCACCTTTACTGTTTACTATGGCAATTGAACCTTTAGCGATAGCGATACGTTTACATTCACAAATATATGGAATTAAAGTTGGACCAACAGAACATAAAATCTCCCTGTACGCCGATGACATAATTTTGTTTATGTCGAATCTAAAAAAATCAATTCCAACCTTGTTGAATTTAATAAAGAATTTTGGGGAAATATCAGGATATAAAATAAATAAAACTAAATCTTCAATATTAATGCTAAATGAGACCCAGAGAAATTACCCAGCCCCTGAGGTAAATCAATTCAATGTTGTAAATCAGTTTAAATATCTAGGAATCCAAATTATGCCTAAGCTAGAATCAGTCGCCAGTGTCAACTATGAAGCCTTAATGTCAGATATCAATGAGTTAACTCAGAGATGGATGTCACTACCAATGTCGATGATCGGGAGAATCAATATACTTAAAAGTAATATTTTACCTAAAATACTTTATTTATTTCAATACATTCCCTTATCACCACCTTTAGATCTATTCTCAAGAATAAAAAAAAAGTTAGTGGAATTTATATGGAACAACAGGAGGGCTAGATTACGTTTGTCTTTATTATATTTACCATTTGATCGTGGAGGTCTGAAATGTCCAAATTTTATGTTGTATTATTGGTCGGCACAACTGAGGTCTATGACATATTATTTTTCATCAAATGATCTCCCTCACTGGACTGAAATGGAATCATACAATTTACCTTTACCTCTTCCCATATTCATATACTCAGATTCGGCAAAAAAATTACAAAAACAAGTTAAAAATCCATTTGTAAAGCATATGATCAAAATATGGTGTGAAGCTAAAAACTATTTAAAAGAACCACAGTTATTGTCACAATTTAGTCCAATATGGGGTAATCAATATTTTAAACCAGGGAGAGCGGACGCTGTATTTAAAGTATGGAATTTAAAAGGGATACAAAAGATTCAGGATTTATATTTGCCATGTGCAGACAACATAATGTCTTTTGAAGAGCTGAGGATCAAATTTAATCTCAATAGAACACATTTTTTTAAATATCTTCAACTTAGAAACTTTATTCGATCAAATCAAAATAAAGCTCTCACTCGACCTATTTATTCATCCTTGGAAAAAATGATGATGAAAGATAGTAAAAGAAAGGGTATTATTTCAGAGTTTTATAACTCACTGACACTATCTTCAAGTGAAAATTCACTGAAAAGATTAAACTACTGGAAAGAAGATCTGCAAATTGAAATTTCAGAGGAACAATGGGAATTGGCTTGTACAGAAGCTCAAACCAAATCAATAAATGCACGCCTTAAATTGATACATTTCAAATGGTTAATGCGGATGTATGTTACACCGGAGGAGTTAAATAGATATAACAAAAATATACCAGATACATGCACAAAATGCATGGAAAGTAAAGGAACCCTATTTCATTGTTTATGGGAATGTAGATTAATAAGAATGTTTTGGGAAGAGGTGAGGGTAACAATTGAAAAAATAATCTCAAAACAAATCATATTGAATCCTAAACTGTTTTTGTTGGGTCTGTACCCAGAAAAGCATAATTTTAATAAAAGTGAAAGAACATTCATAGACCTCAGTTTGCTTAATGCCAAAAAATGTATTGCACTATTATGGAAAAAGACTCATAGACCAGATGTGACTCAGTGGTTAAGACAGATGTTAACAAACCTTCCATTAGAAAGAATAACATATATACTAAAATCAAAGGAAATTGTGTTTGAGAATATATGGAGACCTTTTATTGATTATGTAAAAAATTTAAACATAACTCTTGAAGAAGAAGGTGAATGATGTGTGTGGACCTTGTAAATTCCAAACTGGTGAACATAATATGTATACTTATGTATTGGATTGTCTAGACTAAACAGAGGAGCATTGTTGAAGACTTGATTTTGTTGGTGGTTGTTGGTGTTTTTAGTGCATTTTTTTTTTTTTGTAGTACTTTAGTGTTAGTGTTTGATTGTTTGTATCATGTTTGTTAAAAAAAAAAAAAAGGTTCAATAAAGATATTGTGGAAAAAAAATAAAAGCCCGAGTGTGGAAGTTTCCTTAAACAATGCAAATGTTGCTGACCCTTTTTGCACACCCTTTCACAGTTCTCTTCAAAGTTTAAATTACTATCAATAATCGTCCCAAGATATCTGTGTGTGTGTTTGTATATATCTCGTTATCGTGTTGTAAGAGTACTTGTGTCGTGATTTGAAATTTTGGGCATATCGCAGAGCCCTCCTAAGTTATGAGGAGTCGGTCGTTAGCTTGCAAGGCGATGGTCAATAGCTTACCAGAAAATATTTGCTTACTGGCAGGAAGCTATTTTCTAATTACGAGGAGATGGTTGCTAGCTTATGAGAAGACTGTTGCTAGTTTACAAGACGACGTTGCTAGTTTACGAGAAGATGGTCGCTAGCTTACAAGGCAGCGGTCATTAGCTTGTGAGGCCATGGTCAATAGCTTACTTGAACATATTTGCTTACTCGCAGGAAGCTATTTTCTAGTTACGTGGAGGTGGTTGTGAGCTTATGAGAAGACAGTTGCTAGTTAACGAGAAGACGGTCGCTAGTTTACGAGAAGATGGTCACTAGCTTGCAAGGCAGTGGTCGTTAGCTTGCAAGGCCACGGTCAATAGTTTACCATCAAATATTTGCTTACATGCAGGAAACTATTTTCTAGTTACAAGGTCGCTAGCTTGTGAGTCGACGGACAATAACTTAACAGGAACTATTTGCTTACTTGCAGGAAACTATTTTCTAGTTACAAGGAGATGGTTGCTAGCTTGTGAGGCGATGAACAATAACTTATCAGGAAATATTTGCTTACTCGCAGGAAACTATTTTCTAGTTACAAGCAGATGGTTCCTAGTTTACAAGAAGACAGTAGCTAGTTTATGAGAAGATGTCGCTAGTTTACAAGAAGACGGTTGCTAGTTTGTGAGGCGACAGTCGCTACTTTGTGAGGTAATGGTCAATAGCTTACCAGGAAATATTTGCTTACCCGCAGGAAACTATTTTCTAGTTCCAAGGAGATGGTTGCTAGCTTATGAGAAGACAGACGCTAGTTTACGAGAAGACGGTCGCTAGCTTGCGAGGTGACGGTCAATAGCTTACCGGGAAATATTTGCTTACATAGAGGAAACTATTTTCTAGTTATGAGGAGATGGTTCCTAGCTCATGAGGAGACAGTTGCTAGCTTGTGAGGCAACAGATAATAACTTGCCAGGAAATAGTTGCTTACTTGTAGGAATCTATTTTCTAGTTATGGAGAGGAGAGATCACTTGGAGGAATAGAGTGATGTTTACTGAGTGAAGTACGTGGCGGTAATGCACCTGTAAGCTGGTTGCCAACCGCCAATCAAATCTAAAAGAAGAAGATGATTTTCTAGTTATGAGGTGACGGTTGCTAGTTTATGAGGAGATGGTTGTGAGCTTGCAAGGCGATGGTCTTTAGCTTGTGAGACGATGGACAGTAGCTTACCAGGAAATATTTGCTTACATGCAGGAAACTATTTTTTTAGTTATGAGGAGATGGTCACTAGGCAACGGCCATTTGCTTGCGAGGTGACCGTCACTAGCTTGCAAGGTGACAGACAATAGCTTACCAGGAAATATTTGCTAGCTTGCAGGAAGCTATTTTCTAGTCATGAGGACACGGTTGTTAACTTGCAGGAAACTATTTGTTAACTTACTAGGAAATAGTGGCCAGTTAATATGGAAATATTCGTTAGATAATGAGAAAATAGTTTCAAGTTCACGAGGAGACGGTTGTTAATTTACAGGGAAATATTCAGTAGTTTGTGAGGGGAAGAAATTGAATCACAGGGAGAAAGTCAATGATTTAAAAGGGAAAACTGATAATAAAAACTACGCATAATTATTGGATGCTTTGCGGCATGCGCTTATGTATGTGCCCGTGTGTCTCACACATAGGCTTTGCCTCTTGTTTGTTGCTGTTGTTATGAGGTGCTTGGGTTCATGTGTGCGTGTATGCATATACAGCACTTCACTTGTATGACATTTGATTGTTTTGTTTTGTAGCACCTTAACTCTTGCACTTTTACATATCTACTTTGCACAGTTTTGTTACCTCCACCAAGGGAGGAGGTAGTTTTTGTGTGTAAGAGAAAATATATGAAATTAATAAATATGATCAGGTATAAATTATTTAATTTATATTGATGTATTGGAATCTGAGATCGAATCTCATTTCATATACACCAGAAAAGTTAATAACACTCGTAGGGGCACCAGCTTCTATCTTTAAGAAGCAATTTTGATTTTAATTTCACTTTATACCTGTTTAATCACTCAATAAATTAATAATCAGTCTCAAAAATTTTTCCGTGAATTCGATACCTGTGCTTGAAACAGACAGAATGAAATAAATTCTCAACAACTTCTCTCATTTTCACATATTTATTAAACGAAATGATTAACAGACATTGCAGTAATTTCATTAATCATAAAATCAATCTTGTAAATGATAGATTAACAATGTCAGTATTTTTGGAACCAGGGTTAAACTGAGAAACCAATTTCTATCAGTCTGAGTTAACAGATTATGGAAACAACGCAAATTTATGGAGAAAGTTTACTAATTATATGAAAAGTCTTGGATTAATCTTAAGAAAATAAAAACGGAATTTTAACGAAAAGAAGAGTTATGTTAAGGGCTTCTTAATTTGCATCTGATTAGATATACAAATTATTACCGAACCTCAGACGTTTAATTCAGCAGATGAATTAAAGTTTGCAGCTCACGTGATTCCTCGATGATCTGGTCAACGTGCTTTCGTCGTCCTCAGCCCAAGATTTCGTAGATGTTAGGGGAAATATCTGCCCGCCGATATTTCAGGGTCCACAGTTCGATCTTTAAAGTCAAGCGGTTGAAGTGGCTGGATTTTGGCTGAATGACCCACAGTTGTAACTTGGATCGGAGCCAGATGGTGCCGACGTTTCTTCAGCGTGTGATGAGAGCTGCACGTTTTCTCCTTCGTAGACAAGCGGTTCCAGAGGTCTTCGAGAATAATTAGATCTAATCAGATCTCAAATTAGAAAAAAGACTTTCGGACTTTAGATAAAATAATAGCTTCTGGTGTGTGATTGGTCAGGAAAAATATTATAAAAATAAAGTCAAGATTAAAGTTTACATTAAAATTAAACAAACGGTGGTTTTACAGAAAGTTTAACAAAGAAAAAGTGATAAATAAAAATTGGAGTTTAACTCCGATTAAGAATTGAGCTCAAAGAAATAGGAATTCCTAGGCATTTAAGAGAAAAAGAAAAAGACATTAAAATACAAAGTTACATAAACAAATTACGAGTTATCTGCTCTGTGTTCAGAAAAGCGACACGTGGTAGAAGTCTTTGTCCTTCCCAAAGTTCTTTCTTGCTGTGTGTAGACAATAGACAATGAAGAGAGACGAACGGAGACGAAAGAGCCAAAAAGCGCGTCGAAAAAAGAGGGCAGAAAAAGCGAGCCGAAAAGAGTGAGCCGAAAGAAGAAAAAAAAAAAAAAGAGCAAGGGGGTTTTGCTCCTTTTATAAGTTCTGTTGAGCTTTCGCGAGCTTCCGGGTTGACCGGAATCTCAGCCAATGAGCGTCCTTCGTGGGCGGGCTTGATGAACTTTTAGTCCAATAAACAAACAGTCTATTGTCTGGAGCTTTGGGAAGGAGTTGTTGTCACGCAGAGATTGGCTGCTGGAGTCACATGGTTTTAGAGGCAAATCTTGATACATACTGGAATGTGCTTTTATACCCTTATGTATTAAACTAAGATAACTTTAGTGATTAGTATAAATTATAAGCAGTGCTTCTAAATCAACATGCAGGAATAAACATTCATTTAAACATTTTTAACATGCGTATATATATATATAAAATCACAGATTAATGCATTTCACACATATTATTGATTTTTCACATTAAAACATCAGAGTCCATTTGCTTTTCATGGTTCTGAAAAGAAGAGAAAGTTTAGAATTGAGTTTGTAATATGTACTTTGAAGTTCAGTGGTTAAATCCAGCATGTCCCAGAGTTTAAGGAAATTAACTGAGTTGTGGATCTGAGTAGGCCATGAGCGCTTCATGTCTGTTCCATGTTTATGGGGGCAATAAAGGGTCAAAACAGGAAATGCATTAGTTGAATTCTTTAGACTGGTTTTAACAAAGGAATGGGATTTCAGCTGTGGCCTGGGGGAGAAAATCAGTTCTTGACTGTCTTACTCCTGGGTGAAACAAAATGTCTTTAAGCAGAAGAATAATTATTGCTGAGCCAAAGTGAGATGATGCTACAATTGGTTGGTTTGGCTGTTCGCAACATAACTCAAAAAGTTATAAATGGATTTTGATGAAATTTTCAGGAAAGGTTTGTAATTGCATGGGAAACAGATGATTAGATTTTGGTGATGATCTGAGAGTGCATACCTCCACCAAGGGCTTTGTTTGTATGTGTGCAGCAGGATTACACAAAAACTACTGGATGGATTTGGATGAAATTTTCACCAGAGGTGGTTCTTGGGCTGCAGAGGAAGTTATTACATTTTTGTGATGATCTGAGAATGCGTATCTCTGCCAAGGCTCTTATCTATTCACAGACTTTTAGCAACAATACTTCAAAACTACCGTATGGATTAGGATGAAATTTTCACTAGAGGTGGTTCTTGGGCTCAAGACGAACCCATTACATTCTGGAGGTGATCCATGATGGATGGAAGGAACCTTGGCAGGGGTTATGCATTCTCTGAATGCTTTTCTAGTTGCAGGTGTTCTTCTCGTGTATGATTGTGTGTTTTTGTGACCTGCTGGGGGACGACAGATGCAAATTAGCAGTATTGCTAAACCTGACATACTTACATTTTTATTTATGTCCATTAGTAATGAACATTAAACTAAACTACACCACGTTCCAAATTATTATGCAAATAGGATTTTAGTGTCATAAACATTCAATTTTTTGTTTTTCAATTAAACTCATGGACCCTGCCTCTCGCCCAAAGATGCTGGGATAGGCTCCAGCCCCCCCGCAACCTGAAAAGGATTAAGCGGAAGAAGATGGATGGATGGATGGATGGTATCGTGTTTCAGGGCTCTTTGGATCACTGATATCAGTCTCAGACACCTGTCATAATTAGTTTGCCAGGTAAGCCCAATTAAAAGAAAAGTACTTAAGGAGGATGCTCCACATTATTAAGCATGCCACAGGTTTCAGTCAATATGGAAAAGAAAAAGATTGAAAGATTTTATTTGTCAATATTACTATACGTACAGGACATACAGGAGAATTGAAATGTCGTTTCTCTCTCTTCAGTGGTGTGCACAATATAAAACAAAAGGAATAAGGCTGGGCAAACAACAGCAGTCTATGTCCAGTAATGCTACCCTTAGGGCAAATAATGGTAAAAGATAAAACCCAGCAATCTGTTTGACAGAAAAGTAGAGCAGTGATCAGTTTTGGGCAAGTTACTAAAAAACAGTACCAAAGATGCTGGGATAGGCTCCAGCCCCCCCGCAACCCAAAAAGGATTAAGCGGAAGAAGATGGATGGATAGTTACAGTTACTTGTTCTTTTTAAAAGTAACTGAGTTACTTTTGAGTTACTTCATGATTAAAGTAACTAGTTACTTGGAAAAGTAACTTTCACGTTACTTTTAAATGCATACTTAAATCATCTTGCACACATAGCAAGATCAAGGGCCCCTTGTTCTCATCAGAACAAAGAAGAAAGAAAATTGATGAGAAAAAAGTCATTTTACAGAGAAAAAAGTCTCAGATTTACACAAACTATTGGAATCAGTAGAAAGTCAGAAATTTACTAGAAATAAAGCTGTAAATTCACAGAGAAAATTTTGGACCCCCTGGTGGGCCGTTTTTGGCCCACGAGCCACGTTTTACACCCCTGGAGGAGTCCATTAAAAATGCATATTTAGAGGATTTACTTCCATGAAATAGTTGCATATCACAACAGCATGTAAATGAATGAGATAAAATAAAATAGAAAGCACAGATAAATGAAAGTTCACCTTAAGCTGTTTGTTCTCTGCAACAAATCAGTCACTTTTTCTCTGTGTGGTAAGAAAACATTTACATAACTGCGGACATTAAATGCAGTTTCTTGCTCTAAAAATACTCATGTTTAACCACAGAGAGGCTACTCACCTCTGGGAGAACAGGTGATAAGGGCTGAGAAGTCGCCACCACCACGCCATTTCTTCCAAACCGGGTTGCCGTGTGAGCAGGACAGGAAACCGACCCACGGAGGAGACTGACTGCTGCGTCAGCTATGTAGGATCAGTCCATATTTTTTGCACTAAAAATTTCTTCTTCTTCTTTTAGATTTGATTGGCGGTTGGCAACCAGCTTTCAGGTGCATTACCGCCACTGACTTGATTATTATCACTCTATATCTTTGTATAAGGAGTTCTGAACAACTCCTTATGTGTGGAAAAAATTATCCGTCCTTGGACTGTGTCCTTCTTCTTCTTCTTCTTTTAGATTTAATTGGCAGTTGGCAACCAGCTTACAGGTGCATTACCGCCACGTACTTCACTCTATATCATCACTCTATCTGGTGAGGAGCTGTAGTCCATCGTCATTGCTGTGTCCAATTGAACCTCAACTCTATCTTCAGACATCACTCTTCTTTGTCTCCTCGTACTTCACTCTATAGCATCACTTCACTCTATATCATCACTCTACACATCTTGGCCATGGCCAAGATCTCTTCTTCTTCTTTTAGATTTGATTGGCGGTTGGCAACCAGCTTACAGGTGCATTACCGCCACATACTTCACTCTATATCATCACTCTATCTGGTCAGGAGCTGTAGTCCTTACAGTCACGTACTTCACTCAGTAAACATCACTGTATGTATCAAAAGTCAGAATTCTTCTCGGTTGGCAACCTCTTCTTCGTCTTCTTCACTCTATATCTTGGTATAAGGAGTTCTTATAAGGAGTTCTGAACAATCTTCTTCTTCAAACAGTGAGATTTCCATGTCTACATGATGTCTCTTGGACTGTGTCCTTCTTCTTCTTTTAGAAGCGCCTTCCTGAAGCGATTGCTCAGCTAACACTAGTTAGCTTAATGCTACCTGAAGCGATTGCTAAGCTAACACTAGTTAGCTTAATGCTGGCGCCAGTCTCTAAATAACTACCTACAGCGATCGGATATACCTCCGGTGGATTACCCCTTTGATCGCTTTTATCCGGCCACTGTGAGTAAACTGACCAGCGATTCCAGCGCTTCCTTGTGATTCACTGATGTGCCCTACCTGAAGCGATTGCTAAGCTAACGCTAGTTAGCTTAATGCTGGCGCCAGCCATTCCACCTAACACCAGCCTGAATCAAAGCCCAGCTGCGAGGCCCAGCGGAGATACTACCAGGCAGGCGGCTATTTGTTTGACGGGGCTCAGCAGAGATTTCACCCAGGCAGACGGAGGTAGGCGGCGGTGCCCAGCGGAGGACTTACCGTGACTGCAGCGGCGGTGTGCGACGAGACTACCCGAAGCGATTGCTAAGCTAACACTAGTTAGCTTAATGCTGGCGCCAGTCATTCCACCTTACACCAGCCTGAATCGAAGCCCAGCTGCGAGGCCCAGCGGAGATACTACCAGGCAAGCGGCTATTTGTTGACGGGGCTCAGCAGAGATTTCACCCAGGCAGACGACGGTAGGTGGCGGTGCCTAGCGGAGGATTTACCGTGACCTCAGCGGAGCTCGGTGGCAGCGGCGGTGTGTGACGAGACTCGGTTGGAGGAGCGGGACGGGAGACCAGTTACGGCGACTATGAGCAACGAGACCAGCAACGGAAGGGGCTAGTTGGCTAGCTGAGGCCCAGCTGGATTCGAGGACGATCGGATCAGATTCTGGCGATATAAGCAGAATTTATTTAACTATCCACAGATTTTCCTTTTCCTTCTTTCCAAGAAAGACTGAAGATGGCTGCCACCGGATTAAAAAGTGGGCTGATGGGCACCACTAATAAGCCTTCTCTACTTCTCTACTTCCTCTTCGTTTTGTCTTTGTGTGTCTGGACCTGCAACAAGAAGGATTTTCCGACAAACTCAACCAAAGGTGAAGTTAAAAAGTTTTATCTGTATGGATTTGGGCTTGGACATCTCACCCTACACTCTATGTGGTCTTTAAAAGCCCTGAGCAAAAACTTCCAAATTAAGGCAAACATGGCTGTTAAGCAAAAATCACAATATGGCAGAGGATATACAGTTAAAGTTCTGTTAGTTCTGCTACTTCTGGCAGGAGATATTCACCTTAACCCTGGACCTGCCACTATTAAACAGCAGACCACTGGGTTAGCACAAAACCGAGCTGTACAAAAGCAAAAACAACATTTATTTTTCCAAACTGTTAATCATGCACGAGTTCTTTGGGACACCAAGGCTAAACCAAAGGGGATCCTCGGCGGTCATTTAAACATACGGAGCATAATCCCCAAAAGAGATGAGATTTCGGTGTTGCTGTTGGACTCAAATCTGGACTACCTTTGTCTCTCAGAAAGCTGGCTACACAGTAACATAGACACTAATATGATCGATATTGTGGGCTACCAGTGTTTTAGAAAAGACAGGCAGGTAGGGAGGGGAGGAGGTGTTTTAATTTACATCAAAGAGAAATATAAATGTCAACTGGTTGATTTGAATACTTCACTTGAATGTTTAGCTGTTAATGTATGTCTCTCTCCGGTAATGAATTTCAACATTGCAGTATTGTACAACCCACTGTCACACAACTCTTCCTTTTATAATGAATTAAGTGATCTGGTTAAACAACTTGAGAAGAACAGAGAAACAATAATTCATGGTGACTTTAATATCAACTGGTCTGATAAAAAAGACAAACAAAAACTGAAAAGCCTCATGACTAAATTTAATTACCAGCAAATCATCAAAGGACCCACCAGGATAACCAAACAATCCAGAACACTTATTGACATGGTATTTACTAATAAACCAGAACGAATAACCAGAACCTATAATCTTGTAACTGGTCTCTCAGATCATAACATGGTTCTTGCTGTCAGGAAACTTACTAAAAAGCGACTACAGTATTTTGGGGGAGTCGATATTGACAAATCAAATTTTATTATCCCCAAATCAAAAAATGAGGAGTTTGAACATTACTTAGAGAATCAAAATTGGGAGCAGCTCATGGCAACATGTGAAGTAGATGATTGTTGTAATTTTATAACTGCAACAATCACAAAGTCTATAGAAAAATTTTCAAAGCAAATTAAAAGTAGACAACAGAAGATTAGCCTACCATGGTTAAATAATGAAATAAGAAAACTTATGAAGAGGCGAGACTATGCACTGAAAACATCACTAACCTCCAAACTACAAAATGATCACCTTGTGTACAAAAATTTAAGAAATAAAGTGGTACATGAGCTGCGAAAATCAAAAATATCTTATTACAATAAACTGATAGATCATGCAAAGGGTAACAACAGTTCCCTATGGAGGCATTTAAATAACTTAACTAATAAAAAAAACGATCAGAAGGGGGTAAAGGAACTTAGAATCAATGGCAAGACCGTCAGTGACAAGGCTACTTTGGCAAATGAATTTAATTCACACTTTGTGGGCTCTGTGGAAGACTTAACAAAAATTTTTGTGCTGCCAAATGTGCTCAACAACACAACTTCCATACTTCCAACAGATACTTTTCACATCGATGAGGTAAATGAGAAGTTAATTGCTGGTATTGTTAAAACACTGTCAAACTCAAAAACTAATGATACCTACAATATGAGCACCTCCTTTCTCAAAATGCACAGCAAAATATTAATCAAACCACTGACTCATCTCATTAATCTCTCCATTAGGTCTAGTACATTTCCATCTGGCTGGAAAAAAGCTGTCGTCATACCAGTTCATAAATCAGGCAGTAAAGACGATATATGCAATTACCGCCCAATCTCTATCTTACCAGTCCTATCTAAGGTTCTTGAAAAAGTTGTAGCTACACAGCTGATAGACTACTTACAAGACAGTCAACTTCTTCATCCACATCAATTTGGTTTTAGACCAGGATACTCAACAGAAACAGCAAATTGTTGCCTTATTGAAAACGTCAAACAGTCCTTGGACAGGGGTAATGTGGTAGGAGCTGTTTTTCTAGATCTCAAAAAGGCTTTCGATACTGTAAACCACAGTTTGCTTTTATCCAAAATGGTATCTTTTAACTTCTCCCCAAATACATTAGAATGGTTTGCATCTTATCTCCAGAATAGAGAACAGTGTGTAAAAGTTCACCAGGATAAATCCTCATTTTTAAACAACCGCATGGGTATCCCACAAGGGTCCATTCTTGGTCCTTTACTTTTCAGCATTTTTATTAATGACTTGCCGTTACACTGCTCAGCTGCAACATGCCAACTTTATGCAGATGATGCAGTTATTTACACAGCTGCCAAGACTCCAGCACAGGCTGCAGATGTACTGTCTACAAGTATGGTTGATGTCCAAGAGTGGCTCCTCAAGAACCATCTATTGCTGAACCTTCAGAAAACAGTCTCAATGTGCTTTTCAATCAAAAAATGTAACCTGCAACATTTTAAAGTTAATATACATGATCATGACATCAGTTTAGCTACAGAATTCAAATACCTTGGCATTGTACTAGATCCTCAACTCAAATTTAATCTTCATATAAAGAAAATTTCAAAAACAGTAAAAAAAAAATCTGAACTGCTTTAAATTAATTAGATATTACATACCTTACGAAGCAGCTGCACTGTATATGCATTCTATGGTTTTTTCTCATATATCATACTGTTTGACAGTCTGGGCTCAAGCAGCCCCTTCCACAATAAGACACATAGGTTCATTATATAATCAAACCCTAAAAATCTTGGACAAAAAGCCCATTAGGTGGCATCACTGTAATGTTTTAAAAAAATACAACCTATTGAGTTTTGAGAGCTTCATTGACCTCTGTCTTCTGAAATTAACGTTCAAATGTTTCCATAAATCAGCACCCGAGCCACTTGCTGGTTTCGTCCAAAGACAGGACAGCAGCAGAGCCACCAGGAGTTCTGTTAACAATAACTGTAAAATATTCCACTGCAGAACCACATTTGGACAAACAGCTTTCTCTATAAAGGGCAGTCACATCTGGAACACAATGCCAAATGAAATTAAAATAATAACGGACTTTAAAACATTCACTAAAAATGTTAAAAACTGGCTGAAAAATAAACAAGAATGTACTCATGTATGAATTATTTGTCTGCAAAGTGAGAGTGAATGAAGGGAAGGAATAAATGTGTTTGTTTATAGTGAGTGACGGAGGGAGGAAGGCCTGAAATAGGCAAATGTGAGTTATGTTATATGTGTTAAATGTGAGTCAGGCTGTTATATTTGTGTATTTATAATATTTATAATATTTATGTTAAATGTGAGTCAGGCTGTTATATTTGTGTATTTATAATATTTATAATATTTATAATTGTGTATATATAATTTTTCTGCATTGATGTATGTGGTTATTGTGTATATTTTTTATCTTGATTCTTTTTTCTAAAGCCCATCCAGGGACAAGAGTTGCAAATTAGCTAATAGCTATACACTCTATGTGCAACACATCAGATTGATTGTCTTTGATTAATTGTCTATGTTTATTGCACTGTCCCTGTCAAATAAACTAATCTACTACTACTACTAGATTTGATTGGCGGTTGGCAACCAGCTTAGAGGTGCATTGCCGCCACCTACTCTATCTTCAGATATCACTCTAGAATTATCACTCTATATCTGCTAGAAAGCTACGCTAAAGCCTCCATTTATCACTCTATATATAATTCAAGAAATCTCTGTCTGTCCTTCACTCTAAATTATCTCTCTTGGACTGTGTCCGAGGTGCAGTTTGTCTGTCTGTGTGTCTGTTTTTCCTCATATCTTTGTGACGTTTTCCTCATAGCTTTGTGACGTTTTCCTCTTGTAGCTTTGTGACATTTTCCTCTTGTAGCTTTGTGACATTTTCTATCCATCATCACTCTATATATAATTCAAGAAATCACGGCCATGGGACTCGCTGAAAGATCATAGGACCGCCTGTGATGTTCCTATGAACTCTGCATGATGTCCTATGATGTTTCTATGTATATGACTACTTATGTGTGAAAAAATTAGCCGTCCTTGGACTGCATCACTCACGATCATAGGACTCGCTATGACATCATCAAAGATCAAAGGCAGGCATCACTCACACCCACTTACGATCATAGGACTCGTTATGGCATCAGCGAAGATCATAGGACTCGCTATGACATTATCAAAGGTCAAATGCAGGCAGCATAGGAGTTGCTATGACATCATCAAAGATCATAGGACTCACTATGACCTCAAAGTTCAAAGGCAGTCATTACTCACGATCGTAGGACTCACTATGAGATCATCAAAGATCATAGGACTCGCTATGACATCAAAGATCAAACGCAGGCATCATAATCATAGGACTTGCTATGACATTGGCAAAGATCATAGGGCTCACTATGACATTAAAGTTCAAAGGCAGTCATTACTCACGATCATAGGACTCGCTGTGACATCATCAAAGATCAAACGCAGGCAATACTCACAATCATAGGACTCACTATGACATTGGCAAAGATCATAGGACTTGCTATGGCATCATCAAAGATCAAATGCACACATCATAGGAGTCACTATGACATCATCAAAGATCATAGGACTCACTATGACACAATCAAAGATCAAAGGCAGGCATCACTCATGATCATAGCATTTGCTATGACATCAAAGATCATAGGACTCACTATGACATCAAAGATCAAAGGCAGGTATCACTGAATGAGTCGTGACACACTTGCTTACACCTGTTTTCGACGGGCATGCAGAAATATTTGCTTATTTGGTTTCTACGGGCATGCATGGGTATGCACGGATGTAGGATCAGTCCATATTTATTTGCACTAAAAATATCTATCCATATTAATAAAACTAGTGCCTACCTGTGCATGTCAAATCTAAGAGAAGAAGCAGAAGCATCTGATCGAAATTATATGTAGAGTGATTGTCTCAAAATTGTGAAGAGTGATAGATATAGAGTGATGATACAGAGTGAAGCGTGTGGCGGTGGTGCACCTGTGGGCTGGATGCCAACTGCCAATCAAATCTAAAAGAAGAAGAAGCATCCGATCAAATTTCAGTAACTGTAATGCATTATTGAATTTTTAAACTGTAATTTCATTACACAGCGGGTCACTGCAAAAGTAGTGGTGTTACAGTAACGCGTTACTCCCAACACTGGCAGTAATGCTTGTAGTTGCAAGTTCAGTGCAGTAGTGTAGATGCAGACAGTGACAGATTGGATTGCACATGATCAATATTGCAATAACAGACAGACAGCAGATAGAGCATTTTGTGCAAATGGTTGCAGTAAGGTGCAGAGACATACAGCAGCAAATGTATTACTGTTGGTGTGCTAGTCTTTCTGTGCCAACAGCTGAGGTAGCTATTGTGCAGGTGAGTGTGTTACGGTCCAGGGGGTGGGGGGGTGGGGGGGGGTGGACAGAGTTCAGGGTCCTGATGGCCTGATGAACAAAGCTGTTTAGCAGTCTTGTGGAGTAGGCCAGGAGGCTCTGGTACCTTTACCCCGAGGCCAGAGGGCTGAAGAGGGAGTGGGAGGGGTGGGAGGCATCGGCTGCAATGTTGATTGTTCTGTGGGTGAGGTAGATGTCTGAGAGGGGGGGACAGAGGGGCACTGATGATCTTGCTGGCTGCTTTCACTGTGTGTTGTAGTGTCTTCCGGCAGGAGGTGGTGCAGCTTCCATACCACACCATGATGCAGCTGGTGAGGATGCTCTCAATGGTGCCTCGGTAGAATGAGCACATGATGGGGGGAGGGATTCATGCTCTCCTCAGTTTGTGGAGGAAATTGAGGCGAGTTTGAGCCTTCTTGGCCAGTGATGTGGTGTTGTTGGACCAGGAGAGGTCCTCAGAGATGTGCACCCCCAGGAACTTGGTGCTGCTCACCCTCTCCACAGCTGCACCATCGATGATCAGAGGGGGATGCTGTGTGTGTCCTCTCCTGAAGTCATTCACGATCTCCTTGGTTTTTTCCGCGTTCAGGAAGAGATTATTGTCTTTACACCACTGCACCAGTTGGCTTCCCTCATTTCTGTAGTTGGCCTCCTCATTGTTGATGATGAGGCCCACCACCGTCGTGTCATCCGCAAACTTGATGATGTCGTTGGTGTTGTAGGCTGGTACATGGTCATCGGTCAGCAGAGTGAAGAGCAGCGGACTGAGCACGTACCCTAAAAAGGAAAAAGGTTCTCTCTGCTGCCAGAAAGCATCAAATAGTGCACTGCCTTGGACAAGGTATGAAAACATTAGATATTTAATGAAAACTTAAGCATGATCTTCGTACTGTGAAGAAATTTGTGGTTGATTTAGAGCGCAGACGGGTTCGTGCAGATAAAGGCATAATAAGGAAGGTTTCTGCCTGACAAATTCATCAGATTTAGAGAGCAACTGCTAAAATGCCATTACAAAGCAGCAAACAGGTATTTGAAGCTGCTTGTGCCTCTGGAGTCCTACAAACCTCAAGGTGTAGGATCCTCCGGAGGGTTGCAGTTGTACATAAACCTACTATTTAGCCACCCCTAACCAATGCTCACAAGCAGAAACGGTTGCAGTGGGCCCAGAAATATATGAAGACTAATTTTCAAACAGTCTTGTTTACTGATGAGTGCTGTGCAACCCTGGATGGTCCAGATGGATGGAGTAGTGGATGGTTGGTGGATGGCAACCATGTCCCAACAAGGCTGCAACGTCAGCAAGGAGGTGGCGGAAACATGTTTTGGGCCGGAATCATGGGGAGAGAGCTGGTAGGCCCCTTTAGGGTCCCTGAAGGTGTGAAAATGACCTCGGCAAAGTATATAGAGTTTCTGACTGACCACTTTCTTCCATGGTACAAAAAGAAGAACTGTGCCTTCCATAGCAAAATTATCTTAATGCATGGCAATGCACCATCTCATGCTGCAAAGAATACCTCTGTGTCATTGGCTGCTATTTGCATAAAAGGAGAGAAGCTCATGGTGTGGCCCCCATCCTCCCCTGACCTCAACCCTATTGAGAACCTTTGGAGCATCCTCAAGCAAAAGATCTATGAGGGTGGGAGGCAGTTAGGGTGACCAGGTGTCCCTCTTTGTGTGGGACTGTGCAGCATTTTGATCTGTTTTCGATCGTCCCGCAAATTGACACGTTGTCCCGCAGCCTCGAATTCTCAAAAGCTGTGCAGACACTTTACATACAAGATGTAAATACAGTAGCTGTGAGGAAAGTAGGGCAGGCCGTCATTCCAGGGCCTGTGACTGATGTCAGTCAAACTGCGCTGCATCTCGCACCATATCAATCCGCCCCCCACGGAGAAAGTTTGGAGGGAGTGCAATAATTGGAGCTGTGCTAATGTCGCTCTAATATGGAAGCAATGTCAAAAAAGAGAAAGTGCAGCTTCAGCCAAGAATGGGAAACTATCTACAGCTGGGTGAAGCCAATGGAGAGCAATTCAGAGAGAGTACCTTGCGTTTTAAACCAGACCAGTTTTTCAATCGCTTATGGGGGCGAGTATGATGTGAAGCGACACAGGACATGTGATGCTCACAGAAAAAGAGCTGCACAGAGGGAGGCATTCCAGTCTATGGATGCATTCCTGCTGAAACCTAAAGATGATTCCCGGGCAGATAAGGTAGCAGCTGCTGAGCTAACCTGCATTTACCACACTGTACAGCATTCCTTTAAAACCAGACTCAGTTTGAGCTGTTAGTCTGTTTTTTTTTTTTTTCCACAATATCTTTATTGAACCTTTTTTTTTTTTAACAAACAAACATGATACAAACAATCAAACACTAACACTAAAGTACTACAAAAAAAAAAAAAAAAAAAAAAGGATGCACTAAAAACACCAACAACCACCAGCAAAATCAAATCTTCAACAATGCTCCTCTGTTTAGTCTAGACAATCCAATACATAAGTATACATATTATGTTCACCAGTTTGGAATTTACAAGGTCCACACACATCATTCACCTTCTTCTTCAAAAGTTATGTTTAAATTTTTTACATAATCAATAAAAGGTCTCCATATATTCTCAAACACAATTTCCTTTGATTTCAGTATATATGTTATTCTTTCTAATGGAAGGTTTGTTAACATCTGTCTTAACCACTGAGTCACATCTGGTCTATGAGTCTTTTTCCATAATAGTGCAATACATTTTTTGGCATTAAGCAAACTGAGGTCTATGAATGTTCTTTCACTTTTATTAAAATTATGCTTTTCTGGGTACAGACCCAACAAAAACAATTTAGGATTCAATATGATTTGTTTTGAGATTATTTTTTCAATTGTTACCCTCACCTCTTCCCAAAACATTCTTATTAATCTACATTCCCATACACAATGAAATAGAGTTCCTTTACTTTCCATGCATTTTGTGCATGTATCTGGTATATTTTTGTTATATTTATTTAACTCCTCCGGTGTAACATACATCCGCATTAACCATTTGAAATGTATCAATTTAAGGCGTACATTTATTGATTTGGTTTGAGCTTCTGTACAAGCCAATTCCCATTGTTCCTCTGAAATTTCCTTTTCCGGTTCCGGCTCTGCCGGACCGGCGGCGCCACACGAGTCGGCTGCCTGTTGCAACAGCCTCTTTTTTTTTATCTTCCTTCTTCTTTCTACACCTTTCACTCTGTATATATATCATGGACGCACGGATCGCCCCGGGGGTCTCCCGGGTCGGCGGACGGAGCCACGGTTTGCAGCGGGAGACGTTACAGCGGGGAGGAGCTAGTGCTAGCTAGCACTTGGCCGCCGCCCAGTGCTAATGGGAAACTCGACATACCGGGAGCTGTAGCGAAAACGAAGCGGGTGCCGGGCTGGAGTTTAGGCGGCGTGAAAGAAATATAAGACAGAATAATAAAGAGCGATGGCAAGAACCAAGCAGACCGCCCGTAAAATCTACTGGAGGAAGAAGCCCCCCAGGAGACAGCTAGCCACCAGGGCTGCTCGGAGAGGCGCTCTGGCCACCGGCAGAGTGAAGAGGCCTCGCCGTCACAGGTCCGTGGCTCTGAGAGAGATCCGTCGCTACCAGAAATCCACGGAGCTGCTCATCCGTAAGCTGCCCGTCCAGCGCCTGGTGAGGGAGATCGCTCAGGACTTCAAGACCGTCCTGCGTTTCCTGAGTTTCGCCGTCATGGCTCTGCAGGAGACCAGCGAGACCCACCTGGTGGTCTCTTCTTCGCTAAGGGGGTCACCATCATGCCCAAAGACTTCCAGCTGGCCCGCTGCATCCGCGGAGAGAGAGCTTAGACTTTCTGCTGCACATCCACCAGCCATAATGCTCTGCACTGTGTGTCTATATATATACATTTATAGTAATATGGACATATGTTTGCTAGATGTTGTTTTTTCTTGCCTTCTGATTGTTGCTCTGAGTGTTGCTGTCCCTGTGCTGTTGCAATCCTGGAATTTCCCCATTGTGGGACTAATAAAGGCTTATCTTATCTTATCTTATCTTATCTTAAATTTCAGTTTGCAGATCTTCTTTCCAGTAGTTTAATCTTTTCAGTGAATTTTCACTTGAAGATAGTGTCAATGAGTTATAAAACTCTGAAATAATACCCTTTCTTTTACTATCTTTCATCATCATTTTTTCCAAGGATGAATAAATAGGTCGAGTGAGAGCTTTATTTTGATTTGATCGAATAAAGTTTCTAAGTTGAAGATATTTAAAAAAATGTGTTCTATTGAGATTAAATTTGATCCTCAGCTCTTCAAAAGACATTATGTTATCTGCACATGGCAAATATAAATCCTGAATCTTTTGTATCCCTTTTAAATTCCATACTTTAAATACAGCGTCCGCTCTCCCTGGTTTAAAATATTGATTACCCCATATTGGACTAAATTGTGACAGTAACTGTGGTTCTTTTAAATAGTTTTTAGCTTCACACCATATTTTGATCATATGCTTTACAAATGGATTTTTAACTTGTTTTTGTAATTTTTTTGCCGAATCTGAGTATATGAATATGGGAAGAGGTAAAGGTAAATTGTATGATTCCATTTCAGTCCAGTGAGGGAGATCATTTGATGAAAAATAATATGTCATAGACCTCAGTTGTGCCGACCAATAATACAACATAAAATTTGGACATTTCAGACCTCCACGATCAAATGGTAAATATAATAAAGACAGACGTAATCTAGCCCTCCTGTTGTTCCATATAAATTCCACTAACTTTTTTTTTATTCTTGAGAATAAATCTAAAGGTGGTGATAAGGGAATGTATTGAAATAAATAAAGTATTTTAGGTAAAATATTACTTTTAAGTATATTGATTCTCCCGATCATCGACATTGGTAGTGACATCCATCTCTGAAGTAACTCATTAATATCTGTCATTAAGGCTTCATAGTTGACACTGGCGACTGATTCTAGCTTAGGCACAATTTGGATTCCTAAATATTTAAACTGATTTACAACATTGAATTGATTTACCTCAGGGGCTGGGTAATTTCTCTGGGTCTCATTTAGCATTAATATTGAAGATTTAGTTTTATTTATTTTATATCCTGATATTTCCCCAAAATTCTTTATTAAATTCAACAAGGTTGGAATTGATTTTTTTAGATTCGACATAAACAAAATTATGTCATCGGCGTACAGGGAGATTTTATGTTCTGTTGGTCCAACTTTAATTCCATATATTTGTGAATGTAAACGTATCGCCATCGCTAAAGGTTCAATTGCCATAGTAAACAGTAAAGGTGAAAGTGGACAGCCTTGTCGACATCCTCTATTGATTTTTATTGGTTTTGAAATATTGTTATTTGTTAGGATTTCTGCTGTAGCATTATTGTATATTATTTGAACCCATTTTATGAAATTATTTCCAAGTCCAAACCTTTGTAGGACTTCAAAAAGAAAGGGCCATTCAACTCTATCAAAGGCCTTTTCGGCGTCCAGTGATAGGAGAGCTGTATCCGGTGCTTCTTTATTAAAATAAATAATATTAAATAGTCTTCTTACATTATGGAAGCCTTGTCTTCCCTTTATAAAGCCATTCTGATCTCGATTAATAATATTTGGTAAAATTTCTTGTATTCGTCTTGCTAAAATTTTACAGATTATCTTAAGGTCGGCGTTTAATAGGCTTATTGGTCTCATATTTTCACATTTATTAGAGGGCTTACCTGGTTTTGGCAGCAGTATAATTAAGGCATTATTTATGTATGATGGTAAATTATTATTTTGAAATGCTTCTAAAACCATTTCCAAAAAAGGTTTTATTAATTTATTCTTAAATTTCTTATAAAGGTCAACTGGAAGACCATCTGGTCCTGCACTTTTTCCTGATTTCATATTATCAATGGCTAGCCCAACTTCTTCTTGACTAATTTTAGACTCCAATATCTCCCTGTTTTCATTTGGAATACACGGTATAGATAGTTCGTTCAAAAACCCATTTAGTTTTGTTAAATCAAATTCATTTTTAGTATCATATAATTTTTCATAGTAATCTCTAAAGGCTCTGTTAATTTCTAAAGGATCTATAACTACCTGTCCTTTACTTATAATACTAGTAATTGGTGTTTTAATTTCTAATTGTTTAATCTGCCATGCCAATAATTTTCCTGATTTTTCACCTTGTTCATAAAAAGATTGTTTCAATCTTAGAAGACTCGAGGCAGCTCTATTCGCTGATTTTTTGTCGTATTCAGCTCTCAAAATCAGTAATTCATTCTCCAACCTTGGATCACTTCCTGCATACACTTTTTCCTGAAGACTTTTCATTTTATGTTCCAATTTAGCTCTCTCCTCTCGAGTCTTCTTAGATTTTGATCCTGTATAACTAATAATATGTCCCCTAATAAAAGCTTTGAAAGCTTCCCACTTTACACATGCTGATGTTTGTGTAGTATTGATGTCAAAGTACTCGTCTATCTGTTTTTCTATATACTTGACAAATTCCTCATCCTGAAGCCATTTATGCTGAAATTGCCATCTACCTGATTCCTTTGTCAATTTTTTATCTACATATATTAGACAACAGGGTGCATGATCAGAGATCGCGATGTTATCATAAAAGCAGTTTTGAATCTTGGATCTTAATTCTGTGGAAATCAAAAAATAATCAATACGTGAGAATGTCTTGTAGGTACTGGAATAACAAGAATAGGCTTTAACTTGTGGTTTCATTTCTCTCCATATATCTAACAATCTCAATTCTTTCATAAAATGATTAATAGTCATCCTACATCCATTGTGCGTACAATCCAGTCCTGTTGATCTATCTATACCTGGATTCAATGTACAATTAAAATCCCCTGCTATTATATGTTGCCCTGTAAGTGATGATAAAATAAGAAATAAATTAGCAAAGAACTTTTGATCATCTATATTGGGACCATATAAGTTCACAAGATTTATATTTTCTAATAGCAAAGAACCTTGAATGATTACATATCTTCCAAGTTTGTCTCCAATTACATTTTTCACTTGAAAAGGGACTGATTTATGTATGAGAGTCATAACTCCCCTGGCCCGGGATGAAAATGATGAGGTGAATACACTTCCTTGCCATCTACTCCTAATTCTTTTTATATCCTCCTCTATTAGATGAGTTTCTTGTAAAAACACAATTTTTGAACCCATGTCTTTTATTTTATTCATAACTTGTTTAAGTTTTTTTAAATTTTGTAGACCTCTGCAATTCCATGAAGTTAAATTAAGATTAACACTTTGGTTTATGATCAATAGAGAGTTTGGGATTACCTTGCAGTGTAAACATGCTCATACAGAGAAGCAAAAACATGAGTGGTTGAACATTCATCCTACAAACTACACACAAACAAATTCCCCCTTCCCACACTTGTGGCGAACCCCCCAAAATCAAAAGAAAAATTCCGTCTCCCGATATAGCCATCGACCGCTCCACACCCACGGGGAACAGCCTAAGCCACTCCTTCTTCATCCTCCCAATCACCCTAACTCTACTGCTTTTAATGACGTAACATTAACTCTCCTCTGTAGTTTTCCAACTTAACTCCAAAATTTTTAACAACTTTGTACATCATAGTTTTTTTTTTTGTTTGTTTTGTTTTTGTTTTTTTTTAATATATAATACAATCTATATTTTGTAAACTTGCTGTTTACTTCAAGTCAGTCAGATGCCTGTGCAAATGCTTAATTATTTTACCTTATATTTTGTTCATGCTTAGCTCCCACCAGTCTCTTCTTCTTCTTTGATCTTCTTGATGAACTCCTGCGCCTCCTCTGGGGTCTTGAAGATGTGGGTTCTGCCCTCATACGTGGTCAACAGTCTCGCAGGATAGATTACACCATGACGAATCCCAAGGTTGCGCAGCTCCTTACGTATGGGATCAAACTGCTTCCTCAATTGTTGGATTCCTGTGGCCAAATCTGGGTAGAACCGCACCTGCTGATCCTGGTGTTTAATCTCTCCTTTAGCTCGTGCAGCGTTGAAGATCTTCATCCTGTCTCTGTTGCTAAGAAACTTCATAATTAAGGTCCTCGGCGGTCCCTTATCTCTCCGTGGGCCAATACGATGTGCTTTTTCCAGAACCACTGCTGATTGCAACTCCTCGCTGCCCAGCACCTCCGGAATCCACTTTTCCAGAAAGGAATATACGTCCCGACCTTCTGATTCCTCTGGAAGACCCACCAGCCTCAAGTTATTCTGTCTCGACCGAGATTCCAAATCCAAAATATTATCTTCTAGACATTTATTTTTTTTTTTCCAAAGTGCGCACCTTTAATTGAAGACGGGTGACGTCATCTTCAGCACTAGCGAGACGGAGCTCCATCTGCGCCGTTCGTTCTACACAGTCACCCAATTCCTTTCTTATTCCTTCCAACGCTGTCATAATCCCATCAAATCTAGAGGAAAAGTCCGCTCTCATTGAACTCATGGCAGCCATCAGCGCATCTGCGCCGCTCCCCGCAGATATCGCACCGTTGCCAGCCTCCTCCGCCATATATGGAGTTTTGTTTGCTGCGTCACAGACCTGAAAGTCCGTTAATTTGGACTGTTTCGGCGGCTCGCTTTTTCCTTTACCTGGTTTTCCAGCCTTAGGCTTCGCCGACATATCCTCGCCCAAACGCTGGGATACGTTCTGTCCCAAATGAGAGAGTTATTTGCCGATTTTTTTCTCCAGGAGCAGAGCAGAGTGAAACATGTCCGTCTTACGTGGCAGCCATAACCGGAAGTCCTGTTAGTCTGTTTTACTGATATTCTTTGTGCAGAAACACTAATTAGTTTGGACTGCATAATCCTGTCTTGTTTTGAATGAAACTTTATGCAGAGTTGTAGTAGAAAGGGAATCTTGTTCACAGTTTTGTCATTCACTGTTAATAGAAGAGGTACTGTACTTGGAACATCCTTGAATGAAAAAAAAAAGTAATCCATGAGTGCAACTACTCTATTGATGGGAGTTAATAAAGCTGGAGATAACATTTGCATAGCCTATGCGTTTTTTTTAAAAATCCAGGTAAATCAAAATTTGATACCACCTTGAGAGTTGATGACGTGTCCCACATTGTCCCACTCAAACACGAACTTTGTGCCACATTTGATTGATTGGGACCTGGTCATCCTAGAGGCAGTTTACATAAAAACAGCCACTGTGGGAGGCTATTCTGACATCTTGCAAAGAAATTCAAGCAGAAACTCTCCAAAAACTCACAAGTTCAATGGATGCAAGAATTGTGAAGGTTGTGTCAAAGAAGGGGTCCCATGTTAACATGGAACTTGGCCTGTTACGATGTTTTTAATTGAAATAGCTTTTGATTTCAGTAAGTGTGACCTCCTAATGCCTTCAGTTTTTTACAGCCAATCAAATGTTTTGAAACTCTGCTGCGCATAACCATTTGGAACAGTGCATTTTGAGTTTTTTTTTATTTTTCAAAGAAATAGTTATCATTGGGGGTGTTTGTTCAGTAAAATTTGAATTATGCTCTAATGGTTGAGGACTTGAAAATTATACTGATTGTTATTTGCATCGATTATTTAGGAAAATCTGAGACGTGTCATTTTGTGGGGGCATGGTGTTGGACTTCTCAACCCAGGGAACAAGGGACCGAAAGAGGAGGTGTCACCGGGGGGTGGGGGGGTGGGTATCAGACGAGACAGTAAGGACTATGCGCCTCCTGGAGAGAGGAGTAAATGCCGGAGCCGCTGGAAGAAGGGTGTGATAGCTGCGCTGGCATTAGGTCATGTTAATGTTCCACACACTTCTTTGTGAAAATAATGTGTTATGGTCGAAAGTTCTGGGTCTCGATTCATGGGAATAAAGAGATAAAAGAGGAGTGCACAGAGACCCGGGATTCTTTTTTGCTGTAAATTATGTTGGAGAAGGAATAAAGTTTCTGTGTCGTCCAGCTCGTTGCCTTGCCTGCCTCCTTTCTCCACAATTTGCATAATAATTTGGAACATGATGTAAACTGATAAGAGAAGAAAAGCATGTTGCAGGTTTACAAGAAAAATAAAAATTTGACAGAAAAGTATTGTCTTTAATGCTGCATTTGTGTGTCAGCAGCATGCTGTAGATGTAAAAACAGTTTCACCTTCATGTTTGTGGTTTCATGCAGATTCTTTTTTGTGTCTCATTACATCCTGGCATCTTTCCGTCTCTTCCAGCGGTACTACGGTAAATCTCTGCCCTTTGGCAAAGACTCCTTTAATATCCCAGAGGTCGGTCTGCTGACGGTGGAACAGGCCCTGGCCGACTACGCCATCATCATCGCTGAGTTGAAACGCCAGCTGGGAGCCACGGACTGTCCCGTCATCGTGTTCGGCGGCAGGTACGATAAAGTGGCTGCAGTGTTTAACTATCTGCTCACTGTCTAGGAGTAAATTACCCAAAATCTCAACCATGGGCGATTTATTATTTTTCAGCAAGGAGAATGGTTGGTATTCACAAATTTAGCATGAGGTACAAACGGATAAATGTAAACTAGGTGCAAATTCTCAAGAATGAAGGTGCAAAAATATGAAAAAAGACGCAAATATAAAAATTCAAAAAGGTGTAAATTGCAATTTAATTGTATTGAATGAAACTCTAATCAGCATCCAGTTCAACGTTGCAGATTTACAGAAGAAAAAATCTTGAAAATTTACAAGAAAAATCACAACTTTACGAGAAAAAAAAATAGCAAATTTGCTAGAATAAAGTTTTGAATCTCAGGTAAAAAGTTGCAAATTTACAGGAAAAAGTTGTGAATTTCTGAGAAAAAAGCTGCAATTTTATGAGAAAAGTTGCAAAGTCATAGGAGAAAAGTTGCAAATTTATAGGAAAAAAAATGCAAATTTACTGGAGAAAAAGTTGGAAATTTATAGGGAAAAAGTTGCAAATTTATTGGAGAAAAATTGCAAACGTAAGGAAAAAGTTGCAATTTTATGAGAAAAGTTGCAAATCTACATGAAAAACGTTTGCACATTTATAAGGAAAAAGTTGTAAATTTTTGAGGAAAAAGTTGCAAATTTACAGGCAAAAAGTCTGCAAGAAAAGTTTTAAATCTACAGGTAAGAAGTTTCAGACCTACCAGAAAAAAATAGCAAATTTTAGAATTTTTTTTTTTTGCAAATTTATTCTTGCAAATTTTGCAAGAATTTTTTTTTACATTTTGAAGAAAAAAATGCAATTTTATGAGAAAAGTTTCAAATCTAACAGAGAAAATTAGCATTTTTTTTTTTTTTCTTAGGAGAAAAAGCAAATTTACAGGTAAAGTTGCAAATTTATGGGGAAAAAATTGCAGAACTACAAGAAAAAAGTTGCAAATTTATGAGAAACAAGTTGCAAATCTATGAGGAAAAAAATACAATTTTACAGGAAAGACATAAGAAAGACAGTGGTACCTCTACTTACGAACGTCTCTACATACGGAATTTTCAGGTTACGAGACGCCTCAACGGGAAAATATTGCCTCTAGTTACGAACGAAATTTCAGGATACGAAAGGCAAAAAAGTACGCGCTCCTCGCAGCTTCCGTAGTTTACCGAACGTAAACATACCTGTAGCTGCTCTGCCATTGGCTATCGCCTAGCATCTTCCTGGTATCCCATTGGCCACGAAGTTGTTTTTTTTTTCCAAAACTTTATGCGTTTGGTTGATCTCGCCAAAGAATATGGCCGTAATACATCAACGATCAGCACGGTATTAAAACAAAACGAAGCACTTACAAGCCGACAAAAGCAAACGTCCTTGGATCAGAACATGAACCAAAGAATGCAAAAGGTGACGACGTCTACGACGATAGCAGTTAAAGGGTAAATGAACATAATTTTTATTATTCTTTCTCTTTTATTATTCTCTTTTATTATTCTTTCTCTCATTTTAAACTCTCATTTTATGTTTATTGTGCAGTAATCTAACTGTAACATGTATTTGTTACATGTTTTGATGCGTTTTTACGATTTATAAAAAATGTATGCCCGAATTTTGGGGGCTTGGAACGGATTACGGCATTTACATGTAAAACGCGCCTCTACTTACGAATTTTTCACGTTACGAGAATTCTTCCGGAACGAATTAAATTCGTAAGTAGAGGTACCACTATATTAATGTGAAAAAAGTTGTAAATTTACAGGTCACAATGTGGCATATGGAGAAAGATGAAAAATTTTAGCTTTTTTGCATTTCTGCTTAGAATTGGTGCTTCAAATTAATTTTATTCGTTATGTAATGTGATGTAAAAATAAAGGGTTATGATGACATTGGGCGGGGCAGTTCTCTCTTTTTTCCCATTTGGGGGAGGGTGGCATGTAAATGTAATCAGCTTAAACCTTCCCACACTCCCACCAAATGTCGTGTTTTTCTCCTCAGTTATGGCGGCATGTTGTCGGTCTACATGAGGCTCAGATATCCCAACATGGTGTCTGGAGCTCTGGCAGCCAGCGCCCCCATCCTGTCCACCGCCGGTCTGGGAGACTCCCGGCAGTTCTTCAGAGACGTCACCACTGTCAGTCTACACCTTTACCTGCTCAACCACCCCTTCCCCCGATTAAATTAGTCATGTTTTTTATTTTGTATACTTTTATTTTTTTTTTCCACAATATCTTTATTGAACCTTTTTTTTTTTTTAACAAACATGATACAAACAATCAAACACTAACACTAAAGTACTACAAAAAAAAAAAAAAAATGCACTAAAAACACCAACAACCACCAACAAAATCAAGTCTTGTATACTTTTATTAACCCCAGAGGGAAATTCAGGGCATCCACCTGGATGGATGAGGCAGCCACGGTGTGGCGCCAAGCCCTGCACCTAACTTGCATGTTTTTGGCCTGTGGGAGGAAGCCGGAGTAGCCGGAGTAAACCCACGCAGACACGGGGAGAACATGCAAACTCCACTCAGGAGGGTCACCGATGGTCCGGGGGTGGAATCGAACCCATGACCTTCTTACTGTGCTGCCACAGTGCTAACCACTGCGGCCCCGAGCTGCCAATTTTATGGAAAGTTTTCAGCGTTTTTCCTGTAAATTTTCAACTTTTTTCTCATAAATTTGCAGCTTTTAATTTTTTTTTAAATTCCTGTAAAGTTCAGCCTTTTTTTCCTGTAAAATTTCAACTTTTTTTTTCTTGTAAATTTGCAGCTTTTTTTCTCATAGATTTGCAGCTTTTAATTTTTTTTAAATTCCTGTAAAGTTTCAACTTTTTTTCTTGTAAATTTGCAGCTTTTACTTTTTTTCTTGTAAATTTGCAGCTTTTATTTTTTTTTAATTCCTGTAGTTTCAACTCTTCCTGTAAAGTTTCAACTTTTTTCCTGTAAATTTTCAACCTTTTTTCCTGTAAAGTTTCAACTTTTTTTCTTATAAATTTGCAGCTTTTTTCTCAAAATGCAATTTTTTTCCTGTAAATTTTCAACTTTTTTCATCATAAATTTGCAGCTTTAAAAAAGTCACTTTTTTCCTTTAAATTTTAAACTTTTTTCTTGTAAATTTTCAACTTTTTTTCTTAAAAATTTTCAACTTTTTTTTCTCAAACTGCAATTTTTTTCCTGCAAATTTTCAACTTTTCTCATGTAAATGTGCAACTTTTTTCTCATAAAATTGCAACTTTAATAAAAAAAATTACATTTTTTTTTTCCTGTGAATTAAATTTTCAACTTTTTTCCTGCAAATTTTCATTTTTTTTCTTGTAAACTTGCAACTTTTTTTACCCTGAAAATGCAATTTTTGTCCAGTAAATTTTCAACTTTTTTCTTGTAAATTTGTGACTTTTTTTCTCATAAAATTACAAATTTAATAAAAAAAAATCAGAAATTTTTTTCCTATAAATTTGCAACTTTAAAAAATTAAAAAAAATTTTCCTTTAAACTTTTCTCATAGTAAATTTTCAACTTTTTTTCCTGAAAATTTTCACCTTTGTTTTTTTTAAAATAAATTTGCAACTTTTAAAAAAAAAAAAAAACAAACTGCATTTTTTCCTGTAACTTTTCAACTTTTTTGAATCATAAATGTGCAACTTTTTTCCTCTAAATTTGCAAAAACAACAAATGGCCTACTGTCTATCATTATAATTTATACATGTTAGTGCTGTTTCCAGTCAGTTTTGACCATCTCAGTGATCTTATCGGTTTTTTTTAGATGCACCTGTAAATTGTGTGATTTTTTTTTTTTTTTTTTTCCCAGGATTTTGAGAAAGTTTCTCCTGATTGCAGCGCCGCAGTAAGAGTAGCTTTCCAGCAGCTCAAACAGTTGGGTGAAGACAAAGGTACTGTGGATTTATGCAACATGAAAATTTAAAAAAAAAGGGGGGGGCCTTCATATTTTATGAGAAAAAAATAAAGATTAAAACTTACAGTAAAAAGTTGTAAAGTCACAAGAAGGGAAAAAAATCTAAATTTATGAGAAATTTAATGAAAAGTCTCATAAATTTACAGAAAAAAACTGTTTATAAGGAAAGTAAACAGAAAGTTTAATGAAATTTTAATTGAAAATGCGGCAAATCTGCTAAAAGTTTCAGTTTTCTGAAGAGTAAAAGCAAATGTTTATGAAGGATGTCAAATAGCGCCTCACTGGGGAAGTTATGGTACATTACAGTTACTATAATTTAAAGCTGATGAGAATCATCATCATAGCAGTCTGTCACAGGTGAAATATATCTGTAGCTATAATTTTTATTAGAAAAAGTGTTTATGTTGTTTTCCATCCATCCATCCATCTTCTACCGCTTTTCCGGAGGTCCGGGTCGCGGAGGCAGCAGTTCAAGCAGAGAAGCCCAGACTTCCCTCTCCCCAGCCACCTGCTCCAGCTCTTCAGAGGGGATACCAAGGCGTTCCCAGACTAGCTGGGAGACATAGTCTCTCCACCGAGTCCTGGGTCTGCCCCGGGGTCTCCTCCCAGTGGGACGTGCCTGAAACACCTCAAGTGGGAGGCGTCCAGGAGGCATCCTAATCAGATGCCCATACCACCTCAACTGACTCCTTTCAATGTGGAGGAGCAGCGGTTCTACTCTGAGCCTCTCCCGGATGACTGAGCTCCTCACCCTATCTCTGAGGGTGAGTCCAGCAATCCTACGGAGAAAGCTCATTTCAGCCGCTTGTATCCGCGATCTCGTTCTTTCGGTCATTACCCAAAGCTCGTGACCATAGGTGAGAGTAGGAACGTAGATTGACTGGTAAATCGACAGCTTTGCCTTAGAACTAAGCTCCCTCTTCACCACAACAGACCGGTACAACGTCCGCATCACTGCAGATGCTGCTCCAATCCGTCTGTCGATCTCTCGCTCCATTTTCCCCTCACTCGTGAACAAGACCCCAAGATACTTAAACTCCTCCACTTGGGGCAGGAGCCTGTCCCCAACCCGGAGAGGACAATCCACCTTTTTCCGGCTGAGGACCATGGACTCGGACTTGGAGGTGCTGATTCTCATCCCAGCCGCTTCACACTCAGCGGCAAACCGTCCCAGCAAGAGCTGTAGGTCATTGCTGGATGAAGCCAACAGCACAACATCATCTGCAAACAACAGAGATGAGATCCTGTGGTCACCAAGCATGACACCCTCCATTCCCTGGCTGCGCCTAGAAATCCTGTCCATAAAAATTATGAACAGGACCGGTGACAAACCTCCTGTCACCGGTCCTGTTATGTTGTTTTGTTTCTGTATTGTTTCTTTTGTCATTTTACTTTTTATTGGTCATTTTATTGTATTTTGCTTTATATTGTTTTGTTATATTTTGTTTCATTTTCTTATTTTTATGATTTGGTTTAGTTTTTGTGTTTTTAGTTGTTTTGTCTTATTGTTTTATCGTATTAATTTTGCTTTTATGTTGTTTTTATGTTTTTTATTTTTTCCCATGTTTGTCATTTCATATTGTTTTATTTTGTTACATTTTGCACTTGTTTTTATTTTCTTTTTTTCTGTTTTGTTTTTATTCTATTTTTTTTCTATTTTATTCTATTTTCTCTTGTTTTTTATTCTACTTTCTGTTGTATAATTGTAGTTTTTTCCCCTCCTCCAGACTACGGTCGTATCCAGACGGCGTTCAGCCTGTGCGCCCGTCCGTCCTCTGAGCGGGACGTCTACCAGCTGTACGGCCTGCTGAGGAACGCCTTCACCGTCCTCGCCATGCTGGACTACCCCTACAACACCTCCTTCATTGGACAGCTGCCTGCCAACCCCGTCAAGGTTACGTCCACACATACACACACACACACACACACTTCTGTCCATGAAGCAGAGTACACATGCTGCCCCACCCCTCAGCCACTATCGGCACCCTCAACTTTTTTTTGTAGGGGGAGAATTAAAATGACCTTTATGAGGGTTTTTTTCTCTTCAATTTTCCACTTTTTTTCTGGTAAATTTGCAACTTTTTTGTCATAAATTCAACTTTTTTTAACTTGTAAAATTTTTCCGTGCATCCTTTTTCCACATTTTTTTTTTTTTAACTCCCAGCAGCGGAGGAATGGCAGCCAGTAACAGCAGCTCTTTAACATTTTTCCTGACTTTGTGTTTTTAGATAGATAGATGGACATGAAGCGGATGATAAAATAAAGGCAGCGTTGAGAGTTTTAAGCAGGTTTATTAAATCATACCGCCGTCACGAAGCTCGCCCAATGGGCGGCTCGGAGGCTCTCCAGCAAAGAGACACAGAGTGCGTGTGTCCAGCGGCAGCAGTTGAAGAGAGAGAATGAGAGCATGAACATGAAAATCAGACAGCTTATATACTCAGCTCAGACAATACATCAAAGACATTCACAGCAGTCGATCTGGGCATTTGCATATGAGAGGCACAGACAGTACAGGATGCATGAACACAATGCATGAGTGGGACATTAACGTCACAGCAGTGAAACCATGCATGAATGGCAGATTACTTCACAGCATGCAGCGGAAAAAAACAGAAAAGCGAGCTGTCTGTCCCAGTCTGTTGTGGGGGTTGCCACACCGCTCCCCCCCAGAAGGCAAGGCAGGCGGCCGAGACCTCGATATTGCAGCTTTGGCAGCGAGCAGGGAAAGCTCTCTGCAGGAGGGGGAGGGAGGAGGGGGGTAGTACGTGCCGGCCGGGACGGTGAAATCGTCCGAGCCGCGCAAAAATTGCTTGCTGGTCCGCGACGTCGAGGGGCTGTCCCGTTGAACGTGCGGAGGTCCACAAGAAGAAAAATTAGTCTCTGACTCCCCTCGTGGCCATGAAGAAAAGCAGGAGCGGCTGTAAGAAAAAAAAAGGAAGCAAAGGGACTTGGCGTGTTGACTTTTAGGTGCGGGAACAACCTTAAAGCCTTCGGGGACCGCAGACTGCTGAATTCCCGTTGAGCGCCATGGCTAAGACCATAAAATCCAGTGAGCAAGCTGCGTGCCTCAGGTGTACGAACAAGCCTGAAGGGCAAGTGTGCAGCGGCGAAGAAGGAAGGCGGTCAGTGGAGCCGTATGTGTCCCGTGCATGGTGCGCCATCCGCGTAACCCCCGGTGCGTGTGCCGGGGCTCCGTGCGTTGTTGGGCCAGCTGGAGAGGAGACAGGGTCAGGAAGCGTAATCATCCCTGTTGTAGTTGTTGTAGATGCTTCATGGTGCGTTCAGGTCCACGCGTGCTCCGTCGGCCATGGAGCTCGCCGTCGTGGAGAAAGGACGAGGTACATGCGCTCTCGTGTGGGGGAGCTGCAAGCGCGGCCGGTCCAGCGTGGCTGTGCCAATCTAGGCGTGCAGATCTCACCATGAAGTTTGCTGTGGCTTTCCCGGTCGTGGGTAGTCTCCGGAGAGTTTCACCTGGAAACTCTGCGTCGAAGTCTCCCTGAAGCAGAAGGGAGGGCAGATCAGTCAGGCTGCCGCGTTCGCTTGTCGTCGGAGAATCCCCGCCGGGTGCTGCGTTTGCCGGCAGCGTGTTTTTTTCAGCGTCGTGTCACCATCATGGCCGTCCAGACCAGAAGGTTGCGTTGCACAAAGCGTGTGCATTCTCGGGGTCACCAGTGAAGCGGATGATAAAATAAAGGCAGCGTTGAGAGTTTTAAGCAGGTTTATTAAATCATACCGCCGTCACGAAGCTCGCCCAATGGGCGGCTCGGAGGCTCTCCAGCAAAGAGAGACAGAGTGTGTGTGTCCAGCGGCAGCAGTTGAAGAGAGAGAATGAGAGCATGAACATGAAAATCAGACAGCTTATATACTCAGCTCAGACAATACATCAAAGACATTCACAGCAGTCGATCTGGGCATTTGCATATGAGAGGCACAGACAGTACAGGATGCATGAACACAATGCATGAGTGGGACATTAACATCACAGCAGTGAAACCATGCATGAATGGCAGATTACTTCACAGCATGCAGCGGAAAAAACCAGAAGAGCGAGCTGTCTGTCCCAGTCTGTTGTGGGGGTTGCCACAGACAGATGTGCTTTATTGATCCCAAATTGTGAGATTACAGTGTAACAAAAGCGTGCCACAGACAGAAATACACACAGCATAACAGAGAAAAGAGTTACCCAGGGAAGTAAAGTAAAAATGCTTAGATAACTTCATATACAACATAGGCTACTACTAGGTTAAATAGATGATGATCCTTATGAGTCTGTGGATAGTACTGACTGTACAGAGGAGGATTATAAGGCATAGGGTGAGATACCAGGCACCAGTTAGACTGTAAGGTGCAGTACGGCAGCATAGTTATGACCAGAATACAACATCAGAGTGAGTTATTGTGCAGTGAAATGGCACGTGACAGGAAAGATTTCCTGTACCTGACCGTTTCAGTATAATGACACAATGCATTATATGGTAGCTGTAAGTTAGAAACATGTTCATTAAGTTACACATAGGTTGACAGCATGCTATTCATAGGTTAGAAATGAGTTTTGGCTACGCTAGCCATTATCTTGACGTATTTCGACTTATGAGCACCTTACAAGTAATGTGCGTCAGCGACCACATAACTTACCTACAAGTTATGGCCCGTGTATGCGGGACATCTGAGCCGTAAACTGGATACGTCGAAAAATTTTGTGCACGTACAAAATTTTTTAGACGGCCTCGCCATACTACGATGTATACCATGGTGCACTTAAAACCCTTTGAGTGTGAGAATTTGAATGCCCCTAGTGGCAGATTGCGGCACTGCGCCTGCCTTCTCACTGACTTTGTGTGAATGAATGAATGAATCTTTATTTCGGATAGATTAAAAGTAAAGATTAAAAAGAAACAGAATAATATAACAAAGGCGAAAAAATCCAACAAGGTCAAATTAAACAATAACTCCTCTGATTATACAGTTCAACATAAGTTATCCGAAATGGGTGATGGCTGAAGCCGCAGCTTATATTGCCCACCCATATTCCATCCAAGAATTCAAAAGAAAAACAAAACAAGAGCGATTACAATTCGGAACAAAGGTAAGACAAAATGTGACAAAAAAAAAAATAAGCAACAACACAACACAGACTGAATATGACAATCCTTATGTGATTTTACATTTCATCTTGGATATACAGTATGTTTGCAGTATTTCTTCCTTTAGTTTTTGTTTAAATTGTCCAAGCGTTGTACATGATTTTAATTCAGGTCCAAAATCGTTCCATAATCTAACTCCTTGCACTGAAACACAGTGTTGCTTGGTGGTAGTTCTCACTGAAGGTTTTTGAAATATACATGTTCCTCTGAAATGATATTGTTTCCCCCTTATTTGGAACAGCTTTTGGATATTTGCGGGCAGTGATAGATTCTTTACTTTAAACATTATTACTGCAGTTTTAAAGTCAACCAGATCTTTCAACTTGAGAGCTTTTAATTTAAGAAAAAGTGGGTTTGTTGGTTCCCTGTAAGCAGCTTTGTTTATTATTCTAATAGCTCTCTTCTGAAGCATAAAGACTGGATATATGTTTGTTTTATATGTATTTCCCCTTACTTCAGTACAATATGTCATGTATGGGAGTATTAATGAATGATACAAAGTATATAGTGTGGATTGATTCAGCAAATATTTCGCTCTGTGTAGTATTGCGATTGATTTAGATATTTTACCTTTAATATAATTAATATGTGACTTCCAACACAGTTTAGTATCAATTATTACTCCAAGAAATTTAGTTTTGGATACCCTTTCAATCTCTACACCATTTACACTGAGTTTAGATACTAAGTTGTTGTGACGGTTGTTAAAAACTATAAATTTTGTCTTACTTAAATTGAGCGTTAATTTGTTTGAATCAAACCACAGTTTAAGCTTCCCTAATTCCTTTCCGAGTGTATCCAAAAGTTGTTCCAAATTGCTTCCACTGCATAATAGATTAGTGTCATCGGCGAACAATATTAAATCCATTTTTTCTGAAACTTTACATATATCATTTATATACATATTGAATAACAATGGCCCCAAAACTGAACCCTGTGGGACTCCACAAGTAACCTTCAGTAACTGTGAGTTTTTGTTACCAGCACATACATACTGATATCTGTTCTTTAAGTAACTACTTAACCAGGACAGTGCTACCCCCCTAATACCACAATTTTGTAGTTTCTTTAATAATAAATTGTGATCCACTGTATCAGATGCCTTTTTAAGATCCAGGAATACCCCAACTGAATACTCTTTATTTTCAACGGCAGTTGATATTTTTTCTATAAATTCCATTAGAGCAAATGCAGTTGTCCTCTTGTGTCTGAACCCATATTGCTGCTCACACAATAAATTATTCTTCATTATGAAGTTGTCAATTCTCTCACAGAATATTTTTTTCAAGTATCTTGGAAAATTGCGGCAATAGTGAAATTGGTCTATAGTTTGAAAATTTCCCTCTGTCATCCGTCTTGTATATCGGAATTACTTTAGCTATTTTCATTGCATTGGGAAATATACCTGTTTGGAGAGACAGGTTACAAATATACGTCAGTGGTTTCACTAAGCATTCAATAATAGTTTTGACTAAGAGCATGTCAGTACCATCACAGTCCGTAGATGTCTTACTTTTAAACGATTTAACAATTTCAATGACCTCTCTCTCGTCTGTGTTCTTTATAAAAATAGTCTTTTATAGCAGTGTTTTTGCTTATTGTATCACCCGTAGGTGCTGTAATGGGTATTTCTTGAGCCAAATTAGGACCAATGTTAACAAAAAAGTTATTAAATTCATCTGCAGGTGAAGCTGCATTCACACTCTGAGTCGTTGTATTATTTTTTGAAAAATTGGTTGGGTAGCTTGTATTTCTGTTTTTATTTCCAAGAATATTGTTAAGTATTGTCCATGTATTTTTAATATTGTCTCTGTTTTTCTCCAGTTCTTTACTGCAATAGTCTCTTTTACTACATCTTATTATATATGTTAACTTATTTTTCTATGTTTTATACCGCTGCTCTGCTTCTTTTGTCCTTTTCTTTAGAAAAGCTTTATATAATAAATTTTTCTTTTTACACACCTTTTGTAATCCTTTGGTTAACCATGGCTTATCGACAAATTTATGTTTAAGCTTTTTCTTTACTAATGGACAATTTTTTTCATAAAGAGTGGTTACAATGTTCATAAATGTGTCATAGGCTTCATTTACATCTGATACATAGACTTTTGTCCAGTCCTGCTTCAGCAAGTCTTCTTTAAAAGAACTGATTGCATTTTGTGATTTGTATCTGAACGATTTTAAAAATTTTTCTGTATTGGCCCCCGTGTGGCCATGGATAAGTGCAAAGGTTGGCAAGTGGTCACTTATATCATTTATCAATAATCCACTTTCTATTTTCTTATCAATAATATTAACAAACAAGTTGTCAATAAGTGTAGCAGTGTGAACTGTGATTCTACTGGGATGTGTTATTGTGGGATATAGACTCATGCTGTACATAGAGTTCATGAACTCTGTAATTACATTTTGTTGATATGGATTTAGTAAATCAATATTGAAATCTCCACAAATTACTACCATTTTCTTACTAGTAATATTATTTTACAGCTCGACTAATTTATCTCTGAATGTCTCAATGCAAGTTCCCGGCGTTCTATATATACAACTTATAATTAGATTTTTTGTTTTATCTTGGTCAGTCTCAACAGTAACACATTCCAAAATCCCTGGTAGTGCAAAGGACATTCCATTTACAAGTTTACACCTATACAGGTCATCAATATACAGTGCAACACCACCACCCTTTATTTGAGATCTGTTAATATGAAACATCTGATATCCCTCTATTGCCATCAGAGGAGCCTGCTCTTCATTAAGCCAAGTTTCAGAGACTGCGACAGCTGTAAATTTTCTATCTAGCTGTTTTAAATAGTCCTGAATCTGTGGAAAGGTTTGGTTAAGACTTCTGCTGTTGAAGTGTATTATTGATAGTTTACCATCTAGTTGCACTTGACTTTTGAATTGCTTTTCAGTGTAATATTCACAATGATTATGAATATTATTGAAAAAGTGGTTATCAGGATCAATATCATTTTCCATCTCTTGTAGTTTATGTTCAGCATAATGGCATATTTTCAGAGTTTGAATTTCCTCACTCTGTGTCAAATGACTTCCTCCAACTGGGGATAATTGATGTCTACTCAAGTCAGTCATAAGTTGTTTTTTTTTTGTTTTGTTTAGTTTTTTTTTTAAAGGACATTGACATGGTATGTCAAAAGAACTATTCTTGCCGTGTGTGTGGATATGGATTATCATAGTCTCTTAATTTTCTTAATCAGTGTTCATCTGTATTTATTTAAGTCAGTAACATCTCTGATTATTATACTCTTTGCTTGCTCAGGTGTTCCATTTAGTTTGATCCAAACTCTACAATTTCTTGTCCATGTTGCCTGTATCTTATTTTGTCTTTTCAGCATCCGTGCTTGCCGTGCTATTTCAGCATTAGTTTTTGTTAAATGTTCATTTAGGTAAACTTCTGTTCCCCGGAGCTTTCTGGCCTGCCTCAGTATGTCATTCTTTACCCTTCTGTTCACAAAACGCATCACAATTGATTTCTTTGTTTTACTATCCTTTCTGAGTAAAGCATGACAGGCTGAAATTGCATTTGCTTCGACCTTTATATTTCTATCAAGGAACTGAAACACCTGATTCGCCCAGGGGAGCCTCCTCACCTCTCAATCCTGTTGTAGTATGAGCATATGATTGATATTTAATGTCTAGTCCACTTATAATTAAATCATCCATACGAGAATATTGTTCAAGATCCTTTGTCAAAAAAAAGTGAGAAATTTCTGTTTTGTTTTTTTTAAATGTACTGATTTCTTGTTCATACACTTTGAAGATAAGATGATGAGGTACCTCTGTACAAAAAATGGTGTCAAAAGACTGAACCATTCTTTGTGTAAATATGTCCAATGTCCAGTTTTGACTGAGTTATGGAATTTAAAGAGGTGCTGCGGCATTATGCAAATTGGATGGATAAATTTATTCCTGTCTGAAACTTTGGATCATATTCTACATCTTTCTAATTGACGGTAAGCCATTCTCTCTGACCACTTTCAAGTTGTAGCCTTGGAAATCTGAACTATTTTATTGACAAAAAATATTTACCACTCTTGACCACTAGGGGTTATGTCGCAGTTCTGCAACATACACACTCAGACGGTTAACTTATACAAAACTTACCCTTAACTTATTCGACGTACGCCAGTGTATTCGCCAGTTTTTTTAAATATCGGCATACACATGCCTACATCATCAAGGTGTAGCCGCGGCTAAAAAGATGTCCTCGGTCCAAAGGCGGGGCGGGGGGAGGGTGTCCTTTATTTTTCTGCATTGAAGGTGGCAACCCTAATCTGGATGCTGGTCATGTGTTTATTATGGTATGTCATGGATTCATGATCTCCTGTCCTAAGTCAGATGAAACCAGTTTAAACTGGTCTGTGTGTCTGTGATCAGGTGGCCTGTGAGCTGATGCAGAGACCGTCTGATCTGCTGTCCAACCTCAGGGACGCTGCAGGTGACAAAAATCATCATCATGTTATTCTAAAATTTAGGAGCAAAAAGTTGCAACTTTATATGGGGGGAACATTTAATGTTGCACCTTGCAGCTTTTTACTCCTAATTCTGTTTTTCACCGTTTTTAATTGTTGTGGATGCAGTTCATGTTGTCACTCACTAAAGGGCAGTGAGCAGCTTCATAAACCCAACACCTGTAAACGTTTTTATTTCTAATATAAAATCATTAGTTCTTCTTATTAAAATAGTTCCTGTTCTTGTATCAGTGCTGGAAGTTATTTAGGCTGAAACTCTTCAGATTAATTCTGATACATTAGCTATTAAAATATGTAAATATAATCAGTAAGATTTAATTAATTGTGTAAAATGAATACTTAAAAATGTAAATTTGATGAAAAAGTTCCTCTGGCTTTTGGAACAAAGCTGGATTTATTTGAAGAAGATTTTAGTTAAATCTTGGATCATCTAATGTGGACGATGGACGAAGACATTTAGGCTACCGTCGCACTGCAGGTCTGAATGCTCAATTCCAATTTTTTGCCAAGATCTGATTTTTGTGGGCATTTACATTATAATTTAAATGCGACCCCCATCAGACTCCGTTGTGAACAGTCTACAGCTATGAAGTGATCCGCATGCGCAGAAGAAAACGTAGCGTCATACACAGTGTTGTGTTTGGGGGACAGAACTTCTTCATCCTAATGCAGCGCAGCAAAATAAAATATTAAAATCGTAAATATGAGACCAGCTTCCTTCCTCTACACACCAGATGACCGCTGTGATCAGCTCTGCTTTAGCAGAAATGATCGATTAAACAGCTCTCTTTAAAATGAGACCCCGTGTCTCAATGGGATTACCTATATAAATAAGGTTAATAATAAATAATCCTAGCCATTACAATAGGGCTCTCGCCCACTGACGTTGTCAGTGGCTCTTGCCCTAATAAACTACACGGCTCATACCAGCGGCGTAACACCGGTCCTGCTGCAGGAAGAAGGAGCCGTCAGACTCCCCTCTCCTGTGTGTCCCCCTATCTGGCCATTCTGCTCCACAGTCATGTCCTTGTTAACTTTACATTTTATATATTACAGCAGCCAGGACTCACAGTGTACCGTTTACAGGAACAAGAAATTTGCAGCATTCAGTAAATGTGCCATTAGTGCGCCTGCTTGTCTGGCGGTTTCAGCCCCGAACCTCCCCCCCACTGAAATCTTGAAGTTATTGTGCAGTTGGAGCTGACAAAATTACAGTCCAGTGATAAAGGGAAGAAGACTGATTAAAAAGAGAGCACAAATCAGCTGTGTCTGCCGTACTTGCAGCATCCTCCACCACAGAATTGTAGCGTCTGTTTCACTTCCATGAGGAAAAAATCGGATGAAATGTAACATGACTGTTCAGACTGAGGTCGCTTTGGAAAATATCAGATACGTATCTGAATTAGTGCCACATATGAAAGTGGCCTGGGTTTGGTGTGAAAAAATCGGATATGTGCTGTTCAGTCATTAAAAAATCAGATATGGGTCACATTTGTGCAAAAAAATCAGAACTGAGCATTAAAAGCTGCAGTGTGACCGTAGCCTTAGTTTCCTGTTCTGGTCTCTGCAGGAATCGTCTACAACTCCTCCGGTTTGCTGTCCTGCTTTGACCTCTACGGCCTCTACGTCCAGTGTGCTGACCCCAGTGGCTGTGGACTGGGATTAAACGGTCTGGCCTGGGATTACCAGGTAATCCAGGGGTCTCCAACATGTGGCTCCAGAGCCACATGCAGCTTTTTTATTAGGGAAAAAAAATGTTTTAATTTGCTATGTTGTTTCCATATTGTTTTTATGTTTTGTGTTTTAATTTCTATTTTTGTTTTATTTTTATTCTATTTTTCTTTTATTGTATTTTGTAAAATTTTGTTTTGCTTTTATATTTTGTCTTTTTATTGGTTATTTTATTATTTTTGCTTATATTGTTTTGTTATATTTTTGTTTCATGTTGTTATTTTTATTATTTAGTTTATTTTTTTGTTTTATTTTTGTTATTTTGTCTTATTGTTTTTTTCTTTTGTTATATTTTGCTTTTATGTTGTTTTTTATTTTTGTTTTTCTATTTTTTCTATTTTGCTTTTATTTTTATTTTCTATTTTGTTTTGTTTTTATTTTCTATTTTGGTTTTTATCACCTCCAGCACATTGTCATCAGGTAGCAAAGAGATCACCCTGATTCAGTTAGATTATTGCAGGGGATTTTAACAAAGCAGACTGTACTCCCCAATTTCTACCAACATGTTAAGTGTCCCTCAAGAGAGGAAAGAACACTGGATCATGTTTACAGCAATATCAAGCACACCTACAGGCCACCCCCTCCCCCACCTTGGACAATTCAGACCAGTTCTCCCTACTTCTGATACCTGCCTACACCCCCCTTAGGAAGAGTTCCCCCCAACCAAACAGACAGTTAAAACCTGGCCTGAAAATGCTCTCCTCCAGCTACAGGACTGCTTTGCCTGCACTGATTGGAGCATCTTTGAACAGCAGGATCTGAACTCTTGCACCAAGTCTGTCCTTTTCTGCATCAAATGCTGTGTAGAAAATGTGACAGTCACCAAACATATCCGGGTCTTTCCAAACCGCAAACTCTGGATGACCGGTGAAGTCCAGGCTGTGAGCAGAGCCCACAACTCAGCCTTCATACAGAGGGACAGCTCTCTGTACAGCACTGCTAGAGCCAACCTGAGGCGAGGCATAAAACTTGCTAAAAACGCCTATAGGAGGAAGGTGGAGGGTTTCCTTACAGACAACAATCCCCGACAGATGTGGAGGGGAATCCAGGCCCTCACCAACTACAGGGGCCAGGGCCCCCAACATCAGACAGCAGCCTCACTCTGGCAGAGGAGCTTAACAGCTTCTTTGCCTGGTTTGAGCACACCTATCCCCCCCTCCTCTCCCCCCTTTCTCTACAGGTGTACGAGGTGAGGAGGCAACTAAGAACAGTGAACCCCCGCAGAGCTGCTGGTCCAGATGGCATCCCAGGAGCGGTGGTCAAAGCATGTGCAGACCAGCTGGCAGAGATCCTCACCAAGTTGTTCAACCCATCCCTGATGTATGCCACCGTCCCCTCCTGCCTCAAGGCCTCCACCGTCATCCCCATCCCCAAAAAGTCCGCAATTGACAGCCTGAACGACTACAGACCCATAGCACTCACGTCTGTAGTCATGAAGTGTTTTGAGCACCTGGTGTCCCGGCACATCAGGGACCGTCTTCCCCTTCTCCTTCAACCCCCATCAGTTTGCCTGCAGGGAGAACTGGTCTACGGAAGACACCACTGCTACCACGCTCCACAGAACAGTGAGCCATCTGGAGAACCCAAGGAGCTACGTGAGGATGCTCTTTGTGAACTACAGCTCACCTTTCAACACCATCATCCCGGACATCCTGATCAACAAACTGCACCTTCTCCAGACCCCCCCCCCCACCTGCTCCTGGATAAAAAAAACTTTCACTAACTGCCCACAAACAGCCAGACTTGGCCCCCACCACTCCTCCACACTGTCCCTTAGCACTGGCTTCCCCCAGGGCTGCGTGGTAAGCCCTCCATTGTACTCCCTGTTCCTTTTAACTGTATTCCAGCCCACCCAACCACCGTCATCGTGAAATACGTAGACGACATCACGTTGGTTGGGCTCATCACCAACGACGATGAGAAGGCATACAGGGCGGAGGTAGAGAATCTGCTGCTGTGGTGCCAAGCAAATATCCTGAAACTGAATGTCCAAAAAACCAAAGAACTCATACTGGCCTTCAGGAACAGACAGGACCACCCCCCCCCCCACCCCCATAAATGGTGACGGCGTGGAAAATGTCCCCGCCTCCAGGTTCCTGCGCCCCCACATCTCCTCTGACCTCTCCTGGACTGTCAACACCAAGGCCCTGGTGAAGAAAGCCCAGCAGAGGCTGCGCTACGTGAGGATGCTCTTTGTGGACTAAAGCGAAGCTTTCAACACCATCACCCCGGACATCCTGATCAACAAACTGCATCTCCTCCAGATCCCCACCCACCCACCTGCTCCTGGATAAAAAAAACTTTTTCATCAACTGTCCACAAACAGCCAGACTTGGCCCCCCCCACTCCTCCACACTGTCTCTTAGCACTGACTCCCCCCAGGGCTGCGTGCTAAGCCCTCTACTGTACTCCCTGTACACCTTTGACGGTATTCCAACCCACCCAACCACCGTCATTGGGAAATACGAGGATGACAACACCTTGGTTGGGCTCATCACCGATGACGTTGAGAAGGTATACAGGGCGGAAGTAGAGAATCTGCTGCTGTGGTGCCAAGAAAACATCCTGAAACTGAATGTCCAAAAAAACCCAAAGAACTCATACTGGACTTCAGGAAGAACAGACAGGACCACCCCCACTCCTCATAAATGGTGACCGCGTGGAAAATGTCCCCGCCTCCAGGTTCCTGGGCACCCACATCTCCTCTGACCTCTCCTGGACTGTCAACACCAAGGCTCTGGTGAAGAAAGCCCAGCAGCGGCTGCACTTCCTCTGTGTCCTGAGGAAGAACAACCTGGACCAGAAGCTGCTGCTGGACTTCTACCGCTGTTCAGTGGAGAGCGTGCTCACCTACTGCCTGGGTGTGTGGTACGCTGGCTCCACAGCCGAGAACAGGAAGGCTGTGCAGAGGGTCATCAACACCGCCCAAAAAATTATCGGCGGCCCTCTGCCCTCCCTGGAGGACATCTCCAGAGCCTCCTGTCTCAGAAGGACCAAGGCCATCACAGGAGACCCCTCACATCCCGCCCACCACCTGTTCAACCTGCTTCCCTTTGGAGGACAGTTCATATCAATCAGGTCCCACACCTTCAGACTGACAGTTTCTTCCCCTGGGCCACAAACAGTCAGAGGCCCCACCCCCCTCCCTCTGAACACTCACATGCACAGAACTGAGGACCTTTTAATTATCACTATAACTCACCTGTCTTTGCACTCCTCACTTTCATGTATATTGACCCATCCGTTAAATCACTACTGTGTATATTTTCCATAATCCTTGGGTCATTTTACTTAATTGCGTATTCAGTTGTGTGTTCTGCACTCTGCACTCTTATGTACATAGTTCACCCACGTAGCCACTACCATACCTGTGTATATTTCCATAATCCTGGGCCATTTTTATGTAATTTTTATTTCAGTCGTGTGTTTAATCGTGTGTTCTGTAACTGTGTTTTATCTAATCCTTCTCTCTTACTTTATTGTGCAGCAGCCTGGTGGAGCACCCACAATTTCTTTGTGCTGTACAACTGTACAAAGACAATAAAGCCTATTCTATTCTGTTCTATTCTATTCTGTTTTTTGTTTTTTTATTTTCTATTCTTTTTTTTTATTTTCTGTTTTGTTTTTTGGTTTCTATTTTGGTTTCTATTCTGCAGTGGTGTGAAAAAGTGTTTGCCCCCTTCCTGATTTCTCATTTTTTGTGTGTTTGTCACACTGAAATGTTTCAGATCATCAAACAAATTTAAGTATTAGACAAAGATAACAGAAGTAAACACAAAATGCAGTTTTTAACTGAAGGGGTTTATTATTTGGGGGGAAAAAAATCCAAACCTACATGGCCCTGTGTGAAAAAGTGACTGCCCCCTAAACCTAATAACTGGTTAGGCCACCCTTAGCAGCAACAACTGCAATCAAGCGTTTGCGATAACTGGTAATGAGTGGTGGCAAGATAACGCCTGTGACTGGTACGGCCTCTGCTGCTCTTTCGCTGCTGGTGTTTTTATTCCTACTATGTCTATCTGAAGCCATTTCAGCATACCCTTCTGAGCTACATCATGATCGTACAATGCTGATGCAAATTAAGGCGTCTATGCACAATGCGAAGTGGGGCCGATGCTTCTTTGCTCCACCATTTGTTTGTGCTAAATTATCACTTGGAAATCTACTGCTGTTGCCTCCACAGCATGGAAGGCCACGGAGGCGTGGATCCCAAGCCGGCATTCAGGTGAGGCTGAGGCACACCAGCCGCCTAAACCGAGAGGGATACACGAGTTGTTTGTGTCCCATCTACGTGCAAACACCTGAGGAGGACTACAACCCCACGCCACTGCTCCAGTATGACCTGTTCTACCGTCGCCTTGGCTCCCGGAGAATTTCTACTCCACGATACCGCTGTTTGACAGCTGTCAACATTCAGTCAGCTGGGCATGACGCTGTGCTGCCATCACGGATTAAGATGGCTCTGCTGAACACTCGCACCATCTCAAAAAAATCGTGTTTCCTGAACGATTTGATTGGGAAAGAAAACCTGGATTTTGTTTCTGACTGAAACATGGCAACAACAGGATGAATTCACTCACCTGAAGGAGATCTGCCCTACAGACTGCGCCTTCATTGCAACCCCTCGCCTGAGTGGACGCGGAGGTGGCCTAGCCGTCATTTTCCACAACCGCTTCAAATGCCGGTCTGTGAACTCTGAGTGTTTCTCATCATTTGAACTTCAGATATCAAAGATAAGTGCCTCAACTCCTTTTTATTGTGTTTTAATCTACCGCCCGCCCGGCCCAGCTGGTGTGTTTTTATCAGAATTCTCAGACTTTTTATCTTCCGTTATTAAACTAGAAAGAGGTTTAATTTTAGGTGATTTTAATATACATGTAAATGACACATCTTCTATTGCTGCTGCAGACTTTTTAACTATTACAGAGGCTCACAATTTCAGGCAGCATGTCTCCTGCTCTACACATAATAAAGGGCGCTCCTTGGACCTTGTTTTTTCACTGAGACTGAACAATGTTAAAGTGGAGGATGTTTGTGTCAGTGGTCATTGCTGTGTTTTCTTTGATCTGTCAGTTAATGTGGAACAGCAGGAATGTAAAACATTAAGACAGAGGCACATTATTAACCAGCAGGCTGTGGACAGATTTATTTCAGCTTTTGATACTCACCTTGTTGCAGGATGTGAGGATGTAAATTCTTTGATGGATTGCTTTAACCAATAGTGCCAACTGGTACTTGAAAAAGTGTCTCCTATTAAATATAGTTATATTTCTCCTAAGAAACCATGCCCTTGGTTAAATGAAGAGATCTGTATTCTTAGGAGAAGTTGTCGGAAGGTGGAACATTTGTGGAAGGCCACCAAGCTTGAGGTGCACAGACTCCACCTCAAAGACCTCATAACCTCAATGAATGGTATGATGAAGGATTTGAGAACAAACTACTACTTTGCTCAGCTTATATCCTTAAACAAGGGAAATCCCGTTTTTGTTTGACACCATTAATTCCATTGTCTCACCTGATTTAGCCATGGTTCCTGCTTAATCTAATGCTGAATGTAATGACTTTGCAAATTTTATGGTGAATAAGGTGAATGATATTAGAGCAAGCACTACACCATCTGCTGAGGACCTTGGCCTGAATCAGGCCCCCTCTAACACGTGGTCCTCATTCACTCCAGTCACGCTACTGGATGTAAATGGTCTTCTGGCCTCTATGAAGCCTTCTTCAAGCCCCTTAGATATCCTCCCAACATCACTACTTTTCAAATTATTTGACTCTATCGGGCCTTTAATTGTCGAAATCATTAATTGGTCACTTTTATCAGGCACTGTTCCCAGTTCTTTTAAACAAGCAGTGATTGAACCCAAATTAAAGAAACAAAACTTAGACCCTACAGAACTGAACAATTACAGGCCAATTTCAAAGCTTCCCTTCTTTTCCAAAATGCTTGAGAAAGTAGTAGCTGAGCAATTAATTACATTCATAGAGAGAAATAAAATATTAGACACCTTCCAGTCTGGTTTCTGCAAAATGCACTCCACCGAGACAGCACTAATTAAAGTCTCCAGTGACATCATGATGGCAGCAGATTCTGGTCAGTACTCGGTCCTGGTGTTATTGGATCTCACCGCTGCTTTTGACACGGTGGATCACAATATATTGATAAATAGGATGAAGGACACGTTTGGTATTTCAGGATTTGTTCTGAACTGGTTCTCATCTTATTTAACTGACAGAGGGTTTTATGTTTTGTTTAATGAGAAGATGTCCGAGGTTAAAGGACTTTCCTGTGGGGTTCCTCAAGGCTCAATTCTGGGCCCTACTCTGTTTTTATTGTATTTAACCTCACTTGGCCAGATTATCAGTCAGTTTAAGGGTGTTTCTTACCATTTTTACGCAGACGACATTCAGCTTTACTGCTCTTTTAAAGAGAATGAGCTGAACATTTTATCAAACTTAATCTCTTGCCTGTCTGTCATTAACAAGTGGCTAACCAATAACTTCCTACAATTGAATCTTAACAAGACAGAAACACTGATCATCGCTCCAGATAGTAAAATTCCTCTGATAAAACAACGCTTAGGTCACCTAGCCTCTTCTGTCCAGCCCAGCCTGTGTAACCTGGGTGTTGTTTTTGACAATGCTATGTCACTGGACTGCCATGGTCGGCAAGTAGTCAGAAATTGCTTTTTTCATCAGAGGAATATAGCAAAACTTAGACCTATGGTCTCAACACCTGAACTGGAAATGATCATTCATGCTTTTATCTCGTCTTGCTTAGATTATTGTAATGCCCTTTTTATGTGTTTTAATAAAACTGCTGTTGCCCTCCTTCAGACAGTGCAAAATGCAGCAGCTCGGCTTTTAACCAGGATGAAGAAAATGGAACACATTTCCCCAGTTTTATCGTCCCTTCATTGGTTCCCAGTTGCTTTAAGATTTCATTTTAAGATTTTAATTTTGACTTTTAGAGCTCTTAATGGCCAAGCCGCTTCATACATCTCAGCCCCTCCCCTCAGGTAGAAGGCTTCGGTCCATTCGGACTAAAACCTCCCGGCACATGAACAGCTTTTTCCCCTCTGCCATCAGACTGCTGAACACTAAGTGACTTTTGACTCTCGTGCACTATGTACAGCAGCTCAACCAGACTCATGTCAATCATCACTGTTTTTCTGTTGCATTATTGACTGCACTATGTGGTACTTCACATTATCTGCTACATGCTAATTTTTTAAAACTGCCTTGACTAGTACTACTCATTATTACTAGTATTATTATTACTATTACTTATTATTACTTATTTTTCTACACTTATTGCACATTTCTAGTCTTTAGTTTTTTAGTTTATCCCTTTTTCTCATTATGTTTTTAATGTTGCAGCATGGCACCGAGACAAATTCCTAGTTTGTGTATTACATGAACAATGGCAATAAACCTGATTCTGATTCTGATTCTGATTCCTTCTTGACTCCTTATGCCACGACACGATCACTAAGATCCTCAGACCAGAGACCTCCTGGTGGTCCCTCGGACCAAATTCAGAACCTGTGGAGATTGATCTTTCCAGGCCGCTGCACCACGGCTTTGGAGCGCACTTCCCCTGGCCTTGCGCTGCCTTGAGTCTGTTGACTCTTTTAAGGAGTTAAAAACTCATTTGTTTAGACAGGCTTTTAGCTCTCATTTAATGGCTTTTATTTCTTCACTGTTTTCTCTTTTTATCCCTATTAATATGCATATTTTATCTTATTTCTATTGATTTTAATTTCTGGGTATTTGTAAATTTTAACTTGCTGTGAAGCACTTTGTGATATATATCTGAAAAGTGCTATACAAATAAACTTTGCTTGCTTGTAGTGAGCCTTTTACAGCGCTGTGGAGCAATTTTGGCCCACTCATCTTTGCAGAATTGTTGTAATTCAGCCACATTGGAGGGTTTTCGAGCATGAACCGGCTTTTTAATGTCATGCCACAGCATCTCAATCAAATTCAAGTCAGGACTTTGACTAGGCAGCTCTAAAGTCTTCATTTTGTTTTTGTTAAGCCATTCAGAGGTGGACTTGCTAGTGCGTTTTGAATCGTTGTCCTGCTGCAGAACCCAAGTGCGCTTCAGCTTGTGGTCACAAACAGATGGCCAGACATTCTCCTTCAGGATTTTTTGGTAGACAGCAGAATTCATGGTTCCATTTACCACAGCAAGTCTTCCAGGTCCTGAAGCAGCAAAACAGCCCCAGACCATCACACTACCACCACCATATTTTACTGTTGGTTTGATGTTCCTTTTCTCAAATGCTCTGTTACTTTTACGCCAGATGTAATGGGACACTCACCTTCCAAAAAGTTCAACTTACATCTCGTCAGTCCACAGAGTATTTTCCCAAAAGTCTTGGGGATCATGAAGATGTTTTCTGGCAAAACTGAGACGAGCCTTTGTTCTTTTTGCTCAGCAGTGGTTTTTGTCTTGGAACTCTGCAGTGCAGGCCATTTTTGCCCTGGCTCTTTCTTATGGTGGAGTCATGAGCACTGACCTTAACTGAGGCAAGTGAGGCCTTCAGTTCTTTGGCAGTTGTTGTGGGGTCTTTGGTGACCTCTTGGATGAGTCGTCGCTGCGCTCTTGGTCGGCCAGCCATCCTGGGAAGGTTCACCGCTGTTCCATGTTATCGCCATTTGTGGATAAAAACTGTCACTGTGGCTCGCTGGAGTCCCAAAGCTTTAGAAATGGCTTTATAACCTTTTCCAGACTGATAGATCTCAGTTACTGTTTCTCATTTGTTCCCGAATTTCTTTAGATCACAGCATGATGTCTAGCTTTTGAGGATCGTTTGGTCTATTTCACTTTGTCATGCAGGTCCTATTTAAGTGATTTCTTGATTGAGAACAGGTGTGGCAGTAATCAGGCCTGGGTGTGGCTAGAGAAATTGAATTCAGCTTTTCAAAGATGTGATCAACCACAGTTAATTTATGTTTTAACGGGGTGGGGGGGGCACTTTTTCATGCAGGGCCATGTAGGTTTGGATTTATTTTTTTTTTACCCTTAAAAATAAACACCTTCATTTAAAACTGCATTTTGTGTTTGCTTGCGTTATCTTTATCTAATATTTAAATTTGTTTGATGATCTGAAACATTTAAGTCTGGCAAATATACAAAAAAATTAGAAATCAGGAAGGGGGAAAGCGCTTTTTCACACCACTGTATTTTCTATTTTGTTTTTTTTCTGTTTTATTATTTTATTTTTTATTTTCTGTTTTGGTTTTGGTTTTCTATTTTGGTTTTTATTTTCTATTTTTATTTTCTATTTCTAGAAATTTTATTTTCTATTTTTGTTTTCTATTTCCATTTCCCCCTCACCCCTGGACTGTAGCACACTCAACCACACAATATCTCTACTTTAGCTGTTTGGACAGAAAGACTTCGCACTACGGGTAGTATTACTGTACATAGACTGCTGTTGTTTTTCAGCTTTATGCATTCTCTTCTTATATATTGCACACACCACTAAAAGAGAGAGAAACAGCATTTCAGTTCTCCTGTATGTCCTGTACGTACTGTATACAAGTATTGACAAATAAAAATCTTTGAATTTTACTTTTTATTTTATATTTTGTTTATTCTCTATTTTGTTTTTTTATTCTGTTTTGTTTTTTGTTTTCTATTTAGTTTTTTTTACCTTTTGTCATTTTTTTTTTTTAGTTTTAATGTCATTTTTCGTGTTAACTAGTGGTTTGTTGTCCCTGATTTCCCAGGCGTGTACAGAGGTAGAGTTGTGCTATGAGAGCAACAACGTGACGGACATGTTTCCTCCGATGACTTTTACCGAGACAGAGCGAGAGGTTTACTGCTCCAAACGCTGGAACGTCACCTCACGACCTGGGTGGCTCCGGACGCAGTACTGGGGAGACGGTCAGTGGAAATAATAATGCTAAACACATCCATTAGACTATGATGCGTTAATCCTAAATGTACTGAACACTGTAACAACCATCCAACCTATTTAGAAGAATACAGGGTCAAAACCAGCATTCAGATGGGACATTTAATAAAGTTTCCTTTCATATGATGATTTTCTCCTTGGAGGAGAACAAAAAACAAATGTATTTAAAATAAATGAATAAATAATGCAATTTGGAAAAAAAAATACCAACGAAAAAGGAAGGGTAAATAAAAATCTAATAAATGAGACGAGACTGAATCAATCATCCATATTTATAATTGGTATTAAATCTTGATTGACATTTTGTTCATGAATGTCCCTCTCTTTGGTGTCCAGCTCTGTCCTCGGCCTCCAACATCATCTTCTCTAACGGAGACCTGGACCCGTGGGCCAACGGAGGGGTGAGGAGTTCAACCGGAAACCTTTGCACCGACGACACCTCAGCTCTGTTTAATCCTCCATTAATGATTTATCACAGTCGTTGTGTACAGGTTTTAATGCCAACATAACTGACCTGAGTGAAGTTGGCCCCCAACCCACACAAAATGCCGGAAAAGTATTCAGTCGTTTGTGCTTCGTTTGTGCCGCTATAATTTCTGTTTGTGCTATTATGGGTTTTTTTTTAGATATTAATGATTTTTTATAGGTCATTCAGAGGTCACTCCCCCCAATCGCTCCAAATTGACCTGAAATGGTCTTGTTTGTTTGTGCTTTATTTGTGCTGTTAAAAGTTTTGTTTGTGCTATTACTACCTCTGCCAAGGGAGGATGGAGGTAATGTTTTTAGTGGTGCTGGTCTGTTGGCTGGTTTGCCTGTTAGCAACTTAACTCAAAAAGTTATGAATGGATTTTGATTAAATTTTCTGGAAAGGTGTGTAATGGCACGGGGAACAGATGATTAGATTTTGCTGGTGATTCAGATGAAGATGTGGATGCAGGAGTTTTTTTCATATTATTTTATATATTAATCTGATGCTTTTCATGTTATTCCCTTTAAGATGTGTCCACTCAGTTACATGCGTGGTCACGCCATAGGGCCACGCGCCTCAGCAACCCAGAAGCCAAACACTGCAGAAAAAGTATTGGGGGGCGTGCCCACCAAACTCATTTTTCCTGCTGTGGGTGACTATTTTCTGTTCATTCTCTATGTAGTCCAGTGTTTACAGCGCTGAGCGTCCTCGGCGGCTGGAATGCTTTGAGCGGTTTCAGCACCGCTCAAAGATTAAGAAGGGGGTCCCGCCCTTCCTTAATCAGAATTAAAGAAGGGCAGGACATAGGACACCAGTACAGGAAGATGAAAATGGGAGGTGACGGTGGAGGAGGTGGAGGCTGAACTTTGCTGCATCAAACAATGTGAATTTGTAGCTAATAACTGCAAAAAAATGGTATGATACCACACTGTTGTGCAATATTGCTTAGTAATTATGAACCTGGGCAGTGTGGTGGCACAGTGGTTAGCACTGCGGCAGCACAGCAACTCACCCTTGGCCATGGGATCCCTGGCTTGATCCCAGCCCCCAATCAACAGTGATCTGTGTGGAGTTTGCATGTTCTCCCCTTGTCTGCGTGGGTTTACTCCGGGATTTCTCCAGTTTCCTCCCACATGCCAAAAACATGCAAGTTAGGTTAATTGGCATCAAACTGGGGATTCTAAATTGTCCTTAGGTATGACTGTGAGAGTGAATGGTTGTCTGTCTCTCTGTGTTGGCCCTGCGATGGACTGGCGATCTGTCCAGGGTGGACCCTGCCTCTCACCCAAAGATGCTGGGATGGGCTCCAGCCCCCCCGTGACCCGAAAAGGATTAAGCGGAAGAAGATGAATGAATTAATTATGAACCTTGTCAGTAAACTGTAATGGAGAAGAGAGGAGGGAAAAAAATCCCAAAAACCGATCTGAAAGATTCAATAAACCATGATGGTGATTTAAGGTGGAATTGCCCAGCCCCAATGTATGGCCAATACAATTATGACAATCTTGTTATTATTTTTATTATTAATGTTATTATTATAATGTAGTCATATAATGTAGTAATATTGTTTTTGCTGTTGTTTCTCTGTCTGTTAATAATAATAATAATAATAATAATAAAGGATTGCATTTATATAGCATCTTTCATTCAAATTTTCAGGAAAGATGTGTAATGGCACACTGAACACATGATTAGATTTTGGTGATGATCTCAAAATGCATACCTCCACCAAGGCTCTTATCTTCTCTGAGTGTTAGCAACAATACTCCAAAACTACTGGATGGATTTGGATGAAATTTTCACCAGAGGTGGTTCTTGGCCCAAAGATGATCTCATTAGATGTTGGAGGTGATCCATGAGTGCATACCTCTGCCAAGGCCCTATCTCCAAATGCACAGGCGGGTGGTGATATGGATGGACAAAGGGAGGGAGGGACGGAGCCTTGGCAGAGGAATGCGCTCTCTGCGTGCCCTCTAGTTGTTGGGTTTTTGTTTTTTTTTTAGATGTTGCAAGTTTTATTTTCATTGTACCTGTGTTTCAAACACATATGTAATCTGCAGAAATAAGTTATTTGTGTCAGTTACAACAAAACTCTTTTAGGTACCAACTTGCCTATAATGGTGTGTTCAGACCAAACGCAAACGTGAATTTTTCACGTGGCGCGATTACACGTTAGGTCAATGTAAACACACAAATAGACATGAATTTACCATCTGAGCGAGTTGCCTTTATAACTTCTGCAGCTGTGTTCTACCTGCTGTGGAAATCCCCAAAACACCGTCATGTTTAGGTTTATGTTATCCGACGGGCTCTCACCTGGAAAAATCATCCCTGCCTCCAGACTTCATCTGGATGATGGTTGTTTACACTGCTAGCCTGCTAGCCCTCATTAACACATTCGTGGCAGGAGTCCGTGGGTGGATAAGGCTGCGTGTCCACCAAACGTGTTTTTTTCAGCTGTGAGCGACTATTTTCTATGTCATTCTCTATGTAGTCCAGCATGTACAGTGCTGAACACCCTCAGCCTGAAACGCTCTCGGCGGTGGCCGCTTTTTGTCGCAGTGCTTAGAGTTGAAAAAAGTTCAACTTTTCAGACTGCAGCTGAGCTCATCAATGTCAGACCTTTCTAAACAGCCAATCAGAATAAGGAAGGGCAGGACAAAGGACGCCAGTGCAGTCTCTACTCAGACTCCTGTTTTCTGTGTCATCATATTTTGTATCCAGATCTGCTACCAATGCTAGAAAACATTTCCTGTCCATTGTTATTTAGAGACTGCTATTAAAAAAATAAGTAGAAAGTCTGACCATAGGAAAAGTGGAAGTGCTGAGCCGTGAGTGACAAGCTGTTGCTGGGATACAGGGCACAGAGTTTGTTTTTTTTTTACAGAGCGCAGCACACAAACGCTGAGGGAAAAAAAAACGTTCAGGGCGGTCAGGTGACAAAAAAGCACATTTGGTGGACATGCAGCCTAACTTTGACTCTCCGTTTCAGCTGCAGAGCTCCGGTCCATCTGTCATTTTCAAACTAGCTTTCTCTCCAGTTTTGATACTTTAACTCCGATGACGGCAGAATCTCAAGGCTGATTACTAGCTAGCACTACCAAATCCCTCAGATGCACGAACACCTGAATTTGTATGCTTTCCACATGTTTGCATTAACTTTGCATCATGTGTTTGTGTTTGGTCTGTACACACCTTTAGAGTTTAATTGTTTTTAGGCATCCCAATGTACTCAGAATAAAGCACAAGTTATGCACCTACGTCGACACGATGCAGCTGCAATGGTGTCGACGCAGCAGCGATGTGTGTTCCTATTGTGTCGCCCGATGTGCACCTTTCCAGAGAAGGAGAAGTGCACAATGGAAACGCAGGGTATAAGAGCCGATTGGTCTGCTTTGTTTCCTCCTTGACATTTCCTGGTTCTTGCCACTGCGCCGCTCTTGTTCATGGAGGCACAACTTCCAAGGCGAGTTGGTTAAACAGTAGTCCAAATTCAAAAGAATATTGAGCTAATAAGCACATGCAGAACATTTTGTGGCTCATCATAACCTCAGTGATTACAGAGACTGTCAAATAACGGCAACAGCAGTGGTTGCACGCCCCGTTTTCTCCGACTTCTTCTCTGTTTCTCTGTGCAATGATTGGATTAAAAATTGCTTTTTCTTAGCATTTTTTTAGCTCCAACTCCATCACAATCTGACCTTGTCCGTCACAATTTCATAAACAAAAAACACGGCAAACGCAAATCACTACACACATCGGCTGAAAGCTGTTTTGGCAACAGAACAATGTATTTCACCCAACACACGAAAAACCGATCACTGCATCTGTGACGGACGTTGGTAATGGTGTTGACATGATGCAGGTGCATAAATCCAGCTTTAGTATGGTGTTCTGTCCACTTTATCTATGTGAAAAGGCAAAGAATTCAATGACTTTTTAAACCAATTAATAGTAATTACCCAAATAATTACTGTTTAAAAGTAGTAGTAGTAGTAGTAGATTAGTTACATACAACTAACTGACAGCTGTTAACAAAATGCCTATGCTACTGACGCTAATGCCTACGCTGCTGAAAATAAAACTTGTAATAGCTAAAAAACTATAATAGCACAAGCAAAAGTTTTAATGGCACAAACGAAGCACAAATGAGACCATTTTGGGTCAATTTGGAGCAAATTTGGGGGTAGTGACCTCGGAATGGCATATAAAATTATCTTTATCTAAAAAAAAACATTATAGCACAAACAAAAATCATAGTGGTACAAACAACTGAGAATATTTTTCTGGATTTTAGTTGGGGGCGGGGGGGGTAAGGTGAATAATGCCACAACAGAAATGAGGGGGCCCTATTTTTATTATGAGGAGGAGTTATTTCTCCCCTCGCAGCAAAGACATTAAAAGAGAAAAAGTTGAACGATTAGAGAATTTAAGCTGCATGTGCGCGGGCATGTGCACGAAAAAAGCCACTAAATTACAGAAGTCACAAACTGCCAATTTAAAAGGGAAAAAAGTCATTTGAGACAAAAATTGAAAATATTATGACAAAGTTACAAAAGTGACATTTTTATGAGAAACAAGTTTCTAAATGATGATTAAAAAAAAGTTGATGGTAATTTTGTTGAGGGTTGAACTTGTAGTTTGGAGCCCCCTAGAGTCCGAGCAGACCCTCAGCATTTTTGCGTACTCTGCATTATAGGCAGAAACAGCTCTGGTTATAATGGTATAAATAACAGTTTATGATGATCAAATATAACTCAGTAAAAAGTGTCATTTTTACATGAAAACTTATTTTTGATCATCAGTAACTAATCGGCGTCTCTGCCATCAGGTTCGGTCGTCTCTGAGTCCGTCTCTGGTCGCCATCAACATCCCTGAAGGAGCTCATCACCTGGACCTCAGGTACGTCAACCCGTCAGCCAATCGGGACGCTCCAATTGAACACACTACTCCAGGGAAATATAAACAAGACGTTTTGTCCAGGAACATCAGTGTCCAGTGCATCACAGCAGTTTGTAGTTTAATGTTAGAAATTCTCATCATAGTTATCAAAAATGCTTGAAATATTTGTGTGGAATGAATATTGACTCTTTTTAAATTATAGTGCAAAAAAATCAACTTTTCCCACCATATTCTAATTTACTGAGACACACAGGTGGTTCTGAATCTGAAACTTTCACCTGGGAAATTTAGGCTTTTTACAATTTTAAATTTGTAGCTTTTCTCATCATTTTCCCCTTATAAATGACTTTTTTTACTCGTATATTTATAACTTTTTTTTACTTTTAAATTTGTATTTTTACTTGTGATTTTTTTTAAAATAAATTTTCAATGCAAGTTTTTGTTTTTGCCAGTTTTTATATTTTTTGATTGTGAAACTTATCTGTACTTTTTTGAAACTTTTTTTTAAAACTTTGCAATATTTCTCATAAATTTAATTTTTTTTCTCCGCCTTGTATTGGTAATTTTTCTTTTGTAAATTTGCAACTTTTTCTCATAAATTAGCCATTTTTTCCGGTAAATTTGCAGATTTTTTCTTCAAAAAATTTGCAACTTTTTATCTGTAAATTTGCAACTTTTTCTCAAAAATATGTAAATTTGCAGCTTTTTTCTCAAAAATTTTGCAAATGTTTATCTGTAAATATACAATTTTTTTTCATAAATTAGCAAGATTTTTTCCTGTAAATTTGCAGCTTTTTCTCAAAAGTTTGGCCACTTTTTTCTTATAAATTTGCAACTTTTTATCTGTAAATTTGCAACTGTTTTTCTCAAAAATGTGCAATTTTTTTTCTGCAAATATTCAACTTTTTTGAATTGAATTAAATTTAAATTGAATTAAATTATTTCGAACATGCATATAAAGGGATATATATAGTGCAAAACATAAACATACATATCCACATATTTGCACATATGTAAACACATATGCACATGTACACATACCTATATACACATATGTATGTAAATATACTCTGTACACACACACACACACACACACACACACACACACACACACACACACACACACACAGAGTGATGTGAAAAAGTGTTTGCCCCCTTCATGATTTCTCATTTTTTTGTATGTTTCTCACACTTATACGTTGGAGATAATCAAACAAATTTAAATATTAGACAAAGATAACACAAGTAAACACAAAATGCAGTTTTTAATTGAAGGTGTTTATTATTAAGGGTTAAAAAAATCTAAACCTACATGGTCCTGTGTGGAAAAAGTGATTGCCCCCCTGTTAAAACATAAATTAACTGTGGTTTATCACATCTTTGGAAAGCTGAGTTCAATTTTCTAGCCATTTCTAAAGCTTTGGGACTCCAGTGAACCACAGTGAGAGCCATTATCCACAAATGGCAAAAACATGGAACAGTGGTGAACCTTTCCAGGAGTGGCCGGCCGACCAAAATTACCCCAAGAGCACAGCGACGACTCATCCAAGAGGTCACAAAAGACCCCACAACAACATCTAAAGAACTGCAGGCCTCACTTGCCTCAGTTAAAGTCAGTGTTCATGACTCCACCATAAGAAAGAGCCAGGGCAAAAATGGCCTGCATGGCAGAGTTCCAAGACCAAAACCACTGTTGAGCAAAAAGAACATAAAGGCTCGTCTCAGTTTTTGCCAGAAAACATCTTGATGATTCCCAAGACTTTTGGGAAAATACTCTGTGGACTGATGAGACAAAAGTTGAACTTTTTGGAAGGTGTGTGTCCCATTACATCCGGCGTAAAAGTAACACAGCATTTGAGAAAAGGAACATTATACCAACAGTAAAATATGGTGGTGGTAGTGTGATGGTCTGGGGCTGTTTTGCTGCTTCAGGACCTGGAAGACTTGCTGTGGTAAATGGAACCATGAATTCTGCTGTCTACCAAAAAATCCTGAAGGAGAATGTCCGGCCATCTGTTCCTGACCTCAAGCTGAAGCGCACTTGGGTTCTGCAGCAGGACAATGATCCAAAACACACCAGCAAGTCCACCTCTGAATGGCTTAAGAAAAACAAAATGAAGGCTTTGGAGTGGCCTTGTCAAAGTCCTGACCTGAATCCGATTGAGATGCTGTGGCATGACCTTAAAAAGGCGGTTCATGGTGCAAAACCCTCCAATGTGGCTGAATTACAGCAATTCTGCAAAGATGAGTGGGCCAAAATCCCTCCACAGCACTGTAAAACACTGATTTATCACAAACGCTTGATTGCAGTTGTTGCTGCTAAGGGTGGCCCAACCAGTTATTGGGTTTAGGGGGCAATCACATTTTCACACAGGGCCATGTAGGTTTGGATTTTTTTTCCTTAATAATAAACACCTTCATTTACAAACTGCACTTTGTCTTTACTTGTGTTATCTTTGTCTAATATTGAAATTTGTTTGATGATCTGAAACATTTAAGTGTGACAAACATACAAAAAAATGGGAAATCAGGAAGGGGGCAAACACTTTTTCACACCACTATATGTGTATATACGTATATACACATACACACAGTCATATGAAAAAATTTGGACACCCCTTTAAATATTCAGTTCTTTATTAAGAAATGTTCACATATCTATGTCTAACCTTGTTTTTGTTTTTATTTGCATTTTTAGCTTTTTTTTTTAGCCATTTTAAGTGGGAATGAATGTGGGGGTGTCCTAAAAAAGATGGGGGGGGGTGTCCTAATTTATTGCTCACTATTTGTTTAGAATTACATTTTACAGAAAATTTGAAAAAAGTATTTAATTCATTTTTGTTTAGTTGAATTACATGAATCTCCCAGTGTTTTTTAACATGAATATTAAATATCCATATGTCCAAATATGTAAAAACAAACAAACAAAAAAACCCCTCACAGGCTTATACAGGGTGTCCTAATTTTTTCACGTGACTCTGTGTGTGTGTGTGTGTGTGTGTGTGTGTGCGTGCGCACGTGCATATATATATATATATATATATATATATACGTATATATATAATGTATATATAGGCGGATCTCTGGCACCTTAAAACCAGATGCTTCGGGTAGATGGTGGCTCGTCAACCTGGGAAGGTAGCCCATCTAGGGGAAGGTAAACCCTGATTTCAAACCTCTGCTGCCTTGCGGCATACCCGGTCACGGGAAAGGCTTCGGGAGTCAACCCTGAGGAAAAATCCGGAGTCGGAGCCCCTAAGGCGGTTCTATGTTGTGCTCAACATTGTTCTGGCAGCTCCTGCAACGGCGCTGGTGCCAAACTGTAGCAGCCCTGCTGTTCCTTTGGATTCATCAGAGACGTGGAGAGCGGGGACATGCTGCATGGACAACATCTTGTCCTCCATATCTTCCTGCCCAGGCTTGAATCCTACCAACGCCCAACGCTGGAAGGTAGAACACCGGATCACTGGAGAGGACACTCCAGCTTCGCCTTTGGCGTAGACAAAACACGGGGAATGACAGTTACCGGTTATAAGCCACCGCTCAATTGGCGTAGAGCGCGGCGCCAGGGGTTGTTCCCGACGGTGGGAGGGATCATCGGATCTCACTGGACAGCTACCGCCCGCCTCAAGCTGGGCAGCCCCCAGCCAATAAGGTGTTGTCCCCACCACAGCTTGCTTTCCTCATTGGGTGCATGGGGATGAGGAGAAGTCTGAACAGCAGGCTGAGAACCTTCGCACCAGGCAAGACAATAAAACAAAAGAGACCAACTCTAAAACTGGGAACCTGGAACATCCGCACTATGATGACAGGACTCGCTGCTAACCTCAAGGACATCAATGACACCAGGAAGACTGCCATCATCAATAATGAGCTGAAGAGACTGGGAGTGGATATCGCCACTCTCCAGGAAACACGGTTGGCTGATGCAGGCACATTGAGAGAGAAGGACTACACGTTCTACTGGCGGGGAAAGGGCAGTGATGAACACAGGGAACATGGAGTGGGCTTCGCAGTGAAGAACACCTTGCTGAAGATGGTGGAACCGGGCAGCACTGGCTCTGCACGACTCCTCACCCTCCGCCTGAACACCACTCAAGGCCCAGTCACCCTCGTCAGTGTGTATGCCCCAACACTGACAGCCACACCAGAGGCAAAAGACGAGTTCTACGAGAATCTCGCAACAACTGTCAGGATCATCCCCAACTCTGAACAACTCTTTCTCCTTGGAGACTTCAATGCCAGAGTGGGTGCTGACCACGACTCCTGGCCCTCCTGTCTTGGACCTTTTGGCGTGGGCAGAATGAACGACAACGGACAGCAGCTGCTCGAGTTCTGCACATATCACGATCTGTGCATCACAAACTCGTTCTTCAAGACCAAGCCCCAACACAAGGTTTCCTGGCAACATCCGTGCTCAAAGCACTGGCACCAGCTGGACTTGATCCTGACCAGGCGCACCTCACTGAAGAACGTGCTAATCACCCATTTGTTCCAGAGTGCAGATTGCGACACAGACCATTCATTGGTGTGTTGCAAGGTCAAGCTGCAGCTGAAGAAATTCCATCGTGCTAGACAGCCTGGAAAGGCACAGATTGACACCAGCAAGATGGCTCAACCAGAACTTGTTGAGCAGTTTGCCTCCACCTTTGAGAAGGAACTTGGTGTACCACAAGAAGGAGAATCTGCAAAGCAGAAGTGGGAAGAGCTGCGAAACACCATCCACCGCACAGCCTTGGCTACCTTTGGGAGGAAGACCTCGAAGTCACAGGACTGGTTTGATGCCAAGTTGACCGAGATGACCCCCGTCATTGAAGACAAGCGCTCAGCACTTGCTGAGTACAAGAAGTACCCAAACGAGAAGAATCTCCAGATTCTCAGGGCTGCGAGAAGCAAAGTTCAGCAGACTGCTTGGCGCTGTGCCAACGAGTACTGGACTCAGCTCAGCCAAGACATTCAAACCGCTGCCATAACAGGGAACATCCATGGTATGTACGATGGCATCAAGAAAGCACTTGGTCCGGCTCAGAGCAAGACGGCCCCCCTCAAATCCTCCACTGGGGAGATGATCACAGAAAAGAACAAGCAGATGGAGAGATGGGTGGAACACTACTCCGACCTCTACTCCAGACAGAACACCGTGACACCGTCAGCCCTTGATGCCATCGGCTGCCTGCCATCCATGGACGAACTTGACGCCGAGCCAACCATCGACGAACTCAGCAAGGCCATTGATAGCTTGGCCGCTGGCAAGGCACCCGGCAACGACGGCATACCCCCTGACCTGATCAAGCACTGCAAGACTGCCCTACTGCTTACATTGCATGACGTCCTCTGCCAGTGTTGGAAGGAAGGTGCCGTACCACAGGACATGAGGGACACCAAGATCATCACTCTCTACAAAAACAAAGGGGAGAGAAGCAACTGCAACAACTACAGGGGCATCTCCCTCCTCAGCGTTGTTGGCAAAGTCTATGCACGAGTTGTTCTCGTTCATCTACAGAAGCTTGCCGAACGTGTCTACCCCGAGTCTCAGTGTGGCTTCTGCGCTGAGCGATCGACGGTAGACATGATATTCTCCATCCGCCAACTCCAGGAGAAATGCAGAGAACAGAACATGCCCCTGTACGTTGCCTTCATCGACCTCACCAAAGTGTTCAATCTGGTCAGCAGAGAGGGCCTTTTCAAGATCCTGCCAAAGATAGGATGCCCACCAAAGTTGCAAAGCCTCATCGAATCGTTTCACACCAACATGCAGGGGATAGTGCAGCACGATGGCAACATCTCAGAGCCATTCAACATACGCAGCGGAGTGAAACAGGGCTGTGTACTTGCGCCAACCCTCTTTGGGATTTTCTTTGCTATGCTCCTGAGGCATGCCTTCGGCACAGCAACAGAGGGAATCTACCTGCATACAAGATCTGACGGCAGGCTTTTCAACCTCGCCCACCTGAAAGCCAGAACCAAAGTACGCGAGGCTCTAATCAGAGACATGCTGTTTGCAGACGACGCTGCAGTCGCAACCCACACACAGCAGGAGCTTCAGATCCTGATGGACCGCTTCTCCCAGGCATGCAAGGACTTCGGGCTTACCATCAGCCTGAAGAAGACTAACGTCTTGGCGCAAGGCACGGAAGCACCACCAACCATCACCATCGACGACAACGAGCTGGAGGTCGTGAATCAGTTCACGTACCTGGGGTCCACGATCAGCAACAACCTCTCCCTTGATACAGAGATCGACAAGAGGATTGGAAAATCAGCCTTCACACTCGCTCGCCTCACCACACGAGTGTGGGAGAATCCCAAACTCTCTGTCAAGACGAAGATGGCAGTGTACAACACCTGCGTCATCAGCACACTGCTCTATGGGAGTGAGACTTGGACAACATACGCCCGGCAGGAAAAGAGACTGAACTCCTTCCACTTGCGCTGCATTCGCCACATCCTGGACATATCCTGGCAGGACAAAGTGCCCAACACAGAAGTTCTGTCCCGCGCCGGCCTTCCCTCCATGTTCACTCTACTCAGGCAGCGCAGGCTCCGCTGGCTAGGCCACGTTCACCGTATGGAGGATGGCAGAATCCCCAAAGACGTCCTCTACGGAGAACTGACAACTGGCAGGAGAGACGTTGGCCGCCCACAGCTGCGCTTTAGAGACATCTGCAAGAGAGACATGAAGGCCCTGGAGATCAACACAGAGCGCTGGGAGGACCTTGCAATGGACTGCTCCAAATGGAGAGGCACCCTGACCAGACAGCTCAAGGCGGGTGAAGAGAGACTGACTGCTGCAGCAGATGAAAAAAGCAGCCTTTGTCAGAAGAGTCAGCTGTGGATCTGACAGATCTGCTGAGCTGGCCCAGCCTATGAAAATCAGCTGATAAATGTCACCTGGCAGCAATCAGCTGACTCTTCTGACGAAGGCTGCAGTGCAGTTGAAACATGTAAAGAAGGTAAAGACATCTTTCTATTTTATTTTTTGTCTTTTATATGAACAAAAGATAAATAATTAAAAGAAGACAAAATGAACCTATTTGATGTACCTACAGGACCAACCTACAGTCAATATGCACACTACAAAAAAGAGCTATAAGGATAATAAATAATGTAGGATATAGAGACCATCCCAATTCGTTGTTTTTAAAGTCACATATCATAAAGTTCATCGATTTAGTTAAATTTAAGACAGCACAAGTAATGTGTAGGGCAATTAATAATCAACTCCCAACTAATATACAAAAAATATTTAAAAAAAGAGACAATGATCATAATTTGAGAGGAGACTTAAACTTTACAAAACCCAAGATACGAACAACCAAGAAAAGTATGTGCATATCTGTCTGTGGGGTGGATTTGTGGAACAGTCTGGAGCCGGAACTGAAACTATGTACAAACAGAATTCAATTCAAAAAGAGGTATAAACATTATTTGCTGAAAGGATATATGTTAGAAGAGTAGTATTTATATGTACGATTCACTATGCTCACTCTGGGACACTATGGGACACTATGGAATGGTGGGTGGGACAGCACTGTGTATATCTGTGTTGTTTGAGGCTGGTTTTGATGTATGGACATCAATGTATGTTAGGATGGATGGGTGTTAATGTTGATATGTAAAAAATACAGTAAATTGTTTACTTGGGGTCTTAAAGGTGGTAATTTGTATATAATTCACATGGGTGTATTTATGGAAAAGAGGAGATGGAATTAATAAGTGTTCACTTCTTCCTTCTCCCTTTCGAACACTGTATACTGTTACTTTATTGCATTTGTCATTTGTTTTGTTTTTGTTATACCTTTTTGTTCGAAATAAAGTATCTATCTATCTATCTAAAGTGTTGGGAACTATTCATTGGTGATAGACCAGTGTAAATACCAATATAACTTGGTATAAACATTAATACATTATTCATCACCAGTCAGTGATCTTGTACTTAGCAAAAATAACCTCCTTATATTTCTTTTTAAACTGGATTATGTTACGGCTTTGTTTTAGTTCCACATTTAGCTTATTCCATAATTTTACACCATAAATAGAAATACCAAAGCTTTTCCTAGTAGTGTGTATTCTCTGCATCTTTAAATTTAATTGTCCCCTTAGGTTATACCCTCCTTCTCTTTCTGAAAACATTTTCTGGATGTGACTAGGCAAGAGTTTATTACGTACTCTGAACATGGTTTGTACAATTTTAAATTCCACCAGATCCTCAAATTTAAGAATTTTAGACTGTATAAAGAATTGATTAGTATGTTCATAAAAATTGGCATTATGGATAATTCTAATGACTTGTTTCTGAAGTCTGCACAACTGTTGTAAAGAGCTTTTGTACGTGATCCCCAAACCTCTGAATAATATGTTCGCCTACCAGCATGGCATTGGGGTGGAGGATGCGGTGATCTTCCTCCTTCACCGTTCTCTGTCCCACCTGGAGAAGCCCGGGAATATGGTGAGGATCATGTTCTTTGACTTCTCCAGTGCTTTCAACACCATCCAACCGATGATCCTGAAGGACAAGCTGCTGCGCGCAGGGGTGGACCAGCACCTGTCATCATGGATCCTGGACTACCTCACGAACCGGCCTCAGTTTGTGAGAACCCGGGACTGTGTTTCCGACACGATCATCAGTAGCACGGGGGCCCCCCAGGGAACGGTGCTGGCTCCCTTCCTGTTCACTCTTTATACTGCGGACTTCTCACACAACACAACACATTGCCATCTACAGAAGTTCTCTGATGACTCTGCGATCGTTGGTCTCATCTCCAACGGAGATGAAGCTGAGTACAGAGGGCTTATCCAGGACTTTGTGGACTGGTGCCATCGGAACTGCCTCCAGATCAACGCGAGGAAAACTAAGGAGCTGGTGGTGGACTGCCGCAGGCATGGGCAGCCCCTCACAGCACCAGTAAATATACAGGGAACAGACATCGAGATGGTGACATCCTATAAGTACCTGGGTATTCATCTGAACAATAAACTAGACTGGTCACACAATACTGACGCACTCTACAAGAAGGGACAGCGCAGGCTGTTCCTGCTGAGGAGACTCAGGTCTTTTGGTGTACAAGGGGCGCTGCTGAAGTCATTCTATGACACGGTGGTGGCATCAGCCATCACTTTTGGAGTGGTCTGCTGGGGCAGTGGCATTGCTGCAGCCGATAGGAAGAGACTGAACAAACTGATTAAGAAAGCTAGCTCTGTCCTGGGGCAGCGCCTTGATCCGATGGAGGAGATAGGAGAGAGAAGGACGGTAGCTAAACTGTCATCTCTGCTGGAGTCCGAGTTCCACCCTATGCAGGACATACTGGATGCACTGAGGAGCTCATTTAGCAGCAGACTACATCATCCCAGGTGCACAACCGAGAGGTTTCGTAGGTCCTTCCTACCAACGGCTGTCAGACTGTACAACCTAAGCAGGGCTGCTCGCAGAGATAGCAAAAAGACGTAACAAACTAATAGTTTTTTTGAATGCAAAAGATGCAATAGACTTACACAATGGTCCTCTCCGGCATACAACTAGGAACATACCGGTCGCTATGGAGGGTGAGAATATGTATGGGCACATAATCATACCATGTAGGATAACTAAATAGACGGTTATGCTGTTTCATTCCACCTAGCAACAATGCTCTGCACTGTGTGTGTTTATATATTTACATATTTATTCCATCTAGCTACAATGCTCAGCACTGGGTGTGTTTATATTTATATATCTATATATTTATTCCATCTAGCTACAATGCTCCCCACTGTGTTTTTATATATCTACATATTATTCCATCTAGCTACATTGCTCCGCACTGTGTGTGTTTATATACTTGCATATTTATTCCACCTAGCTGCAATGCTCCGTACTGTGGGTGTTTATATATTTACATATTTATTCCATCTAGCTACAATGCTCTGCACTGTGTGTTCATATATTCATATATTTATTCCATCCAGCTACAATGCTCTGCACTGTGTGTCTGTGTGTGTGTGTGTATATATATATTTTATAGTAATATGTACATATGTATATTAGCTGCTCTTGCTTGCTTGTTTTTTTTCTTGCCTTCTGATTGTTGCTCTGAGTGTTGCTATCCCTGTGCTGTTGCAATCCTGGAATTTCCCCGTTGTGGGACTAATAAAGGCTTATCTTATCTTAATAACTTAAGTATGGCAAAATTAAGGCATTACAGAGAATATGAAGTGACTTACTGTTCACGATGTCTCTTGCTTTGGCCATGACTGAAATACTTCTTGATAATTTTGATTGAATATGTTTAATGTGAGGTTTCCAACAAATTCTGTCATCTATTATTACACCTAGGAATTTGGTTTCATGAACCCTTTCTATTGTCACACCCTCTATTTGTACCTGAATTTATGAGTTTTTATTGCCAGTTTCAAATATCATGATTTTAGTCTGATTCAGATTGAATGATAATTTATTATTGTCAAACCATTTTTTAATTTTAATGATTTCTGAAATGACTATGCACAGAAATTGTTGTAAATTCTCACTGGAGCCCAGAATATTTGTGTCATCAGCAAATAATATATATTTTAGCATATCAGATACCTTACAGATATCATTTAAATATAAATTGAATAATACTGGTCCCAGCACTGACCCCTGGGGGACACCACACACAGTGTCCAGACATTGTGATTCATTATCTCCCATCTTCACAAATTGTTGCCTTTTCATCAAATAACACCTCACCCAATTCAAGACTACCCCTTGTATCCCATATCGTTCTAATTTATTGATTAGTGTTTCATGGTTTAATGTCTCAAAAGCATTTTTTAAGTCTATGAATACTCCAATAGTGAATTTCTTATTATCTGTGGAACTGGTAATTTCTTCTACAAGATCTGTTCAAGCTAGTGATGTGGACCAGTTTGCTCTAAATCCATACTGACTATCAGTGAGTAGTTTATCTATAAACTTACCTAATCTGTCATTGAATAATTTTTCAAGGATTTTAGAAAATTGTGGGAGAAGACAGATAGGCCTGTAATTTGTGAAGAGGTGATTGTTGCTGGTTTTGTACATTGGTATAATCTTTGCTATTTTCATTTTGTTGGGAAATTGTCCAGTTTGGAATGATGGGTTACAGATGTAAGTTAATGGTTTAGAGATGCCCCCAATTACCCTTTTAACTTTTTTCATGTCCAGATCATCACAATCAGTGGATATTTTGTTTTTGCATTTATTAACAATGTCAGTCATTTCTTTCTCTTCTATAGAGGGTATGTGTATGATGTCACCGAACAGAACTCATGGCAGTTAAAAAACACTGAGTGGCAGCATTAGGGGTATGCATTAACACACAAAAAATACACACAGTATTCATTCACAGCAGTACACAGTGGACCTGCTTGCATTGTGGAGAGCTAATCTTATCATTCCATCTTGTATTAATTGGCAAAATAAATAAAGGCTCTGAATCAGTTCTTCACTTACCATGGACTCCTTGGTCTTTACCCACACATCACTACATTCAAGTGAATGGTGTGGTATTGACATCTAAAGTAAAAAAGGTCCTCTGTGCACTGCAGTGACTCAATACTTTGTGTGATTTTTGTTTTGCTGCATACAAAATTAAGCTGTCACATGTGTTTGCCACTCATTGCTGGGTAACTGTGGTAACTGCCCTGTAACTGCCAAAAATTCTGTTCCGATGCAGCTCCTCTATTGGTTTGAGGAACACCGAGCTCTTACTCCTCTCTATAAGAATTTCTCATTGTTTAGGTGATGCATCTAACCCACATATTTTTCCCAAGTTTGGTCCAACACTTTCAAAGTAACTGTTAAAATTTATTCACTACGCCCATATTATTTATGTTTTCTTCATTATCTGTATAGTACTGAGGGTAACTGAGGTACCTGGAAGTATTTCTGATAACACTATTTAAAATGTTCCATGTATTTTTAATATTATTTTTATTATTATCTAGTAATTTATAATCCTTTTTTTACAGTCTCAATATATTTGTTTTTATATTTCTTGTATTTAATTTCAGCTTCTACAGTTCTATAGTTTATAAATTCTCTATATAACATGTTTCTCTTTCTGTCTTCCTTAACTGGACATTTTTTTTATCATACAATAATTTAAATATTCTTAAAAAATTATCATAAGCTTCATCCACATAATTTTCTTTATATATTAATTCGCAGTCATATGTCATTAATTCATTTTTAGTGCATTTGAGGAATCCTCTATCCTAACCCGTCTATACTGTGGTGTGTTAACTTGATATGATTTCCTGTACTTGGTGCCATATACTATAAACACTGGTAAGTGATCAATAATATCATTTATTAATAGACCGCTGGTTATATTTAAGCAATATTACACAAGACGGAGTTACAGTATCATGATTGTAGTAACTGTGGCTGTGATGTGGCTTAATGCCCTTAAGAGTATCACAGCCATAGTTAGTATAATCATGATACCGTAATGACGTCGAGTGTAATATTGCTTTTATACAACAGTTCCACAAGCAAAATTTATTAAATGACAGCAATACTGGACAAAATATTATGATTTGTTTGTTTAACTAGTTATTTTGCGCAGCTGAGAAAAAAAAGTCCCTAAATCAAGCCAGTAACTTGCTAAACATCTCAATCAGCATGAAGACGTCTATTATCATTTCACACACATGAAAACAAATTAAATATTGTCAAGTGCAAACGTAATAAGTGTTTATAAAACATGCCTGTTAAGTCAATACTTCAGAAAATCCCAGATCAAAACATATCCAATACCGGTCACCAGAAGCTAGTAGTTAGCATGCTAGTGAGTTAGCACATACTAGCGATTTAGCACATTTTGCTCGCTTTTCTTCACATTTTCAGATAAAACAAAGTGTCCATCACCACAAAGGTATTGTGGTTTGTTAATCGAGACAATAAACAAACTCTAGCACTGCCTATTTTTTTAAACAGACATAAAATTGCTTAATATAAAATGACTGAGTAGACCTTTGCAAAAGAGTGGGACTTCTGGGTCACGGATGTTTAATCTTTTGTCAAACAGCCGTCACTGTGGAAATTAAGGTATCCAAAACAGTACTGCAATTGTCAGTTGATTGAAAAATACTTAGTAATTAACGTTACTAGAACACCTTTGAAGCGGAGCGATACATATCCAGTGAAACTGCACTGCAATTATTACAGATTATAGTAACTCCTGGAATCCCTGTTGTCCAATCAAATTACTCGGTCGAAACTAACTTTTGTATAATGTGTTATGTATGGAATTACCTTTGAATGATGAGGCCAGATGCATGGTAGAACTCAGCTTTATTAACAGGGTAGTCACACACAATGCAGCCATCAGGCAGGGGCATCAGCAAAGAGGCCGGATGAAGATGCTGGCTGGTATTTATGGGGCAGTGCAGTGGTGGAGGAGGAAGTGGCCGCCACTACACCACACTTCATAACAAAATACAATATCACATTTTCCCCCTGTAGAAAGTCCAAAACCACACATACAGTACAATTGAGACCCTCCCCAATTTAGGACCCGAATCACGCACTAAAAAAAGTAGAACTGAAATTACTAAAGGGCCCATCACATTCACACAACAAACCTAAGCTTGGGAGGACGGGTGGACTACCGTCCCACCCCACATGGCAAGGTGGCTTATTCTGCCACCTGTAATTAACTAGGAGTCCACAAATAACTGAAAATACTGCTGTGTTCCTAACTAATAAAATACCCCAAACAATAACATTTTAGACCTTTTCTGTTTAAAAGAAATTCAACTTTTTCACCCAGGGTATACAAAGCAAAATTAGCAACAAAACCACACAAAGAGAATTATGAAAATCAGAAACATGTACTACACATACATATGTAACGGGCGTGTGTCCTGACACAGTCCTGTGTCTGACCAGGTGCACACCCGTTAACCCTCAGTATACTCTGAGTTGTGTTTTTGGTCTGCACTGGTGGAAGGAAGGACTCGAACCATGAAGGACTACAGGTTGCAGCTTTAATGGCAGCTCCCTCTGTGCAAATCACATGAAAATACACAATCTGTGACATGCAGCCTCCTCCATGCACACAGCCCAGTCCCCTGTTAGCAAGCAAACACACAGAAAACCCTGTAGTTCTTGGGAGCACATGTCTCTGAAAACTTGCAAAATGCGTTCATAAAGTTTACCCAGGAATGACAAGACTACACAAACATAGCCCCAAAGCTAGCAGTGACACACATTTGCACATTATCATGTTTTCATGGCTTAAAGAAACAAAATAATTTGCTAACTGAGAGAAAAACAGTCCATACCTCCTCTCAGATGGTGTGGTGCAGACTGAGAGAAGAGCTGTACGCCAACACAGACTTAGTGGGTTTCCTAAAGTGGCAGTACAGGTATTCCTATGCAAGAGTACATTCAACAGTAAATTCAGTTCAAAATGTAAAAATAAAAAAAAAAAATCACACCTTAACATAAACCAACAGTGAAGAATTTGGTGAACTACACATTAAAATAAAAATATAAAGTCTCAACCCGGTTACATTCACCCCTCCTGAATTTCACCAACATCCTGAACGAACTCGCCCCAGGATTATAAGGACGATATGTCTACTCCCAACACAACGTGGCACAAGTAAAAGATGGACCTACCCCATATAGCCAACTTAGAAGCTACCCCAAATACAAGATTAAGGAAACAGAGGTTGATCAGGTCTCCATGTTTCCCTTGGCAAAAGTGGTGCCTGTTACACCACACAGCACTTGGCCCCAACAAAATAAATTTGTCCCATAGACATATATGCATAAGAGACTGAAGAAGGAAAAGAAACAACCGTAGTCAATATAGGCCTGCTACAAACATTTTCACCATAAAGTAAACCCATTTGCCAAAAACTGGTTGGGATAGGCTCCAGCCCCCTCGCGACCCAAAAAGGATTAAGTGGAAGAAGATGGATGGATGGATGGATGGATGGTTAACAAAGAGAGGAACGAAGGACGGTTAACAAGTAATATAGCTAAACTCCTCAAATATGGTTTCTGAACCATGGACTCTATTAACCTGTTCACTGTCTTAACCAATCGCCCTGCACGTGTCCGTGTCTGAGTATCAACTCCACCATGTGTGCAAGTGTCAGCATAGTCTGAGGGATTGGTCTGTGGTGTAAGTGAGGTAGAAGAGTGGTCAGTTATAGCACCAACAGGACTAGGTACCGGGCTCAATAAGGCTGGCTTCTCCTGTTCAGCCAACTCAGAGTCAGTGGAAGTTTCAAACATCTCTGCAGGTTCCTCTTCATCATCAGGGCTTGGCACAACCTGCTCAATGACATCGTGAGCCAATACCCCAAGCACTGAGTCTGTTCCATCACAGTTGTAATCCTCCTGAGAGGACTCTTCACTGTCTAAAGACAAGTCAGTTGGATGACCATCCTCTCTCACATCAGACTCAGGGAGTGGCAAGAAGTTGACATCAAGTAATAGATTCCTGTGCACAACTCTTTGATGTCCTTCCGGGTCCTGTATTGTGTAGACATGGATGCTAGGGTTCACATCAACAACTGTGTACACTTTGTCCTCCCACTTATCAGCCAGCTTCCTCTTGCCTCTTTCCCCTTTATTGACCACCAAAACACGATCTCCCACCAACAGGTTGGTGCCCTTAATGCGCCTGTTGTACTGTTTGGCCTGGTGTTGTTGCTCAGAGGATGAGTGGTTTGGGGCGATTTTCATTGCATTTTCCAGGCATGAAAGCAGAGACTTAGCATATGCATCATAGTCAGCCAGTTCAGGGTCATTCAGGACCTGCATGAACATAATGTTCACCGGCAGCCTAGGGACACTGCTAAACATCAAGAAAAATGGTGCATAGCCCGTTGTTTCATGGACAGTGGCGTTGTAAGGAAATGTGAAGGTTTGGATCTGCTGTGGCCACTGCTGCTTTTCTTTAAGGGGAAGTGTGCTGAGCATGTTGCCCAAGGTGCAGTTGAACCGTTCTGTGCCCCCATTACCCACTGGATAATAAGCAGTGGTAAGAGATTTTGCAACACCAGCCAACTGTAAGAGCTGTGCAATCAGTTTGCTTTTGAAATTTGTGCCTTGGTCGGAGTGGATTCTCTCTGGAAAGCCATAGACACAAAACACATTATCCCAAAGCTTTTTAGCAACCTGCTTAGCTGTTTGATTGGCACAAGGGAAAGCATGGGCAAGTTTTGTGAAGTGGTCGGTGACTACTAGAACATCCACAGACTGCGTTTACTGTCTTCAGCTGACCAAAAGTCTATACAGACCAACTCCATGGGAGCAGAGCTCCTGATAGTTTCCAAGGGTGCACGAGCAGCTGGTTCTGGAGACTTCCCAGACACACACCTCTGGCAAGACTTAACATAAGTCCATACATCTTTTTCCATATCAGGCCAATAAAAGCGCTGCCTCACAAGAGAAAGGGTACGGTCCTGACCCTGATGACCCGCCAAATCATGTATGCCTGACAGTGCTTTTTCCTTGAGACTTTGAGGCAACACAAATTGGTACCTTTTCTGTTTGGACACTGGACCCCTTGTCACCCTATACAGTACATTGTCTCGGGTGTGCAGTTTGTCCCACTGCTTCAGCAACCTGAGGACTTTGGGATCAACATCAAATCTCTCACGCCTAGATGGTTGGTTTTTGGCTCTAACAAAGGGCAGCAGCTTAGAGATGTTGAGATCTTGCTGTTGACTTAACTGTAATTCATGGTGAGAAAATACAGGCAGTGTATCTTGACCACATGATAGTTGCTGGACATGTTGGATCAAAGAGAATGCTCTGGACTCTGCAGCATCAACCCAAGAATAGTGGGACTGACAAAGCACCCTGACCTCATCGACAGCACCCCCCCCCCTCCGATGTTGGTTGAATTGCTGAGCCATAGGATTGAGTCTGACAGGTGAATCTGGAGGTGTCTTGGACAGAGTCCTCACACACTGCACATGCTTCCTGCATCAGCGTGGAGTAGGGCTCCACCAACAGCCTCTGGCCAACAGATTTTGCAAAGGGGTCACGACTCAAAGCGTCAGCCACAGTGTTGACATTCCCTGGTAGGTGCTTAAGATCCAAGGTGTAGGAGGCAAGCTTAGATGCCCAACGGATTTCATATGCGTCAAGTTTTGGCTTTGTCAAAAAAATAGGTTAGTGGATTATTATCGGTCCACACAGTAAAACTTCTCCCCTTCAGCCAGTGACTAAATTTCTTACAGATGCTCCATTTCAGGGCCAAGAACTCCAGTCTGTGGGCTGGGTATATAAGATAAGATAAGCCTTTATTAGTCCCACAATGGGGAAATTCCAGGATTGCAACACAGGGATAGCAACACTCAGAGCAATAATTTAGAAGATAAGAAAATAAGAGCAGTGAATATACATATGTACTGTATGTACACATAAATACATAAATATACAGTGGGGTAAAAAAGTATTTAGTCAGCCACCAGTTGTGCAAGTTCTCCCACTTAAAAGACGAGAGAGGTCTCCAATTTTCATCATAGGTATACCTCAACTATGAGAGACAAAATAAGAAAAAAAAATCCAGAAAATCACATTGAAGGATTTTTAATGAATTAATTGGTAAATTCCTCGGTAAAATAAGTATTTGGTCAATAGCAAAAGTTCATCTCAGTACTTTGTTATATACCCTTTGTTGGCAATGACAGAGGTCAAACCTTTTCTGTAAGTTTTCACAAGGTTTTCACACACTGTTGCTGGTATTTTGGCCCATTCCTCCATGCAGATCTCCTCTAGAGCAGTGATATTTTGGGGCTGTCGCTGGGCAACACAGACTTTCAACTCCCTCCAAAGATTTTCTATGGGGTTGAGATCTGGAGACTGGCTAGGCCACTCCAGGACCTTGAAATGCTTCTTACGAAGCCACTCCTTCGTTGCCCGGGCGGTGTGTTTGGGGTCATTGTCATGCTGAAAGACCCAGCCACGCTTCATCTTCAATGCCCTTGCTGATGGAAGGAGGTTTTCACTCAAAATCTCACGATACATGGCCCCATTCATTCTTTCCTTTACACGGATCAGTCGTCCTGGTCCCTTTGCAGAAAAACAGCCCCAAAGTATGATGTTTCCACTCCCATGCTTCACAGTAGGTATGGTGTTCTTTCTCCTCCAAACACAACAAGTTGAGTTTTTACGAAAAAGATCTATTTTGGTTTCATCTGACCATATGACATTCTCCCAATCCTCTTCTGGATCATCCAAATGCTCTCTAGCAAACTTCAGACGGGCCTGGACATGTACTGGCTTAAGCAGGGGGACACGTCTGGCACTGCAGGATTTGAGTCCCTGGCGGCGTAGTGTGTTACTGATGTAGCCTTTGTTACTTTGGTCCCAGCTCTCTGCAGGTCATTCACTAGGTCCCCCCATGTGGTTCTGGGATTTTTGTTCACTGTTCTTGTGATCATTTTGACCCCACGGGGTGAGATCTTGCGTGGAGCCCCAGATCGAGAGAGATTATCAGTGGTCTTGTATGTCTTCCATTTTCTAATAATTGCTCCCACAGTTGATTTCTTCACACCAAGCTGCTTACCTATTGCAGATTCAATCTTCCCAGCCTGGTGCAGGTCTACAATTTTGTTTCTGGTGTCCTTTGACAGCTCTTTGGTCTTGGCCATAGTGGAGTTTGGAGTCTGACTGTTTGAGGTTGTGGACAGGTGTCTTTTATACTGATAACAAGTCCAAACAGGTGCCATTAATACAGGTAACGAGTGGAGGACAGTGGAGCCTCTTAAAGAAGAAGTTACAGGTCTGTGAGAGCCAGAAAGCTTGCTTGTTTGTAGGTGACCAAATACTTATTTTACTGAGGAATTTACCAATTAATTCATTAAAAATCCTTCAATGTGATTTTCTGGATTTTTTTTTCTCATTTTGTCTCTCATAGTTGAGTTATACCTATGATGAAAATTAGAGACCTCTCTCATCTTTTAAGTGGGAGAACTTGCACAATTGGTGGCTGACTAAATACTTTTTTGCCCCACTGTATATACACAATGCGGAGCATTGTAGCTAGATGCAATAAACAGCATAACAGTCTATTTAGTTACCCTACATGGTATGAATATGTACCCATACATATTGTCACCCTCCATAGCGACTGATATTGTCCTAGTTGTTTACTGGAGGGGACCATTTGTGTAAGTCTGTTGCATCTTTTGCATTCAATACTATTAGGTCGTCACGTTTTTTTTGCTATCTCTGCGAGCAGCCCTGCTTAGGTTATATAGTCTGACAGCCGTAGGTAGGAAGGACCTGCGAAACCTCTCGGTCACGCATCTAGGATGATGTAGACTCCTGCTAAATGAGCTCCTCAATGCATCCAGTATGTCCTGCATAGGGTGGGACTCGGACTCCAGCAGAGATGACAGTTTAGCCACCATCCTTCTCTCTCCTATCTCCTCCACTGGGTCAACGCGCTGCCCCAGGACAGAGCTAGCTTTCTTGATCAGTTTGTTCAGTCTCTCTACTATCGGCTGCTGTAATGCTGTTGCCCCAGCAGACCACTCCAAAAGTGATGGCTGATGCCACCACCGTGTTGTAGAATGTCTTCAGGAGCACCCCTTGTACACCAAAAGACCTGAGCCTCCTCAGTAGGAACAGCCTGCGCTGTCCCTTCTTGTAGAGTGCGTCGGTATTGTGTGACCAGTCTAGTTTATTGTTCAGATGAACACCCAGGTACTTGTAGGATGTCACCATCTCAATGTCTGTTCCCTGGATGTTTACTGGTGCTGTGAGGGGTTGTCCTTGCCTGTGGCAATCCACTTTCTGCTGAGACGCACTGAGTCTTGCTTGCAAAAGCGATTGGTCTGGCTTTTGACTCTCCTTGGGGCACTTGAGATAAAACTGCACCAAGGCCATCCAAAGATGCATCAATTGAGAGAATGAACGGCTCATCAAAGTCTGGATGAACAAGCACAACACATTCCAGGAGCATGGTTTTTAGTCGCTCAAAAGCATTTCCACATTCCTCTGTCCAGTCCACAGGGGTAAGCTTACGAAAGATGCCCTGGGACTTCCTATCCTTGGCTAACGTTCCCCCCTCTTTTGACCAGCTGTAAGTGTGAACAAGAGTTTGGCAGTGGAGGAACAGTTGGGAATAAAATGATAATAAAACACCATGCCAAGGAATGATTTTAAATGTCGAACAGAAGGTGTGCATCTTTCTTCTTCCATGAGGTTGTGGACCTTCATGTTGGCGATAACATCCACCTTAGTGGGATCGACAGACACCCCCCTACCATCATGGGTGGGCAACATGGCCCAGGAATTTAACTTCCTTTATAAGCAGGTGACACTTCTTAGCGGCCATTTTTAGGTTATTCTCCCTCAGTCTTTGAAACACTGTATGACGCCTGGACAATCCCTCATCCTCTGATGGTGCAAAAACAAGAAGATCATCAAGGTAACAAAGGAGTTTTGTGACTTTCATGTCCCCAAAGGTTCCAATCATCATCCTCATAAAAGATGCTGGGATGTTACACAAGCCCTGGGGCATGCAGTTGTACTCATACAGCCCATGGGGTGTTGTGAAGGCTGTATAACTCTTGTCGTCTTCATGCACTTGGATGTTGTAAAAGCCAGAGGTGAGGTCCATTGTGCTGAACAAGCAATTGCCATCAAGGGCAGCCAGACAGTCAGACTGGTGTGGCAAGGGATGGGCATCCTTCAAGGTGCGAGCATTCAACCATCTGAAATCGGTGCAAATCTGTAACCCACCATCCTTTTTCCAGACCATTACCAGGGGTGAGGCATATTCGCTGGCAGATTTCCTGATCACCTCCTTTTCCTCCATATCATTGAGCACCTGTCTTAGCTTCTGATAATGGGCTGGGGGAACTCTCCTGTATGGTAGCCGGAAAGGACGATCATCAGTGAGACGGATGCGGTGTGTATAACCCTTGATTTCACCACATTCCAGTGGATCTCTGGAGAAGATGTCCTGATATTCTGTCAGTAGCTGTGTAAGCTGGGACTTACAAGCTTCAGTGACATGACATGAAGCTATGTCAATGTCACCAAGGCCCAAGTCTGATAGGCTTTTGGTCATTTCAGCAGTGGAAGAGGCACTGGATGAGGCACCGTGTTGCTGGCTTTCCAGGCTGGATAACCCTTTCACTGCATGAACATGAGTGTCCCCAGCACCAGGCTGTTGTTTGTCTAAAGCTACATGTAAACCCTGAAAAGCAGTGAAATCCTCAATTGCCAGGCATGGCGACACATCAGCCAATTTACAATTCCTTTTCAGTGTGACAGGTCTGCCAGAGGGGTTCACAACAGTCAATGGAACTCATCTATCACCCCAGAGAGGTGTAACAAGACAGCCCACCAGTACGGCACGTGGTACAACTTTTGAGCGGGTAGGCTCCACAATAACAGTGCTACCAGTAGACGTAGGCACATTAGCTGGAAGCTTACCCCATACAAGGTGTTCATGCGTGGGTAACAGTGTCACTGCCTGGGTTAGCTTGACAGTGCTGATCGTGTCGGGGGCCACACTCCCTTTCCCTTCTCCCTTTCAGCATTGGTAAACATTGACAGGAAGCGGTCAATTTCAATGTCAGACTCATGTTCATATTTGGATGCAGTGTTCCAGTAGTTGTCACCACCTTTTAGAACATGAATCACGTGTTTGATGACATTTGAGCCCAAGATAAGATCATCATGCTGGCCAGGCACGACCAAGATGGGCACAACAAAGCGGACACCATAAAGTTGCATCTCCAGAACATAGAAACCCTCAGGCCGGGTTCGAAGTCCACCACAGCCAATCAAGATAATGTCTTCTTTAGAGTGTTGCTTCTGTGGCAACACACCAGTAGAACTGAGTTTCTCAACAGCAAGTTCACTAATGCTGCATGCTATAGAGCCAGAGTCCCAACATTTTTTTTTTTTTTTATTACTTATTTTGTACCCGTAGGTAGATTTGTTTTGCAGTCTGGTGACAAGCCACCAGCTGCCAGTCGCTGCGTGCGCAAGCGCCCCTTATCCCTAACCTGCATGTTTTTGGCATGTGGGAGGAAACCGGAGAAATCCCGGAGTAAACCCACACAACACGGGGATAACATGCAAACTCCACACAGATCACTGTTGGCCGGGGGCAGGGATCGAACCCACGATCTCACGATCCCCGCGATCCCCCGGCCGAGGGTAAACTGTGCTGCCACAGTGCTAACCACTGCGCCACCGTGCAGCCCAACATGCCTTTGACTTCCACACTGTGGTTGATGAGGACTGGAGTGTAGAATAGTTCACTAAAAGCGTTTGTTTGAACACCCTGAATGACTATTCTGGCCCCCTCTGGCTCTGTGGCACAAGTATCCTCATACAGATCTGCTGGGTCTGCTTCAGAGAGGGATTTGTCAATGTCACCCACACCGCCCCTCCACAGATGTGGGTTTTCTAGTTTAACTGATGGGTCTATCCACCAGCATCGTTATTGGTGGGCATACAATGTCGTTGATTGTTCCACAGCAGATAATCCCTCTTCTAATGAGTGGGTGATAAGCATTTCAGGCATCTGTCTTCCCGTCTACAGTGGGACAAAGTAGAATGATTAGCAGCCTTACAGACTCGGCAAACCCTTTGGGGAGGTTTGAATCACTGAAGCCTGGGTGGTCAAGTTGGCCAGAACTTGTGTGTTTTGGGTGACCAACCGGTCTAACAAACTCACCAAGCTCTTCACACAATCACTATCAAAACCAGAGACACTTTGGTGTGCTTGCATTGATGGTACGGTTGTGTCTAAAGGGGGGGAGCTGTCAACTATGGACACTTGAGACTGGGAATGAACTTTGTGCATTGTAGTGCTTGGTTTCAGTAGTTTCATGTTTGCAGAACGAGTTTTCTTCTGCTGTACGTGTTCATCAAGCCTCTCTTGAATCTCACAAGCGGACCACTTCTCTGCAGATTTGAACTTGAAAACGCTTGCAAGAGACTGGTCAGGGCAGTGTTTTATGAACATCATACTAACTTCATGGCCTGGATCATCAATGTGGTGGCCCTGCCTTTGTAGACATTCATTTGCAACATCTACAGTTTTATTCAACCTAATCCAATACTCCATAGCTTCTTTGCTTGGCATAGGCAGGGTGTTGTAAAAATCAGCCAGAGACATGTTGGGAGTATGACAGTTCACTAAAATGTTGTTTCAAAATATTAAAAATCACATGGGGATGTGCAATATGGTCAACAGATTTGTCATTGCGTAGCTTTATTCTCACCACATCCCCTGCTTTGCCCATAAGCCTCCCAAGGATTTCTTGTGAGTTTTCATGTACTGGGATGGCTCGCTTTTTCAAGAATAATGTTGCAACATTTTCCCACTCATGGACGGTGAATTTTTCTGAGCCGCCACCAATAAATATCAGAGGTTCCCTTGCATCTGATGGCATGACAACATTGATGCTAGGTAGTCCTCTCTGGTGGTTGAGCAGGAGCACCATCAGTACTGTGCATGCTCTTGTCAGATTGCAGTTTAGCTGTTATGGATTCACCAATTTTCTCAGCTAACTGTGTAATGAGTAAACTCAAATCTGGATTCTACTCTACTGGGGATGGCATAGCATGATCTACATAACGTGTCGAGGTAAGCTGCAGAGTGCCCAGTATTGTGTTTCTGGGCCCAGGTGACTTGGTATCTAGGTTCTGGCTAGGAAACCCCCTCCCAACACCGAACTGGTCCTGGAAAACCACACCATCCGCATCACTGTCCCCACAGTCAAGCACATATGTCTTACCCTTCTCCATCTTTTAGTCACACTATGCACTGAAAAAAAAAACTCTAGAAAAAAGTGGCATAAAATTAAAATGTGAAAACAAAACAAATTACAGGGTCAAAAAAACTCATCAAATCAGTTTCTTAGATGCATTCACAACAAAAAAAAAATCCTTGAATTTTTCCACACTAATCCATAACTACACAGGTTCCATCCATCTTCTTCCGCTTAATCCTTTTCAGGTCGCGGGGGGGCTGGAGCCTATCCCAGCATCTTTGGGCGAGAGGCAGGGTACACCCTGGACAGATCGCCAGTCCATCGCAGGGCCAACACAGAGAGACAGACAACCATTCACTCTCACAGTCATACCTAAGGACAATTTAGAATCCCCAGTTTGATGCCAAGCGCGGTGGCGGAGTGGTTAGCACTGTTCCAGCACAGCAACTCACCCTTGGCTGGGGGATCCTGGGTTCGATCCCAGCCCCCGACCAACAGTGATCTGTGTGGAGTTTGCATGTTCTCCCCATGTCTGCGTGGGTTTACTCTGGGATTTCTCCGGTTTCCTCCCACATGCCAAAAACATGCAAGTTAGGTTAACTACACAGGTTTCAAAAACTTAATCTTCTCCTATTAACTTCTCCCTATTAACTTCTTTTCATTTAGCAGAAGTAATGAAATCCCCCTTCAGTTTTTTTTTCTGTAATAAGTCAGTTCATGAAAAAAAAAGTAGAAAAGCAAACTAGTCCAAATAGTGCAAGCAACTCACTGAAACAAGAGTAACCAAACAAGGAAATATTCGAGTAACATGAAAAAAAAAAAAATGATAGCAGTCTCTGCGAACGAGCTCACGTCATTCTTCAGACCAATCCTAGACGGTCACGGCACCATTGTAACGGGTGTGTGTCCTGACACAGTCCTGTGTCTGACCAGGTGCACACCCGTTAACCCTCAGTATACTCTGAGTTGTGTTTTTGGTCTGCACTGGTGGAAGGAAGGACTCAAACCATGAAGGACTACAGGTTGCAGCTTTAATGGCAGCTCCCTCTGTACAAATCACATGAAAATACACAATCTGTGACATGCAGCCTCTTCCATGCACACAACCCAGTCCCCTGTTAGCAAGCAAACACACAGGAAACCCTGTAGTTCTTGGGAGCACAAGTCTCTGAAAACTTGCAAAATGCGTTAATAAAGTTTACCCAGGAATGACAAAACTACACATACATAGCCCCAAAGCTAACAGTGACACACATTTGCACATTATCATGTTTTCATGGCTTAAAGAAACTAAATAATTTGCTAACTAACTGAGAGAAAAACAGTCCATACCTCCTCTCAGATGGTGTGGTGCAGACTGAGAGAAGAGCTGCACGCCAACACAGACTTAGTGGATTTCCTAAAGTGGCAGTACAGGTATTCCTATGCAAGGGTACATCCATCCATCCATCCTTCCATCTTCTATCGCTTTTCCGGAGGTCCGGGTCGCGGAGGCAACAGTTCAAGCAGAGAAGCCCAGACTTCTCTCTCCCCAGCCACCTGCTCCAGCTCTTCAGAGAGGATACCAAGGCGTTCCCAGACCAGCTGGGAGACATAGTCTCTCCACCGAGTCCTGGGTCTGCCCCGGGGTCTCCTCCCAGTGGGACGTGCCCGAAACACCTCAAGTGGGAGGCGTCCAGGAGGGATCCTGATCAGATGCCCATACCACCTCAACTGACTCCTTTCAATGCGGAGGAGCAGCGGTTCTACTTTGAGCCTCTCCCGGATGACTGAGCTCCTCACCCTATCTTTGAGGGTGAGTCCAGCAATCCTACGGAGAAAGCTCATTTCAGCCGCTTGTGTCCGCGATCTTGTTCTTTCGGTCATTATGCAAAGCTCGTGACCATAGGTGAGAGTAGGAACGTAGATTGACTGGTAAATCGACAGCTTTGTCTTAGAACTAAGCTCCTTCTTCACCACAACAGACTGGTACAATGTCCACATCACTGCAGATGCTGCTTCAATCCGTCTGTCAATCTCTCGCTCCATTTTCCCCTCACTTGTCAATAAGACCCCAAGATACTTAAACTCCTTCACTTGGGGCAGGAGCCTGTCCCCAACCCAGAGAAGACAATCCACCTTTTTCCTGCTGAGGACCATGGACTCGGACTTGGAGGTGCTGATTCTCATCCCAGCTGCTTCACACTCAGCGGCAAACCATCCCAGCAAGAGCTGTAGGTCATTGCTGGATTCAATTCAATTCAATTCAATTCAATTCAATTCAACTTTATTTATATAGCGCCATTTCACAACAACAGTCATCTCATAGCACTATCAACTGTAGGGGGAACCCCCACAGTTGCAGAAAGACCCCAGCAATCAGGCGATCCCCTGTGAGCAAGCACTTGGCGACGGTGGAGAGGAAAAACTCCCTTTTAACAGGAAGAAACCTCCAGCAGAACCACAACCACAACCTTCTGGATGAAGCCAGCAGGACCACATCATGTGCAAACAACAGAGATGAGATCCTGTGGTCACCAAGCATGACACCCTCCATTCCCTGGCTGCGCCTAGAAATCCTGTCCATAAAAATTATGAACAGGATTGGTGACAAAGGGCAGCCCTGGCGGAGTCCCACTCTCACTGGGAATGAGTCCGACCGAGTGTTGGCAATATGAACCAAACTCTCACAACGGTCGTACAGAGACCGAATAGCTCGTAACAACAAGCCCGATACCCCATACTCCCGAAGCACCCCCCACAAAAAAACCACGAGGGACGAGGTCAAATGCCTTCTCCAAGTCCACAAAACACATGTAAACTGGTTGGGCAAACTCCCACGAACCCTCAAGAATTCTCGAGAGGGTAAAGAGCTGGTCCGATGTGCCACAGCCAGGACGAAAACCACATTGCTCCTCCTGAATCCGAGGTTCGACCAGCGGCCTGACTCTCCTCTCTAGTACCTTGGCATAGACCTTCCCAGGGAGGCTGAGGAGTGTGATCCCTCTAAAGTTGGAGCACACCCTCCGGTCCCCTTTTTTGAAGAGAGGAACCACCACCCCGGTTTGCCATGCCAAAGGCACTGCCCCCGACCTCCACGCAATGTTGCAGAGGCGTGTCAACCATGACAGCCCAACAACATCCAGGGCCTTGAGGTACTCGGGGCGAATCTCGTCCACCCCTGGGGCCCGGCCACCAAGGAGATTTTTAACCACCTTGGCGACCTCAGCCCCTGTGATAGGCAAGTCATCCCCCTCGTCCCCAAACCCTGCTTTCTCTGTGGAAGGCGTATCAGTGGGATTGAGGAGATCCTCGAAGTATTCCTTCCACCGCCCGACGATATCCCCAGTCGAAGTCAACAGCGCCCCATCCGCACCATACACAGTGTGGACAGGGAGCTGCTTTCCCCTCCTGAGCTGCCGAACAGTTTGCCAGAATCTCTTCGAGGCCAACCGAAAGTCTTGTTCCATGGCCTCACCGAACTCCTCCAATACCCGGGTTTTTGCTTCAGCAATCACCCAAGCTGCTCTCCGCTTGGCCTGCGGGTACACCTCAGCTGCTTCGGGAGTCCCACAAGCCAACCAAGCTTGATAGGACTCCTCCTTCAGCTTAATGGTCCCCCTCACCACTGGTGTCCACCACTTGGTTTGGGGGTTGCCACCACGAGATGCACCGACCACCTTGCGGCCACAGCTCTGGGCCGCCGCTTCAACAACAGAGGTGGAGAACATGGCCCATTCAGACTCCATGTCTCCAGACTCCCTCGGAATGTGGTTGAAGTTCTTCCGGAGGTGGGAGTTGAAGACTTCCCGGACAGGGGCCTCAGCCAGACGTTCCCAGCACACCCTCACTATACGTTTGGGTCTACCAGGTCTGAATGGCTTCCTCCCCTGCCATCGGATCCAACTCACCACCAGGTGGTGATCAGTTGACAGCTCTGCACCTCTCTTTACCCGAGTGTCCAAGACATACGGTCGCAGGTCTGATGACACCATAACAAAATCGATCATCGACCTGCGACCTAGGGTGTCCTGGTGCCAGGTGCACATATGGACACCCTTATGCTTGAACATGGTGTTCATTATGGACAAACTGTGGTTAGCACAGAAGTCCAATAACTGAACACCACTCGGGTTCAGATCGGGCAGGCCGTTCCTCCCAATCACCCCCCTCCAGGTTTCACTGTCATTGCCCACGTGCGCATTGAAGTCCCCCAGTAGGACAATGGAATCTCCAAGAGGAGCACCCTCCAGTACCCCAGTCACAGACTCCAAAATGGGTGGGTACTCTGAAACATCATTTGGTGCATAGGCACAAATGACGGTCAGGACCCGTTTCCCAACCCGAAGGCATAGGGAAGCAACCCTTTCATCCATCGGGGAAAACTCCAATACAGAGGCAGCAAGGTGGGGGGATACAAGAATACCCACCCCTGCTCGTCGCCTCTCGCCCAGGGCAACTCCAGAAAAGGCCAAGCTCCAGCCCCTCTCCAGGAGACTTGTTCCAGAACCGGAGCTGTGTGTTGAGGTGAGGCCGACTATATCTAGCCTGTGAAATACACATTAAAATAAAAATATGAAGTCTCAACCCAGTTACACATAATACAGCCAATTTGGCATTAAAAAAAACCACACACATGTAACCATATAAGCACTAGAACGTTGGAACTCTCTTTATTATATATATTTAAACTCACAGATGATGGTAAAGATGGCGGACGGTCACACTTTTTGACGCTCCAGGTAAAAGTTTAAATTTAGCTCAACATTTACCTCAAATCTAGTCCTTGAATTGTGAACCCTAGTGCGCGACATCCAGATCTAATACAAAGTAAATGAGTTAGTGTAAATCTCGGCTAATCTTTTTGATTTTCGTCTCAAAACTGTTTGGACCTTTTGAGCTGAGGAGAGGTTAGCTCAGAGCTGTTGAAAGCTAAACATGGCAGCTGAAGCAGGACAAGGTCCCGGCAGGAGCAAACCGGAGATATACAAAACAAATGAAGGTAAAGTTATAGTGGAAGATGAGCTGCTTAACTTTATCGTGATCAAGATGAGAACAAAGAGCAGTGATGAAATTGTCATGCTGATTACAAATAGTTTTGGCTCTGACCAGATTGAGGCTTTGAAGCAGACCCTGTTAGAGGTATGTTCAAACAAACAACGCAATATTGTACATAAAGGCGCACAAAAGGACGTGAATAATGTGAAACTATGCTTGAGAGTGTTGAGTGAACTTGGTGAAGATATACCACGATTGGTCTCACATTTCCTGGATGAGCTTCCCCCGGTTTCTTTCAACCACATTGATGTGTCAGCGTTACTCAGGAAAACTGAACAAATAAATGCTGATATCTGCTGCATGAAAAAGACCCTCGTAACACAAACAAATGTTTGTGAGACTCTGCGGGATGTGACTGCCTCGCTGGACAGACAAGTTACTGCTATGGAGAAGCCGGACGGACCCAGCGCTCCTGACCCGGTGATCGACACCCATGCCCTGCCACAGACAACTGAGTACGCCGCTAACAGAGACCCGATGCAGCTGGCGTCTCCTGCTCCTGCCCCACTGACCTGGGCTGCAGTAGTAAATGCGGTACCTCCAGAATCACAGGAGTGGACAACTGTGGTGCAGGAAAAACGCCGACGGAAGGTGGAGCCTGGAGGATCTACAGCTCTGCCTGAAACTCGCCATGCACAAGCTTCAGGGAAACGTGAACGAAGACAAGCTGGAGTAGTTGGAACTGGTAAGAACTCCAACAATCAAGCTGTCAAAACTAAGCTGGTGAGAGACTTTGCAGCCAAATTTGATCCGAGACTGGAGGTTGGCAGCCGAAGCTTGAGACAGCACATGGAAGATTCAGCCTGTTTCATGTCACGGCAGAATATAATGACGTTGTGGAGTGTGTAAATGAAGAGGCATATTCATTTCAGACGATTTATTACACACTCATATCTCACAAGCAAAGAACAGACTGACTGGTCACATCAAGCATTCCTCTCTCTATATCAAGTCACACTTCACAAGGTTCAAGGCACTTCCTCATACACAGCATGACATCTACACTACACTTCTTTCAACCCCCTCTCACCCACCTGGGCATTGTTCTCCCATGTGTATTCATTGTCTCTGTCTAAGGTGTGAAATAACCTGAGGCCCACACCGCCCCCCCAGCATCTTAGATAGAACAATAGAACATCAGTCTACATGCTGTTTCGGCTTCAGTCTCCTCCCATATCTGCTGTAACTGGGGTTTACTGTCTCCGTGGCGCTGCTGTGCTGGTGGGAGGCTGCTGGGAGTGCGTCCGACTGCGGGTGAGCCGTGGAGAGGGGTGGGGGGGTTTCACTCTGTCCGTGCGGCTGCCCTGATGAATCGTTCCCCTGGGGAGGTCTCTGTGGGGGTCTTCCACGCTGAGGGGCCCTCGCCATCAGCACTTGCTCATCCGCCACTACAAAGGCTGGTTTGAGTCTGTCGATGCCAATTCTCTCCTGTCTACCCCCCAAGTCTAGCACAAAATGCTTATCCCCTGTTTCCAACACTCTGAACGGTCCATCATAGGGTGGGCGCAATGGAGGGCGGTGGGTGTCGTGTCTGATGAGCACGGACTCTGCGTTCTTCAAAGTTTTAGGCACGAAGGCACGCGGAAAACTGTGGTGGGCAGGGCCCAGCAGCGTGCCTGTGTTTGCACTACGCTGCAAAAGCTGAGACAGGCAGCTGCCCGGCGCGGGATTGTCTGGTAGAAATTCCCCGGGCAGCCGTAGGGGCTGCGCAAAAACGAGCTCTGCCGGGGAAGCTTCCATATCCTCTTGTGGCGCAGAGCGCAACCCCAATAAAACCCACGGCAGCCTGTCTACCCAATTTGCATCCGTCAGTGAAGCCCTGAGTGCTGCTTTCAGTGATCTATGAAAACGCTCACATAAACCATTGGCCTGTGGGTTGTACGCGGTTGTGCGATGAATTGCAGCACCCAGGCTGTGGGCCATCGCGGACCAGAGGTCGGAAACAAATTGCAGGCCCTCCAAAACGCGCCACCCATGTTGTTAAAAAAGCGCGTGCTACGTCCGCGGACGTGGTTGCTGCCAGCGGGACTGCTTCTGGCCAGCGCGTGGTGCGGTCCACCACTGTCAGGAGGTGCGTGCACCCCTGTGATTGCGGGAGGGGGCCCACGAGGTCCACGTGCACATGGTCGAACCTCTTAGCCGGTACCGGAAACGGCTCCAAGGGAGCCTTTGTGTGCCTGTGTACCTTGGCTCGTTGGCACGCCACGCAGGCTGCAGCCCACTCTTTTCCTAGTTTGCGTAGGCTCGGCCACACCAACTTCTCTCCCACCATTTTAACAGACGCGCGCATTCCTGGGTGCGCCAGAGCGTGAACCGACTCAAACACGCGGCGGCGCCACGCGACCGGGACTACCGGACGCAGGCGTCCCGTGGAGACGTCGCAGATTAGGGGGGGGGGGCGCCATCTTGCAGCACCCTGCTCTCCAGCCTTAACCCTGTTGGTCCAGACTGGAGCGCACGCACGTCTGCATCGCTAATCTGCTCCGCAGCCATGGCTGCGTAATCTATCCCCACGTAGACTGGGGCCACCACGGCGCGCAAGAGGCAGTCCACCACCACATTCAGTTTACCCGACACATGCTGAATATCGGTAGTAAACTCTGAGATCACGGCCAGCTGTCTCTGCTGCCGGCCTGACCACAGTTCTGAAACCTTGGCCATCGCGAACGTTAGTGGCTTGTGGTCTACGAACACGGTGAAGCTGTGCCCTTCCAGCCAGAACTGGAAGTGGCATATGGCCAGATGGAGAGCCAGCAACTCTCTGTCGAACGCGCTGTATTTACGTTCGCTGTCGCGCAAAGTTCTGCTGAAAAATGCGAGCGGCTGCCAAGCCCCGGCGACGCGCTGCTCCACGACCGCCCCTATGGCCACGTCTGAAACGTCGGTGGTGAGCGCTATCCGGGCCGTTGGGTCCGGATGTGCCAGCAGTGTGGCGTTTGCCAGGGCTGCTTTAACTTCCGAGAACGCCCGCTCTTGCTCCGGAGTCCAGTCGACTCCATCCGCGGGTTTCTGTCTCTTGAGCGCGGCGTACAATGGTTGCATGAGCCGCGCGGCGCGGGGAAGGAAACGATTATAAAAGTTCACCATCCCCAAAAATTCCTGCAGCGGCCTGACCGTCTGAGGCTGGGGAAAATCTGCCACGGCGCGCACTTTGTCGGGCAACGGGATCGCTCCTTCCGGAGAGACGTGGTGCCCCAAAAAATCAATCTCCGTCACGCCGAACTGGCATTTCGCCGGGTTGATTATCAATCCGTGCTCCTCCAACCTCCGGAAAACCGTCCTGAGGTGGGTTTCGTGTTCGTCTTCGGACGTACTGGCTACCAGGATATCGTCCAGGTAGACGAACACGAACGGGAGGTCACGCAGCACTGCATCCATCATGCGCTGGAACGTCTGTGCTGCGCCTTTTAACCCGAATGGCATGTGCAGGAACTCGAATAAACCGAACGGAGTTATTACCGCTGTTTTGGGTACGTCCTCCGCGTGCACTGGGACCTGGTGGTAACCGTGGACCAGGTCTATTTTAGGAAAAAAGCGCGCTCTGGCGAGGTGAACAGAAAAATCCTGTATGTGGGGAATTGGGTAGCGGTTGTGTTTTGTGGCGTTGTTCAACCTGCGGAAATCACCGCACGGTCACCATGATCCCTCAGCCTTAGGGACCATGTGTAGCGGGGATGCCCATGGGCTGTTTGATCGCCTGATGATACCCAACCTTTCCAGGTTGGCGAACTCCTCGCGCGCTATGGCCAGTTTAGCTGCGTCCAAACACCGAGGTCTTGCAAAAACGGGCGGCCCGGTGGTGGTGATAAAGTGCTCCACCCCGTGTTTAGCGATGGCCGCCGAAAACGTCGGGACCGTGAGTGCTGGGAACTGAGTGAGCAGTGCGTGGAACTTACCACCTGGAGCTGTGACGCTGGCTTGTGCTGTTGGCCGGGTCCCTCGAGCTATACAGGGGAGAGATTCAAAGGACAGTGCATTAACCAGGCGCCTGTTAGCAACATCCACAAGTAAACCATGCGCACACAGAAAATCAGCGCCCAGGAGCGGGCAACACAGTGCTGCTATGATAAAAGTCCACTCATACGAGCGGCGCAGGTAGAGAATAAGGTCAGTGTTCTCTCACCGAACGTCTTAATCTCCGAGCCGTTTACTGCCACCATTCCGGGGCTGCTAGGTCCTGCCAGCCGGTCAGCGTAGGATGGCAGGATGACGCTCTTCTGGGCTCCGGTGTCGACGAGGAAGCGTCTCCCCGAGCGTGAGTCCGTCATGTAGAGCAGCTTGTTCTCTTCACCGGCGGTCGCAGCTGCTACCGACTACCGGCCTTGGCGTTTCCCGAGTGCATGAAGTGGCACGGTGGCGCACATCTGCGCGCGTTCCCTCCGAAGCGTGGTGGTAGAAGCAGAGCGTGTCTTTCTGGCACTCCTTGGCCCCCGTTGCTGCTACCATCGGTGGCTCCTCACCTCCCCTGGTCGTCTCGCTGGGCTCCGCTGCCGCCGCGTTGACTGTGATCACCCTGGTGGTGAGGATGATCTGGTCTGCCTCCTGGGCTAGCGCACGGTAGTCTCGCGCGGCCAGCAACAGCAAATTGGCCAGAGCCGCTCTTGCTTCTGTTGGCAGGTTCCAGAGGAAAAGGTGGGCAAACAGAAGGTGCCCGTCGTCCGTGCCCATCAACGCCAGCATCTTCTCCATCAGATCTACGGCCGACCCATCTCCTAACTCGGTCCGTGCCAGGAGCCTCTCCGCTCGCTCACATTCCGAGAGCGTGTATCGCCGGATGAGCGCAGCCTTGAGCACCTCATAAGCCTGTTTTCCACTAGCCCAGCACACCTCGGTACGGCTCGATTCACTTCAGTACGGCTTGGAATGTTTCTGTCTCCATTAGCACGGTGTTGTGCTTGTGCTGTGATGGTTTGTGTTAGGAGGTTTTAGAAGCGGGGCGGCGGCAGATTCCCAGCGAGGCGGGGCCACACTCCCGTGACGTTACGCACCCGACTGAGTCCTTATTTACACGAGACAAAAAATGGAGGATCCAAGGATTATTGCCTTGCTCGCTCTGTGGTTTTATCTCACAATTAATTTTATCTCATAATTAAGCTGCAACAACACAAGTCACTTTTGTTTTGAATTAACTGCCAAATGACCTAGAAATAATGAGCTGAAACTTGTTTTTATTCGTATTAAATAATGAGACAGTGGCACACTGGCCAACACCAAATTGTATTATTTTTTACATCCTAGGGCATTTTGGATGTACTGAATAAAAAAAATTCATGTTTTTCACCTTCAGGTCAACGTTTGGAACAACAGTATTATTATTTTCCGTTTAGATGATGCTACACTCCTTCTAAAGTATTGTAATTCTCTGAATTTGGAATGCCGATAGAACATTCAATTTACATATACTTGTACCTACTTTGACTTGGTGCTAATTTTTTATGATATTTCAATAAAAAGAACAGAAAGCTTACAAAAACATTTGTTTTTTGGTCTAGTTAAAAATTACATTACCTTTACAATGGTTGACCCCTGACAGGATGATCAGCATCATTTTCATCAGACTAGGCAGTGGAATTTCTATGTAATTATACTGTTTTATAATTCAGTGTTATAACAGACAAACCACACTTTCCAAAACAATTCCATTTTATTATATACAAAATATTAAAATAAAAAAAAAACTTTGCAACACAACATGAAGGTTAATCGACATTTTATACACGCCGACCACTGAGTGCCTCTACACCAGCTTTCCAAACTGGGTCAGCAAGGCTCGGTTGAATGAAGCCGTCTCTGCCTGCTCTGGGCCAGGAAGGCTCGGTTGAATTAATCCGGACGGGCTGTCGCGGCGGACGCGTGGGATGATTCTACAAGGAAAATGCACACAATAAAATACAGCACGAAAGTGCAAGATATACAGAAAAGACAATAGTTTTTAACAAGATTACATAAGCTTATTTCAGCGTATTGTTCACATGAATAATTAAAAGCTTTAGTCCGCAGTGTGCTGCAATAAAGCAGCGATCATCATCAGAATCAGAATCAGAATCAGAATGAACTTTATTGCCAAGCATGTTTACACACACGAGGAATTTGACCTGTCATTAGGCGCGCTTGATAAGCACATCCTAATGACGCGGCAGCCATACAAGGCGCCTGTCAGCAGTGGGGGGGTAAAGAGGGGAAGGGGGAAGGGGAGGGAACACATTGGGCAGAGAGAAAAAAACAAAGTTTTCAAAATAGTGCTCGAATGAGCAAAATTGTGATCACATAGAAAAAAAACCCTCAGTTGCACAGTTAGACAAAATATCACACATTAACAAAACAAAAGCAAGAGAGAGACCAGTGTGTGTAGTCAGTCATGTAATCAGTATGAATGCAGTGTGGATGTATCATTTGCTGGTGCACAACAAAGGAGCATCCCCTAGGCAACGAATGGATGTTATGTCCATGTATTCTAAACATAGATAAGCATGTCCAGAGTCCATCTCTCTTCGTGCATGCCAAATGGTAGAGTTCTGTATTAGACACATGATAACGCTGTCCTTGAAGAGATCAGTTTGCTGAACAACAGCAATTGTTTGTTAATTGTTTGGGTTAAAGAGAAGCCAAAACTCCCTTCCTGCATAATCTCTGCACCTGAAGGAATGAGTTCCCAAGGATGCCGAATCAAGGCCTGATGAGCACAGTCACTTAGAGCATAGTAATTTCCACTCTCATGTGATTCTGTGCATCACAATTAATTCAATTCACAGGCTTAAAAACATTCCCTGGAGAGCACCCAGCGGCTCAAGATGTTACCAATCTCCTGATTCAGTTCAACAATCAGTTCACCATTTGCCGCTATCAGAGCCCTCCCATGCTGGTCGAATTGTTGAAGGAGCTTCGCCGGGATCCGCATTTTGACCAGCTCTTCCAACTTCTTTAATTTCTGATACACCAGGAAACTCCGGAGCCAAACAGTAGAAATCCTGTGATCATAAGCCAAACAGAAAGATGTCTTCCGCATCTTCAATCGAATCACACAGACACATGCGTTCCAATTGCCCTATGAGTCACACATTTGGGCTCCCCCAGGCCCGATTTTCTGTTTGAAAAGGTGGTGTCAATTGCATTTAAAGCCCGAAATTCCATTTTTTCCATTTTTCCGTTTGGATTGAGATCCGCGAGAAGGAGAGCGAGACATAGACATAGACAAGACGCAGCAAACTGGGATCAGTCAGGGAGGCGGAGGAGGAGAGGAGGAGAAAATGCAACTGCTTTCTCTGAAAGCCGGAAGAAGAACATCAACATCAAGTTTTTTCAAGATTTTTTTGTAAAATTCAATCACTTAAAATACAATTTTAAAATTCATGAATTTTTAAGGATTTCCAGCACCCGAGGCAACCCTGGTTGTGATCTGGCACTACGCAAATGAAGTTGATTTGAAAATAAATGACGTGAACTGAGTTGAATGAGCAACAACAACAGAGAAGGAAAAGTCAGACATACAATCAAAACATGGAGCATCTCTGCTTTCTAAATGAAATGTTGGTTCATTTAAGGGATCTGAATCCAGTACAGCCTGATCTCAGGGGAGAAGTTGCATGAAATGAAAATTGTCCTTCATTGACAGATATTTTTCAGCAATGACAGAAAAATCTGAAAGCTGTCTGTTATTTGACAGATTACACTGAAGGTGACCGCATTAAAATGAGATAACAGATCATAACAGAATTTTAACAACCATGTCTGTCAAAATGACAGATAAAATCTAGTGCAACCTGTGTCTCAGGGTTTCTAAAGTTGAACCTGTAACCACAGGAGGAGCTTCCTATCTCACAAGAGATCAAAGTCTATATGAAAGGTGTCTCACTTTTAACTCTAATGTGGATCATGCCCTGTGATTTTAAGAGATTCACTCCAGTAAAAGCCTTTCCAAATTTAGCACATAGGTTTATTTAACTTTACTGTGGGGAGTTGATGTTGTCCCAAGTTACGTTTCTTCATAAAGGACTTCAAACATTGAACACACACAAATGGATTATCTCCACTATGGATGACTTCATGTTTTCTTAAAATACTCGTCTGAGTAAAGGCTCTTCCACACTGACCACACACAAACTGTTTAACTCCAGTGTGTATGAGTTCATGTGTTCTTAAGGTACTCATCCGACTAAAGGCCTTTCCACACTGACCACACACAAACTGCTTAACTCCAGTGTGGATGAGTTTATGTGTTCTTAAGGTACTCATCCGATGAAAGGCCTTTCCACACTGACCACACACAAACTTCTTTACTCCAGTGTGGATGCGTTCATGTGCTCTTAAGGTACTCATCTGAGTAAAGGCCTTTCCACAATGACCACACACAAACTGCTTCACACCAGTGTGAATGAGTTCATGTTTCCTTAAGGTACCCCTTTGAGTAAAGGCCTTTCCACACTGACCACACACAAACTGCTTAACTCCAGTGTGGATGCGTTCATGTGTTCTTAAGTGACTCATAAGAGTAAAGGCCTTTCCACACTGACAACACACAAACTGCTTAACTCCAGTGTGGATGAGTTCATGTGTTCTTAAGTGGCTCATCCGATTAAAGGCCTTTCCACACTGACCACACACAAACTGCTTAACTCCAGTGTGGATGAGTTCATGTTTCCTTAAGCTACCCCTTTCAGTAAAGGCTTTTCCACACTGATCACACACAAACTGCTTAACTCCAGTGTGGATCAGTTCATGTGTTCTTAAGTCACTCATCCGATTAAAGGTCTTTCCACCCTGACAACACACAAACTGCTTATCTCCAGTGTGGATAAGTTCATGTGTTCTTAAGTGACTCATCAGAGTAAAGGCCTTTCCATACTGACCACACACAAACTGCTTAACTCCAGTGTGGATCAGTTGATGTGTTTTTAAGTGGTCCAACAGTGTGAAACCTCTCCCACTCTTCTCAAAAGTATTGTTTATGCCTAGTGTGGCGTTTTCTCTATTCTTTTTCTACTCTTGTCACTGTGTGATTTTGCTTCGTTTGCTGCAGTTGGAGGATCTTCATCTTCCTGAAGCTGCTGAGGTTTCACTATTTTTCCTTTCATGTTCCTGCCCTTCCTGGATGGACGTCTGCTTCCTCCTGGGTGACATGGTGGTGGAAGAAGTTCAGACAAGCGTGTTGTGTGGTCTCTGCATCACTGCTGCTCCCAACACCAGAATTATGGGTTCTCAACCAGAAAAACCAGCCACTGTTCACAGAGTCTCCATTGCGGTCCTGCCGGTGTAGCTTGCGCCCTTCCAGCTGGATGGCGGGATCGGGGATCGCCGGGTGTAGCCACGTCTCTGTGACTATGAGGACACAACAGTCTCGAACAGAGTGATCTGCAGCAAGCAGCAGCTCCATATCATCCATTTTGTTCACGATGGATCAAATCTCGAATCCCCACGTGACATTATTTGGACACAGAACAGGCTCGGTTACAACGCATGCGCATTTCATCATCCACAAATGAACAGCTTTTTTATTGCATAAATAAACTGAGCGTCTTACCGAATATATTTGCGAAAAAACGCACAATAAAAAAAAAATTAAAACTCACCGTTAAAGGACTCTGATGTTGAGACCTCCCGGTATATTTTTTCATTCCGGGCGGCTCCGTCTAACTCGCGCTGGATACGTTCGTCTGACAATGCAGTGAGCAGACACTGCACCTCCTTATTGGTCCATGGAACACCCTTATTACGCAAAGCCATTTTTGATAGAGAATAAATGAAAATAGCATAGCAAAGAGCGATTACAATTTAAAACAAGGCTAAGACAAAATGTGACTGAGAGAAAAGAAAACTGAGCTAGTCTAAGTTAAGCGGTTACTATTCAAAAACAAATCTAAGACATAGTGTCACAGAGAAAAAAAGAAAAAACGAAAAAACTAAGCTACAACACAACACAGGCTGGAAATGTCAATCCTTATGTGAGTTTACATGTCGTCTTGTAAATATGTTTGGAGTATTTCTTCCTTTAGTTTTTGTTTAAATTGTCCAAGCTTTGTACATGATTTTAATTCAGGTCCAGAATCGTTCCATAATCTGACTCCTTGCACTGAAATACAGTGTTGCTTGGTGGTTGTTCTCACTGTAGGCTTTTGAAATATACATGTTCCTCTGAAGTGATATCGTTTCTCCCTTGTTTGGAACAACTTTTGGATATGAGAGACAAAATAAGAAAAAAAAAATCCAGAAAATCACATTGAAGGATTTTTAATGAATTAATTGGTAAATTCCTCAGTAAAATAAGTATTTGGTCAATAACAAAAGTTCATCTCAGTACTTTGTTATATACCCCTTGTTGGCAATGACAGAGGTCAAACCTTTTCTGTAAGTTTTCACAAGGTTTTCACACACTGTTGCTGTTATTTTGGCCCATTCCTCCATGCAGGTCTCCTCTAGAGCAGTGATGTTTTGGGGCTGTGACACCGCCCGGGCAATGAAGGAGTGGCTTCATTTTTTTTTTTTTTATTTTTTTTTTTTTTCAAGATGGCGACCGGGATGGTCACACTTTTTCAACGCTGAGACAAAGTCGCTGATTTCTTCCCATTAAAAGAACCTAATCAACAGCGATCGGCGCTCGTGACGGACCCCACGGGCTGAATTTCCACCCCCGTCAGAATCCCGTCGGAATGCCCCTTTAATCGGGTAGAACCGCTGCGCTCTATCTGAAGCTTCTGCCAAGCTAATACTGGTTAGCTTAACACTAGCCCCTGTGCGTCACCTAACTCCGACACGAAGCGGCTCAGTCCCCGGTGAGGGCTTACCGGACGAACCTACCGAGGCGGCGATTGGGAGCTCGAGCGCGGCGTTGGTGAGAGACGGGGGCCACCTGGATTCAGCAGGACAGTGGCCTGAATCGGAGCCCAATTTGCGAGGCCCAGCCGAGGAACTACCAGACTGACGGCGGTCGGTGACGGGGCCTAGCGGAAGAGCCACCCAGCCAGACGACAGCGAGCGACAGTGATCGGCCACCGATCGGCGGAGGTGATCGGTAGATTAGAGCTACGCCGGCGGAGTGCGACATAACTGGCGGTGACGGGGCCCAGCGGAGGAGCCACCCAGCCAGACGGCGACGAGTGGCTGTGATCGGTGGATTCCGGCTGCGCCGGCGGTGTGCGACATAACTGGCCAGGTAGACGGAGGCAGGCGCCGGCGATAGCCTAGCCGGATTCTCTGTTTATTTCTATCCACAGGTCAGTAAAATGCCACCCAAAAAAGAGGAAATGGAAGAAATTAAAAAATCTCTGAACTTTGTGTTAGAATGGCCAAAATGACTAACCAACAGGCCAAAATAATAAACCTAATACAAGAGGTACAAGCCCTACATTCAATAATAAAAGAAAAAGACCAAAAAATTATGGACCTGGAGCAACACGGGCGTCTTTTGGAGCAACGCATCGAGGATCTTGAACAAGGTTCTCGCATTGATGACCTAGTTATAAGTGGACTAGACATCAGATATCAGTCGTACGCCCATGCCGCTACAGGACTGAGTGGTGAACATGCTTCCATAAGTGAATCAATGTCCCTAGAAAACCAAGTGCTTCAGTTCCTTTATGGTAAAGACATTAAGGTAGAAGCCAATGCGATCTCAGCCTGTTATGCTTTACCGAAGAAAGATAACAAAACAAAGAAATCAATTGTGATGCGCTTTGTGAACAGGAGGGTGAAAAATGACATACTGAGGCAGGCCAAAAAACTAAAGGAAACTCAAGTTTACCTAAATGAACACCTGACAAAAAAAAAACGCTGAATTAGCACGGCAGGCACGGATGCTAAAAAACAAAATAGGATACAGTCAACCTGGACAAGAAATTGTAGAATTTGGATTAAACTAAATGGAACACCTGAGCAAGCAAAAAGTATAATGATCAGAGATGCTACTGACTTAGATAAATACAAATGAACACTGACTATGAAACACAGAGTGAGGAAACTCAAACTCTAAAAATATGCCACTATGCTGAACATAAACCACAAGAGATGGAGAATGATATTGATCCTGATAACCACTTTTTCAATAATATTCATAACCACTGTGAATATTACACTGAAAAGCAATTCAAAAGTCAAGTGCAATTAGATGGTAAACTGTCAATAATACACTTCAATAGCAGAAGTCTTAACAAAAACTTCTCACAGATTCAGGACTATTTAAAACAGCTAAACAGAAAATTCACAGCCATTGCAGTCTCGGAAACCTGGCTTAATGAAGACCAGGCTCCCCTGATGGCAATAGAGGGATATCAGATGTTTAACATTAACAGATCTCAAAAAAAGGGTGGTGGTGTTGCACTGTATATTGATGACCTATATAGATGTAAGTTTGTAAATGAAATGTCCTCAGCACTACCAGGGATTTTGGAATGTGTTACTGTTGAGATTGACCAAGATAAAACAAAAAATCTAATCATAAGCTGCATATACAGAACGCCGGGAACTTGCATTGAGACATTCAGAGATAAATTAGTCGAGCTGTACAATAATATTACTAGTAAGAAAATGGTAGCAATTTGTGGAGATTTCAATATTGATTTACTGAATCCACACCAACAAAATGTAGTTACAGAGTTCATGAACTCTATGTACAGCATGAGTCTATATCCCACAATAACACATCCCAGTAGAATCACAGCTCACTCTGCTACACTTATTGACAACCTGTTTGTCAATGTTCTCGATAAGAAAATAGAAAGTGGATTATTGATAAATGATGTAAGCGACCACTTGCCAATCTTTGCACTTATCCATGGCCACACGAGGCCCAACCCAGAAAAAATCTCAAAATCGTTCAGACACAAATCACCAAACGCAATCAGTTCTTTTAAAGAGGACTTGCTGAAGCAAGACTGGACAGAAGTCTATGTATCAGATGTAAATGAAGCCTATGACACATTTATAAACATTGTAACCACTCTTTATGAAAAAAACTGCCCATTAGTTAAAAAAAAGCTTAAACACAAATTTGCTGACAAACCATGGCTAACCAAAGGACTACAAAAGGCGTGTAAAAAGAAAAATTTATTATATAAAGCTTTCATAAAGAAAAGGACAAAAGAAGCAGAGCAACGGTATAAAACATACAAAAATAAGTTAACATATATAATAAGATGCAGTAAAAGAGACTATTACAGTAAAGAACTGGAAAAAAATAAAGACAATATTAAAAATACATGGACAATAATCAACAGTATCCTTGGAAATAAAAGCAGAAATACTAGCTACCCAACTAATATTCCAAAAAATAATAAATCGACTCCGAATGTGAATATAGCTTCACCTGCAGATGAATTTAATAATTTTTTTGTTAACATTGGACCTAAACTGGCCCGAGAAATACCCACTACGGCGCCTACAGGTGGTACAATATGCAATAACACTGCTGTAAAAGACACCATCTTCATAAAGAACACAGATGAAAGAGAGGTCATTGAAATTGTTAAATCGTTCAAAAGTAAAACATCTACTGACTGCGATGGTATTGACATGCTACTAGTCAAAACTGTTATCGAATGCATAGTGAAACCACTGACGTATATCTGTAACCTGTCTCTCCAATCAGGTATATTTCCCAATGCAATGAAAATAGCTAAAGTAATTCCGATTTACAAGACAGGCGACAGAGGGGAACTCTCCAACTACAGACCAATTTCACTATTACCGCAATTTTCCAAGATACTTGAAAAAATATTCTATGAGAGAATTGACAACTTCATACTGAAGAATGATTTATTGTGTGAGCAGCAATATGGGTTCAGACACAAAAGGACAACAGCATATGCCTTAATGGAATTTACAGAAAAAATATCAACAGCCATTGAAAATAAAGAGTATTCAGTTGGAGTATTCCTGGATCTTAAAAAAGCATTTGATACAGTAGATCACAATCTATTATTAAAGAAACTACAAAATTGTGGTATTAGAGGGGTAGCACTGTCCTGGTTAAGTAGTTACTTAAAGAATAGATATCAGTTTGCATGTGTTAACAGCAAAAACTCAGAGTTACTGAAGGTCACCTGTGGAGTCCCACAGGGTTCAGTTTTGGGACCATTATTATTCAATATGTATATAAATGATATATGTAAAGTTTCAGAAAAAATGGACTTAATATTGTTTGCTGATGACACTAATCTGCTATGCAGTGGAAACAATTTGGAACAACTTCTGGATACACTCGGAAAGGAATTAGGAAAGCTGAAACTGTGGTTTGATTCAAACAAATTAACGCTCAATTTAAGCAAGACAAAATTTATAGTCTTTAACAACCATCACAACAACCCAGTACCCAAACTCAGTGTAAATGGTGTAGAGATTGAAAGGGTATCCGAAACTAAATTCCTTGGAGTAATAATTGATAACAAACTGTGTTGGAAGCCACATATTAATTATATAAAAGGTAAAGTATCCAAATCAATTGCAATATTACACAGAGTGAAAAATTTGCTGAATCAACCCACACTATACACCTTGTACCATTCATTAATACTCCCATACATGACATATTGTAATGAAGTATGGGGAAATACATATAAAACAAACATATATCCACTCTTTATGCTTCAAAAGAGAGCTATTAGAATAATCAACAAAGCAGCTTACAGGGAACCAACAAACCCACTTTTTCTTAAACAAAAAACTCTCAAGTTGAAAGATCTGATTGACTTTAAAACCGCAATAATAATGTTCAAAGTGAAGAATCTATCACTGCCCGCAAATATCCAAAAGTTGTTCCAAACAAGGGAGAAACGATATCACTTCAGAGGAACATGTATATTTCAAAAGCCTACAGTGAGAACAACCACCAAGCAACACTGTATTTCAGTGCAAGGAGTGAGATTATGGAACGATTTTGGACCTGAATTAAAATCATGTACAAAGCTTGGACAATTTAAACAAAAACTAAAGGAAGAAATACTCCAAACATATTTACAAGACGACATGTAAACTCACATAAGGATTGACATTTCCAGCCTGTGTTGTGTTGTAGCTTAGTTTTTTCGTTTTTTCTTTTTTTCTTTTTTTCTCTGACACTACGTCTTAGATTTGTTTTTGAATAGTAACCGCTTAACTTAGACTAGCTCAGTTTTCTTTTCTCTCAGTCACATTTTGTCTTAGCCTTGTTTTAAATTGTAATCGCTCTTGTCTTGTTTTCTCTTTTTTCTCCTTTGAATTCTTGGATGGAATATGGGTGGGCAATATAAGCTGCGGCTTCAGCCATCACCCATTTCGGATAACTCACGTGGAATTGTATAGTAGAAGGAGTCTTTGTCTAATTTGACCTTGTTGTTATATTATACAGTTTCTTTTAACCTGTAATGTACTATCCGAAATAAATAAAATTCATTCATTCATACACTGAAAAGAAACCGCCAACAGTGGTTGCGTGCTGAGTAATGGCGGTCGTGAAGATTCTTTTTTTTTTTTTTTCAAAAACTTTATTGAGAAGGTCGTGAAGATTCGGTAGAAGAGGAGGAGGAGAGGGGCGGTTACAACCTGACCAATCAGCGTCAGTTACGACCTGACCAATCAGCGGCGACCAGTCTGTTAATGTCACAACACAGCACAGCTCAGCACTGCTGTACCCTGCCCTGGAGCGGGGCTGAGAATCGCGGCTGTTAAACCGTGTTGGGGCTTGTGGAAAAGCGTACAAAGCGTGCTGAGCCGTCCCATGTCATGCTAAAGCGTGCTAGTGGAAAAGGCCCTAAAGGCTACATCAGAAACACACTACGCCGCCAGGGACTCAAATCCTGCAGTGCCAGACGTGTCCCCCTGCTTAAGCCAGTACATGTCCAGGCCCTTCTGAAGATTGCTAGAGAGCATTTGGATGATCCAGAAGAGGATTGGGAGAATGTCATATGGTCAGATGAAACCAAAATAGAACTTTTTGGTAAAAACTCAACTTGTCGTGTTTGGAGGAGAAAGAACACCATACCTACTGTGAAGCATGGGAGTGGAAACATCATACTTTGGGGCTGTTTTTCTGCAAAGGGATCAGGACAACTGATCCGTGTAAAGGAAAGAATGAATGGGGCCATGTATCGTGAGATTTTGAGTGAAAACCTCCTTCCACCAGCAAGGGCATTGAAGATGAAACGTGGCTGGGTCTTTCAGCATGACAGTGATCCCAAACACACTGCCGGGGCAACGAAGGAGTGGCTTCGTAAGAAGCATTTCAAGGTCCTGGAGTGGCCTAGCCAGTCTCCAGATCTCAACCCCATAGAAAATCTTTGGAGGGAGTTGAAAGTCTGTGTTGCCCAGCGACAGCCCCAAAACATCACTGCTCTAGAGGAGATCTGCATGGAGGAATGGGCCAAAATAACAGCAACAGTGTGTGAAAACCTTGTGAAAACTTACAGAAAAGGTTTGACCTCTGTCATTGCCAACAAGGGGTATATAACAAAGTACTGAGATGAACTTTTGTTATTGACCAAATACTTATTTTACTGAGGAATTTACCAATTAATTCATTAAAAATCCTTCAATGTGATTTTCTGGATTTTTTTTTCTTATTTTGTCTCTCATAGTTGAGGTATACCTATGATGAAAATTGGAGACCTCTCTCATCTTTTAAGTGGGAGAACGTGCGCAATTGGTGGCTGACTAAATACTTTTTTACCCCACTGTATGCTTGTTTGGGTTTAGTAGATCAGTGTTGAAATCACCACAAATAAACATAACTGTTTTGTTTATGTGAAATTTTCCTCCATCAAGTTATTAAAAATATCTATATTAGATCCTGGTGTTCTATAAATCCAACTTACTATGACATTTTTCTTTTTTTCCATGAATAATTTAATTGAAACACATTCTAGAACATTATCCACCACAACTTTTTTTTTCCAGTTTTGTAATTAAGATTGTCCACGAAAAAAGCCACACCTCTGCCATTATTTTCTCTCTAAATTAGCAGCTTTTTCCCTGTCAATTTGCAACTTTTTTCTCAAAAATGTACAACTTTATAAATATGCAACTTTTCTCAAAAAAATTTGCAAATTTTTCCCTGTAAATGTGCAACTTTATCTATAAATATGCAACTTTTCCCTGTAAGTTTGCACTTTTTTCCCTCCTGAATTTGTGATTTATTTAAAAAATTATTAATTTTCCTCATGATTGTCAGGTTGAACAACCCTAATTCAGTGTTTTTCATTTTTCCAGAGGATCAAATCCGGCTGACCCAGCGTCGGTGATCGGAGCAAGGAAGTGGGAAGCAAAACTGATCTCACAGTGGGTGGAGGCGGAGAGGAACAGACTGCAGAAAAAGTACAAAGACTGTCATAAAACTACAAAAAGACACTAAAATTAATCAGAGAATGATGTCACAGCTGTGGACAGACTGATTTTAAACACGTTTTTCTGGACAGGTGAATCGTGGCACCCCCCCCCCCCCCCGCATGTCCTCCATGTTTTAATGTAATAAAGTTAAACACAGGATGTTTGACTGAGCTGAAAACTGGGTCTGTACTCCCCCTGCTGGTGTAAACTGTTTTTTTTTTTTAATCACTGCCTGGCAAACACTTCAGAGCTCTTCAGTATTGTAAATGATCATATCTGGTATGACAGTAAAATGTTTCTTTATACTAATTATATTTTTAGGCATTTCTGGAATATTTGAAAGTAGAGAATACTGCATATTCTACTTTTAAATGTAGCTTTTTCTCTTTACTTTTGATTATTCTTTGCAAGATTTTTTTTTTCTCTTAAAGTGACACTACACCCAAAATCAAGTTGTTTTTCTTGTTAACATTTTTTTTATGACTTACAAAACACATCAAAAGCAAAATCACTCAAACGTCTCATATCTGGGGTTTTGCTGTAAAGATTCACTTAAGCCCCACCCCCTGAGAAAAGGTGAGTTGAGACGGAGTGTTTTTGGTGATGTAGTTATTCGTGGTGCTGGCACATGGGTCGTGTTGAGCCAATCAGGACTCTCTGACCAAACTAACGTTATCGTTCAAGCTAGTTAGCATTTTTTAACAACCTACTTTGAAAACTTGACCCAAACTAAGATGAGTTTTACCATTAAACTGCTTTTAAGGACTGATGCAGTTTCAGTCATTATCCTGGGCCACCGTGCACAGCTGGGCATGTCCTTCAACTGGTAAATCTTTATATCACAGGATTTATTCTGTTTAATGTAGCGCTAGCTACTGTTAGCCTTGTGGGTTGGGTCTAGTCAGATTCTGGCATTTGAAAGGTTTTGTTTGTAGAAAAAAGGGCATAAGATACCATTTTAGACAATGTACATTTGTTTTTATAGCAGATTTCCAGCCACCAGAGTGCATCTTTAAATTTTCAGGTTTCTCGTTTTTTACATTTTTTTCTTGTAACTTTTTCCCTTTAATTCAAAATAAATCTTGCAATTTTTAAATAAAAATTTCTAGTCAATTTACCACTAATATTTTGCAACTTTTTGGGTATTTTTACTGTAACTTATTTTACTTGATTTGTGACGTTTTGTCAGTTTGCCATTTCACTCCTAAATTTATATATATATATATACATATGTGTGTGTGTATATATATATATATACTATATATAATATATATATATACACTTAATGCAAACTTTTGTGTAAAGGTTTGGCTCTTTTGTAAACTTGCAACTTTGTTAAATTTGACCTTTCAATTTTTTTTAAAAAAATTTGATTTTTTTTTCTCCACAATTTTCCTCAGTTTTGCTTCTTGCAATTTTTTTTTTTTGCAAACTCTTTGTAATGTTTTATTCACCATAAATTTGAAAATAGTTATTTTTTCATTATTTGCTTTTTCTCGAGTTTTTCAAAACTTTCTCATTTTGATTATAAAATACCTCTGCAAACTTGTAACCTTTTTCTCATCAGTTTTTTCAAAACGTAGTCTTCCCATAAATTTTGCAACTTTTTCCCTCAAATTTGTTTCTTGTAAATTTACCATAAATTCCCATCCCTCCCATAAACTTTTGCAACCACCTCTAAATGTTCACCATTTTCTTGAAAAATGAGTCCAACAACACAACTGTTCAAATAAATCTCTGTAATTAAACAAAATTAAAGCCAGTTCAGCATTTATTTTTCATTGCCTGGCATCCACACATTATTTCTGGTGACATTATGAAATAAATACAAATATACAAATATAATAAACCCATCCACCCTGAACAGAGCCCTTAAACGGTTTAACATTCACACACAGAAATCAGCTTCATATCAGATTTATTACAGCAGATCTTCATTAGAAAAGTTCAAGTTAAAATACTTCATCTGAGTGTAACTGGCAACCTGCTGTAGGAGATGCTGTTTTACAAAAAAAAAAAAAATCAAATCTGACAAATACTTAAAAAAAAAAAAAAAAAAAGAGGCTTAAATAAGCCACAATTTGTTCTGACTGAAACATTTTTATAGCAGAAAAACATCCCAAACTAGCATGATAAAGTCAGAAAATTACAAGACAAAGGCTGCAAATTTGTGACAATTTAACGATTTTTTCTTCTAGTACATTTGGGACATCACTAAATTTTAAGTTGGATGTTTGTCTTTTCCCTTTTAAATGAACTCATTTTTATCTTGTAAAATTTCCTCATTATTTGGTAAATTTTGCTTATTTCCTTGTAAATTTGCTAACTAGTTGAGTACATTTGCAATTTCTTTCTTGCAAATTTACTTTCCCCCAAAAATAGATTTGCTAATTTGTCCTCAGAAACTTGCAAGTTTTTTTTTTTGTTTTTTTTTTCCTGGTAAATTTTCAAAAAAAAATTTTTTGCTATTGTTCTCATAGCTCTGCAGTTTTTTTCTTTATAATTTTTTTGAAAACTTTTCTTGTAATTTTGAAATTGTTTTCTTGTTTATAACTTCTACGACTGTTTCTCATTTCAAAATTTGTCTTCCTTTTTTCTTGGATTTTTTTTTTCTTAATTTGCAGAATTTGAAACCGTCGTTTCTAAATTTGCAGCTTTTTTCCTGTAAATTCTAAACTGTTCCACTGTATTTGTTGTACATTTGCTCCATTCATGTAAATTTGAGTTTATCTTTGACAGCATTGCAGCTTTTTTCTCATAAATTTGTGACGTGCCATTTTTGTGTATTTTTTTTAAATCATGTTAAATCCCCAAAGATGGAGTCTGATTTTTAGGAAAAGAACAAAAACCACTAAAATAAAAAGCCATTCAACCCCTATAACTGGTGTAAACAGATAAATTGTTCTGGGATGAAAACGTCTGATGTGAAGCGGCTGAAGGCGTCTTTGATTTACAACAAAAAGTCTAAAAATATCCATGACTTCAGTCTGAAAATGGTCAGACCCACATGGCTCAGATTCTTATCAAAACTCTGAAAACAGCTCAGCACAGATGATGGCTTTTCATTGCTTAAATTAAATCAGTGTATTTTTATCTGGTGGATTTAAGCTGAAAAAAATAATGACAGAACTTTATCAGCTGGATTTAAAAAAAGCACTTGAAGAGATTAAAGTGAATCAGAATTGGTCTGGGAGGAAAAACAATCAATGTAACAAACATCTGCAGAGATGGAACACAACAGCAAATTAATTATGCCACTTTTCTCTAGAAATTTTAGATATTTTGGTTCATAAATTTGCGACAATTTAAATGTAAAATTTTCCCTCATATTTGCAAATTTTTCTCATTTTCAAAATTTGGTAAAATTTCATAAATTTGCATTTTTTTCACCTTGTTAATTTGATTTTTTTTTCTTGTCTTGTAATTATGGAATTTTTTTAACTTGTATATTATTTTTCTCCAATTTTCTTTGCAATCTTGCAAAACTTGTCTTGTAAATTTTTGAACTCATCTTGTAAATTTGTAATTCTTCCCTCAAAAATTTTCTTACTTTTGTATTGTATATTAGCAAATTTACAATAAAAAAGCCCACATTATTTTTCTTATAAATCTGCTTACATTTGTCTCATAAAGTTGCATTTTCCCCTCAGAAATTTGCAAACATAGATTTCCTTGTAAATGTGTTAAATTTTGTTGTCTAAATTTGCTAACTTTTTCTCAAATTTCATTTTTTTTCCTTCTAACTTTGCATTTTTTCTTATAATTTTTAATCTTGTAAATATGAAACTTTTCTAATTTGCCATTTTCCTCAAACTCATTTTTTAACCAAGTTGCTTATTTTTCTTGTAAATTTGCACATTTTTGTTCTTGTAAATGTACATTTGCTAATATTTGTCTCATAAATTTTCAAATGTTTTTTCTTGTAAATTTGCTAATTTTTGTCTTGAAAAATTTCCTATTTTTTTGTAATTTTGAAAAAAGTCCTTGTATATTTACCATTTTCCCTCAAATTTGCTAATTTTTATCTGCAATCTTTCTAAATTTGTCTTGTAAATTTGCATTTTCTTCTCAGAAATTAGTACATTACATGAAAAAAGGCAAAATTCTCCTCATGAAGTTGCTTACTTTTGTAAATCTGCTGACAGTTATCATAAATTTGCAAAGTTTTTTCATCATAAATTTCCTCATCTTTCACGCAAATCTGTCAACTTTTGTAGCTTCGCCAATTTATTTCATTGTAAATTTTTTAATTTTCTCAATTTTTTTTCCTTGTAACTTTGCATTTTTCTTCTTGTAATTTTTATCTTAAATGTGAAACTAAATAAATGTATTTTTTTCCTCAAATTTAAATTATTTTTCACAGTTATTTTTTCTTGTAAATTTGCATTTTTCCCTTGCAAATGTTTTTATATTTGCTAAATTGGAAACACTAGTAAATGTGGGGAAAAATTCCTCGCAAATTTGTCAATATTTGTAAATTTTCTCAAACTATATTAGCAACGTTTTCCTCTTTAAATGCAATTTTCCTCAAATTAAAACTAAAAAAACTTTTGTAAACTACAAAAATTTACAAGGAAAATGTGAGAAAAAATTCCTTATAAATTTGCAGCTTTTTTCATACATTTGAGTATATATAAGGGGCGTGCCATATTGTATTGTTCACTATAATACCGGTATAAATTTTGATACCGGTGTAAAAATGAATATCGCGATATCATGTTACGCTGCCAACGGAAGTTATGTGCTACCATAGAAACAGGGAAAAAAAACCATGTCATGGGAAGCAGCGCTCCGTGCTTGGAACATCTTTGTCTGGTTGTGAGAAAGCAACTTTGTTTTAAGGCCGTTTCAGACTGCACTGCTGCCATCTTTAAAAAACAAACAAACAAAAAAACAGTGCAGCAATGCAGATAATCTTCCCACATTTTTTTCTGCATGTCAACAACACCGCTTCGGGGAAAAGTTTTGCTTCGCCCTGAAGTGGTGTTGCTGACATCCAAAGCGTTCAGAGGTTTATTTTTGTTCTGCTGCGGCTGCTCCAGCGTGATTTATTCAACCAATCGAAAGAAAAAATGGGACGGCAGTGGCTCAGGAGGTAGAGCAGGTTGTCTAATAACCCGATGGTTTGCGGTTCGAATCTCGCCCTCCCCAGATATCCTGCCGTTGTGTCCTTGGGCAAGACACTTTACCCACCTTGCCTCCTGTGTCCATGGCACAGGGTATGAATGTGTGTGAATGTTTGGTGGTGGCCGGAGAGGCCGTTGGCACGCATTGGCAGCCACATTTCCGTCAGCCTGCCCCAGGGCAGCTGTGGCTACAGTAGTAGCTTGCCACTACCATTGTCTGTCTGGAGTGAATGAATAATGTATCTACTTGTAAAGCGTCTTTGAGTGTCTATGATAAAGCGCTATATAAATCTGATGCATTATTATTATTATTAAAAAAAATGTGTTAACAGCTACTGGACTTGTCTGTGCACGGAGATTTCTAACGTAGGTAAACTGAGATAGAGAGAGACGGGAGGTCTTACCAGCAGAAGTGTCTTCAGAAACGACGTGTAGGCCAGCATGTATTCAATATGATAAAAATGATCAAATAATAATAGTTTTAAATAAGCCCACTCCCTCCCTGTTTTATTTAGACCCTCTTCCTGACCCAGTGAAATAACAGACTAAATTAATTTAATACGTTAAAATGATCAAAACCCCGTCATGATAAAGACAGAAGTAATGTGGTGAAAGCCTCTGTGGTTACATTATACTGCTGTTTAGGGTTTTCGTTTTTAATGTAATAAATAGGTTGTATTAACTATAGCTAAATTGCTCTAACATTCATAAAGCAATGTTTTCAGGACGATTCAGATGTTTTAAGAAAAATCTGCAGAATTTTCAAAACTACTACTACTATATGTAGTCTGCAGTACCAACTTTACTCTCAGCTGCTTGTTACCGTTCTCTCCTAAATTTGTTTCTCATTAAGTATCTTTTCATAAAGATACATTTTTTTTAAATTTTGAATGTTTTTGGTGACAAATTTGTGATGTTTTTCATGCAGAATTGTAACTTTTTACCTAAAGCCTCTTGCCTTGTGTTTTTACTCTGAAAAGGTGAAGAAATGAGAAGCAGCACCAGATTTAAATTAAGATCAGTCAATCAGTTGTTTTAATAATCATTAGATCAGTTGACTATTACAATCCAAATTTAAAATTTTCATCCCACCTGAAGGTTATAATTACATTCATAACTAGACTGATACCTGTTATTTTAAAATATTAACCTACTAAAACTGTGGTGGTTTCTGGTTTCCAACAACAGGGTGGCCTAGGATGAAGTCAAATTCCCGGCCTGAATTTTTGTCCCAGTCCACCCACCCACCCCTCAGTGTGCTTAAGATGTGGTGGTTTATATTTTCTGGTAATATTTGATACAGAATTTAAAAAAAAAAAAAAAACAGTTTTAAACACATTCTAAACTGCTCTTTATAAACTGGAGAAATAAGAGGAGTTGTTTTGTTTTTACTGAATATGTTAAACATGTTCAGTGTTTTAACATAATTAACGCTGGCCTGTGAAACTGTCCTTGATGAATTTAAAAGAAAAAAAATGTATGATATCACGAAGATTATCGTTATCGTGAAAATTCACAGAAATATCGTGATATCATTTTTAGGCCATATCGCCCACCCCTTATATATAAATTAAAGCCCTCTGGTTTTTAGCCAGAAGTACTACATGTGGCTCGGAGCCACAGGTTGCAGACCCGTTTCTTCACCAGACATGAGCCGTATTTTACAGGCTGTCAGAGGCAACATTAAAGGCACGACAGACGATGTGTGGAAGAAAGACGAGTTTGGTCTCAGCACAAGTTGATCCCTTCCACAGCCTGTGGGACACCATGTGGCGTACAGGGGCGGCGCCCAGCTCCGTTTCCCTGACCAGAGGCCACACAGCTACTGGAAGCAGTGAAAGCTACAGTGGGAGGTCAACTCTCTGGTGGCTCTGTGCGTTAATTCTCCTTCCCCCGTTCTATGATGGTCTCAGTACAAATCAAAGCAATACTGTTTTTAACTAGAAATCTAAAATAATAATAATATATTAATAATGACGGAGGAATGAGTGGCGCACAACCACAGCTCACCGTATTAACACAAAGCTCCAACTAGAAACAACTACTGATCTACACATTTACTGACAATTCTAGTACTCATTTATCCCACTTCAAAGAAAACACCTGAACACATCACCCCGAGGATGATGGGGGGAAAAAAAAAACATTCAGCTGATCGTTAAATTAAATCATCCAGTAATTAATCCTCCGCTGCTGCTGTCAGAAATAAAAGCCTCATGGTTTCTAATTGAATCTGCTGCTAGGCAACAGAATGGAATGGTCACGTGATTCAGAGGTCATGTGCCCCAAGAGGAAACCACGCTGCATTCAGGTCACCAAATAAAAAAAAATAAAAAAAGTGGCTGTGAAAAATCTGCATGAATCTCTATAAAATATATTTAACCTCAAAATGAAAACATGAAGGTTTACTGTAACTTTTAAACATTTTATCCACCTTATTCCTGGGGGCGCCGCTGTAGGAACGATTATGGGCGGAGCTTCTGGTTTCGGCTGACATAGTGTTAAATCAGTCAGCAAGAGTGGTGTAGTGGGGAATTTAAAATAGTGTTTTTAAAAGTTTTTCAAATTCATTTTAATCTTTAGTCCACACATGTGGTTTGCACTCAAGTGGCAGCTAATTTCAGCACTTGTAGTTTTTGTATTTTTTGAATGTTTTGGCGTATTTCTGGTACTTGCTGCTGGTGTTCATGGTTGTGCCACAGACTGATCAATGAAGGCTTCTTTATGGCTCTGACTAGATTCTACAGTTGGGTAAAAAAGTATTTAGTCAGCCACCAATTGTGCAAGTTCTCCCACTTAAAAGATGAGAGAGGTCTCCAATTTTCATCATAGGTATACCTCAACTATGAGACACAAAGTGAGAAAGAAAAAAAAAATCCAGAAAATCACATTGTCTGATTTTTAAAGAATTTATTTGCAAATTATGGTGGAAAATAAGTATTTGGTCAATAACAAAAGTTCATCTCAATACTTTGTTATATACCCCTTGTTGGCAATGACAGAGGTCAAACATTTTCTGTAAGTCTTCACAAGGTTTTCACACACTGTTGCTGGTATTTTGGCCCATTCCTCCATGCAGATCTCCTCTACAGCAGTCATGTTTTGGGGCTGTCGCTGGGCAACACAGACTTTCAACTCCAAAGATTTTCTGTGGGGTTGAGATCTGGAGACTGGCTAGGCCACTCCAGGACCTTGAAGTGCTTCTTACGAAGCCACTCCTTCGTTGCTCGGGCGGTGTGTTTGGGATCATTGTCATGCTGAAAGACCCAGCCACGTTTCATCTTCAATGCCCTTGCTGATGGAAGGAGGTTTTCACTCAAAATCTCACGATACATGGCCCCATTCATTCTTTCCTTTACACGGATCAGTCGTCCTGGTCCCTTTGCAGAAAAACAGTCCCAAAGCATGATGTTTCCACCCCCATGCTTCACAGTAGGTATGGTGTTCTTTGGATGCAACTCAGCATCCTTTCTCCTCCAAACACGACAAGTTGAGTTTTTACCAAAAAGATCTATTTTGGTTTCATCTGACCATATGACATTCTCCCAATCCTCTTCTGGATCATCCAAATGCTCTCTAGCAAACTTCAGACGGGCCTGGACATGTACTGGCTTAAGCAGGGGGACACGTCTGGCACTGCAGGATTTGAGTCCTTGGCAGCGTAGTGTGTTACTGATGGTAGCTTTTGTTACTTTGGTCCCAGCTCTCTGCAGGTCATTCACTAGGTCCCCCCGTGTGGTTGTGGGATTTTTACTCACCGTTCTCGTGATAATTTTGACCCCACGGGGTGAGATCTTGCGTGGAGCCCCAGATCGAGAGAGATTATCAGTGGTCTTGTATGTCTTCCATTTTCTAATAATTGCTCCCACAGTTGATTTCTTCACACCAAGCTGCTTACCTATTGCAGATTCAGTCTTCCCAGCCTGGTGCAGGTCTACAATTTTGTTTCTGGTGTCCTTTGACAGCTCTTTGGTCTTGGCCATAGTGGAGTTTGGAGTCTGACTGTTTGAGGTTGTGGACAGGTGTCGTTTATACTGATAACGAGTTTAAACAGGTGCCATTAATACAGGTAATGAGTGGAGGACAGAGGAGCCTCTTAAAGAAGAAGTTACAGGTCTGTGAGAGCCAGAAATCTTGCTTGTTTGTAGGTGACCAAATACTTTTTTCCACCATAATTTGCAAATAAATTCTTTAAAAATCAGACAATGTGATTTTCCGGATTTTTTTTTCTCATTTTGTCTCTCATAGTTGATGTATGCCTATGATGAAAATTGGAGACCTCTCTCATCTTTTAAGTTGGAGAACTTGCACAATTGGTGGCTGACTAAATACTTTTTTGCCCCACTGTACGTCTGCTCTCAAGTAAATCTCATTATGTCCAACACATTTTAACAAAATGCAGCTGACTTAACTGCAGTGGAGACATTGATATAGCTCAGCTTGTATTTGTTTACAGCGTTAGCATCTTAGCAGCGGTGCAAACAAACGGAGCTACAGTCTACCAGGCCACTTTTTAAGACTACCCTTAGTCGTGGGAAGTGCTATGATTATATTACTGTTTGAGGCGCAAAAGGCCGTGTTCCCGCATTTTTGATACCAAAATCATTGTTTTTTAAAAAGGAAAAGTATCTCATTTCAGTGACAACCACACGTTCTAAACTAGTACTGGAAGTTGCTACCATAATTCACGCAAGGCATCTTGGGGGCTAGGGAATAAGGTGGATTAAATGTGCAAAGAAAAATCTCACCGCTTTACAAGACAAAATACCAAGGATTAAAAAGTCCTCTAAAAATTTGTTATAAATGTTATTTTTCTCATGTTAGTGAGATTTCGCTCTTAAATTTGCAGCTTTCTTCTTGTAAATGTATGACTGCAACTTTTGTATCACAAAAAAGTCATAAATTTACAAGACTGGGAAAAAGGCACAAATTCATGAGTCTGGGGAAGAAGTTGCAATTTAAAAAATGGGGGGAAGTTACAAATTAAAAATAAATAGGATAAAAGTTGCAAAATTTAAAACAAAATAGGGGAAGTTGAAAATTTAAAAATTTGGTTAAAAAAACTGTAAATTCAAAGAAAGGTTAAAAGTGGCAAATTAAAAAAAATTGGTAAAAAAGTTGCAATTTTTTAAAAAAAAAGTTAAAAAGTCTGGGGATGAAGTTGCAAATTTAAAAAAACAAATTGGAAAAAGTTGCAGATTCAAAAAATTGGTAAAAAAAAAAAGTTGCAAATTCAAAACAAATGGGGGTGAAAAAAGTTGCAAATTTACAGAAACTGGTAAAAAAAAAAAAAAAAAGTTTCAAATTTATTGCTGGGATGGACAGACTACAGTGGAGGGTGTATCTGTCCCCCGGGTCTTCACTCTGACACCTGCGGTGTACAGATGATTCAGCCTGAGCAGAACCACGACTTACGCAGATCAGAGTGTGTGTGTGTGGGGGGGGGGGGATGACCTGAATGCAGCACAGTCTGGGGACTCGGGTCATGTGACCCGCCAGGACGCTCCAGCCCAGTTACTGGTGGGACAGACTGATGGCTGTTCTGGTACGAAGGCTAAAGCTCCACTCGGTTTCACTGTCATTTCCTGCATTTTTAATCTTCATTTTTGATGATCCAGTTCAAAACAAACTCATCTCCGTTTCCACTGACGACGTAGAACAAATTATTCATAAGGAAGACCACGACATCCTGAGCCAGCTGATCTGCCTGCTGCCATGGCGAAAGCACAGTAGCCATCTCCTCCAGAATCCGTTAATGCTACTGCTAACTCAGCTTCAGAAGCCGTTCCGCTGCAGACTAGAACGTCTGGTAACTCTGACTGCTGCTCAGGTGGATCCAGACGCTCAGTTTATCAGTTTTTATCCAGCAGGAGCCAGTCCTCGTCCCTCTACTTCGACTGAAGCTGAAGTTTGTTTTCCTCCTCCACCAATGAACAGAAACAACCACATGGAACTGTCGACAGACAGGAACTGTGATTTAATCGGGAAAAGAACCAAACCTGCGGCCTGAGTCCGAGTTCTGTTGGTGTCGGACCAACCCTGAGACGTCTGCGGTGGGGGGTGGAGGTCACTTTGGGGGGGACGGCCATATGGGCAGAGGGTGGGCTTCGGTGTTGAAGACGTAGTGGTCCAGGCTGATGAGGTCCGGGTCGTCTGAGAAGAGCAGGAACAGATACTTCAGCGTCTCTCCCAGGAAGAAGCTCTCCATCTTGTCCCGGGGACTGGGATAGTCCGGGTCACGGACGTTGTTGATGGAGGTGTAACCACCCGATGAAACCTGACAAGGAGGGAGGAGCAGAACAGATACGTTTCTGCACTTTTACATAAAACCATCAACAGTTTTAAGAAAATAACACAAATTACAGAAACAATCATCCATGTCAAACCAGAAATGTTCTCAGGCCGTCTCTCAGACCTTGGTGTACTTGTTGAAGTTCTGAAAGATCTCCCAGCCCCAGTCCCGGTACTTGTGGTCCTTGGTGAAGCGGTACAGGTAGAAGAGGCTCTCCACTGTCTCTGGACGAAGGAGGTTGTGTCTGTCCGCCAGCTGTCACCCGCCACAGGAGACGGGAGAAGTTAGTGTCTTCATGCATGTGTGGCGGTCTAGCTACGGTCACAGGGCCACATGTTATGGACCCCGGGACTGTGCAGTCATGTGTGTCTCGTCCTACCTTGACCTCGATGTCTCTGCTGCTGCCCTCGTGCGTGTTGAAGTGGACAATCTCTGGACTGAGGCCCGTCTCCATCTGCACGTACATCTGGTAGCAGGTCTCCATCAGAGCTTTGGCCAGGTCCATGTGGTCCGAGGGCAGGTCGTTGTGGGCCCCGAGGGCCAGGGTCCCCGGCAGGAAGCACACCAGGTGGTCCTTTAAGAGACAAAATAAGTATCCCAAACAGGGTTTAGCTCAGATGTTTTAGGTGACCATATTATAATTAACCAGACGGAAAGCACCACTTTTAAATCTCACTTTTTTGTTGTAAATCTGCAATTTTTCCTCATAAATTTGCAACTTTTTTTGGTAAATCTGCAACTTTCATCTTGTAAACTTGAAAACTTTTTCTTGCAACTTTTTTCCTCATACATTTAAATCGTTTTTCTCAAATTTGAGGAAAAAAGTTGCAAATTTACAATAAAAACACTGCAAATTTATCAATTTTTTCTCATAAATTTGCAACTTTTTTTGTAAATTCATTCATCTTCAACCACTTAATCCTTTGCGAGTGGCTCGGAAAGGGGGGGGAGGGATCCTAGCATCTTTGGGTGAGTTTTTCTTGCAAATTTGCAACATTTTTTTTCTTCATCAATTCTCTACTTTTTGTAATAAATCTGCATGGACGCTGATTTAATTTTTTATCCTGTGTAATTGATTATATTTCCTTTGTTCATCTAGATAATGGATCAGGTTTTAATGTTTTCGTTTTTAAGGGTTTGAACTCTTCTCTGTTCCAAATACTGGAGTCTCTGAACACAATCCTGCATCAGGCCCCGGCTACAATAATGCCTGTAGTGTCCCCCTCAAGCTTTACAGACATGTGACCAACCATTTTAGGGCTGAACTGCCCATGTGACACCTCTCCCACAAACGTGAGGCCGCTGGGTGAAGACTTCTGCAGCAGATTCTTCTTCACTCCTTCTATGGCCTGCAGGTAGTCCTCCAACAGCCTGAAACCACACAGAACCACACACACACACATGTGAATCTTAATTAAATGTAAATTTATGAGAAGAGCCTAAATGTGATCATGCTCATAATGCTGGTGTTGTCCGTGACTCACTGGTCCTCGGTCTTTCCTCCCTGGATCCACTGCTTCAGCAGGTATTCGTAGTAACTGTCGGCCCGGGCTCCCAGCGTGTAGACGCCCTGATGGGTGAACTGGCCACTGTTGGTGTTGATGAACATCGGCACCAGCCCATCCAGTTTACCGTCCAGTTTACCGTCCAGTTTGTGGACCTGCTTCATCACCTCGCCCACTGCAGCCTGTGGAGCAGAGGTCAGAGGTCACTCTGTCAAACTGCAGCAACAGTCCTGTAGTAGTTCCTATTTTTGTGCATTCCCACTCAGAATTCTAGTAGTAGTAGCTGGCCATGTTTTCCTCTGACAGGAGGAGTCAGGATTTTTCAGCCATCACTGGATGTCACACTAAATCTAGAAGAAGCCGCAGCTTATGCACAGCTGCCAACACCGGCTGTGCACGTCAACTGTGGGACACCATTAATATTTTCGTAATAAATTTGCAACTTTTTCCCTCAAATTTGCAGATTTTTCACCTGTAAATCTGCAACTTTTTTCCTAGTAAATTTGCAACTTATTTCCTCATACAGTTACACCTTTTCTCTTAAATTTTTAGAAAAAAGTTACAAATTTACAAAAAACACTGCAAATTTATAACTTTTTTAAAATAAATTTGCAGCTTTTTGACTCAAATTTGCAACTTTTTTTGTGTAAATTTGCTACTTTTTCCCCTCATAATTTGAATCTTTTTCATTCAAAAGAAAAAGAAATTGGTTGTTCTAAAATGTCCCTAGATATCTGTCTCCTATAGGCCCTCAGAGTAGAGGGTTAGTACTAGTGAAGCGCTTTGAGTGGTCTTTGAGACTAGAAAAGCGCTATAGAAGTACAGGTCCTTACCCTTATTCATGTTTTTAGAAAAAAAGTTGCAAATTTACAATAAAAACACTGCAAATTTATAACTTTTTTCTAACTTTTCAGCCCCCTTGTAAATCTGCAACTTTTTTCTTGTGAATTTTTTCCTCAAATCTGCAGCTTTACAGCTTCACTAGAACTCATGCAGTGGTAGCTGGAATGTGCAAACCTCCATTTTTTGACTTGAGGTGAGCCTCGCCACATCTCATGGCAACTCCCATTTGGCGCAGTGGGACATCAGTGATGTCATATTGCCAAGTAATACAAGGGTAATCAATACAAAGGTATCACGAGGAGGGCACTAGAAAAGCGGGTGGCAGTTTAAGGCTCTGGATCCTCCATGTGACGGCTGTGTCCTCCATGGTTTGGCTGATGGTGTGTCTCCAGTCTGATGAAGGTACCTGATACTGCGGGTCCTGGGTGAGGTGGCTGAGCTCCCTGAACTCCAGCTGGATGCTGGTCACTTCGGCCACGGTGCTGTCCGACGTCCAGCGGGGCGGGTGGGCCGTTCCTTTGCCGATGTTCACGTCAGAGTAGGGGATCTTCGACGGGGTGTTGAAGGCCGGCATCAGCCTGGAGCCGATGTCTTTCTGTCCAATTAAAACACAGATGCAGAATAAACAGAGCTGTGTTTGTTTTTCTGTGGGTGGAAACCTGAGCACACAAACTAAACCCACACAGGGACAACATGCAAACACCACACAAACATCAACCAACCAGTGGACTGGAAGTTCTGGGACGATGAACCTTCAAGCTAAACATTAATACTGGACTTTAGAATTTACACATGATCACTGGTTCTCTGTGACTTTGGGGGGGGGGGGGGGATCATAAATTTACAGGAAAAAAAAGGCAATAATTTACTAGAGGGGAAAAAAAACTACAAATTTGCAAGAAAAAGGTGCTAAATTAAAAAAGTCACAAATTGAGGTGAAAAAAGTCCAAAATTTACAAAAAAAATGACAAGCATTTATGAGGAAAAAAAAAATCACAAATTGCTGTGAAAAAGTCCAACATTTGCAGGAAAAAAGTCATAAATCTGCAAAGGAAAAAAGTCCCAAATTTAGAAAAAGTTATAAATTTGCAAGAAAAAAAAATCCAAACTTTACAGGAAAGACAATTTACAAGGGGGGGGGGGACACAAATTTGCAAGAAAAAGGTCCTAAATGTATTTTAAAAAAGTCACAAATTGATGTGAAAAACAATCCAAACTTTACAGGAAAAAAGACAAGCGTTTATGAGAAAAATTTACAAACTGCTGTGACAAAGTCCAGCATTTGCAGAGAAAAAGTCAAATTTGCTACGGAAAAAAAAAAGTCCCAAATTTAGAAGGAGAAAAGTTACAAATTTCTAATATCCTAAATTTAAGAGAAAAAGTCCCAAGTGGGGATGCAAGTTATCACTTAATTCATTAACTGTTAACTGATTCACCTTATCGATCGATTAACAAGTAATTGATAAGTGGCAATTTTCCTGAGAATCTGAATTTCTCTCGGTACAATACTGTCCATCTTTAACATATAAAAAGTGAATTACCGTTTTTGATATACTGAATAAAACATGAACATGATATTCCTCAGCGTTTTATTGTACCGTTTGCATTTTTTTACTCCAATGGCATTTTTTGTAGTTTAATAATTTTGTACTGTATAGTGTGTACTATGTGCTGCTACATGTCAGTAAATTACAAATGTCATCATTTTTAATTTATTTTAAAAACGATTACCAACATCATAAATTTATCTTTTTTTTAATTATATTATTTGACGGCCCCCCCCCCCCCGCAACCTGAAAAGGATTAAGCAGAAGAAGATGAATGAATGAATGAATTACTTGAGCCGCACCTGCCCGCTGCTCCTCGCCAAGCGCCGCCACCAGCAGGCCGGCTTCACCCCTCGCTGGTCCACAGTGGACTGCATCCTTGCCTTGAGTGTCCTGGCACAGCAACGGAGGGAGTATCGCCAGCCTCTTTATGCGGCTTACCTTGACCTCAAAGCTGCCTTTGAATCCTGAGACAGGAACGCCCTCTGGCAACTCCTCCATGGCATTGGAGTCCCGTCCAAGTACATCAACATTCTCCGTGATCTCTACTCCAACACCACATACAGGGTCCGCACTGAGGGTGACATGTGTGACCCTTTTGTCACCACCTGTGCAGTCCGGCAGGGATGCGTCGCCACCCCAAACCTTTTAAATGTTGCGGTTGACTACTGGGTCAAGAATGCAACAGAATGCTGCCCCAATCTTGGAGTTGACTTCCACTCCCACTTCAGAGACCTGTGCTACATGGTGATGTGGTGCTTTTCGCCATGCATACTGTATAGACATAATCGCTGAGGCACTGGAGCTGCTTGCAGAGGAAGCATCGCCCATGGGCCTCACCATCAGCTGGGCAAAGACAAAGATCCAGTCACTGTCAGACTTCTTGCCACCACCACAGGTCATCACCATCAAAAATGAGCCGGTTGAGACCGTCAATGACTTTGTCTACCTCGGATCTAAGATCACCAGGTCCTGCTCATCAGACCCAGAGATTATTTGCCGCCTGCAGCTGTCTCGCAGTGCTTTAGGCCATTTCCAGAGAGTCTGGCGGAGAGGGAAGATCCCCACGACCACAAAGTTGCAAATCTTTTAACACCTGTGTGATCCCCGTCCTCTTTTATGGGTCCGAGACCTGGACCCTCTCCACCACAACCACCCACCATCTGGATACATTCCATCGGACCTGCCTCCGTAACATCCTTGGCATCCAATGGTTCTACCACACTACAAACGATGAGGTCTACAGGAGGGCTGGCTATCCTATCCCCATCTCCACCGTCATCAGAAGAGGGAGGCTGCAGCTCCTCCGCCACATGGTTGGGCAAACTCCCACGAACCCTCAAGAATTCTCGAGAGGGTAAAGAGCTGGTCCGATGTGCCATGGCCAGGACAAAAACCACATTGCTCCTCCTGAATCCGAGGTTCGACCAAGGCCGGACTCTCCTCTCCAGTACCTTGGCATAGACCTTCCCAGGGAGGCTGAGGAGTGTGATCCCTCTAAAGTTGGAGCACACCCTCCGGTCCCCTTTTTTGAAGAGAGGAACCACCACCCCGGTTTGCCATGCCAAAGGCACTGCCCCTGACCTCCACGCAATGTTGCAGAGGCGTGTCAACCATGACAGCCCAACAACATCCAGGGCCTTGAGGTACTCGGGGCAAATCTCGTCCACCCCCGGGGCCCGGCCACCAAGGAGATTTTTAACCACCTTGGTGACCTCAGCCCCTGTGATAGGCGAGTCATCCCCCTCGTCCCCAAACCCTGCTTTCTCTGTGGAAGGCATATCAGTGGGATTGAGGAGATCCTTGAAGTATTCCTTCTACCGCCCGACGATATCCCCAGTCGAAGTCAACAGTGCCCCATCCGCACCATACACAGTGTGGACGGGGAGCTGCTTTCCCCTCCTGAGCCGCCGGACAGTTTGCCAGAATCTCTTCGAGGCCGACCGAAAGTCTTGTTCCATGGCCTCACCGAACTCCTCCTATACCCGGGTTTTTGCTTCAGCAACCACCCGAGCTGCACTCCGCTTGGCCTGCGGGTACACCTCAGCTGCTTCGGGAGTCCCACAAGCCAACCAAGCTTGATAGGACTCCTTCTTCAGCTTAATGGCCCCCCTCACCACTGGTGTCCACCACTTGGTTCGGGGGTTGCCACCACGAGATGCACCGACCACCTTGCGGCCGCAGCTCTGGGCCGCCGCTTCAACAACAGAGGTGGAGAACATGGCCCATTCAGACTCTATGTCTCCAGACTCCCTCGGAATGTGGTTGAAGTTCTTCCGGAGGTGGGAGTTGAAGACCACCCGGACAGGGGCCTCAGCCAGACGTTCCCAGCACACCCTCACTATACGTTTGGGTCTACCAGGTCTGAATGGCTTCCTTCCCTGCCATTGGATCCAACTGACCACCAGGTGGTGATCAGTTGACAGCTCTGCACCTCTCTTTACCCAGGTGTCCAAGACATACGGTCGCAGGTCTGATGACACAATAACAAAATCGATCATCGACCTGCGACCTAGGGTGTCCTGGTGCCAGGTGCACATATGGACACCCTTATGCTTGAACATAGTGTTCGTTATGGACAAACTGTGGTTAGCACAGAAGTCCAATAACTGAACACCACTCGGGTTCAGATCGGGCAGGCCGTTCCTCCCAATCACCCCCTCCAGGTTTCACTGCCGTTGCCCACGTGCGCATTGAAGTCCCCCAGTAGGACAATGGAGCAAGTTATATTACAAAAAATAACTTTCACGTTCTAATTTACTGAGCTACACTAGTAAACAACATGAAAATCAATTGTGAGGTGTGCCATCTGTTGCATGTTAAACATTATCACGGTACCCCGGCAATCCAGACAAACCCAGAGCGATCTGGGCTCCTCTGTTGTCCATTACCTCAGTGGTGACTTGAGTCCAGTCTGCTTTCCTGTCTTGCGACAAGTTGAAGGCAGGGATGGGTTTTTGTGTTCGTGTACTCTTCTTCTTTGCTCCGGTCAGTTTCTACGTTACATTAATTTGAAGCAGGTCGACCTTCAACCTCACGTGCTATTAGAACTTGTGGTGCTGAGGTGCTCCGATGTAACCCGGAAGGGCGAGGTTTTCCCCCCACTCTGCCCAGCGCATGCGCTCTGGGGGCTTGGCGTCTTCTGCTTTTTCGGTTGAAATGCAGCAGTAGGTGACCGTGTGCGCCCCCGCCTGGACGGCGACGCCACTACATTTCATAGAATAAGCTCCCATTGAAAAGGGTTGCTGAGTTATCAATAAGTGACTTTCACATCTCGGCTCGCACAAAGCATCATGGGAACGTGGCTACCAAGCATGCTCTATCGATACGTTTAATTTATGGAAAGTTTCTGATCTACGAGCATATTGTATGCATAGGGGTCTTCCTGGTTGTACCTGCAAACGCAAGGATGAACTAGTTAAGATAAGATAAGATAAGATAAGATAAGCCTTTATTAGTCCCACAAAGGGGAAATTCCAGGATTGCAACAGCACAGGGATAGCAACACTCAGAGCAACAATCAGAAGGCAAGAAAAAACAAGCAAGCAAGAGCAGCTAATATACATATGTACATATTACTATAAAATATATATATATACACACACACACACACACACAGACACACAGTGCAGAGCATTGTAGCTGGATGGAATAAATATATGAATATATGAACACACAGTGCAGAGCATTGTAGCTAGATGGAATAAATATGTAAATATATAAACACCCACAGTATGGAGCATTGCAGCTAGGTGGAATAAATATGCAAGTATATAAACACACACAGTGCGGAGCAATGTAGCTAGATGGAATAATATGTAGATATATAAAAACACAGTGCGGAGCATTGTAGCTAGATGGAATAAATATATAGATATATAAATATAAACACACCCAGTGCAGAGCATTGTAGCTAGATGGAATAAATATGTAAATATATAAACACACACAGTGCAGAGCATTGTTGCTAGGTGGGATGAAACAGCATAACCGTCTATTTAGTTATCCTACATGGTATGATTATGTGCCCATACATATTCTCACCCTCCATAGCGACCGGTATGTTCCTAGTTGTATGCCGGAGAGGACCATTGTGTAAGTCTATTGCATCTTTTGCATTAAAAAAAAAAAAAAAAAAAAAAAAACTATTAGTTTGTTACGTCTTTTAGTTGTGCTTGCATTTGCGGCCACCTTGCAGAAATTGGCCAAAATGGCCCACCTGTATGTACACTGACATAGCAGATTTGTTGTTGTCAAAGGACCAAGCACCCTTAACTTGCGAGACTCTGAAACGACTACAAAGAAGGTAAGCGAGTGGTTTGACAGTTAACTTTGGTTTTGTCATTTTGAGTAAATTTCACTACAAGGCATAGCCTGCTTACTTAGATCTATAGGTCGATACTACTATAGTTTAAGTACCACAAGTTTTCAGTGATTTGCAATTTTATTTTATACCAGCCTACTTATCAATGGCCTTAATTACATGTGTGTGTAGATCAAGCTTCATTACCAATATACAAAGAACTATATCCTAGATCCAGGCCTGGCTGTCCGTACCTACTACTTCAGGGTTTAGACTCGTGTCAATTAGGCTAGAACTTGAACAATACACGACACTGTTTAATTATGTTATAATATAGGCTTACTGCTTTAATCCAACAATTACAGCCGTCCAGATCCTTCAGCTCCGTGGGGAATGTATATAACGTGAATGGCGGCAGACATGTGCACACGCTGGTCCCTAAGTTATACGCATGTATGCTGCAAGTTTGCTTTTTCCACCGCTCTAGATGATACATGCCGTTCCACACTTCACTACGGCACAATGTGCACCTGGCATAACAGAGATTTAAAGCTTGAAGGAGACTTTAAACGGCAATTGTTCAGGTGTGACAGTACTGTCTCTATACAAAAGCAAGGCGGCTACTGGAATGTTTGGTAGTCATGAACTTTGAACCGGATGTTGGGTCGCATAGTCCGCACATGTGCACTCGTAAGGCGAAAGTCGCTTATTAATTGACAACTAATTTAATTTAGTCGACTAAATTCTTATGACAATTAATCAAAGGTCAATTAATCATTAACATCCCATTCAATCATTCATCCCATCATTAACGTCCCAACCTGAAGTGAAACAGAAATTCAATGGGGAAAACCACATATTTACAAGACAAAAGTCACACATTTATGCGAAAGTCATTTCAAATTTCTCCTCCCATTTAATGTTTGTAACGAGAGAAGACTGAGATGTGTGTCACTCATGCAGACATGTTCATCTGTAGGTGATGGAGTCTGTGTAGGAGGGAGCTAACGAGTTCATCTGGTGTTTACATGGTTGGACGGAGAAAAAGTTCAGTGGTGAGAACAGCTACAGGAGGTCAGATCTACATCTGTTAGGAAAATAAACACGTGTGTGAGTGTGTGCGTGTGTGTGTGTGTGAGCACTGACGGCTTTATCCAGGAAGATCTGCTCCCCGGTCAGGTGGTAGGTACTCAGCAGTCCTCCCAGGATCCTGATGGTGCTCTCAAACAGGTTCACGTCCACGTTCTTGTTGAAGGAGAGCTCTGAGGACACCCATGCCTTTGCTTCTTCAAACTCTGGAATGACAGGCGAACAAACCACGTTCAGAACATTTCGAACTAAACCATCAACCATTTGATATTTTGCTGAGCATCAAGCTAGAAGGTGGACAGTACCATTTGACCCGGCTGGGGCTTGAGCCCACAACCTCCCAGCTGTGGGGTGGATGCTCGACCACTAGGCCACCACTCTGGTTTTGGTGAGTTTACTTTTTTTAAATCCTGTAAAACTGAAACAATTTTTTGAGTAAATCTGTAATATTTTTCCTGGTAACAGATTTAAAAACAGTTTTTATCCGACCGCAATTACCTGTCTGAATTCTAGCAGAACATGAGGTTTGTAACTGTGAAATTGAGTGTGTGTGATATTTAAAAGTTAGTAATGTATATAATCTTTTTTAAGCTTCTTTTTACTTTTAATTCACTGATTGGTTTGCATTTTAATTTCGCTGTACTTGTTACAATGACAAATAAAGTCTATTCTATTCTAAATGTAAACTGTTTTTTCTAATATTTTTCCACATTGTTCTTGTACATTTATGGCTTTTTTTTCTTGTAAATTTGTAATACTATTTTCTCCTTGTATTTCCTTGTATTTTTTTAAATATATAAATTATGGAGTCCGCTGGAGTGATGGCCTAGTTGACAGAGCATCCGCCCCACAACGGGGAGGTTGGGGGTTCAAGTCCCGGCTGGGTCATACCAAAAACCATATAAAAATGGTACTGAAGTGTGGCCTGAAGTGTGGGCGGGGTTTAGCTCTGTGTGTGTGTGTGTCTGCAGGCAGCTGTACGGGTTTTTCCTGTGAACAAACGCTGCAAATATGACATTATAGGGTAGCTCCAAGTTAGAATCCTGTTCAATTATTCCCCCCATGGGGGGGGGGGGGGCTTCGGGGCAGGCACACAGTAACAGCACATTTACTGGATGCTGCAAATTCTTCTCCCCTTTAAACAGCACACCGTGTGTCCTGACCGCTGTAATATCTAAAATGTAAAGTTAATACCGACATGACTGGAGCAGAATTAGGGATGGGCATATTGATACTCAAGTATCAATACTTCGATACCAGCTGGTTGATACTTTATGGAGTCGATACTTTTTAAAATCTTGCGATACCACTATGTTAATACAAAACGTGCAATTTGTTTTCACTTCTGAGAGTTTTAGGCATTAAATTTATGTGTGAAAACTGGTGAAAAACCAGCCCAGGCATGCTGGCCGCCTGTCAGACTCTGCGCATGGCGCAGCCAAGCACTCCTGTGCAGAGCGAGCTCAGCAGCGTCGGGAGCGGCAGAAATGTGCCACCATTCATCCAATTCTATGGTGATGCCAAGCAGCATAAAATTAGAAAAATAAACAAAGTAAGCACTATTTAAGTTTGTAAAAAAAAAACAGTGTAAAAATAAATAATAAACTAAATGTTGCACTGTGAAAAAAAATTACACGTATATGAATGGTGAACCATTTCAGAAGTAAAAAAATACTTGAATCCAGTTGAGAATCTTCATCAAATTAAGAAAATGAATTAATTTTGCATTAATTTTAAGTCTTAATTATTTGTATTATAATTTTAAAAAGCCATTTTATTTTTATTTACTTTGCTCATTGTTCTATTTTATTATTATTTTATAAGCATTTCTTTCAAGTGTTTCAGGCCACCGGAGTGGTGGCCTAGTTGGTAGAGCATCCGCCCCACACCCGGGAGGCCAGGGTTCAAATCCCGGCCGGGTCATGCCGAAGACCATATAAAAGTGCAACTTCCTGCCGTCCAGCTTGGTGCTCAGCAATAAAGGAACAGAGGAGGGAAATTTGTGGCGGCGCCTTGCATGGCAGCGACCCCTCTGATTCTAGATGTGATTAACATTGTAGATAAGAGAAACGTAATTTTGTTCTACTGTACATGATTGGCTATTTGGAATGAATGACAATAAAGTTGGCTTTACCTTTTTTTTACCTTCATGTTCTTGACTTTTATTCATATTTCATATTGCCCTTGCAACAAAGTTGTTAATGAAACTGCAGTCATGTGATTTTGGGCAAAAAGTATTGGTCTCAGTATTGAAGAAAACGTCCCATAAATTAATCGTATGGAAAAGAAAAAATGGTATGGCCCATCCCTAAGCAGAATGGCCAGAGGACCCACAGTCCAGGAGAGAGGAGTCTGTGGTGGCTTCTCCTTCCTGTGTGGTACCGGTGCCGCTGGTACTAGCTGCAGTGTGTATTAGGGCCCAAGCAGCGCTCAGGGCTTCGCTTACGGATGCAAATTGAGTGGACCAGTTGCCGTGGGTTCTATTAGGGTTGCATTCAGCACTGAAGGAGGATTTGGCTGCCTCCCCAGCAGAGCTTGTTTTTTCCCAGCCGCTGTGGCTCCCTAGAGAATTTTTGCCAGACAACCCCGTGCCGAACACCGATCCATCCCCGCCTTCACTACATAGCGCAGAGGCAGGGACGGTACCCGGCCCACCAGTTTTCCCCACGCTTTCGTCCCAAGGACTTTGAAGGATGCGTCGTTCGTGTTTGTCAGGCACGATGCCCACCGGACCCCGTTGCGCCCACCCTACGACAGCCCATTCAGAGTATTAAAACCTGGGGATAAACATTTTGTGTTAGACTTGGGGGGATGCTGAGAAACAATCTGCATAGACAGGCTTAAGCCCACCTTCATATTAGCAGATGAGCAGGTGGTGTTGGCCTGAGCTCCTCGGCGTGGACGACCCCTCTGAGAACTCCCCAGGTAAATGACTCGTCAGCTCAGTCACAATGGCATGGTGAAGATGTGCCCCGCCCCCCCCAAACCCCATTGTTCCCCCACAGACGGACGTGCCCCCAGGAATGCCTCACCGGCACAGCAGCGCCTCAGAGCCGGCGACTCCCCGTTACAGCCGCTACGGACGTCGGCTGAAGCCCACAGGACATGAGGGTTAAGGCCCAGTCTGAGTTTTTTTTTTTTTTGGGGGGGGGGGGGGGGCTAGACATTATATTCTCCACTCAGATTGAATGGCATAGGAGGAGACGCTAAAAGGCTGTTAAACGGATATGCAGGGCAGACTGTGGTTTTCTCCATAGGACCGCATGAGAATGCGTCTTTTCCACCGGACTGCATAATAATGCGCCGACAGGCTAGGTGACAAAGGGGATTGTAATTGTTTATATGGTGATGTGTACCCCTCCAGGTCGCTAGGCGAGGATGTAAGGTATAAAAGGGAGATGCCAGCGATCTGGGTTAAGCTTCTTGTTGACTGATGGATAGAGAGAGAATAAAGTCTACTGTGATCCAGCTCACTGCCTCGCCTGCTCACTTCTCTCTCTACAACACATTTGTTTTACTGATTACACACAAGATATTGCATTTCATGGCATATGTTTCTAATATTGTGTTTTGCATTCAGTCCTCCGTATTTCACCAGCCATGTCTGCTGCCGTCCTTCTTGACCACAGGAGTGTGTGTCTTCTGATAGCGCTGTGACTTTTGCTGACCCCCCGTGGCATTTCCTGCACTCATGGAGCATTTGAGGCAGGATTCCCCATTTTCTTTTTCTTTTCATAGGGATGATAACGGTGTGATTGGGAGGGTCGATTACCCACGGGCCTTTTGCGGTTGTCGGTATCATGTCATGGGGTACTCGAACAATGTCAGTGTCTCAATAACTTGTCATGTGTCCTTGAGCATCAATTACAGCTTGACAATGACGTCTCGTGCTGTTCACAAGTCGACTTATTGTCTGCTGAGGCATGGCATTCCACTCTTCTTGAAGAGTGGCCCTCAGGTCATCGAGGTTGTGGGGTGCAGGGTTACGAGCTTCTACACGGCCACTCAACTGATCCCATAGGTTTTCTATGGGATTCAGGTCTGGTGAAAGTGCAGGCCACTCCATTTGAGGTACCCCAGCTTCAAGCAGCTGTTCTCTAATGATGCGACCTTGATGAGCTGGAGCACTGTCGTCCATGAAGATGAAATTAGGCCTGTGTTGTTCATGCAGGGGCGCAATGACTAGATTAATGATGTTATTCAAATAGCATCGGCTCGTCACTGTACCATTCACAAGGTGTAGGGCAGTTCTGTATTGACTAGACACACCTGCCCAGGCTGTAACATGGTGACAACAGTGGCTGATGTACAGCGCTCTCCTTGACATCTCCAACATCGTTGGCAGCCATCATTTCTGTTCATCATGAATCAACTTTCATCAGAGAACACCACTGAAGCCCACTGGTCCCTTGTCCAGCATAAATGCTCCCTGGCCCATGCAAGATGATGACGCCAGTGACTGGTGGTGTGGTCAGGTACCCTTGCAGGTCATCTAGCACACAGACCACACTGATGTAAAAAGTTTCAAATGGTCTGACGTGACACTTGGGTGCTTCTCACCTCCCTTAAATGTGCCTGGAGTTGAGCAGCACTCCTCATCCGGTTCTGCAGGGCACTGTTCACAATGAAGCGGTCATCAGTGTGGGATGTGGCTAAAGGACGTCCATTTCTATGCGTTACTGTGACTCTTCCAGTCTCTCTGCATCTCTGTTGCAATCTGCTGATGACACTCTGTGACACTCTTAAGCTCAGTGGCCACTTCCCTCTGAGAACATCCTGTTTGAAGCCTCGCGATGGTGAGGTACTGTTGATCAATTGTTAGGTGTTGTCTTGGTCTCATGACATCAGAGTGTGAACAGCATGATGAAGAGGACTGTTTAAACACCAATTCTAATTAAACCAGAAAATTTGTTGGTCGATTCATGGATCAAACACCTATTGTGAATTTTGCTGTTAAGCACATTGTTAGAGAACAGCAAGTTACACAAAAAGTATTGAAACACTGAACAGTTAGACATGTGCATTCAAAAGGTTAAAGAAGGTCAAATTAAGTTCCCCTGTAAAGGTTATTGTGCATTTTAGGTGCATCCTGAAATTTCACCCAAAACTAAAATATCCCTATCTTTTTGTGAGTAGTGTCATAATCATAGCAGTCTGACGGGGGCGACAATGACTGTTTCATTTAGGTCAGATCAGATTCTGCCACGCAGCTCTGTCCTTCGTCTTCCGCTGCCAGGAACTCCCAACCCTGTTAACCCTGGCGACGTCCGAGCCGGTATGAGTTGCTCTTTGACTGACCATTTCATGAAACTACTTGCAAAGTATTTGAGTACCGCTAGGTTTTACTGGACTGGCGGCACATTCTTGGCAGATAGAGGTATTATCAGTGGCAAGGACAAGCCAAGACAAACTGACTCCAGCATCTGTAGCAGTGATTGACCAGATGATAGGTTTGTTTATCTCTGCTCTTTGTGTAGTGCATGTCATGATGCACCAACTGGCAAAAGTCCACCACAGACCTTGCCACAGATGTGCTTACCTGCCAGGATGTCCAGTCTCACCCCGTGTAACTGGGAGTGGTCCACCACAGACCTGTGACAGATATTGTTTTTAGTTCTGCCAGGATGCTCAGTTTCACCCTCCGCACCCTTGGAAGGGCGGGGTTGCCGGTTGAGTTGCCGATGGCCCGACCCATGAGACAGGTGGTACCGGTTTTCATGGTTATCCGGTAGCAAGCAAACCAGTGCCTGACCTGACATGAGTAGTGTACATGTCGTGTGTAGTGTATATAATACAATTCCCTCATTAACTAATCATCCATTTACTGCCCGCTGCCCACCTTATATTTCTTATCTTTTATCTCATAAATGTGCAATTTTTCATGGTAAATTTGAGATAATTTTTGCTGTATTTTTGATACTTTTTACAATTAAATGTGAGACTTTTAGAAGTAATCTAAGACTTTTTTCAGGCAAATTTGAATCATTTGTCCAATAATAATAATAATAATAACAATATCTTCAATGAGCATTTTGTGGTAAGTTTAGACAATTTTTCAAGTAAATTTGAGACTTTTCTGTTAAATTGTCAAATACTTCTGCAGCTCGGATCGGTCTGAGGTGAGCGTACCCTCTTTGAGTCCCATGATCCACATGGTGTCCAGGGCGTCGATGAGGGTCAGACCCAGACCGAACCACTCGCTGTAGGACTTGGAGACGGGCCGCAGCTCGTCATGGCCCCAGGCGAAGTCTTTGTAACCCTTCCAGGCGTGTCTGAACGCCTCCCGCACAGCCTCCAACCACGCACCGTCTGAAATACACACGATATGCACATACACACACAAATGGCACAAGACATAGCAATGGTTAGCATTCTCAACACGGGGTCACTGGAGGCATGGTCCGGTCTAGGTTTCTGAAGGCTCTGGGCAAGACTGCATTTGGGGGGGGGGGGGGGGGGGGGATGAGCAAATTTACGAGAAAAAGTTGCATCTTTGCAAGAAAAAAAAAAAAGTCATAAAATTCTGAGAAAAAAAGTTGAAAATTTAGAAGCAAAAAAAAAACAACAAAAAAACAAACAAAAAAAATCCTCAAATTTCCAAGAAAAAAATGTGGAAATTTACAAAAAAAAAAGGCACAAATTTATCAGAAAAAATTACAAGATCATGAAAAAATTGAAAGTTTATGAGAAAAATGTGTAAATTTACCAAAAAAAGTTGCTAATTTAACAGGAAAAAAAAACTTAATTTCACAAGGATAAAAAGCCAGATATTTGAGGGGAAAATAGTGGAAATGTGCAGGAAAATAAATAGCAAGGTTCATAAGAAAAATGTGCAAATTGAAAAAAAGAAAATTTATAACAAAAAAATAATATTCAAATTTAAAAAGGCTGCAAATAAGTTGCAAAATAATGAGAAAAAATTGCAAGTTTGAGAAAAATGTGTAAATTTTCAAAAAAAGGTGCTAATATGAGAAAAAATTAAATAAATTCCTAACAAAAAACAAACAAATTTACAAAAAACCCTGCAAATTTATGATAAAAATTAGTACATTCATGAGAAAACATTGCATCTTTGCAAGAAAAATGTCACAAATTTCTGAGAAAAAGTTACAAACGTATGAAAAAAAAATCACAATTTATGACAAAAAAAATTTTAAAAAGCTGCAAATTTATGAGGAAAATATTTAAAAATAATGAGAAAAAATATGCAAGTTTGAGAAAAATTTATAAGTATACAAAAAGTTGCTAAATTATGAGGAAAAAAATTAATTCAACAGGAAAAAAAGTCAAATTTGAGTAAAAATAGTTAAAATATACAGAAAAATAAGTTCATAAAAAATGTGCAAATTTACAAAAAGACAGTAAATTTATGATAAAATTAACAAATTTGCAAGAAAAAGTTGCATCTTTGCAAGAAAAATGTCACAAAAAAGTTACAAATTTATGAAAAACGTCACCAATTTATGAGCAAAAAAACCTTTCAGATTTACAAGGAAAAAGTAGCATGTTTAAGAAAAAAGGAATTTTATGAGAAAAAGTTACAAATTTACAAGAAAAAAGTCAAAGTTATGACAAAAAAAGCTACACATGAGAAAAAAAGTTGCAAGTTTAGGAAAAAAATGCAATAAAAGCTGTTAATTTATGAACAAAAAAAATAATTTCACAAGGGAAAAAGTCATAACTTTGAGGAAAAATGTTTAAATGTACAGGAAAATAAACAGCAAGTTCAGAACAAAAAAGTAGCAAATTTATTAGAATTTCGGGGGTTCCCATCATCTAGAATTTGCATTTTCTGTTTTACAGGCAGGACCAAGCCTGACGGGAGGATTCCCCAACAAGTGACTGATGCATAAATTCATCATGAAGCCTCACTGATGTTCAACATGGACTTGGTTAAACATGAAAAATCAATCAACAATAAACCACCAGTGACACGTCAATCAACAGACCTGACTCTTTGACTTGCTGGTTGGCGGCTGAATCCTCTTTATGTCCGCCGTCCTTTTCTGTGGCCTGGTCAGTATCGATCACCGCGCCACGCCAGCTGGCAGGAAATGGTCACAAATCAAAGAAAACGACACAAACACAGTCAGGGTGAAAGTTTATCTGGTGGCTTTGACCAATAAAGGGGAAGAAAAAAACCCTCACTAATTGGAGAAAATAAAGTTGTTAATTTACATGAAAAATTTTCCCAATTTAACAGGAAAAAGTCAAATATATAGAAGACGAGGTTTTGAATTTACAAGAAATAATTACAAGTTTATTTATAAGGAAAAAAATTTGATTTTTATGGGGAAAAAATGTAATTTTAAAATTAGAATTAAGTGAAATAAATTGACATTTATAAACAAAATTACAAGAAAAATGCTGAAAACTTTCAAGAACATATCAGGAAAAAAATATTTACAAGAAAAAAAATGTTAAGTTATAAGTGACACATTGATCGGAAAAGTTTTATATTGAAGAAAAAACTCCTCCACTACCAACAGTTTATTCATATAACTCAGATGTTTTATTTTCATTTTTATCACTTTCAGGTTTCTGAATAATTTGTGAGCTTTTCACATAAATTTGGGACTTTTTAAACTGAAACTGATTTTTTTTTTTTTTTTTATCGTTTTGGCCAAAATCTCAAAAAAAAAAGAACAACCCACAAGTGGGTTCAGAACCATATGTTGAATACATGAATTAAAATAGTAATAAATAAATGCAATACACTAAGACACGCTTTAATAAACGTTTCTTAATGTAATTAGTCATTTAACTTTTAAATGAGACATGACTGTTCATGTTAATTATTATAAACAACACTAATCTGAGCGGTGGCCAGAATCCCACCTGATGACCCCCTCCTCTCCTCCGGCCGTTTCTGAAGCATTTCCTTTCTTCTGCAGACGGCTGATGAGGGCCGGTGGGCCTCGTTTATTCGACAATTTCCTCTGTGACAAATGGGAAACAAATTAAATCATCACTTCCTTCTCAAGACACCATCAGAATAAGGCACATTCAGGCTGTGTGTCCACTGAGTTTTGGGGGGGGGGGGGGGGGTTTGTCACTGGAGCGTTCTGAGCCTCTTTTTCAAACAAAGCCCTGTATGTATGTATCCTAGCAACACATTTTACTCTGAAACGCTTTACCAACTACACCAAACTGCATCAACCTGCCAAGAAAAAATGCAACCCCTCCATGCTTTTGTGTTCAAATATTGATCATGGTATCATTTTAGTCTGACTGACTGGTTAGAGAGGCATGCTGATGATGAGCAGTGAAATGTTGAACTTTTTTTTAAATTTTCAGAGCCAAGGGTGCAGAGCACATTAAACTCTGGACTACACAGAGGACTAGAAAAGCACTCAGAGAGCACATACCTCCATCAATGCTGCTTCAAGGTCCTTGGTGGAGGTATGCAGTCTCAGATCATCACCAAAATTTAATGGGCTCATCCTTGGCCCAAGGGCTACTGCTGGTGAAAATTTTCACCAAAATCCATCCAGTAGTTTTTGTGTAATCCTGCTACAGACAAACCACCCCGATTACATTACCTCCTTGGCGGAGGTAATAAGACGCTCCCAGTAGAGGAAAAAGGTGTTGAGTGGACACACAGCCTTAATGTGAAGGTTATACATATACAGTGGTGTGAAAAAGTGATTGCCCCCTAAACCTAATAACTGGTTGGGTCACCCTTAGCAGCAACAACTGCAATCAAGCATTTGCAATAACTGGCAATGAGTCTTTTACAACGCTGTGGAGGAATTCTGGCCCACTCATCTTTGCAGAATTGTTGAAATTTAGCCACTGGAGGGTTTTCCTGCATGAACCGCCTTTGTAAGGTCATGCCACAGCATCTCAATCGGATTCAGGTCAGGACTTTGACTAGGCCACTCCAAAGTCTTCATTTTGTTTTTCTTAAGCCATTCAGATTTTAACTTGCTGTGAAGCACTTTGTGATATATATCTGAAAAGTGCTATACAAATAAACTTTGCTTGCTTGTAGTGAGCCTTTTACAGCGCTGTGGAGCAATTTTGGCCCACTCATCGTTGCAGAATTGTTGTAATTCAGCCACATTGGAGGGTTTTCGAGCATGAACCGGCTTTTTAATGTCATGCCACAGCATCTCAATCAAATTCAAGTCAGGACTTTGACTAGGCAGCTCCAAAGTCTTCATTTTGTTTTTGTTAAGCCATTCAGAGGTGGACTTGCTAGTGCGTTTTGAATCGTTGTCCTGCTGCAGAACCCAAGTGCGCTTCAGCTTGAGGTCAGGAACAGATGGCCGGACATTCTCCTTCAGGATGTTTTGGTAGACAGCAGAATTCATGGTTCCATTTACCACAGCAAGTCTTCCAGGTCCTGAAGCAGCAAAACAGCCCCAGTCCATCACACTACCACCACCATATTTTACTGATGGTATGATGGTCCTTTTCTGAAATGCTGTGTTACTTTCACACCAGATGTAATGGGACACACACCTTCCAAAAAGTTCAACTTTTGTCTCGTCAGTCCACAGAGTATTTTCCCAAAAGCCTTGGGGATCATCAAGATGTTTTCTGGCAAAACTGAGATAAGCCTTTATGTACTTTTTGCTCAGCCGTGGTTTTCGTCTTGGAACTCTGCCATGCAGGCCATTTTTGCCCAGTCACTTTTTTATGGTGGAGTCAGGAACACTGATCTTAACTGAGGCAAGTGAGGCCTGCAGTTCTTTGGATGTTGTTGTGGGGTCTTTTGTGACCTCTTGGATGAGTTGCCGCTGCACTCTTGGGGTAATTTTGGTCAGCCGGCCACTCCTGGAAAGGTTCACCACGGTTCCATGTTTTTGCCATTTGTGGATAATGGCTCTCACTGTGGTTTGCTGGAGTCCCAAAGCTTCAGAAATGGCTTTATATCCTTTTCCAGACTGATAGATCTCAATTACTTTGTTTCTCATTTGTTCCTGAATTTCTTTGCATCACAGCATGATGTCTAGCTTTTGAGGATCTTTTGGTCCACTTCACTTTGTCAGACAGGTCCTATTTAAGTGATTTCTTGATTGAGAACAGGTGTGGCAGTAATCAGGCCTGGGTGTGGCTAGAGAAATTGAACTCAGCTTTCCAAAGATGTGATAAACCACAGTTAATTTATGGTTTAACAGGGAGGGCAATCACTTTTTCACACAGGGCCATGTAGGTTTGGATTTATTTATTTTTTTTTACCGTTAATAATAAACACCTTCATTTAAAAACTGCATTTTGTGTTTACTTGTGTTATCTTTGTCTAATATTTAAATTTGTTTGATGATCTGAAACATTTCAGTGTGACAAACATACAAAAAAAATGAGAAATCAGGAAGGGGGCAAACACTTTTTCACACCACTGTAAAAGCTGTAATCTGCTTCTATTCATCCATCCATCCATCCATCCATCCATCTTCTTCCGCTTAATCCTTTTTGGGTCACGGGGGGCTGGAGCCTATCCTAGCCTTGATCCGATGGAGGAGATAGGAGAGAGAAGGACGGTGGCTAAACTGTCATCTCTGCTGGAGTCCGAGTTCCACCCTATGCAGGACATACTGAATGCACTGAGGAGCTCATTTAGCAGCAGACTACATCATCCCAGGTGCACAACCGAGACGTTTCGTAGGTCCTTCCTACCAACGGCTGTCAGACTGTACAACCTAAGCAGGGCTGCTCGCAGAGATAGCAAAAAGACGTAACAAACTAATAGTTTTTTGAATGCAAAAGATGCAATAGACTTACACAATGGTCCCCTCCAGCATACAACTAGGAACATACCGGTCGCTATGGAGGGTGAGAATATGTATGGGCACATAATCATACCATGTAGGATAACTAAGTAGACGGTTATGCTGTTTCATTCCATCTAGCAACAATGCTCTGCACTGTGTGTGTTTATATATTTACATATTTATTCCATCTAGCTACAATGCTCAGCACTGTGTGTGTTTATATACTTGCATATTTATTCCACCTAGCTGCAATGCTCCGTACTGTGGGTGTTTATATATTTACATATTTATTCCATCTAGCTACAATGCTCTGCACTGTGTGTTCATATATTCATATATTTATTCCATCCAGCTACAATGCTCTGCACTGTGTGTCTGTGTGTGTGTGTATATATATATATTTTATAGTAATATGTACATATGTATATTAGCTGCTCTTGCTTGCTTGTTTTTTTTCTTGCCTTCTGATTGTTGCTCTGAGTGTTGCTATCCCTGTGCTGTTGCAATCCTGGAATTTCCCCGTTGTGGGACTAATAAAGGCTTATCTTATCTTATCCCAGCATCTTTGGGCGAGAGGCAGGGTCCACCCTGGACAGATTGCCAGTCCATCACAGGGCCAACACAGAGAGACAGACAACCATTCACTCTCACAGTCACACCTAAGGACAATTTAGAATCCCCAGTTTGATGCCAATTAACCTAACTTGCATGTTTTTGGCATGTGGGAGGAAACCGGAGAAATCCCGGAGTAAACCCACGCAGACACGGGGAGAACATGCCAACTACACACAGATCACTGTTGGTCGGGGGCTGGGATTGAACCCAGGATCCCCCGGCCAAGGGTGAGTGGCTGTGCTGCCGCAGTGCTAATCACTCCTCCACCGCGCTGCTGCTTCTATTCATGTGTCTCCATATTAAACAGTAGTATACATCATGAGCTGCACCTCAGAACAGCAGGGATAATGGACTGTTGGTAACCACGGCGACATTAAAACCTAATCTTTAAAGATTTCTACACGAATGCAGCATTCACAAATGAAGTTTATGAAAACTGACTTTTATACAGCAGCACCAGAAAAAAAGTGGCAAATTCATAAGAAAATAGTAAATTTATGAGGAAAAAAGGACAAATTCATGAGGTAAAGGTTGAAAGTTTACAAGAAAAACAAGGCAGATTTATAAGAAAAAAGTGGCAAATTTACATAAGAGCACCCCACACAGTACAGTATATACCCACCCATCGTCATTATAATTAGAACACTACGTACAACTGGAAAACTGATTTCAAATTCAAGATTCAATAACACATCTATGTAATAATAATAATAACTATGTAACTGCAAGGAGTTTAAACAAGGCAAATAATCTGCAAAGCGGAACAAATTCAGAGAACATATCAGAAAATCATTTATATGCACATCTTCAATACATGTACAAACACTGTGTGAAATGGAAAAGTCCCAACTTGAAAACTGTAGGAGTTAGACGACACATCATAATACATCCCATCTTCTGACAGCCATGTAGAAAATGGCAAAAATTAACAAGAAAAAAGACAAATGTACATAAAAGTGACAAATTTATGAGGAAAAAGTGTAAAAAAAAAAAAAAACATGAATACGTGTGGGTACCTGTGAGCTGAGTTCTGGCAGCGGTAGTTTGACGGGCTCAGGCAGCACGTGAGGGATGAAGGGCTTTGGGACGCCGTCATCGTCAGAGCTCCGACGTCCGTCTGTAAGGCCTCGACACAAACAACACAAACATGCAACGACGCTTAGCTTCAACGCTGCAGCAACGTCAGGCAGCGGCAACATCAGACTAAGAATGACAGGTGAGGATGGAGGTCTTTGGCTCTACGGGAACCCTGTGACTCTGATATAAGTCAAGTATTTAATTTACAAGAAAAAAAAAAGTAATTTAAATAGAAAAATGTTCCTAAAATGTTACCCAACAAATAATAAATAAATGTACCAGAAAAAAGGCTGACATCTGCAAGAACAAACTTCTGAAATCAACAAACATAAAATACAATCAAAACAAAGGCTCTGAAATAAAGGTTGAAGAGTCTCAAATTTATGAAAAAGGCCTCATATTTAATGGTAAAAAAGACTGAAATTAATGGGGGGAAAAAATCTCAAATTTATGAGAAAAATATGTCAAGATTACAGAAAAACTGACAATTTAAAAATGTCAATTAACAGGAAAAAGTAAAATTTATGGAAAAAAGTGTAAATAACGTAAATTTGATTCTTTTTACCTTTTAAATATGAATGAATATAAAAAATATATATAAAATTTGGAGGGATCTAAAATTTAGAAAATACACTCAAATTTACGGCACAAAACATCTTGGATTTATGGAAAAAAACATGTCACGATTAGCGGACAGAAAGCGTTACATTTTCTGGGGGGAAAGCTCTCAAATTTAAGAGAAATCAAATGTGTGACCAGCCATGGAAAAAGCAGGAAAGTCTCCCCAGGGGTCTTTTGAGTTATTTACAGATTCTAAGTGTGTAAATGAAGCCTAACACAGGGAAATCCAAAAAGCTTTGAAGACGACGCAGATGTTAGCACCTCTCAAACTACTTCTCTGACAAAATCAGGTTCAAAGGTTCCAAGGATTGCCTATTGACGACTATTTCAAATACAAAGTTTACAGTCTTAAAATCTCCCACACTGTTAATTGAAGCATGGAGTAGCTTCTTCATGATTTCAACTAGCATATTTTGCAAAAAAAAACGAAAATCACAAATTTAAAAAAAAAAAACAAAAAAACAGCATTTGTGTTTTTTAGGAATCACGTCAGGCCGACTTGTTGCTGGTTTACTCATGGCGGGTCACATTTGTTAGAAACAAAATGTCAAATGCGCAGAAAAAAGTTAACATTGATGGTTAAAAACAGCTCCATTTATTATAACACTGACAGGCTTTTTAGTTCTAATAACTCGGCTGTTTTTCCTTCATTTTAAGGCTCAGACATGTTTGCTGTGGGACTCAGCAGCCTCACCTCTGAGGTGTTCAGTGACCGTGGGAAAAACCGCGATTCCACAGATGAACAAGAGAACGAGGATGAAGAGGATGAGGCTCCGCTGCAGCCGGGAAAGCTGCTTCCATTTCTGAGGGACAGAAACAACGAGGACACAGTTTACACAACAAACCATCACCAACAACCCGTTTTAGCGACACTACATCATTCTAGAAATCATTTTAGCAAGAGAAATCAGTCAAATTTACAAAAATAAATCACAAGTAGAAACGTTTTAAAATAAATATTTAAAAAACCACAAAAAAAACCCAGAAAATTTTGTGAAGACATCGGCAAATTTACAAGAAAAAAATCAGGTTAAATTTATGAGTAAAACTGGAGATTTAAGGGGGGAAAAACAGTAAAATACAAAAAACAGGTAAAGAACAGGGTAATTATCAATGATAATTTGGAAGAGAAAAAGGGATTTAAAATGGAATAAAACTAAAAAAAAATGACAGGAACAAAAAAAAGGGAAAACAGTTAAATAGGTAAAATGGAAAGCAATAAAAAGGTAAAAATGTGGAAAACCAGTAAAAACATGCAATAAAGGGAGGAAAACAAGGAAAAAAAACACAAAGGGAAAAAATGGGGGAAACAGCAAAAACGGGGAAGTAAACAGGTAAAATAAAAAAACACAGTAAAACTTAAAATCAAAGTAAAAACATGGGAAAACGGTACAAACAATTAAGGGAAAAAAGAGGAAAAACAGTAAAAATAGGAAAAAGGAAGGAACAGGGTAAAGCTGGAAAAAAATGACAAAAGGTAAAAACAGGGAAAACAGTGAAAACACAATAAAGGGAAAAAACAAAGAAAAACAGTAAAAATGGGGGAAAAAATAAAAATGGAAAAACAAGGCAAGCACCGGGGGACAGGGTCAAAACAGGCTAACGAGTGGACAAAAAAAAACGGTATAAATATACAACAGTGCAATTTTTCTGTATTTTATCTTGTTTTTCTCCCTTATTTTATCTTTCTAAGAAGACATCTTTAAATTGCTGCATGTCCACCAAACCAGTTTTCTGTCGCTGAACCGCCCTGAATCTCTTTTTCACAACACTGGGAAAAAGTCTGCGTCCTGTATCCTAGCAACAGCTTGTCACTCACATCTCAGCACTTCTGCTTTTGCCACAGAGACTTTCTACTTATTTTTAACAGCATTATCAACAGTCTAAATAATGATGGACAGGAAATGCATTCTGGCATTGGCTGCAGCTCTGGATGCAAAATATGACGACACAGAAGAAAACAAGCGTGCGAGTACAGACAGCAACCAGTCACACAAACAGCTGGCAGAGGACCACCCACTTGTACCGGAGTTGCACTTTGATGATGCCCGTTTCAAGAAGTATTTTAGATTGACTAGGTTTAGGGCTGCAACGACTTGACCAGTCGACGGCAAAATGCGTCAACAATTCATTTAGTAGTCAACGTATCGTTAGTGAAATCATCGCGTGCATTCCACGGCATGCAGTGCCACACTAAACAATGTTTCACTGTAGCCAACTGAAGTAGCTCGGAGTGAGACATCACACTTTTCCCAACTCTTTGGAGCGCTGACAGAGCATGCACGCTAGTGACCGGGAACAGAGCAGGGGAAGCAGCACCATGGCGGAGGCTGAAGCGGAGCTCAGGCGAAACAAACGTTCCAAAGTTTGGGAACATTTTGTACGTGACTCAGCCAACAAAACTGTTCAGTGAAAGCTCTGTAAAGCGAGCCTTGCGTACCATGTTGCCACTATGGCGATGCACAAGCGTTTGAAGGGGAAAGATGTTTTGGAAGAGTCAGACGCCCCTCAGAAAGATAATTAACTCCCATGCTAGTAGCTAGCCTATTACTGAAGGTGCGTGTGTGAAGGATCACAACAGTTTAAAGAGTAATGTCATTTTGTCTGACAATTTCATTACAAAATTTATGCAGCGTAAAGAAGAGGACAGGGACCATGGATGGCTTTTTGCAGGAAAAGCAGACGTGTACCCCGCAACAAGCTACTGCTCTCACAGAGTCAATTCTCAACATGACGGTCAAAGGCATGAGGCCACTTTCCATGGCCGACGGGGAAGGATTTCAACAAATGATTCACCACCGGAGTGGTGGCTCAGTTGGTAGAGCATCCGCCCCACACCCGGGAGGCAGGGGTTCAAATCCCGGCCGGGTCATGCCCAAGACCATATAAAAGTGGAACTTCCTGCCATCCAGCTTGGTGCTCAGCAATAAATAGAATGGAGGAGGGAACTCTGTGGCGGCGCCTTGCATGGCAGCGGCCCTCTGATTCTGCACTTGGGGTGTGTGTGATTGACACTGTAGATAGGTAAAACACAATCTCGTTCTGCTGTACATGATTGGTTGTACGGTTGAATGACAATAAGGGTGATTTTAATTAATTTAATTAATTAACCAGCTCAACCCTGAATATACGCTGCATCCAGAACCCATTTCACCCACTTGATGGAGAAGAAATATGAGACAATCTGCACACATGCGCGCTCACACACACAAATTTAACAAATGTTATGCATTGTTTGTTATGCACAAAATGCACTTTAAGAAAAAAATATTTATTTTATTGCCGATTGCAGTTCTTGTTCTTCTTGTTCACCAAATGCTCAATTTTTTTAAAGGAAAATGTTTTGTTTTTCACAATAAAAAGAAGTAAGAGCAACTGGTTTTCTTGTGTGCAGTTCTTAATGACTAGTCGACTAGTCGTTACAATAGTTGGCAATGATTTTTTGTCAATTTAAATGATAATTTTCTGCGTAAATAATGGTGTCGGTTGCTGTCTAACTGTTAAGGCAAGGGTCACCAACCTTTTTGAAACTGGGAGCTACTTCAAGCGTACTGAGTACTACGAACGGCTACCAGTTTGATACACACTTACAAAAAAAAAGTTGCACCATTTAAATTTACATTGTTATTAATGATTACTGATATTCATTGATGAGAAGACACTGATCACATTAATAAATTCCTGTAATAATTAAAATGATTTAACAAGCTAGGAAACAGATACAAACAGTGCAGCACTTTTTCCCCCCTCTGTAACTGCACAGATAAAATGCTCATTATGGCTTTAAATGCATTTACAGCTCTTATGTTAGCATCAAGCTTGGGATCAGTCCGCCAAGGTCTCCGCCTTTGACCGCCACCTAATCCACATAGCACCGGACCCCCATGATCCCTCCTGCAGGTGGTGGACCCACTGGAGGGCGGACCCATGTAACTCCTTCGGGCTGAGCCCGGCCGGGTCCCATGGGTGGAAACCCGGCCACCAGACGCTAGCCTTCGAGCCCCTCCCCCAGGCCTGGCTCCAGGGTTGGGCCCCGGTAACCCCATACCGGGCGGGGTACACTGAATCCTTGATATACAATTTATCATGAGAGTCTGTTGGATCGTTCTTAGTCTGGCCCTTCACCCAGGACCAGTTTGTCTTGGGAGACCCTATCAGAGGCAAATTGCCCCCGGACAACATAGCTCCTGGGATCACTGGGGCACGCAAACCCCCCCACCACGATAAGGTGACGATCCATGAGGAGGCCTTCCCAGCCTCCCTGGGAAGGTCTATGCCAAGGTACTGGAGAGGAGAGTCCGGCCGTTGGTCGAACCTCGGATTCAGGAGGAGCAATGTGGTTTTCGTCCTGGCCGTGGCACATCGGACCAGCTCTTTACCCTCTCGAGAATTCTTGAGGGTTCGTGGGAGTTTGCCCAACCAGTTTACATGTGTTTTGTGGACTTGGAGAAGGCATTTGACCGCGTCCCTCGTGGATTTTTGTGGGGGGTGCTTCGGGAGTATGGGGTATCGGGCTTGTTGTTACGAGCTATTCGGTCTCTGTACGACCGTTGTGAGAGTTTGGTTCGTATTGCCAACACTTGGTCGGAGTCATTCCCAGTGAGAGTTGGACTCCGCCAGGGCTGCCCTTTGTCACCGATCCTGTTCATAATTTTTATGGACAGGATTTCTAGGCGCAGCCAGGGAATGGAGGGTGTCATGCTTGGTGACCACAGGATCTCATCTCTGTTGTTTGCAGATGATGTTGTCCTGTTGGCTTCATCCAGCAATGACCTACAGCTCTTGCTGGGACGGTTTGCCGCTGAGTGTGAAGCGGCTGGGATGAGAATCAGCACCTCCAAGTCCGAGTCCATGGTCCTCAGTCGGAAAAAGGTGGATTGTCCTCTCCGGGTTGGGGACAGGCTCCTGCCCCAAGTGGAGGAGTTTAAGTATCTTGGGGTCTTGTTCACGAGTGAGGGGAAAATGGAGCGAGAGATCGACAGACGGATTGGAGCAGCAGCTGCAGTGATGCGGACGTTGTACCGGTCTGTTGTGGTGAAGAGGGAGCTTAGTTCTAAGACAAAGCTGTCGATTTACCAGTCAATCTACGTTCCTACTCTCACCTATGGTCACGAGCTTTGGGTAATGACCGAAAGAACGAGATCGCGGATACAAGCGGCTGAAATGAGCTTTCTCCGTAGGATTGCTGGGCTCACCCTCAGAGATAGGGTGAGGAGCTCAGTCATCCGGGAGAGGCTCAGAGTAGAACCGCTGCTCCTCCACATTGAAAGGAGTCAGTTGAGGTGGTATGGGCATCTGATTAGGATGCCTCCTGGACGCCTCCCACTTGAGGTGTTTCAGGTACGTCCCACTGGGAGGAGACCCCGGGGCAGACCCAGGACTCGGTGGAGAGACTATGTCTCCCAGCTGGTCTGGGAACGCCTTGGTATCCCCTCTGAAGAGCTGGAGCAGGTGGCTGGGGAGAGGGAAGTCTGGGCTTCTCTGCTTGAACTGCTGCCTCCGCGACCCGGACCTCCGGAAAAGCGGTAGAAGATGGATGGATGGATGGATGGATGGATGTTAGCATCAGTCTTGCCTTGGCCTTGCAGCTCACAGCTCAAAAGGTTTAGTTTCACAGTGATGTCCATTAAAAATGCAAGGTCAAGTATCCACTCAGGGTCGTCCAGCAGTGAGACGTCTTCGCTTTTGAATTTCATGAACTCTTTGATTTCACGTAAAAGTGACCAAAAACTCAACCCCTGCTCCGCCATGGGATTTCTGTGTGTAATAAAAGATCACCATGTTCAGCTGACAGATCCTCCAGTAGCACCTTGAATGTCCTGTGTTGTTTGGGTTTGGAGCGGATGTCGTTTATGATTTTCATGACCAGAGTCATCACATGCTCAGATCCAATCACTTCTGCACATATGGCCTGCTGTTGAGTGATGCAGTGGGAATGCAGGAATGGTGGGAAGACTGTGTCACCTTTACAGTGCGCTATGAAAAACCTGCATGTCAGCCGGTCATAGCAGGAGCCCGTCTATAGTCACTGATACCAGCTTTTCCAATGGTACCTTTTTCTCCACTAAAAACTTCTTCACCGCGTTATGGATTTCTACTCCCCTGGTTGTTTTAAGAGGCAGTAGTGTCAGGAGTTCTTGTTTTGTGGAGAAATCCTCAAACACCATCCGAATGAAGATCATCAGCTGCGCTGTGCTGCTGCTGTCCACGGACTCGTCGCACTGGATGCTGAACCACCGGCACTTTGCCAGATCCCAGTGCAGCTGCTCGGTCAAATTCTCAGACATTGCCAACTCTCTTCTAACCAGTGTATTTGCCCCCATTTGCACATCAGAGAGTGGAGATGACATCAGTTCCATTCTTTGTGTCTTAAATAGTGTTTGCAACTATCATCACTGCTTCTTTGACCGACACTCCCCCCCCCCCCGCCCCATCTGTAAAGGCCTTCTTCGGTTGTTTTTTGGGAATTTTTCAGTGGCCTTGTGAAAAAAGACTGCTGTTTGCCCAAAGTTGCTTTCAACTCATGGACTTTCTCTGCCACAGTGCGCTGCCCGGTGGGTAGTTAGCATGGTAGCTGTCATGACACGTACTGAAGTGTCTTTCGACGCTGTGTCACTTTACTGTTGCCACAGTCACCCCTGCAAATGAGAAACACATATTTTTCTTTCACCGTAGTAAAAAAGAACTTTTCTTCACATTCGCTATGAAAATGATAAGTTTTCTTTCTTTTTTCTGCCATGATTTTGGAGGTAGAATCTGCATTTAACTCCTCATCGTCGCGTCCCCCACTAGCTTATCTCACCAAATGCTGAAATGTGTCATGCGCACTATACTGACCTTTGAACCAGAGTAAATCAGAGTATATGAATATTGAACATTTTTATTTTTAATTGCTTTTATATTTTCATTTTAAAATTTAAATCACTGCAAGTGTGATTCAGAAATAACGGTAACACAATTTAAGACGAAGCTCATTGGTGACGAGTAGGGATGAGCTGATACCACTTTTTCAAGACCGATAACGATACTGTGACTTTGAATATTGGCCGATACCGTCTCTCTTACTTGTGCTTTTTTACCTTGTGCTACTGTGCACAAGGTAAAAAATGCTGTTGATCTGAAAATAAAAGAACTAACCCTTTAAGTTGTATTTTTGTCATCTATTATTATTCTCATAAGTATTCTCCTGGTGCTCAGTTTATTTAGTAGTTTATTCTCTGTCCATAGCTTTTAGGTTCGCTCTTATTTTGAAGTCATCCCTGTTCCATTTCATGTAGCCTTGTTAGTCCTTGTATAGTCCTGCTTCCAGTTCACCAGTTATAATTTGCTATTTATGTTTCTGTCACCTTCCTCTCATCAGCTGTAACTGTCCATCTAAAGGTAAGCCCACGTCATGTCTTCATTCCTGCTCCTCTGGGTTTTACTTTTACTTTCCTTCTTTTAGTTTCACTTTTAGCAGTATCCCACCAGTAAAACAGCAGCTGCTGCTGCACGACACACTTGCTTCTGCTCGGTTCTTGACAGAATTCAACATACTTTTCTGCTGCCGTGATACTTTTGCAAGTGTTTTATCAAGTTGGTGCTGGTACCACACAGCAACATGCTGAGGCCAGCCCCACAGACAGGCTCCAGTGACGTGACACTCGTTGCCTATGTTTACAGAAGCCGTGAGCAGCGCGGCTGAGAACAGGATGGTGCCTTCATTTTAATATCATCAATGTATCGGATGGGTAAATTACTTTTATTCCTTACCAGTACCGATCTGGCCATTTTGCCGGTCTCAAACCCGATACCGATACAGCGGATCGGATTGGCTCATCCCTAGTGACGAGTGCTGTTTTCGGAACAGGCTCACGGGTGACTCATGTGGTCCCTGTAGGCGACCTGGTGCCCGTGGGTGCCGTGTTGGTGACCCCTGCATTAAGGTATAAGGTTGTGAAAATAAATTAAAACACTACAAACACAGACACATAACTTAAGGGCCTTTTCCACTAGCACGCTTTAGCGCGACACGGGACGGCTCAGCACGCTTTGTACGCTTTTCCACAAGCCCCAACACGGTTTAACAGCCGCGATTCTCAGCCCCGCTCCAGGACAGGGTACAGCAGTGCTGAGCTGTGCCGTGTTGTGACGTTAACAGACTGGTCGCCGCTGATTGGTCAGGTCGTAACCGGCGGTGATTGGTCAGGTTGTAACCGCCCCTCTCCTCCTCCTCATCTACCAAATCTTCACAACCTTCTCAATAAAGTTTTTGAAAAAAAAAAAAAAAAAAAAAGAATCTTCATGACCGCCTTTACTCAGCACGCAACCACTGTTGGCGGTTCCTTTTCAGTGTATTGCTGTGCTATTTTCATTTATTCTCTATCAAAAATGGCTTCGCGTAATAAGGGTGTTCCATGGACCAATAAGGAGGTGCAGTGTCTGCTCACTGCATTGTCAGACGAACGTATTCAGCGCGAGTTAGACGGAGCTGCACGGAATGAAAAAATATACCGGGAGGTCTCGACATCGGAGTCCTTTAACGGTGAGTTTTAATTTTTTTTTTATTGTGCGTTTTTTCACAAATATATTCGGTAAGACGCTCAGTTTATTTATGCAATAAAAAAGCTGTTCATTTGTGGATGGATCGCTGCTTTATTGCAGCACACTGCGGACTAAAGCTTTTATTGTAATTATTCATGTGAACAATACGCTGAAATAAGCTTATGTATTCTTGTTAAAAACTATTGTCTTTTCTGTATATATTGCACTTTCGTGCTGTATTTTATTGTGTGCATTTTCCTTGTAGAATCATCCCACGCGTCCGCCGCGAGAGCCCGCACGGATTATTCAACCGAGCCTTCCTGAACCAGAGCTGGCAGAGACGGCTTCATTCTACCGAGCCTCAGCACTCAGTGGTCGGCGTGTATAAAATGTCGATTAACCTTCATGTTGTGTTGCAAAGTTTTTTTTAATTTTAATATTTTGTATATAATAAAATGGAATTGTTTTGGAAAGTGTGGTTTGTCTGTTATAACACTGAATTATAAAACAGTATAATTACATAGAAATTCCATTGCCTAGTCTGATCAAAATGATGCTGAGGGTCAACCATTGTAAAGGTAATGTAATTTTTAACTAGACCAAAAAAGAAATCTTTTTGTAAGCTTTCTGTTCTTTTTATTGAAATATCATAAAAAAATTAGCACCAAGTCAAAGGTACAAGTATATGTAAATTGAATGTTCTATCGGCATTCCAAATTCAGAGATTTACAATACTTTAGAAGGAGTGTAGCATCATCTAAACGGAAAATAATAATACTGTTGTTCCAAACGTTGACCTGAAGGTGAAAAACATGAATTTTTTTAATTCAGTACATCCAAAATGCCCTAGGATGTGGTGTTGGACAGTGTGCCACCGTCTCATTATTTAATACGAATAAAAACAAGTTTCAGCTCATTATTTCTAGGTCATTTGGCAGTTAATTCAAAACAAAAGTGACTTGTGTTGTTGCAGCTTAATTATGAGATAAAATTAATTGTGAGATAAAACCACAGAGCGAGCAAGGCAATAATCCTTGGATCCTCCATTTTTTGTCTCGTGTAAATAAGGACTCAGTCCGGTGCGTAACATCACGGGAGTGTGGCCCCGCCTCGCTGAGAATCTGCTGCTGCCCCGCTTCTAAAACCTCCTAACACAAACCATCACAGCACAAGCACAACACCGTGCTAATGGAGACAGAAGCATTCCGAGCCGTACTGAAGTGAATCGAGCCGTACCGAGGTGTGCTGGGCTAGTGGAAAACAGGCTTTACATCATCGTTTTCAAAGAACGCCCAGAGTGAAGTAACTAACAGTCCCGTGGATCAGCTGCAGCTAGAAAAGCACAATACATTTGTGTTGTTATTCTCCTCTTTGGATCCTTGTTTCATCGGTCAGAAACCAGAGTTGAGTTTTGAGAGGGAAACCACCGTAATCGTGTTTGGTGGTGTGTGATCTAGTTCTTTAAGTGTTTCACAAAACCTAAATATTACTATTTCATTATATGACGGCCAACAACTTTAATTACGTGGAAAATTATATTTTAAATTGACAAACATCAAATGTGTAACTTGTGGCAAAATTCAATCGGGATCAAAAGATAATTTCTGTCTTGCCATTCACTTCAGTGGACATTCTGTTTCTGATTTAAGGTCCCACATGTGGAAGGGGGCGTGACTACAGAGAACCATTTGCCCTTCTGAACTGAAACTTGTAAGAAATAGGACTGTGACAAAGGCACCAACGCCCACCTGGCATGCCGACAGAGGTGGACACATTCCTCCAAGTGTTTGCTTCCAAATTTTGATCCGTTTAGTGCCAGATCAAAGAGTAGCAGGTTGTCTGATACAGTGAGGATCAGGCTCTCTTCTACCATCATTAGAAGTGTTCTCTTCTTCCTGTACTGGCCTCCTGTGTCCCACCCTTTCTTAATTTTGATTGGCTGGTTAGAAAGGTTTGACATTGGTGAGCGCAGTGGTACTCTAAAAACTTGAACTTTCTTCAGCTTTCAGTGCCGTGAGCGCTGTGACAAAAAACAGTCACTGCTGAGACCGCTTTAGCACCAAGGGAGCTCAGCACTTTATATGCTGGACTGCAGAGAGGAAGAACAGAAAATAGTCACCCACAGCAGAAGAAAAATGTGTTTGGTGGACATGCAGCCTAACTGTGTCAACGTCTCAGATTTCTTTTTCAAAATGAAACAACCTTAGCGAGCAAGCTCACATACTCCACACGTTTGCATAACAGGGGCTGCTAATAAGAACTGTGATCAATATAAAATAAACTGGAAAAATGCCCCCCCCCAAAAAATGTAACCCCTCATGTCAGTCCAATTCGATCAGAAATGTAGAAGTTATAGTGGCGATAGGGCTGTGCGATATGACCAAAATGTCATAGTGTGGCCGACACACATTGTGGGCTCACGCTGCCACAGAGACAGAACTGAATGTGTATTGTGGAGTGTCACGTCTGCAAGGACTGAGGACTCAAATCTACAGGAGGTAACAAGGAAGTGTGAGATTTGTCTCTTTGTCCCACAGAAGACGCCCCGGAGGGTATTCCGGTTCATCAAGAAATGAGAGACAATGGTGAAGCTTCAAAGGGATGCTTTGTAACTGTATGTTGACTGAAGACACCATGTGACTTGAATTCTGATGCTGGAAATGTATAAAAGGGGGTTGAAGTATAATTCTTTCTCTTTCCTGCTTTGAGAATGCTAGGAGCTTGTGTTCTGTCAAATAAAGCTGGTTTATGACTGAAACTCAGCCTCGTTATTTGAGCATGCTCCTACAATATCACGATATAAGTAATCTTATTTGACGATAACTATATACTTATCACTAAAATCATGATATACATTTTCTGTAAATTCTATAGTTCATATATGATAACCAATAAAAAGACCATCTCTTGTTCTACATTTTAAATTTTACATACTGAAAAAAATCAACTGTACAAATTCATCCGTCATTAATTTTATGCACTTTTTTCCTTCTTAATTGTGCAGCGTTTGTTATAAAATTGTTTTTAACGTGCATTTGAGATGACTTCAACTTTACTCTTTATCGCTACTTGCCTAATTAAAAATTCTTAGAAACCAAGATACATTAAGAGTCAGTTTGTTCCTCTGAGTATGCGGCCGCTGTCACGCACTTTTGCAGCTTTAGTAATGTTTTCTCAGACGAAATTTGGAAACTCGGCAGTGATTTAAACCAGAATGATGGTCTGATACACTATGTTTCTGATTAGCGACAAGTTAACATCGTCATTTAGCATTTGCTGTCTTATAATTAGAGAGAGATGGTGTTAACATGACTTACCTCCAACTAAAACAAGGTTAGAGGACTATCCTCTCTGACACAGCACGGTGGGAAAAAGCCCAACCTCCCTGGCTGGCACAGAAGTAGCGGCAAAACATTAGCTTGCAGTTAGCTGCTGTGGCGCACCTGGCGCACTGCGGGGGAGAGGCAGGGCGGTGACAAGTAGAAACGGGTATGTCCCTTAAATCCCGATATAAATGATACAGTTTTATCTAAAACGGTAGACGGTTTTTATCGTGTCACTGATATATGGGCAGCGCGGTGGTGGAGTGGTTAGCACTGCGGCAACACAATAACTCACCCTTGGCCAGGGGATCCCAGGTTTGATCCCAGCCCCTGACCAACAGTAATCTGTGTGGAGTTTGCATGTTCTCCCCGTGTCTGCGTGGGCTTACTCCGGTTTCCTCCCACAGGCTAAAAACATGCAAGTTAGGTTAATTGGAGACTCTAAAAGTGGCCCTAGGTGTGAATATGTGTGTGAATGGTGAAAGGGTTGGGCGCCGCACTAGTGGCTGCCTCATCCACTCATGTGGATGCCCTGTAATTTGTGGGACTAACAAAGGAATCTAAATCTAAATCTAAATATATCGTCATATCGCACAGCCCTAAGTGGCGACATGTTGTCAAGCAAACGAGTGAATCAGAAACACTGTATAATAATAATAATGCCATCACTGAACCCACAACACCAACATTAGCTTGTTCCTGACCCCAAAGAGGACAAGAACACTGCAAGGAGGACCACCAGCTGACAGAACGTAGTAGTAGTAGTAGATTAGTTTATTTGACATAACACTGGGACCCCACCACCACCACAAACTGGTAGTGGGGACAGAGCGAGAACCCAGAGGACAGCAGAGACATGAGGACGGACCTACTCACCCTCCAGCAGGACTGCCTCCTCCACTGTTTACTGTTGTTGTAGCCTCCACTTCCTGGTTCATTAAAGCTGACAGACACATAGTCCTGTCTGGATGGCGGGTTCATGTCTGTCTCCGAGCCCTGGAGGAAGAAACATGCTAAAGGCTGGACAGGGGACAACTGGGTGGAGAAAATCCTGTCCCCATCAAATTAGGCAGAAAACAGATTTGAGGCTTAAAAAGAGGGTCAGACTGTAGAGGTAATGGCCCTCATTTATCAAACATAAGACTGACCATTTTAATGCAAACATCAGTTTTTATTAATCTGGACGTGTCGCTGGAGACACTAAAATCATACAGGTCTCAGCTGCATGCAAGTTTTAAAATTTGCAAATAAGTGGAGCGGAAAACCTGCAAATTTACTAAAACAAATTTGAAATTTTATGTATAAAGTCGCAAATTTATAAAGACAAAAACAGCAAATTAATGAGACCAAAGCTGGAAAATTACCCCCAAAATCTGAACATTTATATTAAAAAAGAAAAAAAGTCACAAATATTTGCGGGGTAAAAATTGCAAATTTGAAAGAGCGCTGCAAACTCACAAGAAAAAATTTTACACAAAAAACAAATTTATGAATACAAAAGTGGAAAAAATACCCAAAAAAGTAACATATCTACAAGGAAAGCTCAACGATTAACTGGGTAGATGTACATTTCTGATAAGACTGCTGTTTGTTCCATTTATTTCACTTTACGTTAAATCACAAAACAACCAACACAAGTTCACAGAACTGATGAGGATCTCACCAAATAAATGCAAGAAAACGGCTGTTATTTTTAAAATCACATCTAAAATACATTCCAGTTCTTAAATACATTCTAATACAATGCAGATTTTAAGATTAACACTCCTTTTTAAGTATAAGATCTTGATTTAGGATAAACCGTTATACTTTTTTTAATGATCCATGGACACGTAATAAGATAACGAGATCGCGGATACAAGCGGCTGAAATGAGCTTTCTCCGTAGGATTGCTGGACTCACCCTCAGAGATAGGGTGAGGAGCTCAGTCATCCGGGAGAGGCTCAGAGTAGAACCGCTGCTCCTCCACATTGAAAGGAGTCAGTTGAGGTGGTATGGGCATCTGATTAGGATGCCTCCTGGACGCCTCCCACTTGAGGTGTTTCAGGCACGTCCCACTGGGAGGAGACCCCGGGGCAGACCCAGGACTCGGTGGAGAGACTATGTCTCCCAGCTAGTCTGGGAACGCCTTGGTATCCCCTCTGAAGAGCTGGAGCAGGTGGCTGGGGAGAGGGAAGTCTGGGCTTCTCTGCTTGAACTGCTGCCTCCGCGACCCGGACCTCCGGAAAAGCGGTAGAAGATGGATGGATGGATGGATGGATGGACACGTAATAAAACGGTCAACTGGCTCAATCAACAGGCTTCCATACAAATGCACCTGTTACTTATTTAACTTTTACAGTCGATATTAAATGGGAAATAATGTACTAGAGTTACACAATAACGCTATTTTGCCTTTAAAACCAGTGACAAAATCCCTTGTAGCCTCTCCGCCGCAGCGACCCTTTCACCAGCGCGTCACCCACTCTACGTGACGCTTTGACGGGACAACGGACTACTAGACTACCGAGGCTTGGTCTGTGGCCTACAACTACCGGTAGTACTGACGGTAAACGGACAGGTATTCTCCCAGAGCGGCAGTAAGACAGCGTTATATTGCTAACTCAGATGTTTTAACGTGTCTAATTACATAATACTTACCTTTTAAATGAATAAATATCCAACCGTTATTCTTCCAGTAACGGCAGTCAGCGTGGCTCAAACAGCTTCAGGCGGTCTTCTCATGTTTACTTTCACCGATACAAAGCTGCCCGTGCGGTGGAGATGTTTTAATGCTAAATTTATAATATTAACGTTGCACAGACGATTTAAAAAAGGCTGCTGCCAACAACTTGGGTGTTTGTCAACGCAAAGTAAACAATATGATGAAACTCCCCTCACTGCCCAGTTCTCTGAAATAAATGGTCAGTGCTGCAGTTCACCAAATGACCGACGGGTGTCACCAAAACCACGATTACAAAAAAAAATGTCCCCCAGAGAACATCGGCTTGGTTTTTCACCCTAAGCTACAGCATTTTGATGGAAAACATATTTTGTGGTTGTCATTCAAGGCCTGGAATGACAACCACAAAACATTCAATTTATTTATACTAGTGCATACCCGCGCATGCCTGTAGAGGGGATGCATTGGAACAGAATTCTTGCCAGTTAAGTTGGTATAGCAACACACCACTAAGTAGCAATCACATGTGATGGCTTACAGCAAAACATAAAAAGCACACAAAATATGCCCTACCATCTGGGGCTGTTTGTCCCTGCTTGTTACTTCTAATCCTGCCTGTCACTGTTCTGTGTTATGTTGCTTACCTGTGTCTATATACAGTATACTGTATGTCTTGTAGGGAGTCATGTGCTCTGTCTATGTGCTGTCATCATATAGACATCATCTGGTGGGTCTTCTTCTTCGTTCAGACCACTGAAGGGTCTCCTCCTGTCTCAGACAGCTGTGTTGTTCACAGTCATGCCTGCGGTGTACTGGTGGAACCTGAGGCATTTCATGTTCACGGCATCCTTTTGGACGTGCAGCAGTTCTCATTCTATTGCTCTCCATCTGGTGGGTCTTCTTCTTCTTCATTTAGACCACTGGTTGAGGGATAGGTACGTCGTAATTCCAGTTCATGGGCACAATCCTGAAAAAGTGGCTTTCGACCCTGTTCAGGAAGGCCCGCGCATGCCTGTAGAAACCAAGAAACCGGAGTGTAACGGATGCCAACTAGTACTGTTCGGCGTAGAACGTTAATAAACCTCCCTCCCAAAGCCTCATACAGTATCGGTAGCGCTGAGCTATCGGTCGGACCTTTAGCTCAGCGCGATCGTGCTGTGTCTCCCATGCTCGAACTGTGTTAGTTGACTGAGAGGTCGCGGGTTCGTGTCCCGTGTGGGGCGAACTGCGCAGGATGATCTCTGTCACACTGGTGCCGTGACCCGGATGGGAGTGAGGTTTAGGGGGGAGAGTGTAACGGATGCCAACTAGTACTGTTCGGCGTAGAACGTTAATAAACCTCCCTCCCAAAGCCTCATACAGTATCGGTAGCGCTGAGCTATCGGTTGGACCTTTAGCTCAGCGCGATCGTGCTGTGTCTCCCATGCTCGAACTGTGTTAGTTGACTGAGAGGTCGCGGGTTCGTGTCCCGTGTGGGGCGAACTGCGCAGGATGATCTCTGTCACAGGAGCACCCAGAGAAAATCTGCGCTTTGCTTGGCATTTTACAGATTTGTAGTGTAGACTGGCATTCGTCAAGGTTACACAGTTGCCGTCATGTAGGCATGGCGAGTCGTCCTATGATGCCTGAGTTCATAGGATGATGAGGCAGAGATCATAGGCCGCCCTATGATGTCCTAGAAACGTGTTTTAAAGTCTGTCGTACCCTATGCTGGTGAAGGGTGTCCTCCTGTCTCAGACAGGTGTGATGTACTGCTGAAACCTCAGGTGTTTCATCTTCATGGCATCTTTTCTGACGTGTGACAGTTGTTATTCTATTGCTCTCCATCTAGTGCGGGGGTGTCAAACTCATTCCATGGAGGGCCAAGACCCTGCAGGTTTTACTTCCACCCAGTCTCTTCAGCAGGTGTTTTCACTGATCAGCAATCAGTAGGAAGAAATTCAGAGAAATCACCTGTTGAAGACACTGGGTGGAGGTAAAACCTGCAGGGTCTTGGCCCTCCATGGAATGAGTTTGACACCTGTGATAGTGGGTCTTCTTCTTTGTTGAGACCACTGGTTGAGGGATAGGTGTGTCGTAATTCCAGTTCATGGACAGGACCATGAACTAGATCTGAGCAAAAACAGGCTTTCCGGCATGGACTCGCTGTATATGACATCATAAAGACATGAAGGCAGCCTTGATGTATATGACATCATAAAGAAATGTTGCCTGATGTCTGTCACTGTATATGACATCATAAAGACATGAAGGTAGGCTTGATGTATATGACATCATAAAGACGCATTTGTCTATGTGCCGTCATATAGGCATCGCGAGTCATCCTTGATGCCTGAGTTCATGGTCTATATTCAATTCAATTTCAATTCAGTTCAATTCAACTTTATTTATATAGCGCCATATCACAAAAGTCATCTCATAGCACTTTCAAATATAGGGGAAACCCCACAATTGCAGAAAGACCCCAGCAATCAGGCGATCCCCTGTGAGCAAGCGCTTGGTGACGGTGGAGAGGAAAAACTCCCTTTTAACAGGAAGAAACCTCTAGCAGAACCAGGCTCAGGGAGGGGCAGTCATCTGCTGCGACTGGCTGGGGAGTGCGGGGATAGAGAAGATGAAAAGAACAGACATGTAGAGAGCAAACATTAAAGTAGTGAAGCAATGTATGACATCATAAAGACACAGACTCTTTTTTTTTTTTTTTTTTTTTTTTTTTGTTACTTATTTGTACCCATAGGTAGATTTGGTTTGCAGTCTGGTGACAAGCCACTGGCTGCCGGTCGCTGCGTGCGCGAGCGCCCTAAACCTACATGTTTTTGGTATGCGGGAGGAAACCAGAGAAATCCCGGAGTAAACCCACGCAACACGGGGAGAACATGCAAACTCCACACAGCTCACTGTTGGTCGGGGGCTGGGATCAAACCCACGATGTCATGATCCCCGTGATCCCCCGGCCGAGGGTAAAACTGCGCTGCCACAGTGCTAAACCACTGCGCCACCGCGCATCATAGGACACATCTGGCATCATAGGACACATTTGTCTCTGTGTCCTATGATGCCTGAGTCCATAGGACGTCCTATGATATCCTATGAACGTGACAGACGTACAGACACACACACACACAGATTTCTTGCTTTTTTAGAGTGATAGCACCAAATCACAACACCAGGTTATCTCATGGTACTTTACAGAAGAGTGGGTTTAGGCCACACTCTAAAATCTATAGAAACCAGACCCCTAAGAGCCAGCACTGCGGTGACACAGGCAAGGAAAAACTTCCCTTTAATGGGCAGAAACTTCGAGTGGAACCATAGGGCTGTCTACACTTACGTCACTGCACTGTATATGAAAACGGCACATTGTCAAGTGCAGTGTGGTGACGTGCACTTCCCGTCACGTCACCGCAACACCCTATATAAGGCAAAGGGTATCCATTTTACAGCCTCTTTGCCGGATGCCTACGCCAGTGCCTGCCGTGTGCTGTACTGTATATAGTTCATATAATAAAGCTGTGTTTGCCAATCATCATCGTGCCTCATTATTCACCAAGGTGCTATGTCTGAATAATGGGAGACCAGAGTCGTCTTATGCCAAGCAGCGAACTGAACCTTTATTTTTTCTTCTTCTTCTTTTAGATTTGATTGGCGGTTGGCAACCAGCTTACCACAGAACTATATACAGTGGCTGTACCTGCCTGACGTCACACCAGGGGTGGGTGCGGCAAGCCCCACGGGCCACAAACACTCACCACATTCACTACACAATATTCCCCTCCCCCTTAAAAAAAACTGTAAAACACAGAGACACAATTCAGACCCACCCCAATTTAGGACCCAAATCATGCACTAAGAAAACAGGTGTAGCAGTGTCAATAATGCTTTTATTGACACAGGGAAACAGTGAATAGTGATGGCCTAACACATTCACACAAAAAAATTCTTATAAATTTGTCACTTTTGTCTCATAAAGTTGTCAGTTTTGTTCCTGTAAATCTGTGACTTTTATCTTTATAAATGTGAAATTTTTAGTAAAAAAAAATAGCAACTTTTTTCTGGTAAATTTGTCACTTTTTCTCATAAATTTCCCAGTTTTTATAAATTTGCATAATTTTCTGATCAATTTGTGACTTTTTCCTTGGAAATGTACATTTTTTAACAAAAAAAATGGGCAACTTTTTCCTTATAAATTTGTCACTTTTGTCCCGTAATTTTGCCACTTTTTTCTCAAATTTGTCACTTTTTTCTTGTAAAGTTGTCACTTTTTTCTCGTAAAAAAAAGCCTGCCCTGGGGCAGACTGATGGAAATGTGGCTGCCAATCCACGCCAATGGCCTCTCTGACCACCACAGGACATTAATGGCCATTTTCCACTAGCACCTACTCAGCTCAGTTTGTAGGGTTTTCCATCACTACCTAGTTTCTTCTTCTTCTTCTTTGGGGAGGAGGATGGCGACCTTGGAAATGCCACCTCCATCTATCCGCCAGGGGGTGTGGATCGTTCCCCCGGACGACACTGTTACTGTGACGGGGGTCCTTATGGCTGTGGGTGCCCAGGTGGGCCATGATGCGATCTGCTATGCGTCCAGGATGAATAGAGCTGTAGTTGTGTTTCTGGCTACTGAGGAGAATGTCCACGCTCTGGTTGCGAGTGGTATTGTAATCGGGGACATGTCTGTACAGGTGTCCCCTTTATCAGTTCCATCAACGCTTATCACCGTCTCGGGTGTTCCGCCTTTCATTACTGACGGGCAGTTGGCGACGGAGCTCCGCAGATTCGGGAAGTTTGCGGGCCCGTTTAGACACGTGAGTTTGGGACTCAGGGAAGCCGAGTTTAAACATCTGAGATCACTCAGGCGACAGGTGTTCATGTTTCTAGACTCGCCCACACAAACTCTGGAAGTGTCCTTCCGGGTCAAACACGGGGACGGCTACTATATGGTGTATGCGAGCTCGGGACAGATGAAGTGTTTTGAATGTGGTGACGTGGGCCATAAACGTTTCGCCTGCCCGCACAGGCGCCCGGCGGGGGGCTCTGGTGGAGCTGCGGCTGAGGCTGCCGGTGCGGCTTCCACTCGCAACGCTGCTGCGGATGGCGTTGCGGGGGCCGGCGGGGCCGCACAGCCTGCCAGCGAGGCCTCCGCACCCACCATTGCTGCAGACGACGTTGCTGGGCCTTCCGCCGCTCCTGCTCCAGAGCCTGCTACTGTGTCTGTGGACAGTCGCCCTGTGGCGCCCGCAGCGCGGCCTGCAGCTGGGGGCGTGACTGGTGATGGCGCCTAAGCAGTCAATGACGTTGACTCAGCGTCGCGCTGTGTGACATCAGCGGCTGAGCTTCCGCAGCCTGCTGCCACTTCAGAGCAGCAGGCGGAACAACGCAGGTCGCCTGATATAGGCGCCACCCTGGAACACGTGGCGCACATGGCTGATGAAGGATCAGCTGCACCAGCTGACATGCGGGCTGGATCTAACAGTCAGCAGAGTTGTGCTGACAAGGGAATGGATTGTGAATCTGACGCTGCGTCTGCTAAAAATGAGTCTACTGGGGCAACTGGCAAAGCCAATGAGGATTTGTATTCACTAGGCGAAGTAAATGCTTTCCTGGATGGAACCTATAATAATAGGGCCGTTAACGTCGCTGATTACTTCAGTGACACTGACAAATTCATTCGGTCTGTTAATGTACTGACGAAGCAGGTTGGTGTTGACCTCCTGGATGAAAGAAAACGCTTCCGCCTAAAAAAGCACCTCACAGCCCTGCGTAAATCAGCAGGGGGAAAAAAGGCCAACCGCGCAAAGATGGAATGATTTCCATGGCAACCGCACGGTGCTCCTCACATCGATCGCCTAACGCAGAACATAAAATTAGGGTCCTTAAACATCAATGGTGGGAGGGGTAATCATAAGAGGGGATTCATTAGTGACCTGTTCAGACGGAAAGGTCTCAACGTTTTGTTTTTGCAGGAAACTCATACCACTTCCGCAGATGAAGTGGACTGGGGCTTGTGGTGGAAAGGCCCTTTTTCACTCAGTCACGGTACCAATCTTAGTGCAGGAGTGGCCATTTTGTTTGAAGAATCAGCAAATGCACAAGTTTTATCGGTGGTGGAGATAGTGAGGGGCAGGCTGCTTCTTGTTAGGGCCCAAATAGGGGATTCCGTGTTTTGCCTGGTTAATGTTTACGCACCAAACAACGGCGCTGAAAGGGTTGCCTTTTTCAATATACTGACTACTGAATTGCAGCGCTATCACCAAGAACAACTTGTTGTTGCTGGTGATTTCAACTGTAACTTGGACTTCACTGTAGATCGCACTAATGCAGAACCTCATCTGCAGTCTTCTAGAATCTTGGAAAATTTCACTGTGCAGTTCGACTTAGTGGACACGTGGAGGTCTAAAAATGCAAATGTGAGACAGTATACCTGGGCCAGGGTCACTGACGGTGTTGTCAGTGCTGCTAGATTAGACAGGATATATGTTTCTAGAACCTTTAGCCCCGGACTCCTTCACAGTAACATAAGTCCCGTCGGTTTCACGGATCATCACCTGGCTACTGCGGTGTTACTGAACTCCCCAGGGAAACGGGCAAAATCTTATTGGCACTTCAATAACAAGCTCCTACAGGACAACGCCTTTTGTCAGTATTTTGTGTGCTTCTGGGAACACTGGAGGACCACAAAGGCTCGTTATAGTTCCCTCGAACAGTGGTGGGACGTTGGCAAAGTGCAAATTCGCCTTTTTTGTCAACGGTACGCTGCGAACTCAACTGCCATCATCAAGGCCAAGGTCAGTGAACTTGAGGATGCTGTCAAGAGGCTGGAGGCCAGCTTGGTTACGGGTCGGGATTCTACCGCTGGTCCATTGCTACAGGAGAAGAGATTGGCCCTGCGCACATTCATGCAGGAAAGAGTAGAGGGGGCGCTAGTGAGGTCACGCTTCACTCGCCTACAGGACATGGATGCACCAACGTCCTTCTTCTTCGATTTGGAGAAGTCTACTGCGAAAAAGAAGTTGATGGCTTGCTTGACACTCCCAGATGGTCGGCTGACTACGGACCCATCCGAGATGCAGCGCCATGCAGTGGATTACTATGGGGCCCTGTTTGCTGCGGGAATGTGTTGCAAAGAATCTCAAACTCAGCTCTTTGAAGCCCTTCCGGTGCTCGGCCCGGGGGACAGGGCCGCTCTGGACTGTGCCCTGACTTTGGATGAGTTGACTGTGGCTGTAAATCAGATGGCTCTGGGACGCGCGCCTGGACTTGATGGCCTGTCTGCAGAATTTTTTAAGCATTTTTGGAATATTATTGGATCAGACTTCTATGACGTTCTGTCTGCCTGTTACAGGGAGGGAACATTACCTGTCTCCTGCCGCCGTGCAGTGCTGTCTCTATTGCCTAAGCAGGGGGACTTGGCCCTGCTGAAAAACTGGAGGCCCGTGGCTCTTCTTTGCACGGACTACAAGGTGCTTTCTAAAGCCCTGGCAAACAGACTGAACACTGTCTTGGGTTTGATCGTAGATAAGGATCAAACATATTGTATTCCTGACCGAAACATTATGGACAATGTTTTCCTCATACGTGACGTTCTCCAGCTCAGTAAATGTCATGACTTACAGTTCGGGATTGTGTCTTTGGACCAGGAAAAGGCTTTTGATAGGGTTGACCATTCCTATTTGTTTTCAACCCTGAGGGGGTTTGGTTTTGGCAATATGTTTGTGAGGTGGGTCAATCTGCTATATACTGGAGCTGAGTGTTTGGTAAAGGTGGGGGCAGGCCTGAGTCGGCCAATCCCTGTACACCGGGGAATACGCCAGGGGTGTCCACTCTCGGGTCAGCTGTACAGCTTGGCTATTGAGCCTTTGCTGTGCAGGTTGCGCACTCGCCTGGGTGGTCTGGTTCTGCCGGGGCCATCAAGCTGTTGCCGCCCGATCGTCTTGTCTGCTTATGCGGATGACGTCAACATTTTCATCACCTCCCACGGGGATGTGCAGCGTCTGGTGGACACTTTGTCAGTTTATGAAAGGGCATCTTCTGCACGGGTGAATTGGGCCAAGAGTGAGGCTCTTTTGGTGGGCCACTGGTCGCGTCAAGGCGTCCCTCGCCTGCCCAGCGGTCTTCAGTGGGGGACGGCCGGGCTCAAAGTGTTGGGGGTTTTTCTGGGTTCGGAGGCTTTTGAACGAAAGAACTGGGAGGGTGTTAAGGACAAGGTGTGTGCTCGCTTTTCTAAATGGAAATGGTTGCTACCACAGCTGTCATATAGGGGCAGGGTTCTGGTCACAAATAATCTGGTCGCCTCGGCTCTTTGGCATAGGCTGGTGGCTTTGACACCGCCCAGGAGCCTTGTGGAGGACATTCAGAGGATCATCGTGGACTTCTTTTGGTCTGGTCGCCACTGGCTCCCTGCGCCTGTTCTCTACCTGCCTGTGGCCGAGGGGGGACAGGGCCTGGTGGACATACATTCCAAGATCGCCTGCTTCAGGCTTCAAAGTGCACAACGCCTCCTTTACGGATGCGGACCCTGCTGGATGGACACTGCTAAACTGCTACTGAGGAGAGTTGGTCGCTTGGGCTATGATAAGCAGCTCTTCCTCGTGACATCTGGGGAGGTGGACCTTACTGGACTATCTGCTTTTTACACGTCCGTCTTGCATGCATGGCGAGTCTTCAACGTGGGCCGCATCCGTGATGAGACACCGGGCATGTGGCTGTTCGAGGAACCACTGTTTTTCAATACACTCATTGACGCTGAGGTGCTGCAGTCTGTCAGTCTGCGGACTTGCTTGCGGGAAGAACGCTGTACCAAGCTTGGTCATCTAATAAAGATGTCGACAACATCGATGGATACGCTGAGGCGGAGTGCCAACATTACATCTGTCAGAATGCTGCAAAGGGTGGTGGGGGACGTGTGCGCCGCCCTGCCACAACCGCTTCGAGCGTTTGCGACAAACCGCACTTTTTCCAATCAATGGGATGACGACACTGTGTCCACCTTTCCTGCAATTTCCATAACTCCAGCTGTGGGGGAATGGCAGGGAGGAGAGGATCACCTGCTGACCTTCAGAATTCCTCGCCTGGGCAACTTCCAGTTTGTCGGAACAAGGGCGGTGTATCACATCTGTGTGAAGGTTCTGAATCTGCGCTCTCTGAAGGATGTCACGGAGTCGAAGTGGGCGGGTTTTTTGGGGCCAGAGGTCTCCCCGAAAGGCAGCTGGCGGTGCATGTACAAGCTCCCTATTGAGAAACGGACAGCAGATCTCCAGTGGAAGATTGTGCATGGGGCAATAGCTACGAATAAATACAGAGCACACCTCGATCCGACTGTGGGGGGGGGAATGTTTGTTTTGTTCCCAAGTTGAGACCCTCGAGCATTTGTTTGTCCAATGTTTTCGTTTATCTGGACTTTTTGATATTTTGCGTGAGTGGTTTCAGGCTTTGGGTGACCGTTTCTCTTTTGGTCTGTTCATTTACGGTCCAAAGTATAAAGTGGCAAGGAAGGCTGCCCACACTTTGATGAACTTCCTATCTGGTACTGCTAAACTTGCCATCTGGCTGACGAGGAAAAATCGGGCTAGCAACGCTGGCAATGTGGATCCTGTGTTTGCTTTCAAGGTCTTGTTGAAAGTCAGACTCCAGGTGGAGTTCTCTTACTATCAAATGGTGGACAATTTAGAGGCATTCATCAATAGATGGACTGTGGGGAACGTTTTGTGTTCTGTGGGTCAGGGGGATGAGTTATGTTTGCACTTTTGAGATGTGCCACACTTGGGCCAGTGATATTGGTCTTTTTGCATTTTTGGAATGTACAATAAAGCCTTTTTAAAAGTCTTCTTCTTATTCTTCTTATTCTTCTTCTTCCTCCTTCTCCTGGCGGATAGCAAAAAAACTGAAAGGTGCATCCCGCCACCTACTGTACAAGAATGTGTAACATTATGTTATCTAAGCCCGACCCCTAAATTCTATGACTTAATCCTCTGAGGTAAGCGCGATCGGGATCATGCCGGGCAGAATACATTATTCCAGGGACATGTTGCTGCATTTAAACACGGTTGATGCAGCGTCTGTGATTGAGTCTAAGCCGCAACTGCCGGACTTTATTTTGAGAGACGTTCATGGACACAGCGGTGAAAAGAGAGACGGGAGAAGGAAACGCGTAAAGCGTGGAGGCGTGAAATTACGCCTGAGAAGACGTCAGTTTGGTAGCATTCCTCTTCCTTCTATGATTTTTGGGAATGTACAATCTCTGAGGAACAAGGTGGATGAAATTCAAGGGAATGTACGCTACCAGAAGGACTTTAAGAACTGCTGTGTCATGGCTTATACCGAGTCTTGGCTTACTGCACATGACCGGGACACGGACCTGTGAATTGACAGCTTTGGAGCCCCACTCCGCTCGGATCGGCAGGAAGAGGTAACAGGGAAGCGTCAGGGGTGCGGCGTATGTTTATACAGTTAGGCCCAAAAATATTTGGACAGTGACACAAATTTTGTTATTTTAGCTGTTTACGAAAACATATTCAGGATACAATTATATAATCACTGTGGGCTTAAAGTGTAGACTCTCAGCTGTAATTTGAGAGTATTCACATCCAAATTGGAGCAAGGGTTTAGGAATTACAGCTCTTTAATACGTAGCCGCCTCTTTTTCAAGGGCCCAAAAGTAATTGGACAATTGACTCAGAAGGCTGCAAGGTCTCCGCCTTTGACCGCCACCTAATCCACATAGCACCGGACCCCCATGATCCCTCCTGCAGGTGGTGAACCCACTGGAGGGCGGACCCATGTAACTCCTTTGGGCTGAGCCCGGCCGGGTCCCATGGGTGGAAACCCGGCCACCAGACGCTAGCCTTCGAGCCCCTCCCCCAGGCCTGGCTCCAGGGTGGGGCCCCGGTAACCCCATACCGGGTGGGGTACACTGAATCCTTGATATACAATTTATCATGAGAGTCTGTTGGATCGTTCTTAGTCTGGCCCTTCACCCAGGACCAGTTTGTCTTGGGAGACCCTATCAGAGGCAAATTGCCCCGGACAACATAGCTCCTGGGATCACTGGGGCACGCAAACCCCCCCCACCACGATAAGGTGACGATCCATGAGGGGGTCTGGGAACGCCTTGGTATCCCCTCTGAAGAGCTGGAGCAGGTGGCTGGGGAGAGGGAAGTCTGGGCTTCTCTGCTTGAACTGCTGCCTCCACGACCCGGACCTCCGGAAAAGCCGTAGAAGATGGATGGATGGATGGGCTGCAAAAAAAAAAATAACAAGGCTACATGGGCTCTTCCCTCGTTAACCTGTTATCAGTTAAGCAGTTAAAAGGTCTGGAGTTGATTCCAGGTGTGGCGTTTGCATTTGGAAGCTGTTGCTGTGAACACACAACATACGGTCAAAGGAGCTCTCAATGGAGGTGAAACAGACCATCCTGAGGCTGAAAAAAAAAGAAGAAATCCATCAGAGAGATAGCAGAAATGTTAGGAGTGGCCAAATCAACAGTTTGGTACATTCTGAGAAAAAAAGAGTGCACTGGTGAACTTGGGAACTCAAAAAGGCCTGGACGTCCACGGAAGACAACAGTGGTAGATGATCACAGAATCCTTTCCATGGTGAAGAACAACTCCTTCACAACATCCACTCAAGTGAAGAACACTCTCCAGGAAGTAGGTGTATCAGTATCTAAGTCTACCATAAAGAGAAGACTTCATGAGAGTAAATACAAAGGATTCACCACAAGGTGCAAACCATTAATCAGCCTCAAAAATAGAAAGGCCAGAATTGACTTTGCCAAAAAACACCTGAAGAAGCCAGCCCAGTTCTGGAACAGCATTCTTTGGACAGATGAGACTAAGATCAACCTGTACCAGAATGATGGGAAGAAGAAAGTTTGGAGAAGAATTGGAACAGCTCATGATCCAAAGCACTACATCTTCTGTAAAACATGGTGGAGGCAGCGTGATGGCATGGGCATGCATGGCTTCCAGTGGCACTGGGTCACTTGTGTTTATTGATGATGTGACAAAAGACAGAAGCAGCCGGATGAATTCTGAAGTGTATAGGGATATACTTTCTGCTCAGATTCAGCCAAATGCAGCAAAGTTGATTGGACGGCGCTTCACCAATGATCCAAAACATACTGCAGAAGCAACCCAGGAGTTTTTTAAAGCAACGAAGTGGAATATTCTGCAATGGCCGAGTCAATCACCAGATCTCAACCCAATCGAGCATGCATTTCACTAGCTCAAGACAAAACTTAAGGCAGAAAAGACCCACAAACAAGCAACAACTGAAGACAGCCGCAGTAAAGTCCTGGCAAAGCATCACAAAGGAGGAAACCCAGCGTTTGGTGATGTCCATGGGTTCCAGACTTCAGGCAGTCATTGCCTGCAAAGGATTCTCAACAAAATATTGAAAAGTAACATTTTACTTAGGGTTATGTTTATTTGTCCAGTTACTTTTGAGCCCCTGAAATGAGGAGCGTTTGTATAAAAATAGCTACAATTCCTACATGTTTAATCATATACGGTGGGGGAAAAAAAGTACTTAGTCAGCCACCAATTGTGCAAGTTCTCCCACTTAAAAGATGAGAGAGGTCTCCAATTTTCATCATAGGCATACATCAACTATGAGAGACAAAATGAGAAAAAAAAAATCCAGAAAATCACATTGTCTGATTTTTAAAGAATTTATTTGCAAATTATGGTGGAAAATAAGTATTTGGTCACCTACAAACAAGCAAGATTTCTGGCTCTCACAGACCTGTAACTTCTTCTTTAAGATGCTCCTCTGTCCTCCACTCGTTACCTGTATTGATGGCACCTGTTTGAACTCATTATCAGTATAAAAGACACCTGTCCACAACCTCAAACAGTCAGACTCCAAACTCCACTATGGCCAAGACCAAAGAGCTGTCAAAGGACACCAGAAACAAAATTGTAGACCTGCACCAGGCTGGGAAGACTGAATCTGCAATAGGTAAGCAGTTTGGTGTGAAAAAATCAACTGTGGGAGCAATTATTAGAAAATGGAAGACATACAAGACCACTGATAATCTCTCTCGATCTGGGGCTCCACGCAAGTCTCACCCCGTGGGGTCAAAATGATCACGAGAACGGTGAGCAAAAATTCCAGAACCACACGGGGGGACCTAGTGAATGACCTGCAGAGAGCTGGGACCAAAGTAACAAAGGCTACCATCAGTAACACACTACGCCGCCAAGGACTCAAATCCTGCAGTGCCAGACGTGTCCCCCTGCTTAAGCCAGTACATGTCCAGGCCCGTCTGAAGTTTGCTAGAGAGCATTTGGATGATCCAGAAGAGGATTGGGAGAATGTCATATGGTCAGATGAAACCAAAATAGAACTTTTTGGTAAAAACTCAACTTGTCGTGTTTGGAGGAGAAAGAACACCATACCTACTGTGAAGCATGGGGGTGGAAACATCATGCTTTGGGGCTGTTTTTCTGCAAAGGGACCAGGATGACTGATCCGTGTAAAGGAAAGAATGAATGGGGCCATGTATCGTGAGATTTTGAGTGAAAACCTCCTTCCATCAATGAATGAATGAATGAATGAATGAATGAATGAATGAATGAATGAATTTATTTCGGATAGTACATTACAGGTTAAAAGAAACTGTATAATATAACAACAAGGTCAAATTAGACAAAGACTCCTTCTACTATACAATTCCACGTGAGTTATCCGAAATGGGTGATGGCTGAAGCCGCAGCTTATATTGCCCACCCATATTCCATCCAAGAATTCAAAGGAGAAAAAAGAGAAAACAAGACAAGAGCGATTACAATTTAAAACAAGGCTAAGACAAAATATGACTGAGAGAAAAAGAAAACTGAGCTAGTCTAAGTTAAGCGGTTACTATTCAAAAACAAATCTAAGACATAGTGTCACAGAGAAAAAAGAAAAACTAAGCTATAACACAACACAGGCTGGAAATGTCAATCCTTATGTGAGTTTACATGTCGTCTTGTAAATATGTTTGGAGTATTTCTTCCTTTAGTTTTTGTTTAAATTGTCCAAGCTTTGTACATGATTTTAATTCAGGTCCAAAATCGTTCCATAATCTGACACCTTGCACTGAAATACAGTGTTGCTTGGTAGTTGTTCTCACTGTAGGCTTTTGAAATATACATGTTCCTCTGAAGTGATATCGTTTCTCCCTTGTTTGGAACAACTTTTGGATATTTGCGGGCAGTGATAGATTCTTCACTTTGAACATTATTATTGCGGTTTTAAAGTCGATCAGATCTTTCAACTTGAGAGTTTTTTGTTTAAGAAAAAGTGGGTTTGTTGGTTCCCTGTAAGCTGCTTTGTTGATTATTCTAATAGCTCTCTTTTGAAGCATAAAGAGTGGATATATGTTTGTTTTATATGTATTTCCCCATACTTCATTACAATATGTCATGTATGGGAGTATTAATGAATGATACAAGGTGTATAGTGTGGGTTGATTCAGCAAATTTTTCACTCTGTGTAATATTGCAATTGATTTGGATACTTTACCTTTTATATAATTAATATGTGGCTTCCAACACAGTTTGTTATCAATTATTACTCCAAGGAATTTAGTTTCGGATACCCTTTCAATCTCTACACCATTTACACTGAGTTTGGGTACTGGGTAGTTGTGATGGTTGTTAAAGACTATAAATTTTGTCTTGCTTAATTTGAGCGTTAATTTGTTTGAATCAAACCACAGTTTCAGCTTTCCTAATTCCTTTCCGAGTGTATCCAGAAGTTGTTCCAAGTTGTTTCCACTGCATAGCAGGTTAGTGTCATCAGCAAACAATATTAAGTCCATTTTTTCTGAAACTTTACATATATCATTTATATACATATTGAATAATAATGGTCCCAAAACTGAACCCTGTGGGACTCCACAGGTGACCTTCAGTAGCTCTGAGTTTTTGTTGTTAACACATACAAACTGATATCTATTCTTTAAGTAACTTCTTAACCAGGACAGTGCTACCCCTCTGATACCACAATTTTGTAGTTTCTTTAATAATAGATTGTGATCTACTGTATCAAATGCTTTTTTAAGATCCAGGAATACTCCAACTGAATACTCTTTATTTTCAATGGCTGTTGATATTTTTTCTGTAAATTCCATTAAGGCATATGCTGTTGTCCTTTTGTGTCTGAACCCATATTGCTGCTCACACAATAAATCATTCTTCAGTATGAAGTTGTCAATTCTCTCATAGAATATTTTTTCAAGTATCTTGGAAAATTGCGGTAATAGTGAAATTGGTCTGTAGTTGGAGAGTTCCCCTCTGTCGCCTGTCTTGTAAATCGGAATTACTTTAGCTATTTTCATTGCATTGGGAAATATACCTGATTGGAGAGACAGGTTACAGATATACGTCAGTGGTTTCACTATGCATTCGATAACAGTTTTGACTAGTAGCATGTCAATACCATCACAGTCAGTAGATGTTTTACTTTTGAACGATTTAACAATTTCAATGACCTCTCTTTCGTCTGTGTTCTTTATGAAGATAGTGTCTTTTACAGCAGTGTTATTGCATATTGAATCACCTGTTGGCACCGTAGTGGGTATTTCTCGGGCCAGTTTAGGTCCAATGTTAACAAAAAAATTATTAAATTCATCTGCAGGTGAAGCTATATTCACATTCGGAGTCGATTTATTATTTTTTGGAGTGTTAGTTGGGTAGCTGGTATTTCTGCTTTTATTTCCAAGGATACTGTTGATTATTGTCCATGTATTTTTAATATTGTCTTTGTTTTTTTCCAGTTCTTTACTGTAATAGTCTCTTTTACTACATCTTATTATATATGTTAACTTATTTTTGTATGTTTTATACCGCTGCTCTGCTTCTTTTGTCCTTTTCTTTATGAAAGCTTTATATAATAAATTTTTCTTTTTACACGCCTTTTGTAGTCCTTTGGTTAGCCATGGTTTGTCAGTAAATTTGTGTTTAAGCTTTTTTTTAACTAATGGGCAGTTTTTTTCATAAAGAGTGGTTACAATGTTTGTAAATGTGTCATAGGCTTCATTTACATCTGATAAGATAAGATAAGATAAGCCTTTATTAGTCCCACAACGGGGAAATTCCAGGATTGCAACAGCACAGGGATAGCAACACTCAGAGCAACAATCAGAAGGCAAGAAAAAAAAAAAAAAAAAAAAAAAAAACAAGCAAGAGCAGCTAATATACATATGTACATATTACTATAAAATATATATATACACACACAGACACACAGTGCAGAGCATTGTAGCTGGATGGAATAAATATATGAATATATGAACACACAGTGCAGAGCATTGTAGCTAGATGGAATAAATATGTAAATATATAAACACCCACAGTACGGAGCATTGCAGCTAGGTGGAATAAATATGCAAGTATATAAACACACACAGTGCGGAGCAATGTAGCTAGATGGAATAATATGTAGATATATAAAAACACAGTGCGGAGCATTGTAGCTAGATGGAATAAATATATAGATATATAAATATAAACACACCCAGTGCAGAGCATTGTAGCTAGATGGAATAAATATGTAAATATATAAACACACACAGTGCAGAGCATTGTTGCTAGGTGGGATGAAACAGCATAACCGTCTATTTAGTTATCCTACATGGTATGATTATGTGCCCATACATATTCTCACCCTCCATAGCGACCGGTATGTTCCTAGTTGTATGCCGGAGAGGACCATTGTGTAAGTCTATTGCATCTTTTGCATTCAAAAAAAAAAAAAAAAAAAACTATTAGTTTATTTAAAATAAATAAATAATAATAATCAATAAGTGTAGCAGAGTGAACTGTGATTCTACTGGGATGTGTTATTGTGGGATATAGACTCATGCTGTACATAGAGTTCATGAACTCTGTAACTACATTTTGTTGATGTGGATTAAGTAGGTCAATATTGAAATCTCCACAAATTGCTACCATTTTCTTACTAGTAATATTATTGTACAGCTCGACTAATTTATCTCTGAATGTCTCAATGCAAGTTCCCGGCGTTCTGTATATGCAGCTTATGATTAGATTTTTTGTTTTGTCTAGGTCAATCTCAACAGTAACACATTCCAAAATCCCTGGTAGTGCTAAGGACATTTCATTTACAAGCTTACATCTATATAGGTCATCAATATACAGTGCAACACCACCACCCTTTTTTTGAGATCTGTTAATGTTAAACATCTGATATCCCTCTATTGCCATCAGGGGAGCCTGGTCTGCATTAAGCCAGGTTTCAGAGACTGCTATAGCTGTGAATTTTCTGTTTAGCTGTTTTAAATAGTCCTGAATCTGTGAGAAGTTTTTGTTAAGACTTCTGCTATTGAAGTGTATTATTGACAGTTTACCATCTAATTGCACTTGACTTTTGAATTGCTTTTCAGTGTAATATTCACAGTGGTTATGAATATTATTGAAAAAGTGGTTATCAGGATCAATATCATTCTCCATCTCTTGTGGTTTATGTTCAGCATAGTGGCATATTTTTAGAGTTTGAGTTTCCTCACTCTGTGTTTCATAGTCAGTGTTCATCTGTATTTATCTAAGTCAGTAGCATCTCTGATCATTATACTTTTTGCTTGCTCAGGTGTTCCATTTAGTTTAATCCAAATTCTACAATTTCTTGTCCAGGTTGACTGTATCTTATTATGTTTCTTTAGCATCCGTGCCTGCCGTGCTAATTCAGCGTTTTTTTTTGTCAGGTGTTCATTTAGGTAAACTTGAGTTTCCTTTAGTTTTCAGCAAGGGCATTGAAGATGAAACGTGGCTGGGTCTTTCAGCATGACAATGATCCCAAACATACTGCCCGGGCAATGAAGGAGTGGCTTCGTAAGAAGCATTTCAAGGTCCTGGAGTGGCCTAGCCAGTCTCCAGATCTCAACCCCATAGAAAATCTTTGGAGGGAGTTGAAAGTCTGTGTTGCCCAGCGACAGCCCCAAAACATCACTGCTCTAGAGGAGATCTGCACGGAGGAATGGGCCAAAATACCAGCAACAGTGTGTGAAAACCTTGTGAAGACTTACAGAAAACGTTTGACCTCTGTCATTGCCAACAAAGGGTATATAACAAAGTATTGAGATGAACTTTTGTTATTGACCAAATACTTATTTTTCACCATAATTTGCAAATAAATTCTTTAAAAATCAGACAATGTGATTTTCTGGATTTTTTTTTTTTTCTCATTTTGTCTCTCATAGTTGAGGTATAACTATGATGAAAACTGGAGACCTCTCTCATCTTTTAAGTGGGAGAACGTGCGCAATTGGTGGCTGACTAAATGCTTTTTTACCCCACTGTATTTTTGTTCAACCCCTTGAATTAAACCTTGAAGTCTGCACTTCAATTCCGTTGTAGTTGTTTCATTTCAAATCCAATGTGGTGGCATGCAGTGCCCAAATCATGAAGATTGTGTCACTGTCCAAATATTTCTAGGCCTAACTGTACATTAATAAACAGTACTGCACATCTGTCACGGTCAGAGAGCGCATCTGTACACCCGATGTGGAGCTTCTGTTCGTATCGCTATGCCCCTTTTATTTGTCTCGCAAGTTCCCCCAGCTTTTCATCACAACTGTGTACATTCACCCGAGGGCAGACGCTGACTCCGCCTCCAGCACCGTCTTTGATGTGGTGCAGCGGCTGCAGTCAATTTCTCCAGAGGTGCCAAACTTTATTCTTGGGGATTTTAACCATGTTTCTTTAAAGAAGACACTTAAAAACTTTTATCAGTATGTCTCCTGCCCAACCAGGCGAAAAAAGACATTGGACCTGTGCTATGGATCCATAGAGAGGGCCTATAAATCACTTCCCCTTCCTCATTTAGGATCCTCAGATCACAACTGTGTACATTTGCTGCCCACGTATAAAACTGGTCTCAGAAGAGGCAAGGTGGAGACCAGAGACATTGATGTGTGGACAGAGGATTCAGTGCACAGCCTCCAGGAATGCTTTAACTGTACAGACTGGGAGATGTTCACACTGTCCTGCGGGGATGAGTTGGACTCTTTGGTGGACGTCACATGCTCATACATGGCTTTCTGTAAAAATACGATCGTTCCACGTAAACGTGTCAAAATATATCCCAACAACAAGCCATGGGTTACAAAATCAGTTAAATCCTGCTTACAGAGGAAAGCACTTGCCTTTAAACGGGTCTGTTTCTGAGCTACAGGTTGCCACAAAAGAGCTGAAGGCCGAAATTTTAAGAGCAAAACAGAATTATAAATCAGAGTTGGAAAGCAAGATGGCAACAAAGAAACTTGGTTCAGCCTGGGCCAGTATGAAAACTATTGCAGGCCTTCAGAGCACAGAACGCAGCAATCGTGTGTTTTTAGATGGTTTTAATTCAGACACAGAGCTGGCTAATGCTCTTAATTGTTTTTATGGTCGTTTTGACTCCTTTGATTTTAGCACTGAAACCCAAGATTTGAAACAGAAACTCAAAGACAATCAGCACTTTAATATTGAGGTGCAGGATGCTAAAAGGGAGTTCTGCGCTGTAAAAGTGAACAAAAGTCAGGGCCCTGATAATATATGTGGGCGCTTGGTAAAGTCCTGTGCACATGAACTGAGTCCTATATTTCATTACATTTTCAATAAGTCGTTACAGACACAACATGTGCCTAAGATCTGGAAAGAAGCCGTGGTTGTTCCCGTTCCAAAATCCAGCTGTCCTAAAACGGTAAACGACTTTAGACCAGTTGCTCTGACTTCAATTTTAATGAAAATTTTTGAAAAACTGGTCAGATGTGAGGTCCTAAAGCAGACTGAACATGTATTGGATCCTCTGCAGTTTGCCTATAGGCCTCACAGAGGAGTGGAGGATGCCACTGTCACTCTGTTTAACATGCTTTTTAAACATCTGGATTTTAATGGGACACACGCCAGACTTTTATTTGTGGACTTTTCCTCCGCCTTTAATACAATCCAACCTCATATTTTAGTTGAAAGGCTCCTGCAACAATTTGATTTAAGCAATAATCTTGTGGGTTGGATTCTGGATTTCTTAACCAACAGGACGCAGAGAGTAAGGGTCAATGGTACATTGTCTGACCTAAAGTGCTCTTCTACTGGCTCTCCTCAGGGGTGTGTGTTGTCACCACTACTCTTCATCCTGTACACAAATATGTGTCGGAGCAGACATGACAACAGACACATTATAAAGTATGCTGATGACTCAGTTATTGTCAGTCTCCTCCAGGATGGTGAGAGTGGCCACGGCCCAGTAGTTGATGATTTTGTTCACTGGTGTGAGGATTCCTACCTGCAGCTGAATACGACAAAAACTAAAGACATGATTATTGACTTTAGGAGGAAAACTCCCAGGCACAAAGTCACCATACTAAAAGGCCAGACCACCGAATGTGTACAATCCTACAAATATCTTGGGACGATTATTGATAGTAATTTAAACTTTGAAGAGAACTGTGAAAGGGTGTGCAAAAAGGGTCAGCAACATTTGCATTGCTTGAGAAAACTTGCACACTTCCAAATTGACCGAACCATAATGACAATGTTTTATCGGGCTTTAATTGAATCTGTTTTATCCTTTTCTTTAGTGTCATGGTTTGGTCAGATAAAACTGAAACAGAGGAAATCCTTGGATCAGGTAGTTAGATGGTCCAGTTGTTTGCTTGGTGAGTCACAGCTGAGCCTGACATCCCTGTACACCAGACAAGTACAGAGGATGGCTACCTCCATTTTAAATGATGACTCCCACCCTTTGCACTGCAACTTTCAGCTTCTTCCCTCAAGACGGAGGTTTGCTGTCCCAAAAAGTAAAACCCAGCGCTACAAAATCAGCTTTGTTCCTGCTGCTGTCAAAGAGTTGAACAAGTTGTAACAATATATTGCACATAATTTAGGTACCTATTTATTAACTCCATTTTATATTTACTTATTTTTGTAGGATGTTATTTGGGTTCTAAATATTTTATTGGGTTTTAGACCTTTGAGTTTTTAACCTCTTTGACTAGTTTTTAACTTTTTAATATGACCTTCTCTCTTACCTCTGGTTTTTCTCTCATCTCTTTGTCTTTATACCCTGATTGATGGAGCCTTCAGTATTTTTATCATGTTTATAGTCAGCTTCATGTGTGCCTGTGTTTGTGTCTATGTTGAATGTAATTGTGGCTTGTAAATATGGATGTCACCAGACTGCAAAACAAATCTACCTACGGGTACAAATAAAGTAACTTGAACCTGAACTTGAACCTGTGTTATTTAAAAAAGAGAAAAGAGCCCTTCTCGTGATTCTTATTGCCACTCCATCTGTTCCCAGAATCCCAGTTAATCCCATTCCCTACCGGCCTCTCGAACTTCATTTTCCATTATCTGTCTTTCATTTCCGTATTTGTGACAGTGTAATAAGATGTGCTCGACATTTTCTTTTACTCCACATTCTCTACATTTGTCACTCTCGCTTTTCCCCATGGTGAATAAAGTGCTGTTTAAACCTGTGTGATCCAGTCTGAGTCTTGCCTTAATGATGTCTTTCCTCCTTTTGGTTGTTATGAAATTCTTTATTGCAATAGATTTTTGTATTTTGTAATATGATCTACCTTTATGATCTTCATCCCATCTTTTTTGCCATAGCTCAGTTCCTTTTTTCTTGATTACTGCTTTCCCTTCATCTTTTCCAAGAGACAATGGTATAGTTATCTCTTTTCCAAGAGCGCTTTTTGCTAATTTGTCTGCACAGTCATTCCCTTTCAAACCTTCATGTGCAGGAACCCAACAAAACTGAACTTCTCCACCACCCCTGTGTACCCTAAATAAGCTCAATCACCAAGTCTTCCCTTGTAGATTTTAGTGTCTGTATGGTTTTTAGCGCAGCAAGTGAGTCTGTGCACACCACCACCCGGTCCGGTCTGACCTCCTCCACCCACTGCAAAGCAATAATTATTGCCAGCATCTCTGCTGTAAACACGGATGTATTGTTGGAGAGTCTTTTTGCGATGGTCACTTTAAACTCTGGGATGTATACTCCAACTCCAACAGAGCCCTCTTTATTCTTTGAACCGTCAGTATAGTGTTGTAAGAAGTTATAGTAATTGTTCTTGAGGTAAATGCTTGTTTTGACACCAACTTCACTCATATGCTAATCCTTTTTTCTCATTAGCAGACTAGCGTCTACTTCTATTCCTGGAAACAGCCAAGGGGGAACATTACTCACTGGACTGGTGTTGACTATATCAATAGTGTGCAGTCCATACATTCTGGTCCTTCTTTCAATTGTCCACCCAAACCCGTGTCCCTGGAAATTAGAGTATTCCCAGCAGTCTTGTAGTGTTGTTTTTGAAATATTTGCTTCGTCACTTCCTTTCAGCTTAACCCAGTATGATAATGCAAGTTTATCTCTTCTCAAATCAATTGGCATTTCTCCTGCTTCTATTACAACTGGATTGTTTGGTGTTGTTTTGACGGCTCCAATGCACAGGCGAAGCGCTCTATGCTGCATTCTATTTTTTCCAGAGTTGTCTTTGCCACTGCTCCATATATCATGCATCCGTAGTCTATTGTCAATCGCATTAGTGCTCTGTAAATGTCAATTAATGCCTGTTTATCTGCACCCCATTTGTGTCCAGCTACAGCTTTTATAAGATTAATGACTTTTTTGCACTTTGTCTCCAGATTTTCAACATGAGCTCTCCATGTGTATGCACTATCAAACCACAATCCTAGATATTTCAACTCACTGACTTTCTCTATTGGTTGATTATATAATGTTAATGGGTCTGTACCAGTTCTGCGTTTTTTGTGAAAGTAATATAGCAGGTTTTACTGTTTGAAAATTTAAATCCCCAGTCATATGACCACTTTTCCACTTTCTCCATTGCTTTCCTGATGTTTTTGAACACAAATTTCTCATTTCTTCCCCTTGTCCATATGGCTCCATCATCTGCTTAAAGTGCTGTTTTTGATGGATCCCTCTTGAGCCTCAAACATGTCATTAATCATTATATTGAATAAAACAGGGCTTATCACACTCCCCTGAGGAACACCATTTTCTAATTCAGAGTCATCAGTGTGGTGATTCGAGTGCTGAGTTCATCCGCGCCCCGGCCACTCAGTATTCTCCCTTTTTCTCCCTTATTATTTCTGCTTAGTTATTATTGGTTCTCCCAGGGCTTTTACTGTGACAGCGCCGCGGCCGGACTTCCAGCTGTCAAAGTCTAGCCGGCACTGTCACAGCTGATTGTGATTTGTAATTATGCTTCCTCCTCTTCTGTTTGGATCAGTGCTTTTTGCCATGAGCATTTAAGGGAGCAGCTGAGGCTCACTCCTCGCTGTGACCTACACCAACGTTAGACTGGAGTCCCTATGCCTGGCTCCAGTCCTGTTCCAGTTCCCGTCCTCACTCCTACATATGTGTTTATTCCATAGCGTCAGGTTCCGCCCTCGCTACCTTCTTGTATCAGTGTTAGTTTTCTTTATTTGTGCCCAAGTTTAGTGTTTGTGTTTGGCCCCACGTGGCCCTTTATTTTGTATCTTCTTTAATAAACAAGCAAACTCTCTGTTGGCATCTGGCACCTCATTTATGCCCTGAAAGGGGCAACCATGAAAATTAGAAACTTCTGATCCTACTTTAACCCTAATTGTCCTGTGTGTTAAAAAATCCATTATCCAATTATACATCCTACCACCATGCCCATTTTATTCAATTTCATAAGAAGTCCATCGATCCACAGTGAGTCATAAGCCTTTTCAATATCCAGATAAACTATAACCATTACTTCTTTCATTTTGAGAGTTTTTCAATATCATTACTTACCCTAACTAGAGCATCCACTGTGAATCTTCCTCTTCTAAAACCATTCTGATAGTTGTTTATTAATTGTTTTTGCTCTAATACATATGATACTTTTTAGTACCTACTCACCCAGGGTTCCAAGTGAGCTTTGTTGAGTTGAAAATGTGACATCAACAGACTGCAGGCCACTGATTGGCCAGGGCATAATGTCACTGGATGAGTCATGAAAGCGACGTCTTCACAAGAATCAAACCATCAAGTCACGGTGGGCTGCACGGTGGCGCAGTGGTTTAGCACTGTGGCAGCACAGTTTTACCCTCGGCCGGGGGACCGCAGGGATCATGAGATCGTGGGTTCGATCCCAGCCCCCGACCAACAGTGAGCTGTGTGGAGTTTGCATGTTCTCCCCGTGTTGCGCGGGTTTACTCCGGGATTTCTCCGGTTTCCTCCCGCACACCAAAAACATGTAGGTTTAGGGCGCTCGCGCACGCAGCGACCAACAGCCGGTGGCTTGTCACCAGACTGCAAACCAAGTCTACCTACGGGTACAAATAAGTAACAAAAAAAAAAGTCATTTGTAAAATTCGGCCACAGCGAGCATGAGTTTTTATTATTTCTGTGATAATCAACGAGATAAATGGCTACACACAAATCAACACTGTGGTCCAACAACGAGGTGCGGACTCTTCTGTGCTTAGCGGCGTTATAACGAGAGAATCCAGAGGGAGCTAGATGGAGCAACCTGAAATGAAAAAGAACACCAGAAGGTCTCCGAGCTCATGGCTGCTCAAGCGTACCATCGGACATTAAAAGCTTATTACTGGACCACTGAGGACCACAACAGCTGAAGTGGGTCAAACAGAAAAGGCTGGAAGTGGTTCAACCATTACAGGCACCGACCGGCGAGCAATGGGAGGAAGAGTGCCCTCGACTCGGCCACGGCTGTTATGTGATAGGATCCAAGGATGAGACCGAGTGTTGAACTGGACACAGGTTTATTAGTGACACTCTCACTAGATGGTACGCAACCAACTCACAGAACACACGTGTAACGCTGAGCTGCGTGCTAGGCTATTAGTGGTGCCTAATGACTTGACGTTAGCCGAAGCAGTTGAGCTAGTTCCCTGGCTGGAAGCCATTGATAAGCTAGCTGTGGAGCTAAATTGGTGCCAGCCACAGAAGCTGCGGGAGCCACCCACCTCAGCTAATGTTGCGGATCCTGATAGCGAGGATACCTCGGACGAAGATTATTGGGAAATCAATGCTGCCAAACAAAGGTCTGCCCCGGAAAACTCCCGTTGCAGGGGTTGTGGGTCCGAGACGCACCGCCATAAAGCAAAGAATTGCCTGGCAACAGGAAAACATAGCAGATGTGGACGCTTGAATCACTATGCCAGGGTGTGCTGTTTGTCTTACCCAGGGAACCCAAGGGAGAAATCACCTTGCTCGCCCCTGAGGGACACTAGGAGCAAATGTTATGAAGAGCTAACAGACACCCTCGCTTTCAAGTCAACCAGTTTTTGCCCTGGGTCGATGGCGATGAGCGGCACCATGCTAGCCCCAGATGCCTCCAGTACTTGGCCACAGTTGGGTGGGAGGTCTGCAGCTACAACAGTGTACACTACAACGTTTATAGAAGAAAACGGGGCCAGACTGATGAGCATGGAGGTACCGCATGCTCAGCAGCAGCACATTGGGCCAAGTAAAATTCCACTTTGGGTTATGGACTTGGTTCAGGGTGAAGAACGTCCACGGCGAAGATGGACCAAGCGACAGCCGGCAAAACATTGAGGGTGTCTGCGCATGGTGGCAAAGGTGGGAGCAGCGTGCTTCTGGTTGTCCGATGGCTTATTGAGGCACGTCAATCGGCGTGTCCGGGAGGAGGCTCCAGGTGATGAGGCTGGTCGGGAGTCTGTGTTGAAGGAGTTTCAATTGTGTGTGTGATTTTGGTCTTTTCTAAAGGGGGGAGAAAATATGTATAATAAACGGTGCCTTTATTGTGAAGTGCAGTGTGGTGACGTGCACTTCTCATCACGTCACCACACTGCCCTATATAAGGCAGGGGCGCCATCTTACGGCCTCTTTACACCGGATGCCCACTCTGGTGCCTGCCGTGTTATCGCTGTACCTTGTTCTTTAATAAAGCTGTGTTCGCCAACCGTCATCTTGCCTCATCCTTCACGCAGGTATTTTCCATACATAACGCCGTGCTCTGCTTGTATTTTGTGCTTGCCGTCTATTCGCTTCTGACAACAAAATGTCAGCATGTCAACATAACGGGCAGCTTTGCTATAATGAACTCACCCACTTGGAGGTGGTACTCAGTTGTAATGGAAAATGATCAAAATCCTGTCGGGGCGAGTAGGTGCTGGTGGAAAAGGGCCATTATTCACATTCACACACCACTGTCAGAGACACTGGAGGGAAGGTGGGTAAAGTGTCTTGCCCAAGGACACAGCGGCAGGCTCGGGGGAGCAGGATTCAAACTGCCAACCTGCTCCACCTCCTGGGCCACTGCCACCCAATCCTCTAAACAAAACGAGGTAAATCATTCAATAGAACATATCTATACTTCTAACTGAACCGGTTTACTCTGATTTGAACCAGTCAGTTGTCCAACAGTAAAAAAACAGTCAGGCCACACTTGGTTTTGTTCTTTTTTATTTCAAGGAGCTTTGCTTCATACAAAATGTTTAATGTAGAAACAACTGCAGAATTCAAAAGTCTGGCCAAGAAGAAACAGAAATTCAGGCAAACAAACATTTTAATCCCAAGACCCAAAAAACCAAAGTAAAAAACTGAAAATAAAGTTCCAGCTCTGCTGCTCAGGGTGGAACCATCACCAGTGTTCAATACTGCTCATTTTTTAATCTCTTTTTTAAAATAGAAATTTGTCTGTTCAACAAACCCCACACAGTTTATATCAAATATTAAAAATCAACAACAAAAGAACACAGGTATCTAAAAGTACTAAGTATTCTACATGCACATACACTGTTAGAACATGCAAACATCTGGGTTTGGTTGAGAAAAAGCCACATGGACACTGCTGATTATCGCTTTCACTCCTCCAGCTGATCTGGGCTCTGCTGTGTTTTTGTCTCATTCAGCACAGCAGCCAAAGGCTTTAAAGGTGCCGTGTGTAACATTCTGCAAGTTGCAGGTGTCGCATTGAAAACGCATCAGTCATCGTCCTGTTCTGAAGCACACAGGAGAACCTTCAGATGCCTTTGAGTAAAGATTGACATAAAAAAAAACTGAGAAAGACGCCAAGTTGATCCAAGATAGCTGCCAGAGGTGGCAGATGCAGTAGGACCAGATCCACTAAAAAAAAAAAACGTACTTTAATAGTTCATAATGGTTTTATTCTCACCAATAAACATTTTCTCATCAATTTTCTTATCAATTTATCACATTTCGCTTTTAAATTTTGAGTTTTCTCATAAATCTGTCAGTTTTCTATTATTTTTGATAAATTTGAAATATTTTTCATGTATATTTGCAATGTTTTACTCATACTGTATATTTGTGACTTTTCCCACATAAATCTGTGACTTTTTTATTGTAAACTTGTCGCTTCTTTTCACTAAATTTACAACTTTTGTCTCATAAATTTGTCACTTTTTTGCTTTTAAATTTTTATTTTTCTCCTAAATTTGTAACTTTTTTCTTAAATAAATTTGCCACTTTTTTTTAGATTTGCATAATAATTTATGTGAATTTGTGACCTTTTTCCTTAGAAATGTACAATTTTTAACAAAATAATTAGCATTTTTTTTCCTTATAAATTTGTCACTTTTGTGTAAATTTGAACCATTTTTCTTGTAAATTTGTGGCTTTTTTACTTAAAAATGTGGAACTTTTAACTCAAAAATTGGAAACCTTTTTTCTGGTAATTTTTTTAAAAATAAATCTGCATAATTTTTCTTGTAAATTTGTGACTTTCCTCAGAAATTGGCAACTTTAAACAGAAACACTGGCACCTTTTTTTCTTATAAATTGGTCTCTTTCTCAAATTTGCATAATTTTTCTTGTAAATTTGTCACTTTTTTCCTTATAAGAGTGAAATTTTTCAACTCAAATTAATTTTTTTCTGGTAAATTTGTCATTTTTTTTCTTATAAATTTGCAACTTTTTTGTATAAATTTGCATAATTTTCTGGTCAATTTGTGACTTTTTTCCTTAGAAATTTACAGTTTTTAACATAAAAACTGGCAACTTTTTCCTTTTAAATTCCTCACTTTTGTCCCATAATTTTGCCACTTTTTTCTCATAAATTTGTCATTTTTTTCTTGTAAATTTATCACTTTAGTTCTTGTAAATCTGTGACTTTTTTCCTTGTAGATATGTCACTTTTTTAAATAAATCTGCAGATTTTTCTTGTAAATTTGTGACTTTTAATTAGAAATGTGCAATTTTATTGCATTTTAATTGGCAACTTTTTTCTTATATATTTGTCACTTTTGCCTCATAAATTTGTAACTTTTTAAAACTAATTTGTCAATGTTCTTGTAAATTTTTCTTTTTTCCTTAGAAAAGTACAATTTTTAACTAAAAAAACGGGCAACCATTTTCTTATAAATCTGTAACTTTTGTCTGGTAAATTTGTCACTTTTTTTTCTCAAATTTGCATAATTTTCTCATAAATTTGTGACCTTTTCCTCAGAAATGTGCAATTTTTAACTAAAAACTGGCAACTGTTTTCTTACAAATTTGTCACTTTTGTCTTGTAAATTTGTCACTTTTTTCTCATAAATTTGTATAATTTTTCTTGTCACCTTTTTCCTTTGAAATCTGCAATTTTTAACAAAAATTGGCAACTGTTTTCTTACAAATTTGTAACTTTTTTCTCATAAATTTGTCACTTTTTATCATGAATTTGCAAAATTTTTCTTATAAATTTGTCATTTTCTCATAAATTTCACTTTTTTCTAGTAAATTTCAGTTTTTTCTCACAAATTTGTCACTTTTTTCTTGTAAATTTGTCACTTTTTTCTCATAAATTTGTATAATTTTTCTTGTCACCTTTTTCCTTTGAAATCTGCAATTTTTAACAAAAATTGGCAACTGTTTTCTTACAAATTTGTAACTTTTTTCTCATAAATTTGTCACTTTTTATCATGAATTTGCAAAATTTTTCTTATAAATTTGTCATTTTCTCATAAATTTCACTTTTTTCTAGTAAATTTCAGTTTTTTCTCACAAATTTGTCACTTTTTTCTTGTAAATTTGTCAGTTTTTTCTCATAAATGTACATAATTTTTGTTGTAAATTTGTTAGGTTTTTAAGTAACGCCTAACCCTTGCAGCGCTGTTAAGAATCAACATTAAGATTTTCTGTTTCAGTAAATTTCAGACTTCCAATTAGCAATAAAACAGTTACACACTGCACCTTTATGCGTCTGCAGTTGACTTGATGTCACGTTTAGTTTTATTGTATCTGCTGAAGAATACGTGTCAGACTGAAGGAAACGCTGACTTGTGATTTTTAGGTCTTATTTCTAATCATCTAACCGGACTCTCCTCATCACAATTCTCCATTTTTTGATGCCGTGGGTTCAGGTAGGTAAATGTTATGCATGCAGATATACCTCTAAAGTTGCTGTAATCCTAAATATTCCTGTTTACACTTTGTGCCTTTATGCATCTGAAGTTTGGTTTTTTTGTCTTTTTAAGGCGTTTTTCTATAAAACATTTGGTCACAATCATGCTGAAGCCTGAATCTGCAGAGAGCAGCATGTAAAGCTACAGCATGGATGGAGAAAATGAGTGTTTTTGTCTTGTTGCATAGCCCCGTTGGTGAGTGTGTGTGTGGCCCCCGTTAGTCTGTGTCACCACTCTGTTAAAGGGTCCGGGGGCTCCCAAAATTCCTCCTACAACACCCGTCTGCAACTCTAATATGGGGAGAACTTATGTGGCTTTTAGTTATTTAATCTGAGAGGATTTTTCTTCTTCTTCCTTTAGATTTGACTGGCGGTTGGCAACCAGCTTACAGGTGCCTTACTGCCACGTATTTCACTCTGTAGCATCACTCTGGCCGGGTAGCATCTATATCTCGCTTTGCAAATCACTCGATTTATCTGTGTGGCGTTACATCCAGCATCACCCTAATTTCAGACATTTTTCCCTGTAAATTTGTAACTTTTTGGGACGATAAAAACTGCTCAGAATCAGAGCAGTCTCAAGATTTTGGGGGCCTTATCCAAGATTATATTTGGGGGGGGGGCTACTTTTGGCACAGAGAAGAGTTCAAACTCTTTAAACTGCAAGAAAAATCAACAAAAACATTTAAAAAGATGAACAAAAATCCCATATTAACTCATTATATAGAATACATATGTAACTAGCATCCATATAAATATTTAATGAGGGTCAACATAAGGAAACTGCAAATTTACAAGAAAAAAAGTGATGTATTTTTGAGAAAAAAGTTGCAACTTTATGAGAAATCTAACGTTTTCACATTTTCATTTCAACATTTTAACATTTAAAAAAAAAAAAAAATTCAAGAAAAAAAAGCTGCAAATTTACAGTGTTTTGTAAATTTGAGAATAAATTTGTGAGAAAAATATTGCAAATTTTCAAGTCATAAATCTGAGAAAAAAAAACTCAAATTTAGAAGAAAAGTTGCAAATTTACAAAAAGTCAAAAATTTATGAGAAAATTTTCAAGTATGAAAAAAGTTGCAAATTTACAAGAAAAATTTTGCAAATTTTCAAGTCAGAAATCTAAGGGAAAAAAAATTCACATTTAGAAGAAAAAGTTGCAAATTTACAATTTTTTTTTTTTTTTTTTGCAAATTTCCATCCATCCATCTTCAACCGCTTAATCCTTTTCGGGTCATGGTGGGGTGGGTGGAGCCTATCCCAGCATCTTTGGGCAACATTGCTAATTTTCAAGTCATAAATCTATGAGGAAAAAAAAACTTTCAAATTTAGTAGAAAAAGCTGCAAATTTACAAAAAAATTCACAAATTTATGAGGAAACAATTTTCAAATAAGAAAACAGTTTCAACTTTACAATGAAAAAGTAGCAAATTACAATAGAAAAGGTGGAAGATTCATTCGACAAAAGTTGAACATTCACAGGAAAAAAAATTGCAAATTTACAGTATGAGAAATTCCACATTTACAAAAAAGGTCACTTTATGGGGAAAAAAATAGCAAATTTATGAGAAAAATTTCAATCAAGAAAAGAATTTGCAGGAAAAAACTTCCTGCAAAATTACAAGAAAAAAGCCACAAGTTTCTGAGAACGTTACAAATTTGTGTCCTGTGCTTATAGCCAGGAACGGCTCTGATGAGAGCGTCTCTTTAGACGCGAGAGCTGCTGACGCCCAAACGTGACCGTCCTCCATGAGCCAGCACATCGTCCACTTCCCCACCACAGACCACTGGAACCTTTTCAGGAGAACTCTCAGCGGAGGAACTCTTTCAGGAACCATCTTGATTCCTACTGCGATAACCAGTCGTGATGTTTGAGTGAGATGAAACGGCTACTGACGTCGGGATGGAGGACAACGTGACTGAAGCAGCTTTTTTTTAGGGCTGAACCCAAATATCTGATTGTCCAGATTTTGTTTTGTTTAATTACATTGTTGTTTGGTTTTCATATTTGGTTTTTATTGTCAGGCAGCAACATACAGCACTTGGAGCCAGGACAGATTTCACCATGGGGACAATAAAGCGAATCGTATCTCTTCATATTGTATCGTATCATATCACATTTTATTGTGTTGCTTTTTCCCCTAAACTGCCAGCCTTTACCAAATTTATCACAAAAAAATCTCACAAATTTACATGAAAAAAAAAACTCATGGTAAAGTCACAAAATTTGCCAAAAACAAATCATAAATTTACATAAAAAAATTACAAAATCTAAAAAGACAGTATTTATTTGAAAAATGTAGTAAACCTAAGAGAGAAAAACTGTAAATTTATGACAAAATAGTAGCAAATATATGTTTAAAAAATATCAAAATTTACAGGAAAAGCCACATTTCTGATAATGGAAATTTTACATGCAAGTTTGCTACTTTTTCGTCATAAATTTGCATTTATTTTTTCCCATAAATTTACATTTTTTTCAAATAAATATACTTTTTTCATTGCAATTGATTTTCTAAATTTAAAGCTTTTTCTTGTAAATTAAGATTTTGCATTTTTTTGAATGTGAATTTGTGACTCCTTTTTTTTTTTTGCAATTTTGTGACTTTTTTCATATAAATTTATGCGATTTTTCTCCTAAAATTGTGGGGGATTTTTTGGGGGGATAACTTTGTATTTTTTAAAGTCATGCAGTTTAGGGGAGATGCCATATGCTATGATATGCTTTATTATCTGTCCTGGAGACGGGAAAAGCCACATTTATGATAATGGAAAGAAAAAAACGTTCAGAAAATTTACTCTGGAAAACTCCTCAATAGTCAGAGCCACAGAATGAGTATTTGGAACAGCTCTACTTTGAGTTTTCCTTGTCCATTTGTAACTTGAAAAAAAGTCATACATTTTTGTCTTCGATGATAAATTTGCAGTTTTTTTTGTTTTTGTAAAACGGCAACGTTTTTCCTTGAAGGTTTAGAACGTTCTTCTTGAATATCTGCAATTTTTTCCCCTCAGATTTGCTGCTTTTTTGTTTCTTGTAAATTTGTTTGCTTTTTTCATAAATTGCTATTTTTTTTTTTGCCATGCCTTACAAATTTGCTCCTTTTTTTCAAATTGCATTTTTTTTTTACCTCCGCCAAGGAGGTTATGTTTTCATCGGCGTTGGTTTGTCTGTCTGTCTGTTTGTCTGTCTGTCTGTTTGTTTGTTAGCAAGATAACTCAAAAAGTTATGGACGGATTTTCATGAAATTTTCACAGATTGTCAGAAATGGGGTATCCTACAGATGATTACATTTTGGTGGTGATCCAGATCACCGTCCACAAGAAAACCGCCATTACGGAAAATGCCATTTTCGTCAATAACTACTGAACCACTAATCCTATCATTGTGAATCCAATTGCTAGTCATATGTTTTCATGGTCAAGGAATCTGAAAACGTACACACAAACACTGTATGGGGGGAACTGTGGCGCTTGGCGGAGGTCTGCGCTCTCCGAGTGCTTTTCTAGTCTTAAAAATGTAGTCTTTTTCTCAGAAATTTGCAATTTTGTTTCTTGTAAATGTGTAACTTTTTCATAAAAACTTTTATTTTATTGTTTTGTCAAAGTACAACAAAGTCTCTGGGATTTTGGGGGCTGAAAATGTTCATGAAAAGGAATTTTGGGGGACTAAAATGATTCCTGGCACATAGAAAGACGACGAACTAGCGTTGATAGTGTGCGGTCCTAAAATGGTTCCTGCGGTGGGACGGAAACGGTCGTCTGCAGTGTAAACGTGACAGGAGCTTAACGAGGCCACACTGTGACATCTTCCCCTAAAAGAGAAAAGAGAGCTGAGCGGATGGACGGTGTAAACATGCACGCCTCCGTGTTCCTGACCTCTGTACATCGCTGCGGTGCTGACGTTTTTGTAAATGGTTCTTATATTCAAGCAGTTTAATGTTCGCACCAAGCTCCCACTCACACACGGTTATCAAAAACCACAAAAATAATCCACTTTTTTTTTGTTTTTCATTCTCGTCTCTTATGCTAACTTCAGGTACTGTATGAGCCATGCTCCCACTGCAGTACCGGAACCTTTTTAGGAGAACTATCAGCAGAGGAACTATTTCAGGAACTAAAGCATTCAGTTACTGCCTGTAATAACTTATATTGGGCTGCAAACTGTTTTTAAAAAAAAGCTGAAATCTAAAACACGACAGAGAAGGAAAGTCTTTTCAGTCGTTCTGTAAAAGTGAAACTTTTCCATCCAGTTGAAATTTGTCATTTTTCCTCATTCTTGTATATATGAAACTTTTTCTCTAAATTTGGGACTTCTCAGCCGTGTCGTAAATGTCCAATTTTTCCCTAAATTTGCAACTTTCATCAGTCTCAGCTTGTAAATTTACAACCATTTCCCTCAGAGTTAAATAACTAGACTTTTTAGCCATTTTTCCCCAGAGAAAATACAAAATTTTCCTCAATTTTCATCTTTTCACACTCTTGTAAATTTGTGACCCCCCCCCCCAAAAAAAAAATTAATGTTCCTTTAACATATCATTGTAATTTGCATTTTTCCTCTCTCGTACATTGGCAGTGGGTGATTTATTACTTTTCAGCAAGAGGCTGGTAGTCACAAAGGTACAAAAGTATAAATGTAAATTAGGTGCAAATTTGCAAGAATATAGGTGCAAAGATTTGATAAAAGACGCCAATTTAAAAATTCATAAAGTCATGAAATACAATTTAATTGCATTGAATAAAAATTTTACCAGCATCCAGATGAACATTACAAATTTACAAGAAAAAAACTGCAAATTTACGAGCGAAAAATCACAAATTTTTGAGCGAAAAGTAGCAACTTTGCAAGAAAAAAGGTTCAAATTTACAGGGAAAAAAGTTGCAAATTTTTGAGAAAAAAAGTTGCACATCTACAAGAAAAAAAAAATGTCACATTGACAGGAAAACATTGCAAATTTATGAGAAAAAAAATTGCAAATTTAAAAGAAAAAAGTTGAAAATTTTTGAGAGAAATCAGAAATGTGTGAGAAAAAAGTAGCAAATTCACAGAAAAAAGTTGCAATTTTTTGAGATAAAAGTTGCAAATTTAGAGGAGAAAATTTTCAAATTTGAAAAAGTTGCAAATTTTTAAGAGTTGGAATTTTATGAGAAAAGTTGCAAATCAATGAGAAAAAAATCACAAATTTACAGAAAAACACTGCAAATTTCTGAGAAAAAATTGCAAATTTATGAGAAAAAAAGTTGCAGATTTACAGGAGAAAAAGTTGCAAATCAAGAAAAAAGCTGAAAAAAACCTTTTTTGCATTTCTTCTTGGAATCGACACTTCAAATTCGTTTTATTCAGTCATGTAACATCATTTTAAAAAAGGTTATGCTGATATTTGGGGAGGCAGTTCTTTGTTTTTTCAGATCGGGGGGATGTCCCCTGTCCCCCACCTCCATGAGTTACGCCGATGAGTGAGGAAATGGGGATGGGGGGACAGCAGGTGAACACTGGCAAAGTTATTCTGCATGCTAGATATGATCTGAAATTGAGGTTACAGTATTTTCTCCATTTAAAAAAAGACAAAACTACTCTTATGTTGGCCCTCATTAAAACTGAATTCAACACCCACTACTGACAGTCAGGTTCCAGCATTTTCAAAGTCCCTGCTCTCAAGAAGGAGCTAGAACGGTTCCTGAAAAGAAATTTCCAGGGACTAAAATGGTCCCTGGTACTCTGTGTGAGAACATGCATAAACAGAGGAACTACTGCTGATAGTTCCTGGTAGTAAAAAGGTTCCTGATGTGGGAACAAGGTTATATATATTAGCAGGTAAGGCTTTTCTGTACAACGTGTTTTCTTTGCAGAGCTACATATAGAATAAACAGAACATCTACACACGTGTGGATGCTTTAGAAAACAGCTGACGTTGCATCTTTTTTTTTTTGTCGTCGTTCTACAGTATATCTAAAAGGAGAGGCACTTTGTCTTAAAACATCGCAAAGAAGTCAGTTAAGAAACGTTTAAGACCTGAAACGATGGCAAACCTGTAAGCAGTTCACAGAAAAACAAAACAAAAAACACACATCTGTTTTTTCTGGTGTCGTCATACAAAATAAAGAGAACACACACAAGGAGAGTTTGTAGAAAAGGGGAAAAAAAAACCATTGGTCAGGTGTTTTTCATTTTCACGACCATGCATCATCAGTTCACTCGTAAAAGTCTGAGACGAAGACAGAGACACAGAGGGAATGTCGTAAAGGATTTTAGGCATTGTTATGGAATGGTAGAGTCCTCAGAATCAACACAGCACTGACATCTGCTCCCACCACTGACAGTGTTGGAGTTTCTGCTGAAACCACCACGGTGACCCGAAAACATGCTCCACATACGGCTGCACCGCCTGTAAAACCCTCGCTGAAATGATGGGCTCACCAGCGTTCATTCAGCTGTTTTACGTCCTGAATTTTTAAAGCTTAAGTAAGGGCTATATTGCTTTGGCTTTTCTGTCCTCATTCTTTGGATCTTCCTTGATCTACCTGTACGTTTCCATTTCACAACTTTGGCGTTTTCACTCTGTGTTGAATTACCTTCTTGAGGGAGTTTTAGAATCCTTTCCATTGCTTGCCCTGACTGCTCTCTTGTTTTGGGGCGTGATACCCGTCAATCAGCCCAGTGAAACGGCTTGTTAAGCTCTCTTTGAACTGCAGACTAATTCACATGTTTAGCTTTGCAGGGATATTTTTTATGAACGGAAATTTCAAGATGATTTTTTTTATCAAGACTGAATGATTCCATATTTTTTCTCTCTACTTGACCAGAAAAAAAAATTCCATTAATTACAGCAATGACATTTAAATTTGTGAATTTGTTTTAGCCAGAATGTTCAGCCATTAGATAAAAAAAATGTTCTTGTCATATCTGTAATTTATTTTTTTCTACTAAATAAAAGAGCTGAATGAACATCCTCCAGGAGTGGTGAAATAAGCAAATTTGCATAATTCTGCTTGTAAATTTCTGACTCTTCTTCCTGGAAATGTGAAATTTTTAACTCAAAAATTGGCAACTTTTTTCTGATAAATTTGTCACTTTTTTCTCATAAATTTGCAACTTTTACCTTGTAAATCTGCACATGTATTCTTGTAAATTTGTGACTTTTTACCTTAGAAATTTGTATTTTTTAACTAAAAATTGGCAATTTTTTAATTTGTCACTTTTGTCTCATAAATTTGCTATTTTTTTTCTTATAAATTTGTCGATTTTTTTCTTGTATTTTTTCATAATTTTCCACAAATGTTTCATTTTTTTCCTCATAAATTTGCATATTTTTTTTTAAAACATTGCAACTTTTCACCTTAGAAATTTAACTCAAAATTGTCAACTCTTAATTTTTCACTTTTGTCATGTAAATATGTAATTTTTTTCTTGTAAATTTGCAGTTTTTTCTCATAAATTTCTAAAATAAAAGAACTGAATGAACATGTGAGAGGAGCAATAATGTGGGTTAAGGTTAAAAAAAGAACAGTTTACTATCTGTCTGCCATAAGAAGAAACTTAAAAAAATAGGAAAAATGTCTCAAATTTATGAGAAAAAAGTTGCAGTAAATTGCAAATTTGCAGTAATTAATTTAAGTTAAATCATGCACATTTACAAGAAATAAAGTCTCAGTTTACAGGAAATAGTTGCATATGTACATTTAAAATTTGCAAAATGTTATAGAAACTAATTTATGAGAAAACTGAGCAAAAATGAATGTGAAGCAAATGGAAAGATGCTCACAAAACAAAGAGCTACTGTATCAGAAAAACTAAAGTGAGATGTAAAAACGCCGCAGGCCGAGTGTTTGTGGTGTTTTGGGGCGGCTGTGGTGGAGTCAGAGTGAAACGCCAAAGTCACATTAAAATCCCAACTCGGCAAAGACACGTGATGTTGGTAAAAAAAAAAAAAAAATCAGTCTCATGCTACGATCTCTTTGATAAAGAGGAAACTTTTTTGTTCACATTCAGGTTCAGAATCCACTTCAAACCCGCCCCTCTGACCAAAGTTCAGCTTTGAATGGAGCGTCAACCCTCTGAGATCCAGTAGCCCTCAACCTGACCCCCAAACCACGGGTTGGACACCTTTATGTTCTCTTCAGTTCTTGTCCAAAAACAAAATATTTAAAGTGTAATTAAACTGCTTTGTTTTAAATTTCGATTTTCTTGTAAATTTGCTCCTTTGCTTTGGTCATTTTTTTAAGCGTGTGGCTCCGGAGCAGCAGGCTGCAGACCCGCAGACCTGAGAGGGTTAAGCGCCCCCTCCACAGTGACGATGTAAACTAAAGCCTTCGGAGACGATGATAAAACTCATCACAGGTCCTCAGAGATGCGGTAAAAAAGACGGGTTGGTTAAAGCCATGCTAGCACCATTCGTCCTCTTCCTGGTAATACCTGGGTGCCCTGGCCCCACAGACCGGGCCCACGCCGCCGCCGCCCCCGAAGCTGAAGTGGTATCCGTTGGGCACCCGGGCGGGAGGTGGGACTCCCGTCGGGTGAGGCAGTGCAGTCCAAGAGGAGAGAGACGCTGCCGCCCCGTCCTGGAAGATGTCCCAGAGGCCGCCGAAGGGGGGTGCGCCGCCCGGGGCCACTTCACCGTGGCCCCGACCCAGGAAGGGCTCAGAGCTGATGCGGGTGACGGGGCAGGGGAGGCGGTGGCGGTGGCGGAGGGCGTCGTGGTCCGACAGGCCGCGGCTCAGAGAGGACACGGAGTGCACGGGGGAGGAGTCGGCGGTCCTGTAGGCCACCACTGCGGGCCGCGGCGTGGGGGGGGTCCGGGGCAGCTGCCGACGTCCACGGCTCGGCGTGCTAGAACGGGAGCTCGGCGATGCCGGTCCACCTTTAGCCCAACCACTGCCCTAGATGAAAATTGGACAAGCAGTTTGAAACGATGAGGGGGGGGGGAAATATGGCGGTGAGGGAAAAAAGAGGGAAGGACAGAAGCGCCCGAAGAGGGGGGGCACCAAAATGTGATGTGAGATAACAGAAAAGATGGCAGAGGACAAAAGATGGACAGAAAAGAGATGGAGATGCACAGATGGAAACAACAGAAAGACAAAATGGATGAAAGGCAGTGAAAAAAGTGGGAAAAGAAGTGAAAGGCCATGAGAGGCTGACAGGAGGCGGAGCTGTAAGATCAGAAGAATCATCATAGACACAACGGGCTGACAGCACACAGACACAGCTTCACTACAACACACCGACACCATAGACACAACAGTCTGACGCCACAGACACGGTTTTACTACAACACACTGACACCACAGACACGACAGTCTGACATCACTACTACAACAGTGACACTACAGACACGACAGTCTGGCACCACAGACATGACAGTCTAACACCACAGACACAGTTTCACAACAACCCACTGATATCACAAACACAACAGTCTGACACCACAGACACGACAGTCTGACAACACAGACACAGTTTTACTACAACACAGTGACACCCCAGACACGACAGTCTGACATCACGACTACAACAGTGACACTACAGACACGACAGTCTGACACCACAGACATGACAGTCTAACACCACAGACACAGTTTCACAACAACCCACTGATATCACAAACACAACAGTCTGACACCACAGACACGACAGTCTGACACCACAGACACATTTTTACTACAACACAGTGACACCCCAGACATGACAGTCTGACATCACGACACAACAGTCTGACACCACAGACACGACAGTCTGACATCACGACACGACAGTCTGACATCACGACACAACAGTCTGACACCACAGACATGACAGTCTGACATCACAGACACAGTTTTACTACAACACACTGACACCACAGACATGACAGTCTAACACCACAGACACAGTTTCACTACAACCCACTGATATCACAAACACAACAGTCTGACACCACAGACACGACAGTCTGACACCACAGACACAGTTTTACTACAACACGATGACGCCCCAGACACAACAGTCTGACACCACAGACATGACAGTCTGACACCACAAACAGTTTCACTACAACACACTGATATCACAAATACAACAGTCTGACACCACAGATATGACAGTCTGACATCAAAGACATGACAGTCTGACATCACGACACGACAGTCTGACATCACGACACAACAGTCTGACACCACAGACACGACAGTCTGACATCAAGACACGACAGTCTGACATCACGACACAACTGTCTGACACCACAGACATGACAGTCTGACATCACAAACACAGTTTTACTACAACACACTGACACCACAGACATGACAGTCTGACACCACAGACACGACAGTCTGACACCACAGACACAGTTTTACTACAACACAGTGACACCCCAGACACAACAGTCTGACACCACAGACATGACAGTCTGACACCACAAACAGTTTCACTACAACACACTGATATCACAAATACAACAGTCTGACACCACAGATATGACAGTCTGACATCAAAGACATGACAGTCTGACATCACGACACAACAGTCTGACATCACGACACAACAGTCTGACACCACAGACACGACAGTCTGACATCACAGACACAGTTTTACTACAACACACTGACACCACAGACATGACAGTCTAACACCACAGACACAGTTTCACTACAACCCACTGATATCACAAACACAACAGTCTGACACCACAGACACGACAGTCTGACACCACAGACACAGTTTTACTACAACACGGTGACGCCCCAGACACAACAGTCTGACACCACAGACATGACAGTCTGACACCACAAACAGTTTCACTACAACACACTGATATCACAAATACAACAGTCTGACATCAAAGACATGACAGTCTGACATCACGACACGACAGTCTGACACCACAGACACGACAGTCTGACACCACAGACACAGTTTTACTACAACACAGTGACACCCCAGACACAACAGTCTGACACCACAGACATGACAGTCTGACACCACAAACAGTTTCACTACAACACACTGATATCACAAATACAACAGTCTGACACCACAGATATGACAGTCTGACATCAAAGACATGACAGTCTGACATCACAGACACGACAGGCTGACACCACAGACATGACAGTCTGACACCACAGGACACGAGTCTAACACCACAGACACAGTTTCACTACAACCCACTGATATCACAAACACAACAGTCTGACATCAACCAGCTTACAGGTGCACTACCGCCACACACTTCACTCTATATCATCACTCTGAATGGAAGGCGCTCTGACATCACAGACACGACAGTCTGACACCATAGACGTGACGGACGGACACCACGGAAACAGTTTCACTACAACACACTGACACCACAGACACAACAGTCTGACACCACAGACACGACAGGCAGACACCACAGACAGTTTCACTACAACACACTGACAACAGACATAGCTTCACTACAACACACTGACACCAAAGACACAACAGGCGGACACCACAGACAACAGTCTGACACCACAGACATGACAGGCGGACACCACAGACAGTTTCACTACAACACACTGACAACAGACACAGCTTCACTACAACACACTGACACCACAGACAACAGTCTGACACCACAGACATGACAGGCGGACACCACAGACAGTTTCACTACAACACACTGTCAACAGACACAGCTTCACTACAACACACTGTGTAGCTGCACAATCATCACCTACGGCAGTTTTTCAACCAGGGTGTCCTGGTTCCAGAGGCTGCGTTAACTGAAAATTGTCCTTCATCGACAGATTTTTTTCAGCAATGACTGAAAATTCTGAAAGCTGTCATTTGACAGATACACTGAGGGTGATCTAATTAAAGTCAATTAAAATGACAGATAATAGATTATGACAGAATTTTTACAAGCCTGTCTGTCAAAATAATAGATAAAAAAAGTCTAGCAAAATCTGTGCCTGGTATGTTCAGGTGTCTGTGAGAAATTATCTAAGTTCACCGTGGTCCAAAAGAAATGCTAATAATTTGTCGTTGTTGTGCATGGGTGCCTAAAGAACCTTTACACAACGGCAAATTATATGCAATTTTTTGGACCAATTGACAAATGAACCTGAACATACCAGTACACCCTGGTTGAAAAACATTGACCTACAGTCCTCAGAATGTAGGAGAAAAGCCTGATTTATGCCTCCGTGTCACAACAACGCTGTTGCGACAGTGTTGCCATGGACCCGACACAGTCGCGACGTCCCACCCCACTGCATCGCCAAACGTTCACCTCTCCAGAAATGCAACACACACACACACACACACACACCCTTTCTGGTTCTAGTCTCTGCTCATTCACCACGACGCCACGTCCAAAGAGAGTCAGAAAAACAACGGTCTGAGTTCAAGAGAATGCTGAGAAAGTTAGCAGATGCAAAGCATTTGTAAGACTCATCCTCACCCCGTTAATTACACAGATTGTCAAATGATGGCTGCAGTGATGGTCGGACCATTTTCTTTGACATCTCTTTTTTTCTCTGTTGCAGCGATTGTAGGGCTGGGCGATTAACCAAAATAAAATCAGAATCAATGTTTTTTTTGTTGTTCTTCCCCTCCCTTTGTTGTGTGTGTGTATGTAAGAGATTTTCATTTACTGCCTCTTTAAGACATGCCTGTGGAGTTACAGGTGCGGGCACGTAACTCTGGAAGGAGCGCAGGCAGCGCTGTTCAGATGCAGCAGAACACGGGCAGAACAGTTAAAGATGGCTTGCAATGAAAATAAACGCGGTCTCCATCTACATTGTACTTGATGGTTGACTCTTTATTTCATCTGAAGATGCCAAGAAAAAGCAAACAAAGTGCACGGATGCTAATGCTAAAAGAAGCAGAAGCTAAGTTGCTGTTAGCCTCTGTGGGATATTGGCGCCATCTCTGTCTTTTTTGGGGGATAAAAATGACACTAAATATGGTATACAAACAGAAAATGTACATATACTGTACATATGAAATGTCATACAAAATCCAGGATGACACATGAAAGTGAAAACACTTATTTCCAACGTGGTCCTTTGGCTCCAACTGTTTTATAGAGGGAATGGACAAGCTAAGGCTGTATTTAAGAACACAATCATGGGTGTGTAAAGGACTCCCCCAATGCAGCTAGCAAGCTGATTAGCCACTGTGCACATGATGTAACCCACAATCCGTCAAGAGGTATGTGTTGTAAACACTGGACAATATTTATTTTGTGTGTGAAACAATAATAGGCCTGTACTTTATATTAGGCTTATTTACCACCGCACCGTGGTAAATAGGGGCAGAACTAGATAGGCATTGCTGCATTCTGTCCCTTCTCAGACACTGTACTTGATTTAACTCTGTGTAATTAATGTTTTATTGTGTTGTTCGAGATAAATAAATCAAATCAAATCAAGTGATGCTACACTTGTGTAATATTGCTAAATTATGAGTCTTGTCACTAAGAAGAAAACCAACATGAAAGGGTCAATTAACCGTGATGCTGATTTAAGGTCAAACTGCCCAGTCCGAGCTTCTGCTCCACCACAATCTGCTGCTGTCTGTCACTATTTAATAAATACTCCACACATCGGCAGAAACCCGTTTTGGCAACGCAACAGCGAATTCAACGTAGTGTGCTAACAGAAATTGCTGACGACGGCGTAAGCCATGCACGAAGGGTATGTTGTGAGCTCCATGGAAAAGCATAAATCAGGCTAAAAAGTCTCCAATATTGGGGAGAAAACAATCACAAATTTAATTGCATGAAAAAAAACTTTATGGAGGAAAAAGTTAAAAATTTATGACAAAAGTTAAACTGAAGAGAGTAAGTTGGAAATTTACAGTAAAACTGGCAAATTTCATAGAAAGCAGTCACAAGTTTATACATCTGAAATTATGGAAACATTTGTGACTTTTTATTGTAATTTGCTCCTTTTTTCCACATGAATTTGTGACATTTTTCTGTCAAAGTTACCACTCTTGTCCTGTACATTTGTGACTTTATTTCTGTCGATATTAGACTTTACAGGCCCTGTGGAAACTGTGTCTGTGGGTCCATGCTTAAGAATGGAGTTCATATCCTTTAAAAAAAAGAAACTCTTCTCCAAACAAAAACATTAAATAAAAAAGCTTGGGTCATTGGTAAGATCAGTGGTCTGTAACCTGTGGTTCTGGGGCCACATTTGGCTCTTTTGCCCATAGATAGTGGCTGGCTCCCTGAGGCCTTGAAAACAAGAGCACTCTGAAGCAAGTGCACTATCCCCTGCCTCCATTTTCTTTGAAGATCTCAATACTTACTGATGGAGAGCAGTTTTTAACTTTTCAATACAATTACTGTGGCAGCACCAAATTATGATAAGCTCATCATGCACAAATATACAAAGGTGAACCCTTGTAGCAACTATGGTGACCTGAGACAGCTTTATACGTTCTATCGTAAGAGATCATAGGGAGTGCCAACCTTGACCTTTGACCTTTTGACCCCAAACCTGTAGTCAGAGGTTATTGTCTCAGAGTGAACCTGTTTACTAGGTTTGGTGACCCTAGCTTTCTTTGTTGTTGAGATATACTTTATAAAGCATTTTGATGTTGACCTTTGACCTTGCAATCCCAAAACCATAGCCACACTTTGGGGTCACAGGATGACCCTGTGTACCAAGTTTGGTGACCCTAACTTCACTCGTTGTACAGTAATAAGGCATAGAGAATGTTAACTTTGACCTTTTAACCCCAGACCCATAGTCAGACGTCAGGATTCCAAGGTGAACCTGTGTACCAGGTTTGGTGGCCCTAGCTTTACTCGTTTTATAGTAATAGTGCAAATGGAATGCTAACCTTGACTTTTGACCTTTTGACCCCAAACCCATACTCAGAGGTCAGGGTTCCAAGGTGAACCTGTATACCAGGTTTGGTGGCCCTAGCTTTACTCGTTTTATAGTAATAGTAAATGTAGCATTTGTGGTATATATTACTCATATATTCCATACCTGCATATGTTAGAGCATGTGGAAATGTTTGGGACAACATATGCAAAGAAACTTCACACCTCCGAAAGGACAAAGGAATCTCACCGCCTTGTGAAGACCAATGACGTCACAGGACGCGGCGGCGACAGACTTGACACCTTCACCCCCTAAGGCGAGGAGAGGTTTTCCCATCACCTCCCAAGACGAAGGGAGGAGTTAACAGGACAATGGGGGGATTAAGATACGGGGGATGTCTGCTTGTGTTTTGCATGTCTTTGATGTGTGCCTGTATTTAACCAGCGAGCTGGGCAGAAATCTTCCTCTTTGCCTTCTGCCAAGCTCTGCACCAGATGAGACAAGATAGGAGAGCTGTTCATTAGAGACTCTGTTTTTAATACAAAATCGCCTCATCATTTCCAGCTCCTCTACACTGGTGACCTTGACGCGAGTATGGACCGGAGGCGTTCTTCAAGCGACTCATCCGTGGCGACTCTGACATACGCCAGCAACGACGCAGACGAGGGAGCAGACAGACAGCTGTCCCCTCCGGCAGAAGGAATTGAGAGGGCTCAACCGAGCTCCAGCACCGCCGTGAGAGCCGAGGCAAGGCACTCTCACCCGGCGGGCACAACAGTGATGGTGTGCACGAACGCCGTCGCTGTCCAGCTGCCAGACTTCTGGCGAGAAGACCCCGCCTCTTGGTTTCTACAAGCTGAAGCCCAGTTCATACTGGCGGGCATCACAGCAGACGATACAAAATTCTACCATATCGTCTCCAAACTCGACTCCGCCACTTCGAAGTGTGTGCGGAGCTTGATCGACCACCGGCCCGGGACAAGTATGAGACGCTCAAGGCGACCATTGTGGTGAACTATGTCCCACCAGCGGAGGAAAGAGCCGAGAGGATCCTGGCGGTCTACGGCCACAGAGGGGGCAATCCGAAGGCCCTCATGGAGGATTTGCTGCAGCTTAAGGAGGAGGACAACGACAATTTCCTTTTCCAGTTTATTTTCCTCAGCACGCTTCCACCACACATGAGAGGGACACTCGCCAATACGAAGTGCAACACCCACCAAGACTCCCGCACACTGGCCAGCGAGGCTTATCGGCTCGTCAACGCCTGCAAGGAGCGGACACCTACAGCGGCATCCGCGGACCTCAAAACTGACGCCCCGAGCCATGGAGAGCCACAACCCACGGAGCAGACCCAGCCCACGGTGACAGCGGCGCGGCCCAAGCGTAACAAACAGATCGACGTCTGTTATTATCACCACCACTTCGCCGAGAAAGCCCACAAATGCGTTCCCCCCTGCAAGTTCACGATGTCGGGAAAACGCCAAAGCCAAGGGCCGTTAACAGCAGCGGTTCTCGGCGAGAAAAATAAGCTGTTATACGTGACGGATGGACACACAGGCAAGCAGTTCCTCATCGACACGGGAGCTCAGCTGAGTTTCGTCATGCCCTCCCACGCAGATCGAGCCATGGGCACCCGGGGCAACGGAGCAGTGGCAGCCAACGGCTCTGACATCGACACGTTCGGGGAAAAGAGCCTGCACCTCCTCATTCATGGCCGCAGCTACAGATGGACATTTGTTGTAGAGGCGGTGAGTTTTAACTTGTTAGGCGCAGATTTTCTGTGTGCACACGGGTTATTAGTGGATCTAGCAAATAGGTGCCTGGTTAATCTTTTGCTTCTATTCCTTGCTCAGCTCGAGTTTCTCCACCACCTGTGCAGGCCAACGTCACCACGGCAGGAGGTAAGTTTGAGCAACTCCTCACCAATTTCCAGCACTCACAACCCCCAAATTCTCAGCCACTGTGGCTAAACACGGAGTTAAACACTTCATTCCGACAACGGGACCTCCCGTTTTTGCCAAAGCTCGCCGCTTAGACGCGGCCAAGCTCAACATAGCACGGGACGAGTTTACAACTCTCGAAAAATTGGGCATTGTTAGACGTTCGAAGAGCCCCTGGGCTTCACCACTTCACATGGTTCCGAAATCCGACGGTTCTTGGAGACCGTGCGGAGATTACCGTAGATTAAACAACGCTACAGCGCATGACCGCTACCCAATCCCTCACATTCAGGACTTTTCACTGCATCTAGCGGGTGCGCGCATTTTTTCAAAGATAGACTTAGTCCGCGGTTATCACCAAGTCCCAGTCCGAGCTGAAGACATTCCTAAAACAGCGGTTATAACCCCTTTTGGCCTTTTTGAATTCCTGCAAATGCCTTTCGGCCTCAAAGGCGCTGCTCAGACTTTTCAACGTATGATGGACGCAGTCTTACGCGACCTCCCCTTTGTTTTCGTCTACCTCGACGACATGCTGGTAGCCAGCTCATCTGAGGAAGAGCACGAGCAGCACCTCACTACCGTTTTTCAGAGGCTAGAAGAGCACGGATTAATAATTAATCCAGCCAAATGCAAATTTGGCGTATCGCAAATTGATTTTTTAGGACATAGAGTCTCCCCGAAAGGGGCAGTTGCGCTTCCAGACAAAATTCATGCGATAGAAGGTTTTCCACGGCCCCAAACGGTCAAATCGCTACAGGAATTTTTGGGGATGGTTAATTTTTACAACCGTTTCCTCCCTCATGCAGCTCAGCTCATGCAGCCCCTGTATGACGCACTCAGAAAAAAGAAAGCTTCCAATGCCGTCGAATGGACCCCGGAACGCGAACGCGCTTTTGCGGAAGTTAAAAACGCCCTAGCTAACGCCACAATGTTAGTCCACCCAGACCCCTCAGCCCGCATTGCTCTAACCACAGATGCTTCAGACTTGGCCATAGGGGCAGTTGTAGAACAACTTGTCAAGGGGTCTGGCAACCTTTAGCATTCTTTAGCAAATCGCTAAACCCGACGGAACGTAAATACAGCACTTTTGACAGGGAGCTGCTGGCGCTCCATTTGTCCATCCACCACTTCCAGTTTTGGTTAGAAGGGCGGAGTTTCACGGCTTTTGTGGACCATAAACCGCTTACTTTTGCTATGGCTAAAATTTCAGAACCTTGGTCGGGCAGACAACAAAGACAGCTAGCTGCGATTTCAGAGTTCACCACAGACATTCGACATGTAGCGGGCAAACTTAACGTAGTAGCGGACTGTCTCTCTCGCGCTGTGGCACCACCAGAGCACGAGGAGACAGATTACACTGCCTCAGCAGCTGAGCTTTTCTCTAACGCAAACACATATGCAGCACCTATCCATGAAGGGATAGATTATGCAGCCATGGCGGAAGAACAAGGCAGTGATGCGGACGTGCGCGCGCTCCTGTCTGGACCAACAGGGTTAAGGCTGGAGAAAAAAGGGTTGCGCGACGGCGTGCCCCCCCTAATATGTGATGTTTCAACCGGCCGACCTCGCCCGTTAGTACCAGCTGCTTGGCGCCGCCGTATTTTCGACGCAATTCACTCCCTCGCGCACCCAGGTGTGCGCGCCTCGGTCAAAATGGTTGCCGAAAAGTTTGTGTGGCCGGGCCTGCGCAAAAACGTAAAAGAATGGGCAAAAACTTGCATTCCTTGTCAACGCGCCAAAGTACACAGACACACAAAAGCCCCTCTGGAGCCTTTTCCCATCCCTGCTAGAAGGTTCGACCACATTCATGTCAACCTCGTGGGGCCACTGCCTTCCTCCCAGGGTTTCACACACCTGCTAACAATGATAGACCGCACCACGCGCTGGCCAGAGGCAGTCCCTCTAGCGGCAACTACAGTGGAGGAAGTCGCTCGCGTTTTTCTAACAAATTGGGTGGCACGTTTCGGCGTCCCATCAGACATCACGTCAGATAGGGGGCCTCAATTTGTCTCAGAGCTCTGGTCAGCCATGTCCAACAGCTTAGGGGCAACAATTCACCGTACCACCGCTTATCACCCTCAGGCTAATGGGTTATGCGAGCGTTTTCACAGGTCCTTAAAGGCTGCCCCCAGAGCCTCATTAACGGACACAAATTGGGTAAATAAACTTCCCTGGGTTTTATTGGGGTTGCGTGCGGCACCTAAAGAGGATTTAGACGCTTCCCCTGCAGAATTAGTCTTTGCTCAGCCTATCAGACTACCAGGTGAATTTTTACCAGAAAACCCGGAACCAGGGCACCTCCCAGTCCCAAGGTTTTTAGGCAGTAATGGACCGGACTCTCTCCACGGTCCAGCTCATCACTCCTTTCCACGAGTTTTTGTTCCTCAAACTTTAAAAAACGCCGAGTTTGTTTTTGTTAAGCATGAAGCCCTAAAAACCAACGTTACGCCCAGTATACGATGGCCCGTACAGAGTGCTGGAAAATGGTGACAAACACTTTGTGCTTGATTATGGGGATAGAAATGAAACGGTCAACATTGACAGACTCAAACCTGCCTTCTTGTTGAGAGACGAACCTGCACAGTTGGCGCGAGCACCTCGGCGAGGCAGACCCCCCAAGGAAAAAGTCTCAGCCCCCAGGCAGGGAACAAATAATCTCTCTCCTTCCCACACTGCAGATTCCTCACAACAAGGTCCCAGCAGGATGCCTAAACCAACCTACAGCAGCTTTGGGAGAAGATTAAAACCCAGACTGCACAGGGACTGATTACACCTCTCTGCAATTTTTCGCTAATTGTGCTTCAACAGTTTAGGACTGACTTATGATTATACTATGCTGTTACTATGCTGTTATGTTTTCACTAAACTCTCTTAGGAGCATGGCTGCTTGAAAGTTTCTTCTGTGGCAACAGCTGTAACACGTAGTATGTCTTAGTAATTACCCTAGACTGTGAATCTTTCTGTGTCCTTTCCTAGTTGTTTGGGGGGCCTGTGGTCTATATTACTCATATATTCCATACCTGTATGTTAGAGCATGTGGAAATGTTTGGGACAACATATGCAAAGGAACTTCACACCTCCGAAAGGACAAAGGAATCTCACCGCCTTGTGAAGACCAATGACGTCACAGGACGCGGCAGCGACAGACTTGACACCTTCACCCCCTAAGGCGAGGAGAGGTTTTCCCATCACCTCCCAAGACGAAGGGAGGAGTTAACAGGACAATGGGGGGATTAAGATACGGGGGATGTCGGCTTGTGTTTTGCATGTCTTTAATGTGTGCCTGTATTTAACCAGCGAGCTGGGCAGAAATCTTCCTCTTTGCCTTCTGCCAAGCTCTGCACCAGATGAGACAAGATAGGAGAGCTGTTCATTAAAGACTCTGTTTTTAATACAAAATCGCCTCATCATTTCCAGCTCCTCTACAGCATTTACCATTTACCATAGTGCAATTGCAATGTTAATTTTGAACTTTGACCTCTGACCCCCTTGACCCCAAACTCATTAGGTCAGGGTGTAAGTCATCCAAGATGTGTATTAGATACAACTACTGTATCAGTTTGAAAAGTCTACATCATTTCTTTCAGTAGTTATTGTGTTTAGAAGATTTAGGGAAAAATCTGACCTCTGACCTCAAGGTCATCTGATGAGAGTGAAATTGTAATATACACATCATCAGTGTATATCAAACCATGGTACCAAGGTTCAAAACAATTGGAACAAAACTGTAGGAGGCCGGAGTGGTGGCCTAGATGTAGAGCATCTGCCCCACAACCGGGAGGTCGGGGTTCAAGTGCCGGCCGGGTCACGACAAAGACCATATAAAAATGGAACTTCCTGCCATTCAGCTTGGTGCTCAGCAAGAATGTGACAGAGGAGGGAAATGTGGGCAGCAGTGGCTCAGGAGGTCGTCCAATAACCAGAGGGTTGGCGGTTTGAATCCCACTCTCCCCAGCCATCCTGCCGTTGTGTCCCTGGGCAAGACACTTTACCCACCCTTCCTCCAGTGTCCATGACACTGGGTATGAATGTGTATAAATGTTCGGTAGTGGTCGGAGAGGTTGTTGGCGTGGATTGGTAGCCATGCTTCTGTCAGTCTGCCCCAGGGCAGCTGTGGCTACAGTAGTAGCTTACCACTACCATTGTCTGTCTGGAGTGAATGAATAATGGACTCACTGTAAGCACTTTGAGATGTCACATGGCATGTAAAGCGCCATATAAATCTAATCCATTATTATTATTTCACAAGACAGTTACTGTCTATGAAGTGAGGTGAAACAGGAGGTCATAGGTCAGGGGCTACAATTCACGAAAAAAATCATCTGATCAGACTCAAACTGTAATATGCGCATCCTCGGAGTATATCAAACCATGGTACCCAGTTTCAAAACAATCGGAACAAAACTGTAGGAGTTGATTTCTCAAAAGTGGGACAGATGGACCCGCAACATAATTCCCCTTCGGTCTTCGCCCAAAGGGCTCTTCGACCTCTTTGGGCTTCGACTGGCGGGGGACAAAAACAATCACAAATTTCTAAGAAAAGAAGCAATAAATTTACAAGAAAAGAAGGTTCCACATTCATGAGAAAAATATCCAAAAAAGCAGAAAATGACAAAACCTGAAAATTTATGCTAAAATCTCACAAATTTAGGGGGAAAATGTTGTAAATTTCTGAAAAAAAACCCCAAACATACTTACAAATTTGCAAAAGTCACAAAATTTCTGGAAAAAAAAAATCACAAATTTACTGCAAAAAAGTTGGATTTTTATGAGAAAAATGTCATAACTTTTTATAAGAAATGCTGCAGTTTTACCAATGAAAGGTAATAAATTTACAAATGACAATAGCTGATATGCAAAAAATACTCAATTTAAGGAAAATGTTGCAATTTTACGAGGAAAAAAACACGAATTGGCAAGAAAAAGTAAGAAATTATTGAGAAAAAGCTACAATTTTATTTGAAAACAGTTGCAAATTTATGTGAAAAAGGCAGCATTTTACCTGAAAAATGTAACAATCAGATAAAAAGCAGAAAATTATGCCAAAAATATCAAAAAGCTAATAATTTTTATTGAGAAAAATATCATTTTACTTGATAAAGGTATTACATTTGCAAAGAAAAATATGCCAAATTTAGGAAAAAGGCAAAACACATTTATGCCCAAAATTTGGAAAAAAAAAAAAAAAAAGTTACCATTTAGTGAAGAAAACACCCACACAATTCTGCAAGGAAAAAAGACAAACTTTTTTTTTTTGTAAACTTTTGTGTTTAAACTTTGTGCAAATAACCAAAATTTACCAGAAAATGTAGCAATTTTGTGAGGAAAAAGGTAACAAACTTACAAAAAAAGCTGCAAATTTATGACGAAAAAACCTCTTAATCCTCATGTTGTCAGGCCAGACTATAGGTGTAACTCTGTTATTTCACTTTAAATTTTTAGGCTTAGATATTTTTGTGGCTCCATGCATTCATACAAAAATCCCTCAAAGTGGCTCTTTGTGTAGCACAGGTTGCCAACCCCTGGTCTAGATGAACAGAAAAAATAAAACCATTGCAGAGAATAAAAATGTAACCAGCATCCATACGAACGCTGCAGATTTACTTGAAAAAATTCACAAATTTAGGAGAAAAAAACTGAGATAAAATGTCACAAATTTACAAGAAAAAAGCCACATATTTACACCTTTTTTTTCAAAATTACAAGAAAAAATGTTACAAGTTTACATGAAAACCATTTGCAAATTTACTAGAAAAATGATGCAAATCTACAAGAAAAAAGCTGCAAATTAATGAGATAAAATGTCACAAATTTACAAGAAAGAAAGCAAATTTGCTAAATAAAAGATTGCAAATGTATATGAAAAGGTTGGATATTCATGAGGAAAAATACTGCAAATTTAAAAGTAAAAAAGTCACAAATTTATAAAAAAAATGTTGCAAATTCACAAGAAAAATATTACAAATTTATGAGATAAAACGTCACAAATTTATGTGGAAAAAGTCACAAATTTACTGTTTTGGCTTTTTTTCAAAATTACTAGAAAATTTTTGAAAATATACAAAATAAAAGTTTGTAAATTCATGGAAAAAATCATAAATTTACAAAAAAAGTTGTAAAATTACTAGAAAAATATGCTACAAATTTACATGAAAAATGCTTGCAAATTTACAAGAAAAAAGCTGCAAATTTGAGATAAAACATCACAAATTTACAAGAAAAAAGTCACATATTTACATTTTTTTTTCAAAATTAGAAGAAAAAAATTTTACAAGTTTACATGAAAAATATAAATTTACGAGAAAAATGATGTAAATTACAAGAAAAAAGTTGCAAATTTATGAAATAAAATGTCAAGTTTACAAGGAGGAAAGAGCAGATTTGCTAAATAAAAGATTGCAAATGTATATGAAAAAGTTAGATATTTATGAGGAAAAATACTGCAAATTTAAAAGTAAAAAATTCACAAATTTACAAAAAATGTCGCAAATTCACAAGAAAAATACTGCAAATGAAACATCACAAATTTACAAGAAAAAAGTCACAAATTTATGAGAGAAAAAGAAAGCTGAAGGTACAGTAATTTCAATTCTCCCGTAAAAAAATGCTGAGGGTGAACCTGTAGCCTGGGGGGTGGGGGGCAGGGGAACCTCTTTTGTAAACTTGTGACTCTTTCATCCCGGCACATTCCCTTGCATCCCGCTCCGCCCCCCCACCTGCTTGCTGCTGGTTTCCTGCCCCTCGCTGGGGGAGGCGGCACAGCTGGCGGTGGCAGATATGCTGTGGCAGTGTTCCCGGCTGCAGTAGCGGTCGCAGGAGTAGTAGCGCTGCTTGTCGGCGGAGGAGCCGTGGTGCTTCCTCTCGTGGGAGCGTCCGCGGCTGTGAGCTCGCTCTCTGGGGGCGGTGGGGGCGGACGCCGGCTCTGCTGCTGCTACACCTGTGGATGGCATGTCTGCAGTTATAAGAAAGTTACATTTAAGACTTTTAAAGACCTTTTTAAGGCCATTTGATCAAATGTCAGATCTCATATTTGCAATAGTCACACATAGACAAGAAAAAAGTCACAAATTTTAAATTAAAAATGCTACAAATTTACAAGAAAGAGCAAATTCACTCAGTAAAAGATTGCAAATGTATATGAAAAAAAGTTGGACATTTATGAGGAAAAATACTGCAAATATACAGGTTAAAAAAAACCTCACAAATTCACAAAAAAAATTGCAAATGTATGAGATAAAACATTGCTGATTTATGTGAAAAAAGTAACAAATTTACTGTTCTTTTTCAAAATTACTAGAAAAATGTTGCAAATTGACAAGATAAAAGTTTGTAAATTCATGAGAAAGTCACAAATTTACAAAAAAGTTGTAAAATTACTAGAAAAAAATGCTGCTTCTTCTTCTGGTTGCTCCCTTCAGGGGTCTCCACAGTGGATCATCTGCCTCCATCTCACCCTATCCCTTGCATCTTCCTCTGTAACACCAACCATCTCCATGTCCTCCTTCACTACATCCATGAATCTTCTCTGTGGTCTTCCTCTTTTCCTCCTGCCTGGCAGCTCCATCTTCAACATCCTTTGTCCAATATCTCCACTATCCCTCCTCTGCACATGTCCAAACAATCTCAGCCTTGCCTCTCTTACTCTGTCTCCAAACCGCTCAACCTGAGCTGTCCCTCTGATATACTCATTTCTAATCTTGTCTCTCCTAATCACACCCAATGAAAATCTTAGCATCTTCATCTCTGCCACCTCCAGCTCCACCTCCTGTCTTTTTGTCAGTGTCACCATCTCCAAACCATACATCATAGCAGGTCTCACTACCATCTTGTAAATCTTCTCTTTCTCTCTTGCTGCTACCCTTCTGTCACAGATCACCCCTGACACTTGTCTCCACCCACTCCACCCTGCCTGCACTCTCTTCTTCACCTCTCTTGTACATTTTCCATTGCTTTGGATGGTTGACCCCAGGTATTTAAACTCATCTACTTTCACTACCTCTACTCCTTCCATCTTCACCGTTACACCTGCCTCCCTCTCATTCACACTCATGTATTCTGTTTTGCTTCTACTGACTTTCATTCCACTTCTCTTCAGAGCATACTTCCACCTCTCCAGGTTCTCTTCCGCCTGCTCCCTACTCTTTTTTTTCCACAATATCTTTATTGAACCTTTTTTTTTTTTAAACAAACATGATACAAACAATCAAACACTAACACTAAAGTACTACAAAAAAAAAAATGCACTAAAAAATGCACTAAAAAACACCAACAAAATCAAATCTTCAACAATGCTCCTCTGTTTAGTCTAGACAATCCAACACATAAGTATACATATTATGTTCACCAGTTTGGAATTTACAAGGTCCACACATATCATTCACCTTCTTCTTCAAGAGTTATGTTTAAATTTTTTACATAATCAATAAAAGGTCTCCATATGTTCTCAAACACAATTTCCTTTGATTTTAGTATATATGTTATTCTTTCTAATGGAAGGTTTGTTAACATCTGTCTTAACCACTGAGTCACATCTGGTCTATGAGTCTTTTTCCATAATAGTGCAATACATTTTTTGGCATTAAGCAAACTGAGGTCTATGAATGTTCTTTCACTTTTATTAAAATTATGCTTTTCTGGGTACAGACCCAACAAAAACAGTTTAGGATTCAATATGATTTGTTTTGAGATTATTTTTTCAATTGTTACCCTCACCTCTTCCCAAAACATTCTTATTAATCTACATTCCCATACACAATGAAATAGAGTTCCTTTACTTTCCATACATTTTGTGCACGTATCTGGTATATTTTTGTTATATCTATTTAACTCCTCTGGTGTAACATACATCCGCATTAACCATTTGAAATGTATCAATTTAAGGCGTACATTTATTGATTTGGTTTGAGCTTCTGTACAAGCCAATTCCCATTGTTCCTCTGAAATTTCAGTTTGCAGATCTTCTTTCCAGTAGTTTAATCTTTTCAGTGAATTTTCACTTGAAAATAGTGTCAATGAGTTATAAAACTCTGAAATAATACCCTTTCTTTTACTATCTTTCATCAACATTTTTTCCAAGGATGAATAGATAGGTCGAGTGAGAGCTTTATTTTGATTTGATCGAATAAAGTTTCTAAGTTGAAGATATTTAAAAAAATGTGTTCTATTGAGATTAAATTTGATCCTCAACTCTTCAAAAGACATTATGTTTTCTGCACATGGCAAATATAAATCCTGAATCTTTTGTATCCCTTTTAAATTCCATACTTTAAATACAGCGTCCGCTCTCCCTGGTTTAAAATATTGATTACCCCATATTGGACTAAATTGTGACAATAACTGTGGTTCTTTTAAATAGTTTTTAGCTTCACACCATATTTTGATCATATGCTTTACAAATGGATTTTTAACTTGTTTTTGTAATTTTTTTGCCGAATCTGAGTATATGAATACGGGAAGAGGTAAAGGTAAATTGTATGATTCCATTTCAGTCCAGTGAGGGAGATCATTTGATGAAAAATAATATGTCATAGACCTCAGTTGTGCCGACCAATAATACAACATAAAATTTGGACATTTCAGACCTCCACGATCAAATGGTAAATATAATAAAGACAGACGTAATCTAGCCCTCCTGTTGTTCCATATAAATTCCACTAACTTTTTTTTAATTCTTGAGAATAAATCTAAAGGTGGTGGTAAGGGAATGTATTGAAATAAATAAAGTATTTTAGGTAAGATATTACTTTTAAGTATATTAATTCTCCCGATCATCGACATTGGTAGTGACATCCATCTCTGAAGTAACTCATCAATATCTGTCATTAAGGCTTCATAATTGACACTGGCAACTGATTCTAGCTTAGGCACAATTTGGATTCCTAAATATTTGAACTGATTTACAACATTGAATTGATTTACCTCAGGGGCTGGGTAATTTCTCTGGGTCTCATTTAGCATTAATATTGAAGATTTAGTTTTATTTATTTTATATCCTGATATTTCCCCGAAATTCTTTATTAAATTCAACAAGGTCGGAATTGATTTTTTAAGATTCGACATAAACAAAATTATGTCATCAGCATACAGGGAGATTTTATGTTCTGTTGGTCCAACTTTAATTCCATATATTTGTGACTGTAGACGTATCGCCATCGCTAAAGGTTCAATTGCCATAGTAAACAGTAAAGGTGAAAGTGGACAGCCTTGTCAACATCCTCTATTGATTTTTATTGATTTTGAAATATTGTTATTTGTTAGAATTTCTGCAGTAGCATTATTATATATTATCTGAACCCATTTTATGAAATTATTTCCAAGTCCAAACCTTTGTAAGACTTCAAAAAGAAAGGGCCATTCAACTCTATCAAAGGCTTTTTCGGCATCCAGTGATAAGAGAGCTGTATCCGGTGCTTCTTTATTAGAATAAATAATATTAAATAGTCTTCTTACATTATGGAAGCCTTGTCTTCCCTTTATAAAGCCATTCTGATCTCGATTAATAATATTTGGTAAAATTTCTTGTATTCGTCTTGCTAAAATTTTACAAATTATCTTAAGGTCGGCATTTAATAGGCTTATTGGTCTCATATTTTCACATTTATTAGAGGGCTTACCTGGTTTTGGCAACAGTATAATTAAGGCATTATTCATATATGATGGTAAATTACTATTTTGAAATGCTTCTAAAACCATTTCCAAAAAAGGTTTTGTTAATTTATTCTTAAATTTTTTATAAAGGTCAACTGGAAGACCATCTGGTCCTGCACTTTTTCCTGATTTCATATTATCAATGGCTAGCCCAACTTCTTCTTGACTAATTTTAGACTCCAGTATCTCCCTATTTTCATTTGGAATACACGGTATAAATAGTTCATTCAAAAACCCATGTAGTTTTGTTAAGTCAGATTCATTTTTGGTATCATATAATTTTTCATAGTAATCTCTAAAGGCTCTATTAATTTCTGAAGGATCTATAACTACCTGTCCATTACTTATAATACTGGTAATTGGTGTTTTAGATTCTAATTGTTTAATCTGCCATGCCAATAACTTTCCTGATTTTTCACCTTGTTCATAAAAAGATTGTTTCAATCTTAGAAGACTCGAGGCAGCTCTATTCGCTGATTTTTTGTCATATTCAGCTCTCAAAATCAGTAATTCGTTCTCCAACCTTGGATCTCTTCCTGCATATACTCTTTCTTGAAGAATTTTTATTTTATGTTCCAATTGGACTCTCTCCTCTCGAGCCTTCTTAGATTCTGAACCTGTATAACTAATAATATGTCCCCTAATAAAAGCTTTGAAAGCCTCCCACTTTACACATGCTGATGTTTGTGTAGTATTGATATCAAAGAACTCATCTATCTGTTTTTCTATATACTTAACAAATTCCTCATCCTGAAGCCATTTATGCTGAAATTGCCATCTACCTGGTTCCTTTGTCAATTTCTTATCTACATACATTAGACAGCAGGGTGCATGATCAGAGATCACGATGTTATCATAAAAACAGTTTTGAATCTTGGACCTTAATTCTGTGGAGATCAAAAAATAATCTATACGTGAGAATGTCTTGTAGGTATTGGAATAACAAGAGTATGCTTTAACTTGTGGTTTCATTTCTCTCCATATATCTATCAATTTCAATTCTTTCATAAAATGATTAATGGTCATCCTACATCCATTGTGCGTACAGTCCAGTCCTGTTGATCTATCTATACTGGGATTCAATGTACAATTAAAATCCCCTGCTATTATATGTCGCCCTGTAAGTGATGATAAGATAAGAAATAAATTGGCAAAGAACTTTTGATCATCTATATTGGGACCATATAAGTTCACCAAATTTATGTTTTCTAATAGCAAAGATCCTTGAATGATTACATATCTTCCAAATTTGTCTCCAATTACATTTTTCACTTGAAATGGGACTGATTTATGTATGAGAGTCATAATTCCCCTGGCTCGGGATGAAAATGATGAGGTGAAAACATTTCCTTGCCATCTACTCCTAATTCTTTTTACATCTTGCTCTATTAGATGAGTTTCTTGTAAAAACACAATTTTTGAACCCATGTCTTTTATTTTATTCATAACTTGTTTAAGTTTTTTTAAATTTTGTAGACCTCTGCAATTCCATGAAGTTAAATTAAGATTAACGCTTTGATTTATAATCAATAGGGAGTTTGGGATTACCTTGCAGTGTAAACATGCTCAAACAGAAAAGCAAAAAAATGAGAGGTTGAACATTCACCCTACAAACTACACACAAACAAATTCCCCCTTCCCACATTTGTGGCAATCCCCCCAAAAGCAAAAGAAAAATTCCGTCTCCCGATATAGCCATCGACGGTTCCACACCCACGAGGATCAGCCTAAGCCACTCCTTCTTCATCCTCCCAATCACCCTAACTCTACTGCTTTTAATAACGTAACATTAACTCTCTTCTGTAATTTCCCAATTTAACTCCAAAATTTTTTTAGCAATTTTGTACTTTTTTTTTTTTTAATATGTAAAACATTCTATATTTTGTAATCTTGTTATATGCTTCTAATCAGTTAAATGCTCAAATATTCTACCCTATATTCTGTTCATGCTTAGCTCCCACCAGTCTCTTCCTGGATCTTCTTGATGAGCTCCTGCGCCTCCTTGGGGGTCTTGAAGATGCGTGTTCTGCCCTCATATGTGACCAGAAGTCTTGCAGGGTGAATCACTCCATGACGAATCTCAAGGTTGCGCAGTTCTTTGCGGATGGGGTCAAACTGCTTCCTTAATTGTTGGATTCCTGAGGCCAGATCTGGGTAGAACCGCACCTGCTGATCTTGGTATTTAATTTCTCCTTTGGCCCGCACCGCGTTGGAGATCGTCATCCTGTCTCTGTAGCTGAGAAACTTCATAATTAGCGTCCTCGGCGCTGCCTTGTTACCTCTCGGTGGGCCAATTCGGTGGGAGCTTTCCAAGACGACTGATGATTTTAGCTCCGCGTTGTTCAGCGCCTCCGGGATCCACCCCTCCAAAAAGGAGCATGAATCACGACCTTCGGCTCCCTCCGGTAAACCCACCAGCCTCAGGTTGTTCCTTCTGGACCGAGATTCCAAGTCCAGAACGCTATTTTCCAGATCTTTATTTTTTTTTTTCCAAAGTGCGCACCTTTATTTGAAGTCCGCTGATTTCATCCTCCGCACTTGAAACACGAAGCTCCGCCTGCGTCACTCGCTCCACGCAGTCACCCAACTCCTTTCTCATTGCATCCAACGCTGCCATAATCCCATCAAGTTTAGCGGAAAAGTCTGCTCTCATTGAGCTAATGGCAGCCAGCACTGCACCTGTGCCGCCATCGTCAGCAGCAGCAGTTACCGCACCACCGCTAGTTTCATCCGCCATATCCGCAGCTTTTTCTACTGCGCCACAAACTTTAAAGTCCGTTAATTTGGACTGCTTCGGCGATTCAATTTTTCCCCCTCCTGATTTCCCAGCCTTAGTCTTCACCGGCATATCCTCACCCAAACGCTGGGAAAAGTTCTGTTCCAAATGAGAGAGTTATTTGCCAAATTTTTATTTCCAGGGGCAGAGCAGAGTGATACGTGTCCTTCTAGGCGGACGCCATAACCGGAAGTCTGCTCCCTACTCTTACTACAGATCACAATGTTGTCTGCAAACATCATGGTCCACGGAGACTCCTGCCTGACCTCATCTGTCAGCCTGACCATCACCATGGCAAACAAGAAGGGGCTCAGAGCCGATCCCTGATGTAACCCCACCCCCACCTTGAATCTGTCATTCTTACAGCACACCTCACCACTGTCTCACTGTCCTCATGCATGTCCTGTACCACCCTCACATACTTCTCTGCCACTCCTGACTTTCTCATACAGTACCACACTTCCTCTCTTGGCACTCTACCATCTGCTTCCTCTAGATCCACAAAGACACAATGCAACTCCTTCTGACTTTGTCTATACTTCTCCATCAGCACTCTTAGAGCAAACATTGCATCTGTAGTACTTTTTCTTGGCATGAAACCGTACTGCTGCTCACTGACTGTAACCTCTCCTCTTATCCTGGCTTCAACAACTCTTTCCCATATCGTCATAGTGTGACTGATCAACTTTATGCTTCTGTAGTTACTACAACTCTGAGCATCACCTTTGTTCTTGAAAACTGGCACCAAAACACTTCTTCTCCACTCCTCAGACATTCTCTCACTCTCCAAGATTGTGTAAAACAACCTGGTTAAAAAGTCCACTGCCATCTCTCCTAAACATCTCCATACTTCCACTGGTATGTCATCTGGACCAACTGCCTTTCCATTCTTCATATTCTTCAAAGCTGCCCTCATATCTGCTTTGCTAATCCTCGGGCCTTTCATCTTTCCTTCATCCATCCTCCTCTCTCTCATTTTCTTTATTCATCAGCTCTTCAAAGTACTCCTTCCACCTTCTCAACACACTCGTTATTTGTTAGTACCCTACCATTTCTGTCCTTAATCAACCTAACCTGCTGCACATCCTTTCCAGCTTGATCTCTCCGTCTAGTCAATCGATACAAGACCTTTTCTCCTTCCTTAGTGATTAGCCTCTCATACAATTCACTATACGCCTTTGCCATCTCTCTCTTTGCCATGCACCTAGCTTCCAAATACTCCTGTCTACTTTCTTCATCTCCCTGACTATCCAACTTTTTCTTTGCTAACCTCTTCCTTTGGATACTTTCCTGCACCTCCTCATTCCACCACCAAGTCTCCTTGTCTTCCTTCCTCTGTCCACTGGATACACCACATACCTTTCTACCCGTTTCCCTCAATACTTTTGCAGTACTTTCGCAGTCATCTGGTAATTCTTCCCTACTACCCAGAGCCTGTATCAGCTCCTTCCTGAACTCTATGCAACCTTCTTTCTTCTGTAATTTCTCCAAATTAATCTGTGGCTCTGCCTTCACTCTCTTCCTCCTCTTGCTTTCCAAAGTCATCCTACAGACTACCATCTGATGCTGTCTAGCTACATTCTCCCCCGCCACCACCTTGCAGTCTCCTATCGCTTTCAGATTTCTCCTTCTGCATAAGATGTAGTCCACCTGTGTGCACCTTCCTCCACTCTTGTAAGTCATCCTATTTTCCTCTCTCTTCTTGAAGTATGTGTTCACCACAGCGATTTCTATCCTTTTAGGAAAATCCACAACCATCTGTCCTTCCACATTTCTCTCCTAAAGACCATGCCTACTGAGAACCTCCTCATCCCTTCTGTTCCCTTCACCTACATATCCATTAAAGTCTGCTCCAATCACCACTCTCTCCCCGCTGGGAACACTCTCAACCACTTCATCCAACTTACTCCAGAATTCCTCTTTCTCTTCTACCTGACATCCAACTTGTGGGACATATGCACTCACAACATTCAACATCACACTGTTGACTTCTAGCTTCAAACTCATGATTCTGTCCGATATCCTCTTTACCTCTTGAACACTCTTCACATACTGCTCCTTCAAGATTACTCCTACTCCATTTCTCTTCCTATCTGCACCATGGTAGAACAGTTTAAATCCACCTCCAATGCTCCTAGCCTTGCTTCCCTTCCATCTGGTTTCTTGAACACACAGTATATCTACCTTTCTTCTCTCCATCATATCAGCCAACTCTCTACCTTTACCAGTCATAGTCCCTACATTTAACATCCCTACTCTCACCTCCACACTTCTACCTTTCCGTTTGTCTCTCTCCCGCCTTAACACACCTTCCCCCTCTCCTCCGCCTCGATTTTTGACCAACAGTAGCCCAATTTCCACTGGCACCCTGTCGGTTAACAGCACCGGTGGCGGTCGTTGTTAACCCGGGCCTCGACTAACCCGGTATGAAAGTCTCATTCGTCATAATCCACGTTTGCTTTGGCAAAGGTTTTTCATTGGATGCCCTTCCTGACACTCCCAACACTAGAAAAAAAAATGCTACAAGTTTACAATAAAAATGTTAACAGTTTACATGAAAAATGTTTACAAATTTACTAGAACTATGATGCAAATTTACGAGAAAAACTGCAAATTTGAGATAAAAAGTCACAAATTTACAAGAAAAAAAAATTACAAATTTGCAGTCGTTTTTCAAAAGTACAAAAAAATTAACAAGTTTACAAGATAAACATTTGTAAATGCATGAAAAAGTCACAAAATAACAAAAAAGTTGTAAAATTCAAAAAAATGCTACAAGTTTGCAATAAAAATGTTACAAGTTTCCAAGAAAAGTTTCCAAATGTACTTGAAAAATGTTGCAAATGTACAAGAAAAAAGTTTGCAAATTTATTAGAAAAATGTTGCAACTTTACAATAAATATGTTACAATTTTACATGAAAAACATTTGCAAATTTAGTGGGAAAACGATGCAAATTTACAAGAAAAAAGCTGCAAATTTATGAGAAAATGTCACAAATGTACAAGAAAAAAATGTTAAATCTGTAATTGTTTTTTCAAAATTACAAGAAAAAGTTCACAAATTTACAAGATAAGTTTGTAAATTCATGAAAAAGTCAAATTTACAAAAAAGTTGTGAAATTATAAGAAAAATGCTACAAGTTTGCACACAAAAAGTGCAAATTTACTAGAAAAGTGTTGCAAATTTACAAGAAAAACATTTGCAAATTTATGAGAAAAATGATACAAGTTTACAATAAAAATGTTACAAGTTTACAATAAATATGTTATCATTTTACATGAAAAACATTTGCAAATTTACAAGAGAAAAATATCTCAAACAGGTTCATTTTGTCTTCTTGATGATAAACATCTTGTTCTTCTATTAAAACAAAGCAAAGTTTCTCCTTCCTTTTGAAATGTTTCGACTGTCACCTGCAGTCTTCTTCAGAAAGCGTTGTCTGATGTCCGTGACGTGTCACATCAGCTGTTTTATCCTTTCCATTGGCGTGGCTGACCTGACACATTTGACAGATCTGCCAGGTCGGTCACACCCCCTGCCGTGCGATGGTCTCTGGAGGACAGAGTCCCAGGTGTGTGAGAGCATGAAGGCTCCATCATCTCGGCTCATGGTGTTGTGGGCTCGTTTCCTGATTTCAATTGCTTCTTTGATTGATCCAGCGTTTCTGTTTGTTGTCCTCTGATCCAATTATTTTTGCATTGTTCCAGTCCATGATGTGGCTGTTTATCTTGCAGTGGTCTGATATTGCTGATTTGAAGTTTTTTCTGTTCCGCCTTTTCTTTTTGTGTTCTTGTGAGTCACCCTGCTGTTTCTTTTCACATTCTTTTTGATGGTCCCTTTTCCATGTTGCAAACATCCTCCCTGTTTTTCCTATGTATGTTTTTCCACATGATTTGCATGGTATTTCATAAATTATGTTGCATTTTGTAACCGAGCGCACACAAACTGGCGACGTCCCACCGGGAGGTTCGAACTCACGACCTCCGGCTTCAGAGTCCTGCACTCTACCTGTGTTGCCAATAGGGTCAACCCCCTTGGCAAGCCAAGTAGGGTGCTTATATTGACTCTGCTACATATTCCCCTCTTGATTTTTTTTTGACATCGTCCCGATGTCAGTGCTGCATTACAGCTTGGGAACTGATACACTGCCAGTAAATCCCACCGCTGCCACCAACTGTTACCGAGCGCACAACACTAGCTGCGTCCCACCGGGAGGTTCGAACTCACGACCTCCGGCTTCAGAGTCCCGCACTCTACCTGTGTCGCCAATAGGGTCAACCCCCTTGGCAAGCCAAGTAGGATGCTTATATTGACTCTGCTACAATTTTTTGTTTGGTTGTATTTTGTCTTTGGGGTGAACCGAAAGCCGCTTCAGTTTTGTGTAGGGTTTTATTGCTGTGTTTATTCCGTGTTTTTCATGATTCTCTGTATGGGTTCAGTTATTCCCTGGATATATGTTAGAGTTGTGTAACGACCTCTGGCAGGCAGGAATGATGGACTCTGAAGCAGGCAGGACTACGGTCTAACTCAGTTTATTCACCACAAACACAAAATAAATGGCAGCTCAAGGGCTGAACACAAAGTGAGCACAACACACTATTATTGGACTGAGATACAGACAGGGATGATTGCCAGAGGGAAAATCACGGTGTGGCATCACCATGGATAGACAGAGACAGACATATATAAGATAAAAGATAATAAAGGGAACACGGGACAGCTGGGATAACAATCAGGGGCTAAACAGCAACACATGAGAAAAAAATGGCTATGGGTATGCAACACACGAGGGGCTGGGAACAATAGGCAAACTAATATACGCACGAGACCCAGAACCAGACAAAGGACAAAAACAAGGGCAGGGAAGCACAAAGACCACAATAATGACATGAAAGACAAACAAGGGATGACACAACAGACTGGGGGAACACAGAAGACAATAACAGAGGACCCAGGGGAATACAGAAGGCAAATAATGGTAATAAACCAAAACAGGAGAAAACACAGAGAACAAAAATGAACATAAAGCGTTGCTCCCTAATCCTTCTTTTTATCTGTATATTTTGTTTTTGAATTGGAAGTAGATGTATTTGGCAACAAACTCTAAGAGTTGCGATATGTCACAAACTGTAAGATTTGCTTATTTTTTGAGTGTTTTATCCTTCTTGAGGCGTTCCTGTACAATGTGTAGCGTGACGTCAATGGGGGTTTTTGTGAATAATGATACCACATCATGAGAAATGAATATTTCGTCTGTTTCCACTTTCAGGTTGTTGAGTTCATGTTGAGTTCGTGTGCCTGATGTGACATGTCACGGACGTCAGACGATGCTTTCTGAAGAAGACTGCAGGTGACAGTCGAAACATGTCAAAAAGTATGAAACATCTCCTTACTTTGTCTTAGTAGAAGAACAAGATCAGTTTACAAGCAAAAAGCTGCAAATTTATGAGATAAAATGTCACAAATTTACAAGAAAAAAAATCACAAATCTGCAATTGTTTTTTCAAAATTACAAGAAAAAAATAACAAATTTACAAGATAAGTTTGGAAATTCATGAAAAAGTCACAAATTTATAAAAAAGTTGTAAAATTATTAAAAAAATGCTACACTTGTACATGAAAAATGTTACAAGTTTACATGCAAAAACTTTGCAAGTTTACAATAAAAACATTACAAGTTTACAAGAAAAAAGTTTGCAAATTTATTAGAAAAATGCTACATGTTTACAATAAAAATGTTATCGGTTTACATGCAAAAACTGGGCAAATTTACTAGAAAATGTTACAAATTTACAAGAACAAAGTTACAAGTTTGAAATTTTTTTTAGCAAATTTACAAATACAAGGTAAACTGTCGCAGATTTACAATAAAAGTGTTACAAGTTTACATGTAAACCATTTGCAAATTTACTAGAAAAAGGTCACAAATTTACAATAAAAATTTTGCAAATTTAAAAGAATAAAGTTTGCAAATTTCTTAGAAAAATGTTGCAAATTTATAATAAAAATATTACAAGTTTACATGAAAAAAAGCTTGCAAATTTATTAGAAAAATATTGCAAATTTACATGAACAAAGTTACAAGTTTACAAGAAAAATTTAGCAAATTTACAAGTATAAGGCTTTACTTTTGAATAAACAAATGTAAACCTTTATAAAGACTTTTTAAGGACCCGTGGACTCCCTGTGTGGAGGAGGGTCAAAGATGGAGCTTGTAACTAATCTAATATATAATATCTAATATTAAATTATCTCCAGGTTGAGAGAGAGCCTCTGCTATTTTTTTTCCAAAAATCTGCACAAAAGGATAAAAGTCCAACAAAATATGAGCATGTGTGACTTTTTTGGCCAACCAGAGTGTGTATGGACAGTATCTATTCCCTGTGACTGACCAGCACTGGTGCTGGGCGGAGCACCCAGAGGCGTATCCAGAGACCTCTGCCTCCTCTCTTTGTCTCTGTCTCTGCGGTGATGGCAGCGGTGGTGGTGGTGGTGGTGATGGTGGTGGTGGTGGGAACGCTCCTGGTTGGGTTTCTCCAGGGCGTAGTCCCTCAGGTTGACCTCCTGGGGCCGTTGTGGGGCCACGGTGGAGGCCGAGCGCCTCATGGGGCTGGAATCAGGGACCAGCTGAGGGGAAATGGGGAGAGAACACTATGATACTGTAGGTTACACATGATACTGTAATCGGGGGTCAGGGATCACTTTTTCGTGCCTATGGTGTCATTATTGTCAGTAATAGTAGAAGCAGAAGGAGCCAAATAATTAAAGGTGCTGGATGTGACATTTTGATGTTTTTTAACCTCTTAAAAATCCGGTGTTCCTCTGGCTGGACATTTCAAATTTTCTACTGCCACTTGGTGAAGAAAGAATTTGAATTTTTTTGCTAAAGAAAGTCAAATTCTAACTTAGGGAAATTGGCTGGAATGCTAATGGGCTGAAAGAAAAGTTTGAAATATACAAGAAAACAGTTGCAAATTAATAAGAAAAATGTTGCAAAATTTTGAGGAAAAAAGTTACACATTTTTGAGAAAAGTTACAAATTTGCAAGAAAAAGTTGCAAATCTGCCAGGAAAAAAGTTGTAGATTTACAAGAAAAAACAATCAATTTTTGAGAAAAAAGTTTCATATTTTCAAGAAAAAAGCTGCAAATTTACAAGAAAAATATAGAAATTGAGGAGAAAAAAAATTGTAAATTTAACCTCTTAAAATTCTTCTTTTACAGTGCATCCGGGAAGTCTTCACAGCGCTTCACTTTTTCCACATTTTGTTATGTTACAGCTTTATTCCAAAAGGGATTAAATTCATTTTTTCCCTTAAAATTCTGTACACAGTACCCCATAATGACAATGTGATTTTTTATTTGTTTTTTGTTGTTTTTTTTAGATTTTTTGCAGATTTGTTAAAAATAAAAAACTATGAAAAATGTAATTGGAGACAAATTAGGAAGATATCTAATCATCCAAGGATCTTTGTTATTAGAAAATATAAATCTGGTGAACTTATACGGTCCCAATATAGATGATCAAAACTTCTTTGCTAATTTATTTCTTATTTTATCATCACTTACAGGGCAACATATAATAGCAGGGGATTTTAATTGTACATTGATTCCCAGTATAGATAGATCAACAGGACTGGACTGTACGCACAATGGATGCAGGAAGACCATTAATCATTTTATGAAAGAATTGAGATTGCTAGATATATGGAGAGAAATGAAACCACAAGTTAAAGCCTACTCTTGTTATTCTAATACCTACAAGACATTCTCATGTATTGACTATTTTTGATCTCCACAGAATTAAGGTCCAAGATTCAAAACTGTTTCTATGATAACATCGTGATATCTGATCATGCACCCTGCTGTCTAATATATGTAGATAAGAAATTGACAAAGGAACCAGATAGGTGGCAATTTCAGCATAAATGGCTTCAGGATGAGGAATTTGTTAAGTATATAGAAAAACAGATGAGTTCTTTGATATCAATACTACACAAACATCAGCATGTATAAAGTGGGAGGCTTTCAAAGCTTTTATTAGGGGGCATATTATTAGTTATACAAGTTCAAAATCTAAGAAGACTTGAGAGGAGAGAGTCCAATTGGAACATAAAATAAAAATTCTTCAAGAAAAAGTGTATGCAGGAAGTGACCTAAAGTTAGAGAACGAATTACTGATTCTGAGAGCTGAATATGACAAAAAATCAGCGAATACAGCTGCCTCGAGTCTTCTAAGATTGAAGCAATCTTTTTATGAACAAGGTGAAAAATCAGGGAAATTATTGGCATGGCAGATTAAACAATTAGAATTTAAAACACCAATTACCAGTATTATAAGTAAAGGACAGGCAGTTGTAGATCCTTTAGAAATTAACAGTGCCTTTAGAGATTATTATGAAAAACTATATGATACAAAAAATGAAACTGACTTAACAAAACTAAATGGGTTTTTGGATGGATTATCTATACCGTGTATTCCAAATGAAAACAGGGAGATACTGGAGTCTAAAATTAGTCAAGAAGAAGTTGGGCTAGCCATTGATAAAATGAAATCAGGAAAAAGTGCAGGACCAGATGGTCTTCCAGTTGACCTCTATAAAAAAATTAAGAATAAAATAATAAAACCATTTTTGGAAATGGTTTTAGAAGCATTTCAAAATAGTAATTTACCATTATACATAAATAATGCCTTAATTACACTGTTGCCAAAACCAGGTAAACCCTCTAATAAATGTGAAAACATGAGACCAATAAGCCTATTAAATGCTGACCTTAAGATAATCTGTAAAATTTTAGCAAGACGACTACAAGAAATATTACCAAATATTAACCGAAATCAGAATGGCTTTATAATGGGAAGACAAGGCTTCCATAATGTAAGAAGACTATTTAATATTATTTATTCTAATAAAGAAGCACCGGATACAGCTCTCCTATCATTGGACGCCGAAAAGGCCTTTGATAGGGTCGAATGGCCCTTTCTTTTTGAAATCCTACAAAGGTTTGGACTTGGAAATAATTTCATAAAATGGGTTCAGATAATATACAATAATGCTACAGCAGAAATCCTAACAAACAGCAATATCTCAAAATCAATAAATATCAATAGAGGATGTCGACAAGGCTGTCTACTTTCACCTTTACCGTTTACTATGGCAATTGAACCTTTAGCGATGGCAGTACGTTTACATCCACAAATATATGGAATTAAAGTAGGACCAACAGAACATAAAATCTCCCTGTATGCCGACGACATAATTTTGTTTATGTCGAATCTTAAAAAATCAATTCCGACCTTGTTGAATTTAATAAAGAATTTTGGAGAAATATCAGGATATAAAATAAATAAAACTAAATCTTCAATATTAATGCTAAATGAGACCCAGAGAAATCACCCAGCTCCTGAGGTAAATCAATTCAATGTTGTAAATCAGTTTAAATATTTAGGAATTCAAATTGTCCCTAAGCTAGAATCAGTTGCCAGTGCCAACTATGAAGCCTTAATGACAGACATTAATGAGTTACTTCAGAGATGGATGTCACTACCAATGTCGATGATCGGGAGAATTAATATACTTAAAAGTAATATCTTACCCAAAATACTTTATTTATTTCAATACATTCCTTTACCACCACCTCCAGATCTATTCTCAAGAATTAAAAAAAAGTTAGTGGAATTTATATGGAACAATAGGAAGGCTAGATTACGTCTGTCCTTACTATATTTACCATTTGATCGTGGAGGTCTGAAATGTCCAAACTTTATGTTGTATTACTGGTCAGCACAACTGAGGTCTATGATATATTATTTTTCATCAAATGATCTCCCTCACTGAACTGAAATGGAATCATACAATTTACCTTTACCTCTTCCCATATTCATATACTCAGACTCGGCTAAAAAAATACAGAAACAAGTTAAAAATCCAATTGTAAAGCATATGATCAAAATATGGTGAAACCAAAAAATATTTAAAAGAACCACACTTCGTCATCGTCGGCCTCCGTCGGTCTATGATGACCATGGAAGAGAATCCTAAACGTCTACTCCGCTGGAACAGCACCGCCTGTGGCTGAACAGGCCGATGCGCGAATGGCAGTCCCTGTCACAAAGGTCGCACTTGTGAGTGGTCTCCGTGCTGCTGGGTCTGTGGCAGTTCTTCCTGCGAGTCCTTTTTTCCATCTGCTGCAGCAGTCAGTCTCTCTTCACCTGCCTTGAGCTGTCTGGTCAGGGTGCCTCTCCATTTGGAGCGGTCTGTTGCAAGGTCCTCCCAGCGCTCTGTGTTGATCTCCAGGGTCTTCATGTCTCTCTTGCAGATGTCTCTAAAGCGCAGCTGTGGGCGGCCAACGTCTCTCCTGCCAGTCGCCAGTTCTCCGTAGAGGACGTCTTTGGGGATTCTGCCATCCTCCATACGGTGAACGTGGCCTAGCCAGCGGAGCCTGCGCTGCCTGAGTAGAGTAAACATGGAGGGAAGGCCGGCGCGGGACAGAACTTCTGTGTTGGGCACTTTGTCCTGCCAGGATATGTCCAGGATGTGGCGAATGCAGCGCAAGTGGAAGGAGTTCAGTCTCTTTTCCTGCCGGGCGTATGTTGTCCACGTCTCACTCCCATAGAGCAGTGTGCTGATGACGCAGGCGTTGTACACTGCCATCTTCGTCTTGACAGAGAGTTTGGGATTCTTCCACACTCGTGTGGTGAGGCGAGCAAGTATGAAGGCTGATTTTCCAATCCTCTTGTCGATCTATGTATCAAGGGAGAGGTTGCTGCTGATCGTGGACCCCAGGTATGTGAACTGATTCACGACCTCCAGCTCGTAGTCGTCGATGGCGATGGTTGGTGGTGCTTCTGTGCCTTGCGCCAAGACATTAGTCTTCTTCAGGCTGATGGTAAGCCCGAAGTCCTTGCATGCCTGAGAGAAGCGGTCCATCAGGGTCTGAAGCTCCTGCTGTGTGTGGGTTGTGACTGCAGCGTCGTCTGCGAACAGCATGTCCCTGATTAGAGCCTCGCGTACTTTGGTTCTGGCTTTCAGGTGGGTGAGGTTGAAAAGCCTGCCGTCAGATCTTGTGTGCAGGTAGATTCCCTCTGTTGCTATGCTGAAGGCATGCCTCAGGAGCATAGCAAAGAAAATCCCAAAGAGGGTTGGCGCAAGTACACAGCCCTTGTTTCACTCCGCTGCATATGTTGAATGGCTCTGAGACGTTGTTGTTGTGCTGCACTATCCCCTGCATGTTGGTGTGAAACGATTCGATGAGGCTTTGCAACTTTGGTGGGCATTCTATCTTTGGCAGGATCTTGAAAAGGCCCTCTCTGCTGACCAGATCGAACGCTTTGGTGAGGTTGATGAAGGTGACGTACAGGGGCATGTTCTGTTCTCTGCATTTCTCCTGGAGTTGGCGGATGGAGAATATCATGTCTACCATCGATCGCTCAGCGCGGAAGCCACACTGAGACTCGGGGTAGACACGTTCGGCAAGCTTCTGTAAATGAATGAGAACAACTCGTGCGTAGACTTTGCCAACAACGCTGAGGAGGGAGATGCCTCTGTAGTTGTTGCAGTCGCTTCTCTCCCCTTTGTTTTTGTAGAGGGTGATGATCTTGGAGTCCCTCATGTCCTGTGGTACGGCACCTTCCTTCCAGCACTGGCAGAGGACGTCATGCAATGGCAGCAGTACGGCGGTCTTGCAGTGCTTGATCAGGTCGGGGGGTATGCCGTCGTTGCCGGGTGCCTTGCCAGCGGCCAAGCTATCGATGGCCTTGCTGAGTTTGTCGATGGTTGGCTCAGTGTCAAGTTCGTCCATGGATGGCAGGCAGTCGATGGCATCAAGGGCTGACGGTGTCATGGTGTTCTGTCTGGAGTAGAGGTCGGAGTAGTGTTCCACCCATCTCGGTCAACTTGGCATCAAACCAGTCCTGTGACTTCGAGGTCTTCCTCCCAAAGGTAGCCAAGGCTGTGCGGTGGATGATGTTTCACAGCTCTTCCCACTTCTGCTTTGCAGATTCTCCTTCTTATGGTACACCAAGTTCCTTCTCAAAGGTGGAGGCAAACTGCTCAACAAGTTCTGGTTGGGCCATCTTGCTGGTGTCAATCCGTGCCTTTCCAGGCTGTCTAGCATGATGGAATTTCTTCAGCTGCAGCTTGACCTTGCAACACACCAATGAATGGTCTGTGTCGCAATCTGCACTCTGGAACGAACGGGTGATTAGCACGTTCTTCAGTGAGGTGCACCTGGTCAGAATCAAGTCCAGCTGGTGCCAGTGCTTTGAGCGCGGATGTTGCCAGGAAACCTTGTGTTGGGGCTTGGTCTTGAAGAATGAGTTTGTGATGCACAGATCGTGATATGTGCAGAACTCGAGCAGCTGCTGTCCGTTGTCGTTCATTCTGCTCACGCCAAATGGTCCAAGACAGGAGGGCCAGGAGTCGTGGTCAGCACCCACTCTGGCATTGAAGTCTCCAAGGAGAATGAGTTGTTCAGAGTTGGGGATGATCCTGACAGTTGTTGCGAGATTCTCGTAGAACTCGTCTTTTGCCTCTGGTGTGGCTGTCAGTGTTGGGGCATACACACTGACGAGGGTGACTGGGCCTTGAGTGGTGTTGAGGCGGAGGGTGAGGAGTCGTACAGAGCCATTGCTGCCCGGTTCCACCATCTTCAGCAAGGTGTTCTTCACTGCGATGCCCACTCCGTATTCCCTGTGTTCGTCACTGCCCTTTCCCTGCCAGTAGAACGTGTAGTCCTTCTCTCTCAGTGTGCCTGCGTCAGCCAACCGTGTTTCCTGGAGAGTGGCGATATCCACTCCCAGTCTCTTCAGCTCATTATTGATGATGGCAGTCTTCCTGGTGTCGTTGATGTCCTTGAGGTTAGCAGAGAGTCCTGTCATCATAGTGCGGATGTTCCAAGTTCCCAGTTTTAGAGTTGGTCTCTTTTGTTTTTTTGTCTTGCCTGGTGTGAAGGTTCTCAGCCTGCTGTTCGGACTTCTCCTCATCCCCATGCACCCAATGAGGAAAGCAAGCTGTGGCGGGACAACACCTTATTGGCTGGGGGCTGCCCAGCTTGAGGCGGGCGGTAGCTGTCCAGTGAGATCCGATGATCCCTCCCACCGTCGGGAACAACCCCTGGCGCTGCGCTCTACGCCAACTGAGCGGTGGCTTATAACCGGTAACTGTTATTCCCCGTGTTTTGTCTATGCCAAAGGCGAAGCTGGAGTGTCCTCTCCAGTGATCCGGTGTTCTACCTTCCAGCGTTGGGCGTTGGTAGGATTCAAGCCTGGGCAGGAAGATATGAAGGACAAGATGTTGCCCATGCAGCATGTCCCCCCTCTCCACGTCACTGATGAATCCAAAGGAACAGCAGGGCTGCTACAGTTTGGCACCAGCGAAGTCGCAGGAGCTGCCAGAACGATGTTGAGAACAACAGAGAACTGCCTTAGGGGCTCCGACTCCGGATTTTTCCTCAGGGTTGACTCCCGAAGCCTTTCCCGTGACCAGGTGTGCCGCAAGGCAGCGGTGGTTTGAAATCAGGGTTTACCTTCCCCTAGATGGGCTACCTTCCCAGGTTGACGAGCCACCATCTATCCGAAGCATCTGGTTTTAAGGCGCCAGAGATCCGCCCTCGCCCCTTCTCTTATTAGTAAAAGCAGTTCCACCGGGCTTAGAGACTAAACCACACGGGCAGGCTAGGAGTTGGACTTAGTTGTCAGAGGCTTTTCGAGACGCACGCCATAAGGAGCATTTTATAAGCACTGGGAGCTTAACCCCAGTGCCGCTCCTGGCTATGACAACCTTGGAACCAATATGGTTAGCCCAATATGGGGTAATCAATATTTTAAACCAGGGAGAGCAGATGCTGTATTTAAAGTATGGAATTTAAAAGGGATTCAAAAGATTCAAGACTTATATTTGTCATGTTCAGATAACATAATGTCTTTTGAAGAACTGAGGATCAAATTTAATCTTAATAGAACACATTTTTTTTTTAAATATCTTCAGCTTAGGAACTTTATACGAACAAATCAAAATAATTCTTTCACCCGACCTACTTATTCATCCTTGGAAAAATTTTTGACAAAAGATAGTAAGAGAAAGGGTATTATTTCAGAGTTTTATAACTCATTGACATTATCCTCAAGTGAAAACTCACAGAAAAGACTGAATTATTGGAAAGAAGACCTGCAAACTGAAATCTCAAAGAAACAATGGGAATTGGCTTGTACAGAAGCTCAAACCAAATCAATAAATGTACGTCTTAAATTGATACATTTTAAATGGTTAATGCGGATGTATGTTAAACCGGTGGAGTTAAATAGATATAACAAAAACATACCAGATACGTGCACAAAATGTATGGAAAGTAAAGGAACCCTATTTCATTGTTTATGGGAATGTAGAAAAATTAGAATGTTTTGGGAAGAGGTGAGGGTAACAATTGAAAAAATAATTTCAAAACAAATCATATTGATTCCTAAATTGTTTTTGTTGGGTCTGTATCCAGAAAAGCATAACTTTAATAAGAGTGAAAGAGCATTCATAGACCTCAGTTTGCTTAAGGCCAAAAAATATATTGCACTACTGTGGAAAAAGACTCATAGACCAGATGTGACTCAGTGGTTAAGACAGATGTTAACAAACCTTCCACTAGAAAGAATAACATACATACTGAAATCAAAGGAAATTGTGTTTGAGAATATATGGAGACCTTTCATTGATTATGTAAAGAATTTAAACATAACTTCTGAAGAAGAAGGTGAATGATGTGTGTGGACCTTGTAAATTCCAAACTGGTGAATGTATAATATGTATACTTATGTAATGGATTGCCTAGACTAAACAGAGGAGCATTGTTGAAGACCTGCCTTTGTTAGTGGTTGTTGGTGTTTTTAGGACATTTTTTTTTAAATTACTTTAGTGTTAGTGTTTGATTGTTTGTGTTATGTTTGTAAAAAAAAGGTTCAATAAAAAACATTGTGGAAAAAAAATAAACTATGAAATCACATGTACATAAGTATTCACAGCCTTTGCCATGAATCTCAAAATTGAGCTCAGGTTCTGTCATGGTCCGAGCGCCGATCTCGTCTGCACTCGGACCATACATCTTCTCCACCAGGTTTGACAGCAGAGTTACCTTCTGGCTCCCCGAGCTCTTATTGTGACAGCGCTCGGAGGAGCTTCCTGCTGTCAAAGCCGAACAGCTGTGCTGCATTCGTGGCTCATCAGTGGCCGGCATTTAAGCGGACGCTGAATGCAGCCCAATGCGGCAGTCTCATTGAACATCCCTTATCGTTCCACGTCTTCTTATCGTTAACGAGCATCCCTCGTCCACGGTCTGGATCGTAAGTGAGCTTTGTGTTAGCCTTATGTTTTCCTTGCCTAGTGTTTTGTGCCTTAGCCCACCATGGCTCATTACTTTGTTACTTTGTGTTATCCTTTATCCTTAATAAACATCATTGCAACTCATTGGTGACTTGTGGCATCTTATGGTGGCTCGCGAGGGCCACCCATGACAGTAGACTGCTGCCAGGGCGCCAAAACGGAGGCGCCAAACCGAGACGCCGTTCCCGGTGAGTTTGCATTTGGACATTGCTCTTTCCTGTCTGGGTACTGCGTGCAAAGAGAATGCCGTCGCAGAGGGGCTGCGCTCGGAGTCTGAGCTACGAGCTGGCGGACGTCCTGGAATACGTAGATGAAACCCTCATCTCCGCCTCCCTCCTCGACTATCACTGCGATGTACGCTGGTACCTGGACTGTGCTGAGGACGCCTTAAATCATCTTCCCCGCTACGCTGACCACCCTGAAGTCAGCGCGAGGAGGGATGACATCGCCGCACAGCGCGAGATTCTCCGTATGTTGGAGGAGAACTACGGCAGGAAGTAGAGGAGGAGGCATCCCCGCTCCCCGCTTTGGGATCCCATTCCTGTCCTCGATCCAGTCCAGGAGTTCGCACCATCTGGGGGCCGTCGAAGACGTCGGCGCCACGGCCAAGGACAACCTCAGCAGGAACCCCGTCCGGATCCTGTTCTGGGCCGCCAGAAAGACTCTACCTCACAGCCAGCTGCCTCTTCGGCGTCTCGCCAGGAGGGAATCCCCGCAGCCTCTCCCCCCGGGTCATCTTCTCCCGCTGTTCCGTCAGCGCTCCGTGCCCGGTTCGTCTTGGCTGTCGCCCCCTCCTCCTCGACGGCTTCCCCGGTTTCTGTGTGTGCCAAGAGTCCTGCTTCGGCGAGCCCCATTCCTGTTCCATCGCGAGCGGCTCCCCCTCGTCCTTCCAGGGGGCCCTCTGTCACCATCCGGCGTGGAAAGGGAGGAGCAACGTCCACTACAGCAGGCACCATCGGACCTCCAGGAAGCAGGCAAGTGCAAGTTCATTCTTCTCCTCGTTGTTATGATTTGCCTTGTTTGACTCCTGGGGGCGGGGTTTGGGGTTCGCAGTCCCCTGAGCTCCCACCACCTGCTGTAGCACTAATTTCTAATCGCGCAGCCTCTGTGTCTCCCTCCACTGAGTGGTCCATGATGCCAGCCCTACATCGCCGGACGAGGAGGGTTCCTGCATTTCTGGAGAGCCTGATTCCAGCCCCACAGCCACGTCGAGGGCAGAGGAGAAGAGCGGACTGCAGCCTGGAGCCTGCGCCAACGACAAAGCGTCCCCGGGTCTCCACGCTGGAACAGTTCGAGTCAGCGGGTCGGGGGTCCCCTGCCACCACACCGTGCGGGTTGTCGGCGTAGACGTCAGTGCCGGAGGGTCCTCAGGCTGCGGAAACCATCATGCCAGCTGCGGAGCCCGACGTAGCTGAGTGGGAGCCGGAAGATGATCTCCTTCCGTCTGAGCCCGGATCGTCGGAGTCCTGGACAGCGACAGAACCCGAGTACAGGCAAGTGCTCTACTTTGTTTTTCTCCTCTCTATTCTGGAGCACTTTTGCCTGTCTCTCGGAAAGACGAGCCAGGGGCAGCCGTCCGCTGCACACGAACTCGTCTCACTGGGCTCTGTTGCTACCGGTGATCCTGATCCCAGTTCTTCTCTTTCTCCTTAGCCTTCTCCCAGGGTCACCGGTGCGGAGCTGGTGCCGATCGCTGTGCCGGAAGTTCCGGGTTCGGGGTTGGAGGTCGGTCCTGGAGCTGCGCCGACCCAGTTGGGGTCCATCGTGGGTGCAGCCGTGACCCAATCGGGGTCCATCGCGGGTGCAGCCATGACCCAATCGGGGTCCATCGCGGGTGCAGCGCCAGTAGGGTTCAAGGTCGGTGAGGGAGCTGCAGATCCCCTGCTACCTGACACTGGACGGGCTCGTCATCTTCTCTCCCCTCATCTAAGTCACCGCTCCTGCTCATCGTCGCCGGGGGCCATTGGGAGCCTTCTACACTCGACCCGGCTCTCCCATGTTTTTTACCCACCAGAGAGGCCGCCACGGGCTGTTTTTCCACGGTTCTGGTGGCTGAGGGACGCGGGTCGGCCACCCGAGAAACTGTTTCGCCGGTTCAGCGCCTTGGGTCGGCCACCCGACATTCTGTGTTTGCTGCGGGGTGACCTGGTTCGGCCACCAGAGAATTGGACTTTCCGGGTCTGGGACTGGGGTAGGCCGCCCGATCACGTAGTGATCCTCATATTCCCCTGTTGGCCTTGAGACGCAGGGAGACCACCGGAACTGTCTCCTTGTTTTTTTGGTCTCTGCCTGCCCCCCTTTTCCTGTATTGTCTGAGCTAAAGGTCATGCGGGGGGATAATGTTGCTCTATGTTTTGCCCGTGTAATGTGGTTTTTTTTTCCTTCTGTCTTGGTCGTCCTGTGTGTTTTTGTGCCTTTGGGGAATATTGTGTTTTCTGTTATCATGCCCTGTAATTGTTGCATTTGTGTCTGCCTTAATCATGGTTTTGCGTTTGGGAACATTGTATTTTCTGTTTTCGTGCCCTGTGTGATTCATGTATTTGGGAGTTTTGTCTTTCTTTTTCTGGTCGTCTCCGTGCTTTGTTTTCATTATGTCTTTTGGTTTGGCCTCTCCCTCCTGGCCCGTTCCCCCATCCGCCCACCCTGGGGGGGTGGGGGGCTTGGGTGTCCCTGGGCGTTCAGAGCCCGCCCTCGGTGGGGAGGTACTGTCATGGTCCGAGCACCGATCTCATCCGCGCTCAGGCCATACATCTTCTCCACCAGGTTTGACAGCAGAGTTACCTTCTGGCTCCCCGAGCTCTTATTGTGACAGCGCTCGGAGGAGCTTCCTGCTGTCAAAGCCGAACAGCTGTGCTGCATTCGCGGCTCATCAGTGGCCGGCATTTAAGCGGACACTGAATGCAGCCCAATGCGGCAGTCTCGTTGAACATCCCTTATCGTTCCACGTCTTCTTATTGTTAACGAGCATCCCTCGTCCACGGTCTGGATTGTAAGAGAGCTTTGTGTTAGCCTTATGTTTTCCTTGCCTAGTGTTTTGTGCCTTAGCCCACCGTGGCTCATTACTTTGTTACTTTGTGTTATCCTTTATCCTTAATAAACATTATTGCAACTCATCGGTGACTTGTGGTGTCTTATGGTGGCTCGCGAGGCCCACCCATGACAGTTTCATCCTCTTTCCACTGATCATCCTTGAGATGTTTCTACAGCTTCATTGGAGTCCACCTGTGGTAAATTCAGTTGATTGGACATGATTTGGAAAGGCACACACCTGTCTATATAAGGTCCCACAGTTGGCAGTGCATGTCAGAGCACAAACCAAGCATGAAGTCAAAGCAACTGTAGACCTCTAAGACAGGATTATCTCAAGTCACAAATCTGGGGAAGGGTACAGAAAAATTTCTGCTGCTTTGAAGGTCCCAATGAGCACAGTGGCCTCCATCATCCATAAATGGAAGAAGTTCAGAATCACCAGGACTCTTCCTAGTGCTGGCTGGCTGTCTCAACTGAGCGATCGGGGGGGAAGGGCCTTAGTCAGAGAGTTGACCAAGAATCCAATGGTCACTCTGTCTCCAGTGTTCCTCTGTGGAGAGAAGAGAACCTTCCAGAAGGACAGCCATCTCTGCAGCAATCCCACCAATCAGACCTGTATGGTAGAGTGACCAGACAGAAGCCACTCCTTAGTAAAAGGCACATGGAAGCCCACCTGGGGTTTGCCAAAAGGCACCTGAAGGACTCTCAGACCATGAGAAACAAAATTCTCTGGTCTGATGAGACAAAGATTGAACTCTTTGGTGTGAATGCCAGGCGCCATGTTTGAAGGAAACCAGGCACTGCTCATAACCATGCCAGTGGTGGTGGCAGCATCATGCTGTGGGGATGTTTTTCAGCGGCAGGAACTGGGAGACTAGTCAGGATAGAGGGAATGATGAATGTAGCAGTGTACAGAGACATTCTGGATGAAAACCTGCTCCAGAGCGCTCCTGACCTCAGACTGGGGCGACAGTTCATCTCTCAGCAGGACAATGATCCTAAGCACACAGCCAGGATATCAAAGGAGTGGCTTCAGGACAACTCTGTGAATGTCCTTGAGTGGCCCAGCCAGAGCCCAGACTTGAATCCAACTGAACATCTCTGGACAGATCTGAAAATGGCTGTGCACCGACGCTTCCCATCTAACCTGAGGGAGCTTGAGAGGTGCTGCAGAGGAATGGGCCAAACTGCCCAAAGATAGGTGTGCCAAGCTTGTGGCATCATATTCAAAAAGACTTGAGGCTGGAATTGCTGCCAAAGGTGCATCAAAAAAGTACTGAGCAAAGGCTGTGAATACTTACATATGTACATGTGATTTCTTAGTTTTTTATTTTTAATACATTTGCAAAAATCTCATTTTTTTCACATTGTCATTATGGGGTATCGTATGTAGAATTTTGAGGAAAAAATGAATTTAATCCTTTTTGGAATAAGACTGTAACATAAAATGTGGAAAAAGTGAAGCACTCTGAAGACTTTCTGGATGCACTGTATATTACAAATTCATAAGAAAAATATTGCAAATTTATCAGAAAAAATAGCAAATTTACAATGTAAAAAATGACAAAAAAAAAACCTTTCAAATTTATGAGGGAAAAGTGTACACCCACAAGACAAGGTACTAAAGGTTTCAGAAAAAAAAATTATGAAGGGAAACAGTCACAAATTTTGGAGAAAAATCTTGCCAATCGGCGACTGTCGTTACTTTTTTTTTTTAGCAGATACCGTCTTACTCTTACTCAACTAACGTTTTTGGTAGTTACTTCTACTTGTTCTTGTTCTCTCAGTTCTCTCTCATCTCTGGTAGGCCAATGCAATTTGGGGCTCTTGGGTAAGTGGAAGAAGATGGATGGATGGATGGATGGATCATAATTTATCATTCCATGGTGCAATGTAAGATGGGTGACGCCATGTACGTACGTCTAGGTGGATCCCTGGGGGGTGTCCAGACTGGCTCCGCTGTGATGGAGGGACGACAGACAAAAAGAGCAGCAGTTAAAGATAGCAGGGATATTTTACCCCTCTGCCCAACCAGTGTTCCATCGATGGAACAGTAGTGTAATTCTGGAAAAGGTAGTGGTTGAGCACCTTATGTCATTTTTGGCAAATTGTAATATCATGGATAAATTTCATTTGGGCTTTCGGAAAAATCATTCTACCGAAACAGCTTTAGACAGAATCTCCAGTGACATTATGATGGCAGCTGACACTGATAAATACACAGTTTTGGTTTTATTGGATCTTTCTTCTGCCTTTGATACTGTTGATCACTGTATAATGATCAACAGACTCAAAGAGCTAGGGTTGTCTGGTTCTGTTTTAAAATGGTTTTCATCATACCTCTCCGGAAGAACCTTTAATGTGTCCGTGAATCAGATCCTTTCTGAAATAGTACAGTATTCATGTAGGGTACCACAAGAATCAGTTCTAGGACCCATTTTATTTCTAATTTACATTTTGCCAATGGAATGGCTAATTAGCCAGTTCAATGAAATTTCTTTTCATCTTTATGCTGACGATATTCAGTTGTATTGCTCTTTTAAAGAGTCTGAGTTTTACTTGCCATCATCTTTAACTAACTGCTTGTCTAACATCAAACAGTGGTTAAGTGCAAACTTTTTACAGTTTAACTCAAACAAGACAGAGACATTAATTATCACTCCTGAAAACAAGATCCCGCTTATTAAGCACCACATGGGTACACTAGGTTCCTCTGTCCAGGCAAGTCTTTGGAATCTTGGTGTCAGTTTTGACTCGGCTATGTCTTTTGAACTCCACATTAATCAACTAATTAGAAATTGTTTCTTCCATCTGAAGAATATTTCGAAGTAGAGAACCCTGGCGTCAAAGGCGGAACTTGAGATGATTATTCATGCTTTTATTTCTTCTCACTTAGACTACTGTAATGGTCTTTTTACTTGTCTGAGCCAAAAGCATCTTCAACGCCTCCAGGCTGTTCAAAATTCGGCTGCTAGACTTTTAACTCACACTAAGAAAAGGGCTCACATTACACCGATTTTGGCAGCACTTCACTGGCTCCCAGTTGGTTTTAGGATTCAGTTTAAAATTTTAGTTCTTGTTTTTAGAGCTATTCATGATCAGGCCCCTAAATACATAACTGAGCTGCTTAATGTGTATAATCCCTTGCGGTCTTTGATGTCCTCGGATCAACTTTTATTGGCTGTCCCTCGAACCCATTTTAAAACTCGAGGTGATAGAGCCTTTCAGGCAGTGGCACCAAAATTGTGGAATGCTCTGCCATTGTCTTTGCGCTCAGTAGACTCTGTTGAGGCTTTTAAAAAGCAGCTGAAGACACTGCTGTTTAAACAGGCTTTTTAGTTTGATTTGGTTTTTATGTTTTTCAATGTTTTTATGCCATTATTATTGTATTTGTGATGTTGTGTTTTATTTCATTGTGCAGCACTTTGTGATCCTTTCTGTGAAAATTGCTATATAAATAAATTTTACTTACTTAATTATTACTACTACTTATTCACAGGTAACATACAATGGGGTGTCAAATTCAGTCTTACAAGAGGCTAATGAATAGAGACACTGTCAGGAATCTCTGAAAACACTTAGAAAATGATCGTATATTAGTTCATTACCTCAATAAAGATTCAAGACACAAGAATATTCTATTAAGAGTTTTTACTTGCATAAATTATATACAAGGAGTACGCACCCTCAGGTTGCAGGAGGTCAGAACTGAAGACTGCCTTCAGTGAGCAAGCTTATATACAAGAAGCAGTTGCAACATACAAACGGAAGCAGGACAAAGCGGTTTCAGCTGAATACATCACAGACAAAAGAGTGTAACAGGTTTGGCGCATCATTAACAGCTTGAAAGGACGAGGCAACCTGTTCCTTCTCTCGCCATGCAGGGGGTATGTCAGTATCAGTACATTTCCGCCAGGACTGGCTCCCTGCAACCTCAGTATTCTTCCAGTAGAACTCGCTCCGCAGGGGGCTCTTTGTGTCCTCTTGCTCCACAGGGGGTTTCCTGTACCTTTCCGCCAGAACTGGCTTCCTGCATTCAGTCTGAGTGTTAATACAGAGGAACACGCTTCTCTGGTACTTTTCCACACTTCTACACTTGTATAAGGCTTAGACATTAAAAATGATAACATGTGTGTACATTTTTCTGACAATTCCCTCCTGTTTTATCATTTTATCATTGTTGTATTCACATGCAAACATCAGTACAATGTCTCTTCTCACGATTTTCTACATTGTCATCATTGAGCATCACTTCCAAATCTAAACAGTAGTTCTGTCATCACAATCACCATCACTTCGTTGTCTCAAGGCAGTATATTGTACAGGATCTTCCCTTTGGAGCATAACAGATTGTAACATGAAAGTGTGTTGAGCAAGAGCTCTACTTATCATGGAATGACACACATGAATAGTACACAAGATAGAATCAATGCAACTGTTACTGGGGTTAACTACTTTAACAGAACTTGCCACCATTGACCAGAAAGGAACCCAGAGGACAGGTCCCAATTTTGTGGCACATCCTTCAAGCCATTCAAGTGTTGTTGCAGTCCTCTCAGCCAATCGATTACGCCTCCTTCCTCTCAGTGAGGTCCTCCAAAGCCCAAAATACACCATTCACTCAAATAGGCCACTCCAAATGAGGGGAATGCTGTCATAGGCTGTCGCCTCCCTCTTGGTTTTCAAGTTGGCGTCGGGGGAAGTGATCCATATTATTCCTGCAAACACACTTGTCACACCAGCGGCAAGTAGCAGTGCCTTCATTTTTACTTCCACCTGAGAGAGTACCCCTCCGGGCCTCTGTCTTCACCAGGTTTGAGACGGCCGTGTCCTTAAAAGGACACGTCCCCCTTTGTAACTGGACTTACTCAGGGAAGCAGGTTAGTTCACTTGCAGGCACTTTCAGTCTCTTCACGTGTGTCAGGTGGATCCAGGATGGTCGTTCAGCGACCCTCACTGAGCCTCAATGCTGCTGGGGATGATTTTTCATGAAGATAAAGTCACCAGGCTGCAGTGGGTTGATCACTTCCTCCTGTGGATTGGAGAGAGCTCTAACAGAATCAATGTATTAGTAGTGACAGACCCGGCAGTCCATAAGGGCAGTGAAAGGCACAGTCCCGTTTTCTTATCTGGGATGGTATTAATTGTTTAGTTTCACTATCTTAAGAGCTTCAGGCCATGTAATGGCCTTACCATGCGTGGTTTTTGCCAGCATTTGTCTGATTGTCTGCATAAATGATCTCTGGTATTCCAAAAGTTGGGAATATACTATTTTGCAACAACCTTACAGAAAAACTTTTGCATCTGCCTTAGCAGTAAGATAAGATAAGATAAGCCTTTATTAGTCCCACAACGGGGAAATTCCAGGATTGCAACAGCACAGGGATAGCAACACTCAGAGCAACAATCAGAAGGCAAGAAAAAAAAAACAAGCAAGCAAGAGCAGCTAATATACATATGTACATATTACTATAAAATATATATATACACACACACACACACAGACACACAGTGCAGAGCATTGTAGCTGGATGGAATAAATATATGAATATATGAACACACAGTGCAGAGCATTGTAGCTAGATGGAATAAATATGTAAATATATAAACACCCACAGTACGGAGCATTGCAGCTAGGTGGAATAAATATGCAAGTATATAAACACACACAGTGCGGAGCAATGTAGCTAGATGGAATAATATGTAGATATATAAAAACACAGTGCGGAGCATTGTAGCTAGATGGAATAAATATATAGATATATAAATATAAACACACCCAGTGCTGAGCATTGTAGCTAGATGGAATAAATATATAGATATATAAATATAAACACACCCAGTGCAGAGTAGGATGTATTTCTGTCCATTTTGTGAATGCGTCAATGAGAACAAGGCAGTGTTGGAGTTGACCCACTATAAAATCCATGCACCATTTGAGAAAAGGGTGCTTTTGGTAGTGGAAAACTCCTCTGTCTAGTTCTCATTGCACCTTGGGCATTATTTTGACTGCAAACTTTTTCATTTCTTTTAGAATTCCTGGACAGAAGTGTTTTTCAGCTATCTTAATCATATATCCCTCCTGTTGGCACATGGCGGAGCCAGTGCCACCCAACGGTACAGTGAGGGAGGGAGAACAATTTTGTCATTGGCAGTGCAGTAAAGTTTGTTGGCATTTAAGTATGTGTGGGGTGGCATAATCATGTTTTTCAGCTCATCCTAGCATGCAAATTTCCTTGTGGGCCCTGAAGTAGTGCGTGCAGTGGAGCCGTGTGTTGTGAGAGGTTTGGCAACCACTGGCAGCAGTAGTTCAGGGTACCTAATAGTGCCTTTTTTGTTGTAAAGTTGCCACTTTTTCACATGAATCTGCTACTTATTTTCATAAATCTGCAACTTTTTTTTCTCATACATTTTATTTTGTCTTGTAAACATGTAACTTTTCTCCTCATAAATTCACACATTTTTTCATCATAAATCTACAACTTTTTGTTGTAAATTTACGACTTCCTTTTAAATCTGGAACATCTGGAACACAATGCCAAATGAAATTAAAATAAAAACGGACTTTAAAACATTCACTAAAAAGGTTAAAAACTGGCTGAAAAATAAACAAGAATGTACCCATGTATGAAATGATTGTCTGCAGGGTGAGAGTGAATGAAGGGAAGGAATGAATGTGTTTGTTTATAGTGAGTGACGAAGGGAGGGAGGCCTGAAATAGGCAAATGTGAGTCAGGTTGTTATATTGTGTATTTATAATATTTATAATCTTTATAATCTTTATAATATTTATAATTGTGTATTTATAATGTATTTATAATCTTTTTTGCATTGATGTATGTGGTTATTATTTATTCTGTTTTCATTTTTTCTTTTCCTTATCCTTTTTTCTTTTTACTTGTTTCTCCTTTCTAAAGCCCATCCAGGGACAAGAGTTGCAAATTAGCTAGTAGCTATACACTCTTTGTGCAGCACATCAGATTGATTGTCATTTGATTAATTGTCTATGTTTATTGCACTGTCCCTGTCAAATAAACAAATAATCTGAATAATCTGAAACTTGCTGACTAAGTTTGCTTTTTTTGTCTGTGGCAAAGGTAAGTTTTGAATGGTCTTTATTCTATCTGGTTCCAGTGTTTTCCCATTGGCAATGAGCCTATGGCCAAGGAATTTTAACCTCAGGTTGACGAAACTGCTGTTTTTTCTTGCCACATTTTAGTCCCCATGTTCACACAGGAAGTGCAGCAGGGCCAAAGAGTCCTGTCGACATTGTTCCTCAGTGGGGGAGGCAACCAAAATGTCATCCACATGTAACGTAATTTTTGAACCGGCTGGTGGGCTAAATTTGGCCATTAGAGAAGTCATTTCCTGTGTAAAAATGGTCGGACTTTCATAATAACCTTGAGGTAATCTGGTGTATGCGTATCTTTGTTCCCTTAAACATAAATGCAAACTAAAACTGGCTTTCTTCATGCACAGGGATAGTAAAACATGCATTACTCAAATCTACCACAGAGAAAATGGATGAATCGTGACCCAAAGGGTCATGACCACCTTTAAAGGCATCATAAATAGTCCTGTGGATTGTGAGTATTGCACATTTTTCTTAGGAGTTTTCACCCAATCGGTTACATGATTTGCCTTCTCAACCATTTGTCCACAAGCAGCCCAAAAGTAATTGTCTGGTCCCCATAGGGAGTGTTAACATCATGCAAGGAGGTAACATCTTCGGGCAATTTCACCGACAGTGCAGCTGCTCCTTGCTCATTGAAAATCAAATTGTCCATCTGCACTGTCATACAATTTGTCAGCCAAGGCACAATCAAAAAGTTCAAAACATCTGATATATTTCATAGTAACGTGCAGTGGCTGTGGACTTCCTAGTCCTTCAAGGATATGACCTGGCAGTGCAGCAGCCATGAGGGCGGTGCTTTTTGTACACGATGTCGTGACTGCTGCACTGTCTTCTTTTAAGTCATAGCCAAACCATGTGCCTCACTCTTGATCACTGGGTTTGTCATTGTCTGCCAGAAATGTCTGCTCTGTTCTTAAAACGGTATAATCATCTTTTAATTTGTATAGAAAATCTTTTAGAAAGGATAAAACAAGTCATTATCAGTTATTGGTAATTTTTATGTATCACCTATTTTTCTGAGTATTGCTAATTATTTGCTAATTAATTCCCCTGATACCCCCTGTTTTGATACATAAAGGCACACATGCAGCAAAGTTACAGGGTATTTGCTTGATTCTTCTGCTGAAAGGAAATGTGCTATCATTTGTAATTTTAGATAAAATTTGCGGGTAGCCCAGTTCCCTCAAAAATAAGATTTCAATAGTCACAGCTTAACTAGTTTACAAATTTCATTTAAGAAAAACAAAATAACCACCTGTGCATTTTTGATATGCTTCAGCATTGATAAATAAGATCAGTTTGTCCAGTTGAACACAGACTGGTTGAATTTGAATAAATGAATAAAAGTTGCGTCACACTTTCAGTCAACGGAAAGGTGGACGTTTTGCCTAATTAGAATTTGATTCAAATTTTTTCCTTGAATGCCTCATTTTATATATTCCTTGGTAAATTGTGGAGTGAATGTAGTTTACCCTGACCCAGCTTGGCCACCGCCGAATCAGGAAAAAACACATTCCTCATTACTGTCATATTCCTGAAATATGACATATCATATATCACATATCACACCATTATGTGGTGAGTAACATCAAATGCATACCCTCTGTTGGGGAGGAACATAACTGGGGTGTTAGATTGACTTTAAATAACCGAGTATATAGTAAGGCTATAATCTTCGCTGTGAGTATTTGCTCATTACTAAATAAATGTTAATATTCACAATTAAGGAAATGCACTGAAAGAATGGACACCTAATGCCTCATTGCTACTTTAAGTATTTGGAAACATTTAAGACGGCTGCCTGCATTTGTGCCTTATTCCTGGCACTCTTAGCCAAAAATTTAATTTATTGTTGGTTTTCTGTTTGTTTGGTTTTTAAAGCTACAGCTTCAAATCTTACGTGGATCTTATTTTTCTGAGGTTACACATGCTCTGCTTTCATTTCTTTTTCCATTCCTGACCTTTTGAATTTGTTTTGGAATTAAATAATGCCTCTGGGTCTGAACATCTGTCTTTCAAGGAATGTATTAAAATAAGACATCTGCTGGTTGCTCTGAAAATTAAAGTTAACAGAGTCATCTGTATCTTGGTGTGGTGGAGTCTTGTAACAGATAACTCCATATGAGCTAACACCATGCCTACAAAACTATAACCTGGTGAGAAGAGTCCTTAATTTTCTCACTACCTTCAGGCTCCCCCTTAGCTGTTTGTGACGGCTCGTTTTTAATCACCATCGGGGGGGGCATTATTGTGGGGTCCCCCTGGTTGGGGGAAGGGGGGCTGTTTTCACATCCTGCAAACATTCCTCTGTCCTGCATTTGTTTGACCCATCTGGCAAATCTCTTCCTTCCTTTCTTTTGATCTATGACTGGGACCTTTTTCTGATAATCTATAGCCTCTGGCAGATCATATGCACAGACACATTAATTATCAATCTCTTTTGAACCTCTGTGCTCTAAATCTCACGTTGTCACACTTCAGTCCTTCCTATAAAGTGCACTGTCATGCTTCAGTCAAAGAAAAAGGTCAGTTACAGCACTTCAAATCGCCTCTCTGATCATTCTGAAATCTTCTTCTACCTCTGCTTGGTATCCTGCCTTCAAATCTACCTCTTTGGCCAAACCTGCAATCACGGGCCCAGTGACCAGGTTTGCCACAGTTAAAACAAACATCCCAATTTCCATCATTCACTTGCATTGACCTGCCTGTCTTGGGTCTAACCCCACAGAGTTATTGAAAAAATAAAAACCCAAAACCTTGTAAAAGTACCCATATTTGGACCACTTTCTTCACGGATCAACCACACACACAAACAGAGAACAGAGGAGTTTTGTTCTCTCTACACTGCCTCTATCTAAGGCTCACACACAAAGAATAGATAAAATAACTTTCTCATTGTCCATTTTAACGTTATCCGGTTCTGTTGCCACTTAATCCGTCCGTCTTTAAATATTATGGTCTAATTATTATGATTTTATTTACTTCCTCCTTTTCCCAACCTCTTGGGCTTCTTTTAATAATTTGCTGTATGGACCCTCCTTAGGATCGCGGCATTGATAAGTTGGGGAGGATTATCTTTTTCATTTAATAATGGTTCAATGCTCGGTTGGTTTTGATATTTATCTCTTTTTGTTGTAAGTTTTTCCGTCGACGCTAAGACTGTGCATTCATCCACACCCAGTGTGGGTTTAAAGGAATCTTTTTTTCCCCATTTGTTTAAATATTTTTCAGGATCCTTTATCTGATCTTTTTCTTTTAACCGGTTATTGTAATTTTTTACCGTTCGGCGTGCAGTTTCCTCTTTTTTTCTTTTGCTTATTTTTCACTTTATTTGTTTTTCCTGTACAGTTACTCATTTTTTTTTATATATATATTGTGGAAATGTGAAAATGACGAGGCAGAGTTTATCTCTCAAGTCAGGTTTATTCACATCTTCCAACATCAGCAAAGCAGAAAGAGAAAAAACACAGAAGCATTCGTCCTTTATATATCCAGGACTCTCAAAGCTCACAGTCACATTGCCTTTGATCACAAGTTACAATGCATCTCCTCTTAAATCCTATAACATCTTATTCACAGTCTCCGGCACACCAGGAAATCCCCCAAGGCCGTCTCTTGCATACCAAAGACTAAACTTTCACATCCTCCTGTTATCTCCAAGGAGGCTCAGTTCTTTGTTCTAATCTGAGATGTGAGGCTTAAAGTGATACATATGTGTCCCACATGACCCCCCCCCCAAACATCTAAGATGGAACAACAGAATAACAGACTGCATGTCATGATAAAATCATTACACATCAGCCTCTGTGCTGCTTGGGCCTCAGTCTCCTCCCGTATCTGCTGTAAGCGGGCTTCACCACTTCTGCAGCACCATCATGCTGGGGAACTGCTGTCTGGGGGTGAAAACTGTCTGTCAGTCCCTGTGGGTGGTCTGGGGAATTTCCCCGAGGGGGTCTGCCGCGCCGAGGAGCCCTGGCCAACAGCACATCTTCGTCCGCCACCACAAAGGCGGGTTTGAGCCTGTTTATGCCAATCTTTTCCTTCCTGCCCCCCAAATCTAGCAAAAAATGCTTGTCCCCTGTTTCCAGCACTCTAAATGGCCTCATCATAAGGTGGTCGCAGCGGTGGGCGATGAGCATCGTGCCTGACAAAAACAAACTCTGCGTTTTTCAAAGTCTTAGGCACAAAAACGCACGGAAAACTGTGGTGAACGGGGCCAGGTAGCGTGCCCGATTCCGTGCCACGCTGCAACAGCTGAGACGGGGAGCTATCAGGCGCAGGATTATCTGGGAGAAACTCCCCGGGCAGCCAAAGTGGCTGCGCAAAAACTAGCTCAGCCGGGGAGGCTTCTAAGTCCTCTTTAGGTGCAGAACACAACCCCAATAAAACCCACGGTAGCCTGTCTACCCAATTTGCATCCGTCAGCGACGCTATGAGAGCCGCTTTCAATGACCTATGAAAACGCTCACATAACCCATTAGCCTGCGGATTGTACGCGGTTGTGCGGTGAATTGTGACACCCAGGCTGCGGGCCATTGTTGACCAAAGTTCGGAAACAAATTGAGGGCCTCTGTCGGACGTAATGTCCGATGGGACTCCAAAACGCGCCACCCACGCAGTTAAAAACGCGCGCGCCACCTCCTCGGCTGTGGTTGACGCCAGTGGAACCACTTCCGGCCAGCGCGTGGTGCGGTCTACCATTGTCAGAAGGTGTGTGCACCCCTGCGACAGCGGGAGGGGGCCTACGAGGTCCACGTGAACATGATCGAACCTCTTAGCCGGGATGTGAAACGGCTCCAAGGGAGCTCTCGTGTGTCTGTGTACCTTGGCTCGTTGACATGCCATGCAGGCTGCTGCTCACTCCTTAACTTGTTTGCGCAGACTCGGCCATACAAATTTCTCTCCTACCATTTTGACTGACGCGCGCACTCCAGGGTGCGCCAAAGAATGAATCGAATCAAAAACGCGGCGGCGCCACGCGGCCGGAACCACAGGACGTAGTCGCCCAGTGGAGACATCGCAGATTAGGGGGGGCATACAGTCTTGCAGCACCCTGTTCTCCAGCCTCAACCCTGTTGGTCCAGACTGGAGCGCGTGCACCTCTGCGTCGCTAACCTGATCCGCGGCCATGGCTGCATAATCTACCCCTACGCAGACTGGGGCCGCCACGGCGCGCGAGAGGCAGTCTGCCACTACATTAAGTTTACCCGCCACGTGCTGAATATTGGTAGTAAACTCTGAGATGGCGGCCAGCTGTCTCTGCTGCCGGCCTGACCACGGTTCTGAAACCTTGGCCATCACGAATGTCAGCGGCTTATGGTCAACGAACGCGGTGAAACGGCGTCCTTCCAGCCAGAACTGGAAGTGGCCAATGGCCAAGTGGAGAGCTAACAACTCCCTGTCGAACGCGCTGTATTTTCGTTCACTATCGTGCAAAGTCCTGCTGAAAAAGGCGAGCGGCTGCCAAGCCCCGGCTACCTGCTGCTCCACGACCGCCCCTATAGCCACATCTGACGCGTCAGTAGTGAGCGCTATGCGGGCCGTTGGGTCCGGATGCGCCAACAACGCAGCATTGGCCAGGGCTGCCTTGACTTCCGAGAACGCTCGCTCTCACTCCGGGGACCATTCGATCTTATTCGCGGGTTTTTGTTTTTTGAGCGTGGCGTACAGTGGTTGCATGAGCTGCGCTGCGCGGGGGAGGAAACGATTATAAAAATTCACCATTCCCAAAAACTCCTGTAACGCCCTGACCGTTTGTGGCTGGGGAAAATTTGCTACCGCGCGCACTTTGTCAGGCAGCGGAACTGCTCCTTCTGGAGAGACGCGATGCCCCAAAAAATCAATCTGCGCCACCCCGAACTGACACTTCGCTGGGTTGATTATTAAACCGTGCTCCCCCAATCTCTGGAAAACTGCCGTGAGGTGGTTTTCGTGTTCGTCTTCGGACGCGCTGGCTACTAAGATGTCGTCCAGGTAGACGAATACGAAAGGGAGATCGCGCAACACCGCATCCATCATGCGTTGGAACGTCTGCGCAGCGCTTTTAAGCCCAAATGGCATGCGCAAAAACTCGAATAGACCAAACGGAGTTATTACCGCTGTTTTGGGTATGTCCTCAGCGCGCACTGGGACTTGGTGGTAACCGCGGACCAAGTCTATCTTAGAAAAAACGTGCGCCCCCGCCAAATGCACGGAAAAATCTTGGATATGCGGGATTGGATAGCGGTCGTGCGCTGTGGCATTGTTCAACCTGCGGAAATCTCCGCAAGGTCGCCACGAGCTGTCAGCTTTCGGGCCATGTGAAGCGGGGAAGCCCATGGGCTGTTCGAACGCCTGATGATGCCCAACCTTTCCAGGTTGGCGAACTCCTCGCACACTATGGTCAATTTAGCTGCATCCAAGCGCCGAGCTTTTGCAAAAACGGGCGGTCCGGTGGTAGTAATAAAATGTTCCACCCTGTGTTTAGCGACGGCTGCTGAAAATGTGGGGACCGTGAGTGCTGGGAACTGAGTGAGCAGTGTGTGGAACTTACCGCTTGCAGCTGTGACGTTGGCTTGTGCTGTTGGCGGGGCCACTCTGGCTGTACAGGGAATAGAATCAAAAGAAAGTGCATTAACCAGGCGCCTGTTAGCGAGATCAACCAACAAACCATGTGAGCACAAAAAATCAGCCCCCAACATATTGAAATTCACTGCTGCTATGACAAAAGTCCACTCAAATGTACAGCCGTGTAGAGACAGAAGCAGAGTCCTCTCACCAAAGGTCTTAATCTCCAAGCCGTTCGCTGCTGCCACCCCGGGACCTCTGGAAACTGCCAGCCGGTCAGCGGAGGAAGGTGTGATGAAACTCAACTGGGAGCCTGTGTCCACGAGGAAATGCCTCCCCGAGCGTGCGTCCTTCAAGTAGAGCAGCTTGTTCTCCTCCCCGAGGGTCACAGCTACTACCGACCCCCGGTCTTGGCGTTTCCCGAGCGCTTGAATTGGCATGGTGAAATACATTTACATGCCTTCTCTGCAAAGCGGCGATGGTAGAAACAGAAGGTGTCTCCTCCGCGATCCTTGGCCCCCACCGCCGCCGTCGTTGGTGATTCTGCTACCGCCGTCTCTGGCCCCCTGCCATCTCCGGCCACCGCGCCGAACTCCAGCGCTGCTGCGGTGGCCGCGCGCTGTTTGCTGGTGTTGAGAATCCGATGCGCCTCCTGGGCCAGCGCGCGGAAGTCCCGCTGGGCCAACAACAGCGAACTGGCCAGGGTCGCTCTCGTGGCCGACGGTAGGGTCCTGAGGAAAATGTGGGTGAAGATGAAGTGGTCGTCGCCTGAGCCCCTCAACCTCAGCATGTTCTCCATCAGGTCAGTGGGCGTGCCATCTCCCAAGTCGTTCAGGGCCAGGAGCCTCTCAGCTCTCTCCTCGACTTAGAGGGTGAAGCGCTGGATGAGTGCAGCCTTCAACGCGCCGTATTTGTCGTTGGCCGGTGGCTGCTCCAATAGGCTCTCCACATGCCGAGCCGTGCGGTTATCGAGCTTTGCAATCACATGGTAGAACTTCGTGTCATCCACCGTTATCCTCCGGAGGGCAAACTGTGCCTCGACCAAGTGGAACCAGGAGAGCGGGTTGTCCTGCCAAAAGTCCGGTATCTGGACCGTAGCGGCATACGCTTGGCTGGGGGCTCCCGATGAGTCTGGCCCTGGGAAATTCTCTTCTTGTTGCATGCTACGTCTTGGGGTCACCAGTGTGGAAATGTGAAAATGACGAGGCAGAGTTTATCTCTCGAGTCAGGTTTATTCACATCTTCCAACATCAGCAAAGCAGAAAGAGAAAAAACACAGAAGCATTCGTCCTTTATATATCCAGGACTCTCAAAGCTCACAGTCACATTGCCTTTGATCACAAAGTCACAATGCATCTCCTCTTAAATCCTATAACATCTTATTCACAGTCTCCGGCACACCAGGAAATCCCCCAAGGCCGTCTCTTGCATACCAAAGACTAAACTTTCACATCCTCCTGTTATCTCCAAGGAGGCTCAGTTCTTTGTTCTAATCTGAGATGTGAGGCTTAAAGTGATACATATGTGTCCCACAATATATATATATAGTCAGGAAGGTTGTCAGTCCGCCCACTGCAACGCTATTACTGCCCAATAGGTGCGCTCACCTGTCGCTGGAACTAGATGCTCACGCAGCTTTTAAAATGCGCTCACCTTTCGCTGGAATGCTTTTTTTCCTTTTTTTTTAATATTTTTTAGAATGCGCTCACCTTTCACTGGGACTAACTAACTAACTAACTAACTAACTAACCTGCACTTATATAGCGCTTTTCTAGTCACAAAGACCACTCAAAGCGCTTTCACTAATACTAACCCTCTATTCTAAGGGCCTATAGGAAACATATCTAGGGACAATTTAGAACAACCAATTAACCTAATGTGCATGTCTTTGGATTGTGGGAGGAAACCGGAGCCCCCGGAGTAAACCCACGCAGCACAGGGAGAACATGCAAACTCCATACAGAAAGGTTCCAACCCCTGCCAGCCTGGGGATTTGACTAGATGCTCACGCTTCTAGGATGAGCTCACCTTTCGCTCGAACTAGATGCTCACGCAACCTGTATTAGGACTCCTGTAATTTCTTACAGGATCATTACCTGGTATGATCAGATAGGAAAAATATATAGGATGCCGCCTTATATTACCATTACTTAGCTAAAGCTTGACCTATCGGTCAATACACAGCACCTTTTACTTTTCTTACTCTTTTGAAACCTGACTCTTCGGCCGGAAAACAACACAATCGGGACTTTAACCCGAACAAACCTTTTTTTTTTTTTTTCCCCTCGTTGCAACTACTCGTCTGTGCGCTTCGCTCTCTTATTGCGATAGTCACTCGTGGTTGGGTTTAGGAGGATCTTGTAACATATTTAGGAGCGCATCCTATTTCACTTTAGTAATATGTTGGAGCGGGCCCATTTCATATTAGTAATATTTTTAGGAGCACATCCAATTTCTCATATTGAAGCGGCCTATTTCATTAGTAATATATTTAGGAGCGCATCCCATTTACATTAGTGACATATTGGAGCGGCCTTATTTTATGTTACTCACTCAAGGCTGGATTTGGGAGGATCTTCTAACGCATGTAGTATATACTATATCCTTTTTTCTTTAATAATAAAAAGACGTCACTTACTTTATTACCCTACTAGTGAGGATGACCGTCACTTAGGCAGAGTCAGGAACCAGTCTCCTCCCCGGCGTTCCTTGAAGACGGGTTTTCAAAACTGACCGTTGGTCAGACCATGCATGGGGTTTGAAGACCGGGGAAGGCTTGGTTGTCCTGGCCCGCCTAGGGTATTGGTCATCCAGGTCACGGCACCACGTATGTCAGGAATCTCTGAAAACACTTAGAAAATGATCGTATATTAGTTCATTACCTCAATAAAGATTCAAGACACAAGAATATTCTATTAAGAGTTTTTACTTGCATAAATTATATACAAGGAGTACACACCCTCAGGTTGCAGGAGGTCAGTACTGAAGACTGCCTTCAGTGAGCAAGCTTATATACAAGAAGCAGTTGCAACATACAAACGGAAGCAGGACAAAGCGGTTTCAGCTGAATACATCACAGACAAAAGAGTGTAACAGGTTTGGCACATCATTAACAGCTTGAAAGGACGAGGCAACCTGTTCCTTCTCTCGCCATGCAGGGGGTATGTCAGTATCAGTACATTTCCGCCAGGACTGGCTCCCTGCAACCTCAGTATTCTTCCAGTAGAACTCGCTCCGCAGGGGGCTCTGTGTGTCCTCTTGCTCCACAGGGGGTTTCCTGTACCTTTCCACCAGAACTGGCTTCCTGCATTCAGTCTGAGTGTTAATACAGAGGAACACACTTCTCCGGTACTTTTCCACACTTCTACACTTGTATAAGGCTTAGACATTAAAAATGATAACATGTGTGTACATTTTTCTGACAGTCACGGGCCGGGCATTCAATTTCATTATTTGTTTTTTCTAACTGAAAAAAATACCGTTACCATTGGGGGGAGGGGGATTTCAAATTTACTAGACTAGTGCATGCCCATAGAAAGCAAGTATTCCTGTCTGAAACAGGTAGCCCAATCAGGGTTTACGGGCCCATAGGTAGGCTGTGTTTGAAAGTGGAATACAGAGGTGTAGCCTCTATGTAGGCAATCAGACATGTTAGACTTTGACAAATATAAAAGGGAATGAACTAAGATTTATTTCATTGTGTGAATATTAATTACAGAATAATTGAAAATGAATGGGACATCCAATATTAGCCACTGTTTAAGAACTGCTTGTTTATTTTTTTTTGTCAGATCACTTATTTGTGTGATCTTTTATGACTTATTGTGGAGGAACAAAATAAGTTCAGGCGAGATGTGATGAGCTCAAGGTTTCAGAGTTTTATTCCTTCATCATCATGAGACACACTGTAGTGCTGTGCACTGTGCTGTGTGTGTGTGTGTGTGCTGTTTGTGAGGCATGTAAAGTCAGCTCTTTTATACAAACAAGAGAGAATGCATGGCACATTTACATATTAATATGCATATCAATCGCGTGACTAACTGCGCCGGACTTCCTCTCCTAAAACCGGGGATGTACAACAATAGTCATTGTTCTGGTTGTCCCCCTAGGGGCTCTCTGTTCATATGCAATCCCTGCTGAGCGTGAATATTATCAGTCTGCATTGTGCTGGGTGCCCACACAGCTCCCCCCAGAATGGTCAGCAGGGGCTGTGACGGCCCCCCCCCCCCCATCGTTTGGCTCCAGCTCCGGTAGAGCTGTCAGAGGGCATGTCAGTCTGTGAGGGGGACGGGGGAGGGGTGGAAAGGGCAGTGTGCTCTGTTCCGAGTTCCAGCACGTTGAACGGCCGTGGATCGTGGGCGCACGGGCCGGTGTGCAGTCATGCGTAATGGAGCCAGACAGCGATCGGCCAGCTTTAGGGAGCAAGGTGCGGGAAAAGCTCTGTGCAGAAGGAGGGGAAGGGGGTGGGAGTAAGCAAGTGCTGGCCCGGGACGTCAAAGGTGCCTGGGCCACGCAAAAATGGCGTGTGGATCCGCGATGGTGAGGGACTTTCCCGTTAAACGTGGCGGAGATCCACAGCGGCTGTGAAAAAAACATTTTATCTGACTCCTCCCGCGGCTCGATCCAGCGAGGATGTGGGGAAGGCGAGTGGTCAAATTCCCCAAGGATGCGTAACGGCTGTGATAAACTGAAGCTGTGTCAGGGACTCTGCAATTTGGCTTTAGGTGCGGGAAGCAGCCCTAAAGTCATCAGGGAAAGCAATCGGCTAAATTCCCGTTGTGCGCTGCGGCTGAGAAACCCATACAAAGTCCTGTGTGCGGGCCGCACGTCCGTTCCAGGTGCGCGAGCAGCCCTGAAGGTTCCGAGGGTGGCGATTGGCCGTTTTTCTCGGGCATGTGCAGCGGTGGAGGACGGTGTATCAGTCTGTGGAGCCGGTTTGTCCCTGGTGTGTGGCGCGCGCGTGGCGCAGTGACCACATAGCTGGCAGTTGCGCTGTCCTCGTAATCCTGCGGAGTGCATGCAGGGCTTCTGTGCGCGGGAGGTCCGCTGTCCGGAGTTTAGTCAGAGTTGGGGAGCTTGGTAGAAATCAGCGCAGTCGGCGCCGATGGTTGTCCCCGTTCAGGCTGCTTCCTTCATTTGCTTGTGTCATTCATGGTGCGTTTTGGTCCAACGCTGCACTCTGGAACGTGCTCTGGTGAGGATTAAGAGATTGTAGGTGTTCTCTGGTCCTCTGGGATCCACAGCACGGTGAGAGGGAGCAGACGGTCATTCTCCCTCATCAGGTCACCAGTGTGAAGGTAAAAGATCAGGCGAGGAGTGCACCATGATGCGTGCTGAGGCTTTCCCAGTCGGGGTCATCTCCGGGATGATTGCCTCGTGTTCCATTCTTCATCAAGGGTCACCAGTGTGGAGGTAAAAATAAGTTCAGGCGAGACGCTACGAGCTGGAAGGTTTCAGAGTTTTATTCCTCCATCATCATGAGACACACTGTAGCGCTGTGCACTGTGCTGTGTGTGTGTGTGCGTGTGTGTGTGTGTGCTGTTTGTGAGGCATGTAAAGTCAGCTCTTTTATACAGAAAAGAGAGAATGCATGGCATATTTACATATTGATATACTGTACATATCAATCGCGTGATTAACTGGCACTGGACTTCCTCTCCTTAATCCAGGGATGTATAACAATAGTCATTGTTCTGGTTGTCCCCCTAGGGGCTCTCTGTTCGTATGCAATCCCTGCTGAACGTGAATATTATCAGTCTGCATTGTGCTGGGTGCCCACATTATATTCATAATGGTGTATTTTGCACTTTGGGGAATGGGAGTTGTTCAGTCACCATTATAATTTAGTTTGTATGTGTAGTTTATAGTCTATCGTCAATAAACTTATGCAGTACTAGAACAGGACACGTTTACAAATATTTGAGACCCATTGTAGTGCATCCTTTTATATTTTAGCAACATTATAAGTACAAAACACCAAACTTTTTTTTTTTTTGTTTGTATTTGTATCTTGTGCAGTGGGGCAAAAAAGTATTTAGTCAGCCACCAATTGTGCAAGTTCTCCCACTTAAAAGATGAGAGAGGTCTCCAATTTTCATCATAGGTATACCTCAACTATGAGAGACACAATGATAAAAAAAAAAAAAAAAAATCCAGAAAATCACATTGAAGGATTTTTAAAGAATTTATTTGCAAATTATGGTGGAAAATAAGTATTTGGTCACGTACAAACAAGCAAGATTTCTGGCTCTCACAGACCTGTAACTTCTTCTTTAAGAGGCTCCTCTGTCCTCCACTCGTTACCTGTATTAATGGCACCTGTTTGAACTCGTTATCAGTTTAAAGACACCTGTCCACAACCTCAAACAGTCAGACTCCAAACTCCACTATGGCCAAGACCAAAGAGCTGTCAAAGGACACCAGAAACAAAATCGTAGACCTGCACCAGGCTGGGAAGACTGAATCTGCAATAGGTAAGCAGCTTGATGTGAAGAAATCAACTGCGGGAGCAATTATTAGAAAATGGAAGACATACAAGACCACTGATAATCTCCCTCGATCTGGGGCTCCACGCAAGATCTCACCCCGTGGGGTCAAAATGATCACGAGAACGGTGAGTAAAAATCCCAGAACCACACAGGGGGAACTAGTGAATGACCTGCAGAGAGCTGGGACCAAAGTAACAAAGGCTACCATCAGTAACACACTACACCGCCAGGGACTCAAATCCTGCAGTGCCAGACGTGTCCCCCTGCTTAACCCAGTACATGTCCAGGCCCGTCTGAAGTTTGCTAGAGAGCATTTGGATGATCCAGAAGAGGACTGGGAGAATGTCATATGGTCAGATGAAACCAAAATAGAACTTTTTGGTAAAAACTCAACTTGTCATGTTTGGAGGAGAAAGAACACCATGCCTACTGTGAAGCATGGAGGTGGAAACATCATGCTTTGGGGCTGTTTTTCTGCAAAGGGACCAGAACGACTGATCCGTGTAAAGGAAAGAATGAATGGGGCCATGTATCGTGAGATTTTGAGTGAAAATCTCCTTCCATCAGCAAGGGCATTGAAGATGAAACGTGGCTGGGTCTTTCAGCATGACAATGATCCCAAACACACCACCTGGGCAACGAAGGAGTGGCTTCATAAGAAGCATTTCAAGGTCCTGGAGTGGCCTAGCCAGTCTCCAGATCTCAACCCCATAGAAAATCTTTGGAGGGAGTTGAAAGTCCGTGTTGCCCAGCAACAGCCCCAAAACGTCACTGCTCTAGAGGAGATCTGCATGGAGGAATGGGCCAAACTACCAGCAACAGTGTGTGAAAACCTTGTGAAGACTTTCAGAAAACCTTTGACCTCTGTCATTGCCAACAAAGGGTATATAACAAAGTATTGAGATGAACTTTTGTTTTTGACCAAATACTTATTTTCCACCATAATTTGCAAATAAATTCTTTAAAAATCAGACAATGTGATTTTCTGGAATTTTTTTTTCTCATTTTGTCTCTCATAGTTGAGGTATACCTATGATGAAAATTGGAGACCTCTCTGTCTTTTAAGTGGGAGAACTTGCACAATTGGTGGCTGACTAAATACTTTATTACCCCACTGTATACTTTATTGATCCCCAGAGGGAAATTCAGGGCATTCACTGTAGGGTGCCAATCCCTTCAGCATTCACACACACACACACACACACACACACACACACACACACACACACGCACGCCAGAATGACCCGTTTGGCTGCAACTGTTGCATCAGTGTTGCCCATTTGTCTGTAAATATTTAAATAAAAATGATTTATTTTGTTATTTTGACATTTTTGCGTCTTCTTGTCATTTAGTCAAAGTGTGCATATGTGTCCGCATATGGTATGCAGTTGCTCTAGCCATTCCGCTCCACAATGAAGCAGCACTCAGGACTGCCATCAACCACTGACTGGACAGGCTGGGCGTGCCTCCCTGTGAACAATTGTGGAGTGCCCGGTCGGACACTGGTGTTGAAGAAGCAGCCGCTGAACCGGCGGATCGCAGTCCTTCGCAGGGAGCCAAGTCCAGCCTGCAGCAACTACAGCAACTTTATGGTATAATTTTTTTTAAGCATTAAATCTTAAGTATTCTCTTTTTCTAGTCAAATTTGTCGCTTTTTGTTTCCTTGTTTTGCTCACGGAGCGCTATGGTTACTGATGCCTGTGGCTACTGATGCTGTAATGCCATGTATTATCCAATCAGTACAGAGTCAATCCGAAACCCTGCCCACACTTCTAGAAGCCTGGGCATGAGACAGAGCAGTGACTAAGCTTTTATTGATAAGAATTACATATGTTGACTGAGCGACTCCATACTCGGGGATGCACACCCTTGTAACCTCAGCAAAGCACTTATAAAATCTGAGGTAAGTCTGAGGAACGGTTCTAGAGATATGCATGGAACAGATAGACACACACAGATTTTGTGCATTTATAGATAGATTGGGTGAAAAAGCAGCGAATTTACGAGTGAGGAAGTCAAAGTTATGAGAGGGAGGAAAAGTGGCCAATTTAAAGAGACTGGGGGGGGGCGGAATTTACAAGACAGAGACAAGCTGCAAGTTTAAGCAATAGGAAGAAGTTGCAAATCTAATAGACGGGCAAGAAGTTGTAAATTTACAAGAACAAAGTTAGCAAATTTACTCGAAAAATGCAAATTTACAATAAAAACATTGCAATTTTATGAAAAGAGTTTTAAACGTATGAGAAAATAGTTGCAAATTTACAAGAAAAATGTTGCACATTTATGATAAAAACTGCAGATGTTTAAGAAAAAAGTTGCAGACTTAAAAGGAAAAAGCTGCACATTCACAAGAAAAAGCTGCAAATTTATGAAAAAAAGAGTTTTAAATGTATGAGGAAAAAAATGCACATTTACAAGAAAAACACTACAAATTTATGATAAAAAAGTTGCAGATGTACAAGAACAGTTGCAGATTTAAAAGGAAAAAACTGCAAATTTACAAGTAAAAAGCTGCAAATTTATGAGAAAAAAAGTTTTAAATGTATGAGGGGAAAAAGGTTGCAAATTTACAAGAAAGAAGTTGCGGAATTAAAGTAAAAATGTTCAAATTTACATGAAAAAAGTTTGCACATTTATTAGAAAAATGCATATTTACAATAAAAACATTGCAATTTTATCAAAACAGTTTTAAAGGTATGAGAAAAAAGTTGCACATTTATGATAAAAAAAAATTGCAGATGTACAAGAAAAAGTTGCAGAGTTCACCATCATCATCAGTATTTATTTTGACAGGACACAATTAGTCCTTCAGATATGGTGGGTCCTCTTAAGGTGTGTTCAGACCAAACACGAACGGGCAAATTTTTTGCGCGGTGTGATTACATTATAACTCAATGTAAACGCGCAAATAGACATGAATTCACCATCTGAGTGAGATGCAGACAGGCGCAGTTGCCTTTATGACTTTTGCAGCAGTGTTCAACCTACTGTGGAAATCCCCAAAATAATGTCATGCTTTAGGTTTACATTATCCGACGGGGAGCTCACCTAAAAAAGCTGTCCCTGTCTCCAAAACTTTACAAGATGAGTGTTTCCGTTGCTAGCTTGCTAGCCTCGTTAGTACATCCATGGCAGGAATCCGTGGGTAAATAACTCCGACATCCCAATTTAGCTGAAAAGCTCCCGGTCTTCCTGTTTCCAGGTGAGTGGCAGTGTCATTTTCAAACTAGTTTACTCTTCAATGGTAATACTTTTACTCTGGTCATGGCAGAATCTCAAAGCCCTCAGACATGAATGTGCAAATGCGCAATTTTGCGTGTATTCGCCTCTTTCCATTGACTTTGTATGGATTCGTGCTGCCCGTTCGCGTTTGGTCTGAAGGCACCTTTTCAGTTGAAACTGAGTTTTTACACCAGACGCCCTTCCTGACGCAATCCTGCCCATTTTTTATCCGGACTTGGGACCGGCACAGGGCATACACTTGACTTTTGACTTGTGCACTCACTGTGGCTGGGTAACCAACATTTCCCTCCTCCGTTCCATTATTGCTAGTGGCTAAGACGTAGGACTCACATCGGAAAGGCAGAGGAGAATAACCACCAGCTAAGATGTGGAATTCACGCCAGGATACAGAGTAGATAAAGCGTGGGACACGCTGGATAACAAAGTGTAGGATTCCGCGCCGACCTGTGGGGTGGTGTCCCTTAAACAGAGCAAGGAGTAATTCATAAGATGATAAACAGGTGTAGATAATAACAAACCAAGGGCAAGGATATATAATAATAAACACCTGTGCCGAGCCACAAAACTACAGTAGCTGAGAGAGAATGGAAGAAAATAAAGAACATTGTCAAAATAAAAGCACAGGACTGGAATGAATGATAAATCATGATACAGATAAATAAACAAAGAATGTTGATAACCCACCACGGCAAGGACACAATGAATAACCAATACTAATAAACACCAATCTACACAAAGGAAAACTGAAGGCGGAGAAGGCTCATAAACAAATACAGGAAGATATAATTATCATACAAAACAAGATGGTCATAGGCACATAATATAAATCGACCAGACAATAATAACTAAACTAAGATAACAGAACAACTCAGAACAACCAGAAACAAAGGGCAAACTCAGATAACACAATACAGACAAAACCAAACTCAAATCCAATAATAAACTGAGATGGGAAAGTACAGCAAATAACTAGAATAACAGAAAGTGAGCGCGGTTCTCAAACCATGCTCAGTATCGTGACAGAGCCCCAACCAAGGGGTGGATTCCAGACATCCCAACGTAACATCAAAAAGAAAGAGAACCCCCCCCCCCCCAACAAAAACAGAAATAGCACTCTACCAGGAAGGGCGAAGGGGGAAAACAGGCCAGGTGTGTCAAAACAAATTTTTCGCTCAACAGGGAACAAAACAAGACAGATCAGGTGGTCTGCTGGAGTCCCAAGACCACCAGATCATGAGTTGGAATAAGTCGGGTGGCCTCCCAGAGTTCCTGAGCCACCCAAACAGAAGGCGTAGTCCGTCGAGTAGTCTTCCAGTATTCCAAACCCAACAGACCAGAGAACACAATCTGTCGGGTGGCCTCCCAGCGTCCCTGAGCCAACGGACCATGGAGCACGGCACGCCCCCTCCTAGAGACGGTAGCTGGAACCTGTGCCTCCTATGGGCTGCAGGGACTGCAGCGTGGATCCAATTAGTCAGAAGCTAAAGAGAGTTGACACCCGACGATGGCTGCTGACCAGCGGTGACCCCAGACAGCGATGATGGCTGACCAGCGGCTAAACCAGATGAAGATGGCTGACCAGCGGGAAAACCAGACGATGAAGACTGGTGACCAGCGGGAAAACCAGACAATGAAGATGGCTGACCAGCGGGAAAATTAGACAGTGAAGACGGCTGACCAGCGGGAAACCAGGCAACGAATACGACTGACCAGCAGGGAAACCAAGCTATGAAGATGGCTAACCAGCGAGCAAACCAGGCGATGAAGACGGCTGACCAGCGAGCAAACCAGGTGACGAGTACTGCTGACCCTCAGTGAAGCCAGACGAGGAGTACTGATGACCATCGGCGAAACCAGGCGAAGTGGACTAATGACCATTGGCGAAACCAGACAAAGTGGACTGATGACCATCAGTGAAACCAGCCGAAATGGACTGATGACCATCGGTGAAACCAGACGAAGTGGACTGATGACCATCGGTGAAACCAGACAAAGTGGGCTGATGATCATTGGCAAAACCAGGCGAAGACTCAGACAGGGAAGAAGAGAAAGACACCGGGTCACTGTCAATGGCACCAGTGGAGCCCGATGGGAAAAACTCAGGGGCAGATGGCAGCTGTAACTGGTTCTCCCCGCTATGAGCAAGACAAGATCTATTGAATACTGATTTTAAAAAAGACAAAAAAAAGGACTTCCCTTAACTCAAGTTCCACCGCCGACCATGATTCTGGTGACTCTGCTGCTGCAGCCCAAGCAACAGGCATGATGGCAGGTGGAACATTGGCTGTGATGACAGGAACTGGCAGAACTTCTGGTGTGATGGCAGGAACTCGCAGAACTTCCGGCGTCACGGCAGGAACTGGCAGAACTTCCGGCATCATGGCAGGAACTGGCAGAACCCCAGACGTGGCGGCAGGTGCTGGCAGAACCCCAGACGTGGCAGCTGATGCTGGCAGAACCCCAGACATGGTGGCTGAAGCTGGCGGAACTCCAGACGTGGCCGCTTTTGCTGGTGGAACCCCAGATGTGGTGGCTGAAACTGGCAGATCCTCAGACATGGTGGCTGAAGCTGGCGGAACTCCAGAAGTGGCAGCTGATGCTGGTGGAACTCCAGACATGGCGGCAGGCACTGGTGGAACCCCAGACGTAGCGGCTGAAGCTGGCGGAACCCTAGCCATGTATAACGGAGCCAGGGAACATCTCACTGATGGCACTGGGTCCTGCAAAGCCGAAACCAGGGGACACTCCATTGTCAGCTCAGGCTTCGGCATGCAGGGGGTGCTCCTCCTTCATCCAAGATGTGGCTGCAGGGCTGGAGCAGGGATCTCCAGAACAGCAGGCCCCTCTGTCATCCGGCGACTCTCTCCCAGGACCGGTGGGGACACAGAAAAAACAGAGGGGGACACGGGAGATGCAGATGAGGATTGAGGAATGGATGCAGCAGCAGGTGGTGAGGGCTCAGCCAAAGTGGATGGCTGCTGCTGAGCCCCCCACCACCACCACCAAGAATAAGGCAAGACAATTCATCTATAGGTGTTAGAGAATGAAAATGTACTTGCCTTAATTCTTGTGCAGTTGTGGTTGCTGCTGCTGAAGGCCCAGACAAATCCCTTCCAGGGGCTGCAGAGGTCATTCAATTCAACTTTATTTATATAGCGCCATTTCACAATAACAGTCATCTCATAGCACTTTCAACTGTAGGGGAAACGCCCACAATTGCAGAAAGACCCCAGCAATCAGGCGATCCCCTGTGAGCAAGCGCTTGGCGACAGTGGAGAGGAAAAACTCCCTTTTAACAGGAAGAAACCTCCAGCAGAACCAGGCTCAGGGAGGGGCAGTCATCTGCTGTGACTGGCTGGGGGGTGAGGGGATAGAGAGTGAGTCATCTGGTGAGGAGGTGAGGACACGGGCACATGGCTTGGTGGACAAGACGCCGGACTCAGGGAACGCTTCATCGTCGGCTCAGACTCTGACCCCGCCGGTGAATCTCCATCCAGCAGGGCCGCAAACTCCAGGAGGAGCCATGGCTTGCAATCCAACAATAAATCCACCTCAGAAAGCAAGACCTGCCAGCGCTCATCCAGCTCCTCGGCAGTAGGACCGTCTGTGGGCACTGATGCAATGAACCTAGTCCGGCAAACAGCGGGCTCCTCCCACAATGGAGAGACAGCAGATGGTGTGGGCCACTGCTTGGGAGAAGAAGGTGGGCCTGCAGCTGAGTGATGGCGACAAGCTGGAGGCATCTGTACCCAGGGATGCTTCCTCATCGACACAGGTACAGATGGAGGAGAGTTTTTCCCCAGTCCACGGAGCATATGTTGCGAGTTGGTGACTGACTTGAGGAGAACTGTGAGTTCTAGATAGCTCCACAGGCTAGGGCATGTCTCAATTACCTGCGCCGCGCCATCCAGACATCTCCGGGACACTTTGGGAGTGTGGGAGACATGAGTCTCCAAGATTATGTCCTCCAACACTCCGACAGCCCAACACTCCACCTCGTTCAGTCCAAGCACACTGAAGTCCGTATTTGCTGGTGTCATACTGATGACTGTCCCAGGCAGCAAAACAGACTCCAAAAAAAAAAAAAAAAAAAAAAAAAAAATAGGTAGGAGGGAAAAGGGCAAACTCACAGCCACTGGGTCCAAACTGGCGATGTCCTTCTGTCATGAATGTGCTCCAAGGTGAAATGGAGACCCAAACGTTGGCTGTGAGTTGCAGGTGGTTTAACCCTTTAACTGCCCAGATTAAATGGACGGGTCATGCGCCCCCAGTGGCACAGCGCAGTAACTGCACATGTCAACTTATTGACATCCCCCGGCTATATTGAGAATTTGTACTAATCTCTATTGATCTGACAGTTTAGAGAAGGTGACAGACATGCGCCGAAGGAATCATGGCTGACATGGAATATAGCAAAGAAGGAGAAATCCTCATTATTATTATTCCTTTTTCTGCTTTGAGCTCACACACCAATGTGTATGCCTTCACGATCGGTCATCGCAGCAGTGATGATGACAAACTGCATGAAACGGGAAAAATAGCCGCGTAATACAAACGAAATTCACGTGGGATAATCATAAGAGTTTGTAGATGTGGTACACGGGTGTAAATTACTAAGTAAATGTGATACATTGAGGTTGATGTAACAAAAAACTGAGCTCCCTGTACCAAGATGGCAGCACCAACGGACGGCATGGATTCCCACAGGATAAATGCACCTAACAGAAAAAATAACCACGTAATACAAACGAAATTCACGTGGGGTAATCATAAGAGTTTGTAGATGTGGTACATGGTGTAAATGGCTGAGCAAACACAGAAACATCGGCTACGATGGACGAAAACGGACCGGTCACGTGGGCGGGCGAGCCCCCCTCCCGGTAACAGGTAAGAGAGAAATATATTTTTTGGACATTTTATTGATTTTCTGGTTCATATACTTTGAAGATTAGATAAAAACATACCCCTGTAGACAAATTGGCGTCCAAAAAAAAACGGACCATTCTTTATGTAAATGTGTCCAAAGTCCACTTTTGACTGAGTTATGTAATTTATATAGCTGCCGTGACATTATGCAAATTAGATGCATAAATTTATTCCTATCTGAAACTTTGGATCATATTCTACATCTTTCTAATTGAGAGTAAACCATTATCTCTTGTAACTTTTAAGTTATAGCCTTGGAAATCTTAACTATTTTATTGACAAAATTTTTTACCACTCTTGACCACTGGGGGGGGGGCTTGAGTTGCCTTGTGTTTCCCCAGGCGCCATATGGTGAATTTGGCAGTTAAAGGGTTAATAAAAAACAAAATATAACAAAGGCACAAACTTACAATGCTGGAGAGAAGAATAGCACGGAGGCTAAGACATAGAATGCACGTCGGTAGATAAAGTAGATAAAGCGTGGGACTCATGCTAAGAAAACAAAGTGACGAGACGTGGGACTCACGTCTGGATACAAAGTTGGGCGACGTCCCTTAAATAGGACAAAAAGGAACTGACAATTGAAGAACAGGTGTGGGTAACATGAGCGAGGATAATAATTAGAATAACTAACAGCTGGGATAGACTACAAAACTAGCTAGGAGCAAACGGAAGTACATAAAGAACCTTGTCAAAATAAAAGCACAGGAGGAATAATGCCAACGGAAACTAATTACAAAACGAGATACAAACCAAATGATACAATAGGAGAAAATAATAATAACCCATTCAGGCAAGAACATGATAGAATACAAAAACCAAGACCTACTAATAATACAGTACTAATAAATACTGAAGGTACAAAAGGAGAACTGAAAGCAAAGGTGGGGAAGGCTCAAATATAAACACAGGAAGATATAAAATACAAGATGATCCAAAAACACATACTAAGAATAAACAACTATAATGACCAAACTAAGATATGATAGCAGGACAACTCAAAACAAACAGAAACACACAGCAAACTCAGATAACATCATACAAACAAAACCACACACAAATACAATAATAAAACTGAAGCGGGAAAAATACAGAAAATAACTAGAAATAAACTGAAAGCATGAGAACGGTTCTCCCACCGTGCTCCACACCATGACAGGATGCTCTACCTCTAGGCCACCACTCCAGAGTTAAAAGGAAAAAGTTGCAAATTTACAAGAAAAAGCTACAACTTTATGAGACAAAACTTGCAAATCTACAATAAAAAAACACTGCAATTTTATAAAAAAAAGAGTGTTCAATCTATGAGAAAAAATTGCAAATTTACAAGAAAAACTGCAAATTTATGATAAAAAAAGTTGCAGATTTAAATGAAAAAAAATGGCAAATTTACAAGTAAAAAGCTGCAAATTTATGAGAGAAAATTTTTAAATGTATAAGGGGAAAAAGGTTGCAAATTTACAAGAAATAAGTTGCAGGATTAAAGAAAAAAGTTGCAAATTTATGAGAAAAATTGCAGATTTGCAAAAAAAGAAGCAAATTTACAAGAAATAAGTTGTAGATTTAATATTTAAAAAGTTGCAAGTTTACAAAAAAATTGCAGTTTTAAAATTGTTGCTTCATATGCATTTTATTCCGTTATGCAACTTGATATTGAATGCAAAAGACGCAACAGACTTACACAAATAGTCCCCTTCAGTATACAACTAGGACAATATCAGTCACTACGGAGGGTGACAATATGTATGGGTACATATTCATACTATGTAGGATAACTAAGTAGACAGTTATGCTGTTTATTGCATCTAGCTACAATGATCCGCACTGTGTATATATATTTATATATTTATGCGTACATATGTATATTCACTGCTCTTATTTTCTTATCTTCTAAATTATTGCTCTGAGTGTTGCTATCCCTCTGCTGTTGCAATCCTGGAATTTCCCCATTGTGGGACTAATAAAGGCTTATTTTATCTTATATAAAAACGGCTTATGATGAATCGGAGACCCCTTTGGCCTCTGACTGACGGGATAAAAGGCGATGAGGCAGCAGGAGAAGATGAAAGGCCGTGATGGAGGAGAGGAGGCCCCAGAGTTCAGAGTGCAGGTGCACCGCCCAACACACTTGAGCAGCAGCAGCGGCAGGCATTTCCAATAGGACAGCATTAATTGAATTGGCTGAAAGATTTCCTGCCCCGCATTCCAAAAGGTGAGAAAAACAAGACGTCAAGTCAACGAGGCAACTTTCTACCCCCGTCCCTTCCATCCTTTCATTAATGCCCCCCGCTCCACACTAACCCAATTATAGTCTTCCTCTGCCGGCCAATCTCGGGGCCGGGAGCCATTTGGCTATCAACTTTTCAGATGGCAGTGGGAGAAAAACAATGCTGGGCAAACAGCTGGCGGACAGCTAAGGTCTAATCGCATTACTGCGGATTCTCCTGCGCTGTGAGAGCAGGATCAGCAGCGGCTCTCCCCACTGGAATGCACTTTAAATGCACTGATCGATCAACATCAGCGTCACTCAGGAAATGAGGTGCTTCTTATGTTTCTTAGGATCCAGTGAAGACTCATTTAAAGCTTTTCAGCCTTGGCCGAGCACTGTTTTTTTCTCCAGTTATGGTCTGTTGCACTGACCGCAAACCAATACTGGGGATAATTTAGGGTTCCAAGCAGCTATGCTGCGGGAAAAATATTGTTTTTGTTCTGATTCTTCATATTTTTCTAGTAGTAGATTAGTTTATTTGACAGGGACAGTGCAATAAACATAGACAATTAATCAAAGACAATCAATCTGATGTGTTGCACATAGAGTGTATAGCTATTAGCTAATTTGCAACTCTTGTCCCTGGATGGGCTTTAGAAAAAAGAATCAAGATAAAAATATACACAATAACCACATACATCAATGCAGAAAAATTATAAATACACAATTATAAATATTATAAATACACAAATATAAGAGCCTGACTCACCTTTAACATAAATATTATAAATACACAAATATAACAGCCTGACTCACATTTAACACATATAACATAACTCACATTTGCCTATTTCAGGCCTTCCTCCCTCCGTCACTCACTATAAACAAACACATTTATTCCTTCCCTTCATTCACTCTCACTTTGCAGACAAATAATTCATACATGAGTACATTCTTGTTTATTTTTCAGCCAGTTTTTAACATTTTTAGTGAATGTTTTAAAGTCCGTTATTATTTTAATTTCATTTGGCATTGTGTTCCAGATGTGACTGCCCTTTATAGAGAAAGCTGTTTGTCCAAATGTGGTTCTGCGGTGGAATATTTTACAGTTATTGTTAACAGAACTCCTGGTGGCTCTGCTGCTGTCCTGTCTTTGGACGAAACCAGCAAGTGGCTCGGGTGCTGATTTATGGAAACATTTGAACGTTAATTTCAGAAGACAGAGGTCAATGAAGCTCTCAAAACTCAATAGGTTGTATTTTTTTAAAACATTACAGTGATGCCACCTAATGGGCTTTTTGTCCAAGATTTTTAGGGTTTGATTATATAATTATTATATTATATTATATTCTCTGCTAAAAGTGCAGGTGGAACAAAAACAGTAATGTGTGGAAACTTGAAATTTTAGAGTCTGATTAGAAACTCTCCCCACTACCCAGGGACCAAAAATCAAGGCACTCCGTACATAGTTGGCACTGTAATAAACACTTCTACATTTTTGCAGATATCTTGAGAACGGCTGGGTCTAGACCAAAACTTCTTTCATCATTCTATTCTCTGAAACCTTCAACAAGTTCTCTTCAATGGTCATAAACCCTGAAAATGAAGTTTTCTGCACAATATTTTCAAAAAATGTGCAAGTGAACTCAAAATGAACTCCTCCTAGGCCATTCATCCAAAGACAGACATTGATAATGAAAAGCTGTTAAAATTATCCAAAAATGTCAATCCGTTTTGATTCTCTAGGTCAATCAAAATGTACAGTTTCTTTTTGGCATGTAGTTTTGGGTTTAATTCTAGATATACTCAGTCAAAGTTGATGAAACTTCACACTCACAACCACAACAGTACCACCGGAGTGGTGGCCTAGGCGTAGAGCATCCGCCCCACAACCGGGAGGTCGGGGTTCAAGTCCCGGCCGGGTCATACCAACAATCATATAAAAATGGCACTTCCTGCCATCCAGCTTGGTGCTCAGCAAAAATGGAACGGAAGAAGGAAATGTGGGTGGCAGTGGCTCAGGAGGTAGCACGGGTCGTCTAATATCCAGAGGGTTGGTGGTTCGAATCCTGCTCTCCCCAGCCATCCTGCCGTTGTGTCTCTGGGCAAGACACTTTACCTCCCTTGCCTCCAGTGCAGGGAATGAATGTGTATAGATGTTTGGTAGTGGTTGGAGAGGCCGTTGGCACAGACTGGCAGTCACGTTTCCATCTGTCTGCCCCAGGGCAGTTGTGGCTACAGTAGTAGCTTACCACTATCAATGTCTGTCTGGACTGAATGAATAATGGACTCACTGTAAGCACTTTGAGATATCACTTAACATGTAAAGCCATATAAATCTAATCCATTATTATTATTCAGCTAACTAGCAAATTTCGTACAATTCTGTTAATTTTTCAAAAATCATCTTTATGAAACATCTGTCAGCCATTGTCAATGGAAGTTTTTGTTCTGAGAAAGTTGAGAAGTTGAGAAAGTCAGTTGGTGAACCGGGGCAGTCCTGTGGTATAGTGGGAAGGGATGCAAGCTATCAATTAATTCATTCATCATTAATTGATTCATCTTATCGCTCAATTAACGATTAATTAATAAGTGGCAATTTTCCTGAGAATCTCAATTTCCCTCAGTACAATACAGTCTTTCTATCTTTAACATATAAAAAGTTAATTACTGTTTTTGATATACTGAATAAAACATGAACATCATATTCCATCCATCCATCCATCCATCTTCTTCCACTTAATCCTTTTCAGGTTGCAGGGGGGCTGGAGCCTATCCCATTTATACAGATTTAAACTGTTCAACCATGGTGTTGATAGGAAGAGAAATGGAGTAGGAGTAATCTTGAAGGAAGAGTATGTGAAGAGTGTTCAGGAGGTAAAGAGGGAGTCAGACAGAATCATGAGTTTGAAGCTAGAAGTCAAAGGTGTGATGTTGAATGTTGTCAGTGCGTATGCCACACAAGTTGGATGTCAGGTAGAAGAGAAAGAGGAATTCTGGAGTAAGTTGGATGAAATGATAGAGTGTGTTCCCAGGGGGGTAGAGAGTGGTGATTGGAACAGACTTTAGTGGACATGTAGGTGAAGGGAACAGAGGTGATGAGGAGGTCCTGGGTAGGTATGGTCTTCAGGAGAGAAATGTGGAAGGACAGATGGTTGTAGATTTTGCTAAAAGAATGGAAATGACTATGGTGAACACATACTTTAAGAAGACAGAGGAACATAGGGTGACTTACAAGAGTGGAGGAAGGTGCACACAGGTGGACTACATCTTATGCAGAAGGAAAACTCTGAAAGAGATAGGAGACTGCAAGGTGGTGGCAGGGGAGAATGTAGCTAGACAGCATCAGATGGTAGTCTGTAGGCTGACTTCGCAAAACAAGAAAAGGAAAACAGTGAAGGCAGAGCCAAAGATTAAGTGGGGGAAGTTACAGAAGGAAGAAAGTCCAGATGGCGGTTGGTCCAGATGACATACCTGTGGAGGTATGGAGATGTTTAGGAGAGATGGCAGTGGACTTTTTAACCAGATTGTTTAACACAATCCTGGAGACTGAGAGGATGCCTGAGGAGTGGAGAAGAAATGTTTTGGTACCAATTTTCAAGAACAAAGGTGATACTCAGAGCTGTAGTAACTATAGAGGCATAAAGTTGATTAGCCACACTATGAAGATATGGGAAAGAGTTGTTGAAACCAGGTTAAGAGGAGAGGTGACAATCAGTAAGCAGCAGTATGGTTTCATGCCAAGCAAAAGTACTACATATGCTATGTTTGCTCTTAGAGTGCTGATGGAGAAGTATAGAGAAGGTCAGAAGGAGTTGAACTGTGTCTTTGTAGATCTAGAGAAAGCATATGATAGGGTGCCAAGAGACGAAGTGTTGTACTGTATGAGAAAGTCAGGAGGGTGGTACAGGTGGTACAGACATGTATGAGGACAGCGAGACGGTGGTGAGATGTGCTGTAGGAGTGACGGATGGATTCAAGGTGGGGGTGGGACTACATCAGGGATCGGTTCTGAGCCCCTTCTTGTTTGCCATGGTGATGGACAGGCTGACAGATGAGGTCAGGCAGGAGTCTGTGTGGACCATGATGTTTGCAGATAGCATTGTGATCTGTAGTGAGAGTAGGGAGCAGATAAGATAAGATAGATAAGATAAGATAAGCCTTTATTAGTCCCACAACGGGGAAATTCCAGGATTGCAACAGCACAGGGATAGCAACACTCAGAGCAACAATCAGAAGGCAAGAAAAAAAACAAGCAAGCAAGAGCAGCTAATATACATATGTACATATTACTATAAAATATACTGTATATATATACACACACACAGACACACAGTGCAGAGCATTGTAGCTGGATGGAATAAATATATGAATATATAAACACACAGTGCAGAGCACTGTAGCTAGATGGAATAAATATGTAAATATATAAACACCCACAGTACGGAGGAGAACCTGGAGAGGTGGAGGTATGCTCTGGAGAGAAGAGGAATGAAAGTCAGTACAAGCAAGACAGAATACATGAGTGTGAATGGGAGGGAGGCAGGTGCAACGGTGATGATAGAAGGAGTAGCAGTAGTGAAAGTAGATGAGTTTAAACACCTGGGGTCAACCATCCAAAGCAATGGAAAATGTACAGGAGAGGTGAAGAAGAGAGTGCAGGCAGGGTGGAGTGGGTGGAGACAAGTGTCAGGGGTGATTTGTGACAGAAGGGTAGCAGCAAGAGTGAAAGAGAAGACTTACAAGACAGTATTGAGACCTGCTATGATGTATGGTTTGGAGACGGTGGCCCTGACGAAAAGACAGGAGGTGGAGCTGGAGATGGCGCTGGAGATGGCAGAGTTGAAGATGCTAAGATTTTCATTGGGAGTGACTAGGAGAGACAAGATTAGAAATGAGTATATCAGAGGGACAGCTCAATTTGAGCGGTTTGGAGACAAAGTAAGAAAGGCAAGGCTGAGATGGTTTTGACATGTGCAGAGGAGGGATAGTGGATATATTGGACAAAGGATTTTGAAGATGGAGCGGCCAGGCAGAGGAAGACCACGGAGAAGATTCATGGATGCAGTGAAGGAGGACATGGAGAGGTTTGGTGTTTCAGAGGAAGATGCAAGGGATAGGGCAAGATGGAGACAGATGATCCGCTGTGGCGACCCCTAAAGGGAGCGGCCGAAAGAAGAAGAAGTACAACCCATCATGACAGTAGGTCAAAACAAAGGGAAAATTATGTAAAACAGCAATAAAATACTAATAGTATCTAAGAACATGCATGATGGACACTAGATGTCACTGGGAGAGATGATCATACAACTTGCAGTTGCTAGACACCCTTCTCATCAGCCGCCAACTGGGGATGAATATACAGTTTCGGTGGCTATTGGCGGGACTACCATCCCCAGCGGCACCAGTGGCCTCAAGCCACTGGAGGGTATCGTACCAAAGGCAAAAGCCAAGTTGCAAATGTGTAGATAGTCCCCTTATTTGAGACAAGGAGGCAGCAGCTTGAAACAAGCCAACACACAGCGCCACATGACCCAAATCGGGGCCAGTCACCAGCCTCTTCTTACAAGACTTCTACTTGGATGTCACACTCTTTACATGCAGTGGTGTCAGGAGACCCACTTGAAGCCATCCTCCACCCCTTACTCCTAGAGCAAAGGAGATTTTTTTTTTTTTTTTTTTTTGGGGAGGGGGGTCTCATTTCATAGCTAAGTTAGATTGCCTACTCTTCACATGGGATCTTAACCAAATCCAGGATGACGCATTTTCAGCTGCCATGTGAAGTTGGTGCAAAGCATCTGTTAGAGCACGGTTGTTAAGTCCCACCTTCGAGAGGAAGGACACCATGAACCGGCCTGTAAAACCCTGGCATCCCACCTCAACTGGTAAAACATGACAATCCCAGCCTTTATCCTCATAGTCAGCCCGCAATGATTCATAGCTCAACTTTTTGTACTCATAGGCCTCCTCCATATTCCCCTCCCAAGGCACCGTGAGCTCTACCAACAAGACTCACTTTGCTCTTTCATACCAAACCACAATATTGGGACACAGGTTGGTCTGAACAATGTGGGAGGGGAAATGGAGGGCCGTTGAGAGGTCTGCTGTCAACTTCCAATCATTTGCTCTGGCCGACAATCTGGAATTCATGGTTTTCTGGGTCTTCTGTGGAGGCTGAGTGCCACCTTTGTGGAACATAATGAAGAAATCGGACTGCTGTACTGTTTCCCTATTGACTGCACTACAATGGCTTTCCATAATGTTTGTAACAATCTTGAGGACCTCATTGTGTCTCCATGTGTACATCTGCAGTGAATGACCACATGCAGACAAAACGTGCTGGAGGGTTCCCTGATCTTTGTGGCAACGGATGCAAATGTCTACCTCAGCATAACCCCAGAGTTTGAGATTAGCTGGAGTTGGCAATAAGTTATAAGTCGACCACAGCAGAAAGGAAATGGTCAAGGGCTCCATTGACACGAGAGAAGCCCACGTAAGTTTCCCAGGTTTGGCGAAGTCCCATATTGTCCAGGCACACTGCTTGGTCTGACCTGCCGCAATGGTCATGCGCCTCTCCTCTTTAGCAGAGCAGATCTCTTCAATAATCAACTCCCTTTGACCCTTGGGTCCCTCCTTTGAAAACCACTAATGAGGGGTACAGCCAAGCCCTACTCTATCTGACTGTGTGGCCCTGATGATTTCCTTGAAACGCAGTTTGGCCTCTGCATCTTTAATGACCTCTGCTGCAGTCCACTTGGTGCCTGATTCTACTTGTGGGTTCACATCTCTGATGACCTGGTCTGGTGAATTCCTCAACATCAGCTGGAGTCTTGCCTTGCTAGCTCTAACCTCCTCCACCAAAGATGACAGTGGTAGCTGAAGTTTTGCAGTTGAACTGTAGAATCCCACAGCTGAAAAGCATGGAGGCATGCCAAGCCATCTATGGAGGTACTTGTTAATCTGCTGTTGGATGGTTTCTACCCTGGATAATGTTATATCGTACACCTCTAACATACAGTTAGAATGAAGCCTTGAAGCTTTGAAAGCCTCAGAGTTTTGTTGAGGCTTCACCTGGCCATCACTACAGAAGAGCTGTAGCATTTAATGTTGTTTAAAAGCAGCCTACCATGTACATTTACTGCCGTTTACAGTCTGTTAATATGCGTATTTTACTCCTGCTCCTATCAACACGGACTCCAGTGCACACCGCTCCCTCACTTGCTGGCTTGCTCGACCACTCGCACAGAACGTCACCTAGATTTCGATTAGTGCGCCATCTTCTGGTGGACGCTTTAATTGCATTTAAGAATGAAGTATCAAACACGGTCAAACGTGATATAAATAACAGATTTTTAGAAATGGACTGGCAGGCCGCACTGAATGAGGGTGGAGGCGGAAGTTGCCCATCCCTAGCCTATTTGCACAATATGCTCCTGTGAACACAAAAACATAAGCTCCACAAAGGGGCTTAAATTAGGCTTTACCTGCTGTAAACCTGGCTGCTGTCCGGTCGAGGTACGCGTGATTCCTCCAGCACCATACGCGTCCATTTCCCTGGCCGATGACACTCCACAGTGAGTGTACTATGGAGAGTAAGCAGCGCAATTTATGTCCATTTCCTCATGCGACAACAGTCCAGCACCAGTGTGAAGGGAGAGTCATGCGGAGAGAACAGATTGGATCCGGGGTGTGCTTGATTCCTTGCACAGTGTACACCTCTAGAGGGTTATATGAGTGGATTAATAAAGAAAATGAATATAGGTACAGTAAATGTAAATATAGTTTTGGTGTCCCAGCACCCAATGGTAACCTGTACCTACGTCTCCCCATCAGTATTCTGGAGAGAGACTCATGGATGTTAAACTCCAGCCACTGTGTCGGGTGCGCATGCATGGCTTGCCACATGCATAGATTCCGTACATACCCACATCACAGAATCCCTTTTATATATATAGATTGTGTTGACTTTGTGTTTCCTCCTTTGCTGTAGTGTTTTTGATGGAATCGAACCCATGACCTCCCACACCAAAGTCCAGCACCTACCTTGTGTCACCGGGGGGGTCAACCCTGTTCAGTACAATAAGTAGGAATGTTTTGCTGACACCGTAACATTCGCTGTTGTGTTTTGCTGTTTGATATTCAGGGCAACTGTAGGATTATGGATTTTTTTTTTTTATTTGTCACAAAGGCTTTTGTGTTTTGTTATCAGGGTTCACAAGCAGCACAACTGCAGAAAACTTCTTATAAAAATGCATATTTTTAACAGCTTTTTTTTTTTTTTTTAAGTTTGACATTTGGCACAATCCTTGTTAAATAATATCTGGAACAACTTGAAACCACTGCTAGTGCTATTGTGCTGTACACTTAAAAAACAGTATTTGAATACAAGTATATTTTACTAATTTCTCTCTGTTGTGTCTTTTTATTGATGTTCACATCCCTGGTCTTGTCTGGTTTTGAAAGCTAAGCAAGGTCCACCTTGGTTAGTAGTTGGATGGGAGACTGCCTGGGACTACCAGGTGCTGTGATGGACTGGTGGTCTGTCCAGGATGTGTTCTGCCTCTTGCCCAACAATAGTGGGATAGGTGCACTCACACAACCCAAAAAGCATCGGGAGCTTTATGATGTTGGTTATTATATGTTAGCTTTTCATCTTCACTTTTCAACCAAATTTAGACCATACAAAGACAACTAAATGAAACCGCCTTTTCAACATTTTTAGACGGTTGGCAAAATTGTTGTTTTTGTAGGTTTATAACATTCTGAAATGCGTCTACTGGTCACGTGATTATTGAAAACAGACCAAAACACTTCTCTTAAAAAACATACAGCCTTTAATCATTTTTGTATCTTAAAAGCCATTTCACTCTTTCGGGTTTGCTTCGGAATGTCATAAAGTAGTAAACCCAGCCTGCTGCTCTATTATTGGCCAGCCTCAGTGATCACTCCAGCAAGGCAACTGTGGGACCCTTACACAAACTCCCAAAGGATGCATCTCTAAGAGAAGAGTGCCTAAATTTAATTTAACAGATGTTTTGGAGGACTTTAGCCCAAACTTTTTAACTGTTCTGGTCATTTCACTATGGATTCAGCCCAAAACCCCATAAAGTCTAACTTAAGGGTGCCACTGTATAGCACACAGCCTAGGTCTGTGGTGTTCTGACCAAAACACATCACAGACATCTCAGTTAAACCTCTGAGAGCCGTGTCATGTGGAAAAAAGAGCCTAGAAGTCATCACAGATCAGCCAAGCAGTGAGACAACAGACAGACAAGCCTGCACAACAAAGACGTGTGCGGGTACCTGCAGCTCGGCGTTGAGTCGAGGCATAGAAGCGGCTCGTCCCTGGTTCTCCAGACCTACAGCAGGTATTGGGATGGTGCTGCTGACACTGGTCTCCATCTTCCTCATCTCCACCGACTCCTTCAGGTGTTACACAAACACAAGGCCACTAACATGTACAGTCTTTGGACAACATGGTTCAATCATTGCTTTCATCAGGGCAGTTTCTACATTTCTGGGGTTCCTATGCAAGACTGTGCTTGGGGCCCAGCCAGCATGTCTGTGTGGGCCTCATCAAAGGTTAACATGGGCTGTCTCATGGGTCCCATGTGGGTTTGTCCATGGATTCCATGTTGGCTTGTGTGTTTGCCCACATGGATTTTACCTGTTTACCTATTTTCAACTTATTTTCTCATAAATTTGCTATTTTCTTGTAAATTTGTGAATTTTCCCCCCTAATTTGATCTTTTTTTTAAATTTGAAATTCTCATAAATTTGAAACTTTTTTTTACTGTAAACTTGCAACTTTTTCTCAAATATGTAATTTTTTTCTTGTAAAGTTGCAACTTTTTTTCTCATAAATTTGTTAGTTTTTCTTTTAAAAAGTGTGGCTTTTTTCTTGCAAATTTGCTAACCTTTTCTTGTAATTTTGTAACTTTCTCATAAATTTGTTACTTCTTTCCTTGTAAATTTACTATTTTCTTTTAAATTTGAGTTTTTCCCATAATTTTTGACATTTTTCATGTAAATTTGGAACTTTTTTACTGTAAACTTACAACTTTTCCTCATAAATTTGGAACTTTTCATTCTTAAATTTTCAATTTATTTACTCATATATATATTTTTTTTAATTTATTTATTTTTTTGTTACTTATTTGTACCCGTAGGTAGACTTGGTTTGCAGTCTGGTGACAAGCCACCGGCTGCTGGTCGCTGCGTGCGCGAGCGCCCTAAACCTACATGTTTTTGGTGTGCGGGAGGAAACCGGAGAAATCCCGGAGTAAACCCGCGCAACACGGGGAGAACATGCAAACTCCACACAGCTCACTGTTGGTCGGGGGCTGGGATCGAACCCACGATCTCATGATCCCCGCGGTCCCCCGGCCGAGGGTAAAACTGTGCTGCCACAGTGCTAAACCACTGCGCCACCGTGCAGCCTATTATATTAGCCTATATTTGCTACTTTTTATATTTTTTCTTCATAAATTTGTGACTTTTTCTTGTAAGTTTGTAACTCTTTTCAAGTAATTTTACACTGTTTTTTCCTCATAAATTTGTGACTTTTTTCTTATAAATTTGATACGTTTTTGTAAAATTGTCGCTTTTTTCTTATACATTTTCACATTTTTTTCTTATAAATTTCTGACTGTTTTGGATAATTTTGCTGATGACACGTGTTACTGAAACCTGCTCACCCACATGTGCATGCTGGCTGGCTGGGCGGGGGTCTATTTTTGTAATGGGGAGGAGTTTGAACCCCTTTAAAATGAAAAACCAATAAATAAATAAACTTTGATCATTGTCTAGTTCAGGGTCTGCAACCTTGGGCCCAGGAGCCACATGTCACAGCCAGTGACTCCCTGAGGCCTTGAGAAAAAACTCAAAGCTTTTCAAGAAAAGAAGCAACAAATTTTTATGAAAATTTTTTGCACATTGATGAAAAATACGATCCTAAAAAGCAGAAAATGAGAAAACCTGAAATTTTATGCAAAAAAAAAATCTTGCAAATTTCGAGAAAATTTTGCAATTTTTCTGAAGAAAACATACCCACAATTTACAGGAAACAAGTCCAAATATTTCTGGGAGAAAAAAAATCATAAATTAACTGGAAAAGAAACATAACAAATTTTTGTTGGGAAAAAAAGCTGCAGTCATGAAAGATAATAAATTTACAAAGCATAATGGAACAAATTCATGAAAATAGTTAAAAATTTATGCCAAAATTTCCAAAATTTATGGAAGAAGCTACAATTATGAGAAAAAAAATTTCCTTTCAGCTTTGCTGTAATGAGATTAAAAAAAACATTAATTTACAAAAAAGTTCCAAACTTACAAGAAAAAAACAACACAAATTTACAAGAAAAATATACTTTGTATTCTGCTTAGCATTGGTCCTTCAGATGCATTTCTTTCCCTTATGCAACATGCCATAGAAAGGTTTATATTACCCCCCAATACCTGTACAGCTGTGTCCGGTGTGTCCTCTGAGGGGCCCCTGGATGTGGTCTTCTTAGTTTTAGCCCGGGGTCCGGGGTCTTTGGGTTTCTCCGTCACCCAGGAGGATGATGGCTTGACGCCGTGATCATGAGCCGACCTGTGAGTTATACAGCAGTCACAGTTTAATGTTACACACCAGAGGAATCTGCAACCTGTGGCTCCAGAGCAAATACGGGGCTCTTTCTGCTTTGCCTGCACTGATTGGAGCATCTTTGAACAGCAGGATCTGAACTCTTACACCAAGTCTGTCCTTTTCTACATCAAATGCTGTGCAGAAAATGTGACAGTCACCAAACACATCCAGGTCTTTCCAAACCGCAAACCCTGGATGACCAGTGAAGTGCAGACTCTGATCAGAGCCCGCAACTCAGCCTTCAGACAGAGGAACAGCTCTCTGTACAGCACTGCTAGAGCCAACCTGAGGAGAGGCATATAGTAAAACTCACTAAGAATGCCTATAGGTGGAAAGTGGAGGGCTTCCTCACAGACAACAAACCCCGACAGATGTGGAGAGGCATCCAGGTCCTCACCAACTACAGGGGCCAGGGCCCCCCAGCATCAGACAACGGCCTCACTCTGGCAGAGGAGCTTAACAGCTTCTTTGCCCGGTTTGAGTACCCCCCCAAACTTGCCCCACTCTCCCCTCCCCCCTTCCTCTACAGGTGCACGAGGTGAGGAGGCAACCGAGAGCAGTGAACCCTGCAGTGCTGCTGGTCCACACGGCATCCCAGGAGCGGTGGTCAAAGCATGTGCAGACCAACTGGCAGGGATCCTCACCAGGCTGTTCAACCTCTCCCTGACGTATGCCACCGTCCCCTCCTGCCTCAAGGCCTCCACCATCATCCCCATCCCCAAAAAGTCCGCAATTGACAGCCTGAACAACTACGGACCCATAGCACTCACGTCTGTAGTCATGAAGTGTTTTGAGCACCTGGTGTCCCGGCACATCAGGGACTGTCTTCCCCCACTCCTTTGACCCCCACCAGTTCGCATAATAGGAGAACTGGTCTACACTATACACCATCGCTACCACTTTCCTCAGAGGACTGAGCCATCTGGAGAACCCAAGGAGCTACGTGAGGATGCTCTTTGTGGACTAAAGCGAAGCTTTCAACACCATCACCCCGGACATCCTGATCAACAAACTGCATCTCCTCCAGATCCCCACCCACCCACCTGCTCCTGGATAAAAAAAACTTTTTCATCAACTGTCCACAAACAGCCAGACTTGGCCCCCCCCCACTCCTCCACACTGTCTCTTAGCACTGACTCCCCCCAGGGCTGCGTGCTAAGCCCTCTACTGTACTCCCTGTACACCTTTGACGGTATTCCAACCCACCCAACCACCGTCATTGGGAAATACGAGGATGACAACACCTTGGTTGGGCTCATCACCGATGACGTTGAGAAGGTATACAGGGCGGAAGTAGAGAATCTGCTGCTGTGGTGCCAAGAAAACATCCTGAAACTGAATGTCCAAAAAAACCCAAAGAACTCATACTGGACTTCAGGAAGAACAGACAGGACCACCCCCACTCCTCATAAATGGTGACCGCGTGGAAAATGTCCCCGCCTCCAGGTTCCTGGGCACCCACATCTCCTCTGACCTCTCCTGGACTGTCAACACCAAGGCTCTGGTGAAGAAAGCCCAGCAGCGGCTGCACTTCCTCTGTGTCCTGAGGAAGAACAACCTGGACCAGAAGCTGCTGCTGGACTTCTACCGCTGTTCAGTGGAGAGCGTGCTCACCTACTGCCTGGGTGTGTGGTACGCTGGCTCCACAGCCGAGAACAGGAAGGCTGTGCAGAGGGTCATCAACACCGCCCAAAAAATTATCGGCGGCCCTCTGCCCTCCCTGGAGGACATCTCCAGAGCCTCCTGTCTCAGAAGGACCAAGGCCATCACAGGAGACCCCTCACATCCCGCCCACCACCTGTTCAACCTGCTTCCCTTTGGAGGACAGTTCATATCAATCAGGTCCCACACCTTCAGACTGACAGTTTCTTCCCCTGGGCCACAAACAGTCAGAGGCCCCACCCCCCTCCCTCTGAACACTCACATGCACAGAACTGAGGACCTTTTAATTATCACTATAACTCACCTGTCTTTGCACTCCTCACTTTCATGTATATTGACCCATCCGTTAAATCACTACTGTGTATATTTTCCATAATCCTTGGGTCATTTTACTTAATTGCGTATTCAGTTGTGTGTTCTGCACTCTGCACTCTTATGTACATAGTTCACCCACGTAGCCACTACCATACCTGTGTATATTTCCATAATCCTGGGCCATTTTTATTTAATTTTTATTTCAGTCGTGTGTTTAATCGTGTGTTCTGTAACTGTGTTTTATCTAATCCTTCTCTCTTACTTTATTGTGCAGCAGCCTGGTGGAGCACCCACAATTTCTTTGTGCTGTACAACTGTACAAAGACAATAAAGCCTATTCTATTCTGTTCTATTCTATTCTGTTTTTTGTTTTTTTATTTTCTATTCTTTTTTTTAATTTTCTGTTTTGTTTTTTGGTTTCTATTTTGGTTTCTATTCTGCAGTGGTGTGAAAAAGTGTTTGCCCCCTTCCTGATTTCTCATTTTTTGTGTGTTTGTCACACTGAAATGTTTCAGATCATCAAACAAATTTAAGTATTAGACAAAGATAACAGAAGTAAACACAAAATGCAGTTTTTAACTGAAGGGGTTTATTATTTGGGGGGAAAAAAATCCAAACCTACATGGCCCTGTGTGAAAAAGTGACTGCCCCCTAAACCTAATAACTGGTTAGGCCACCCTTGGCAGCAACAACTGCAATCAAGCGTTTGCGATAACTGGTAATGAGTGGTGGCAAGATAACGCCTGTGACTGGTACGGCCTCTGCTGCTCTTTCGCTGCTGGTGTTTTTATTCCTACTATGTCTATCTGAAGCCATTTCAACATACCCTTCTGAGCTACATCATGATCGTACAATGCTGATGCAAATTAAGGCGTCTATGCACAATGCGAAGTGGGGCCGATGCTTCTTTGCTCCACCATTTGTTTGTGCTAAACTATCACTTGGAAATCTACTGCTGTTGCCTCCACAGCATGGAAGGCCACGGAGGCGTGGATCCCAAGCCGGCGTTCAGGTGAGGCTGAGGCACACCAGCCGCCTAAACCGAGAGGGATACACGAGTTGTTTGTGTCCCATCTACGTGCAAACACCTGAGGAGGACTACAACCCCACGCCACTGCTCCAGTATGACCTGTTCTACCGTCGCCTTGGCTCCCGGAGAATTTCTACTCCACGATACCGCTGTTTGACAGCTGTCAACATTCAGTCAGCTGGGCATGACGCTGTGCTGCCATCACGGATTAAGATGGCTCTGCTGAACACTCGCACCATCTCAAAAAAATCGTGTTTCCTGAACGATTTGATTGGGAAAGAAAACCTGGATTTTGTTTCTTTTTTATTTAAGTTTTTGTAAAGGGTATACAGGTCGTTACAGCAATGCAGTGTTTACATTTTCATCACATGTTACCTTATTTTCTGATATCTGACAACATTGGAAGATTAATTCTTACAACACCCCCTTTTTTTTTTTTTTTAAAGTGAAAGAAAAAGTGAAATTAAAGAGAAAAAAAAACAAGAAACAAATAACAAAAAAAAAACAAACCAGTAAAAAACAAACAAAAAGAAAAAGTAAGTAAATAAAGATAAAAGAGCATCTGAGTAGCGTTGGAACAAAGAGCGGAACCATTATTGAAATGGTATTTGTCAAAGATTAGATCTAATGGAAGACACATATGCGGTCCAGGGTTGCCAAAAGTTCATGAACACATCCATGTCCTGTCTCAGTGCGAATGTCAACTTTTCCATCGAGTAAATGTCTTGGATCACGTTAGTCCAATCTTCAGGTGTAGGACAGTCCTTCAACATCCATTTTTTAGTTAGAGCTTTTTTGCTTGCCAATATTAAAACATTGAATAAGTATTTTTCTCCTCGTCTTTCCAGTGAGTCCGGTAGTAAACCCAAATACAAAGTTACAAAAGAAAAGGGAACTGTAATTTTGAATATTTTCCCCAATATTGTCTGTACCTTGGTCCAATATTGGTGGATAACTGGGCATGACCAAAACACATGAAAATGATTTGCAGTCTTTTCACCACACAAGCGCCAACAGTTCAATCCCTTATGGGTAAATTTGTTTTGTGCAGGTGTTCTGAAAAATCTTGCCAAGTTTTTCCATCCAAATTCTCTCCACTGCAGGGATGAGGTACTTTTCCATTGCTGTTTACTTAGCTTTTCCCATATTTCCAGTTGTAAAGTGAAATTCCCCTCTTTTTCCCATCTCTCTTTTATATAAGATGTGTTGTCTCCTTTTAAGTCTTGAAGACCTTGGTATATTTTAGAAATGTATCTGATCCCTGGGATCCCTTTATATGCCATTAAGAAGACCTTCAGAACACCTGACTGGGCCCTTTCCAAAACCTCCTTTTTAAGTATATTGTTTATGTGGTGTCTAAGCTGGAAGAACCTGTAAAGGTCTTGATTTATTAGGCCTTGTTTTTTCAAATCTTCAAAACTTCTTAAGATTTGCCCTTTAAAAAAATCGTAATATTTTATCAGCCCTTTCTCCTTCCACTTTTTAAATCTGGTGTCTGTTTTATTAGGAGTAAAGTCCTGATCATAGGCGATCCATTGCAGAAGTCAATAGGGCTCTTTAGTTTGATTCTCTCTGACTATCTTAAACCAAATTTTTAGCGGGGTCTCTATCCACGGGTTAGTGTTATTCAAAAGCTTAGGTAAGACATTGTTCCCTATTATCGCCTGTAGGGGGATGTCACTTGTTATTTGGCATTCGATCTCCTTCCATTGTGCAGTGTAGACTGGGTTACATATCTCTACTAAAGTTTTAATTTGTGCGGCTTTAAAGTAGTCCCTGATATTTGGCAGCGCGAGCCCACCTTTGTCTTTGTTTAGCTGTAGGGTTCTATATCTGATTCTAGGTCTCTTGCCCTGCCATATGAATCTTGAGATCCTTCTGTCCAGCTCCTGCCATGTTTTTTTGGGAGGTTCTACCGGTATTGTTTGGAAAAGGTATAGAAGACGTGGAAGTATATTCATTTTGACTGCTTCAATTCTTTGTGCAGTACCCAAGAATGGTATCATATTCCATCTTGCTAGGTCAGATTTTATTTTTGTCACCAGTGGATCATAGTTTAGTGATATAATTTTGTTGAGTTGTTTCGGGATATTGACCCCCAGATATTTCATAGATTCCGACTCCCAGTTAGTTTTGAGTTTGCTTAGTGAATAATGATTTGGGTCATAGTTGAATGTTAAAACTTGGGTTTTATGCATATTTAATTTGTATCCCGATAAATCTCCATACTCTGAAAAAACTGAGGTTAGTTCTGGTAAAGAAGTGTCCGGCTGCCCTAGGTATATTAAAATGTCATCAGCAAAGAGTGCTATTTTATGTTCCTTCTGACCAAGTGTAATACCTTGAATTTTTTGGTTTTGTCTTATCCATTGGCTCAGAGGTTCTATGAAGATTGCAAAGAGCAGTGGAGACAGGGGGCAGCCCTGACGACATCCTCTTTCCAGTTCAAAAGATGATGATAAATTACCGTTAATCCTTATTTTAGCTGTTGGTTTTTTATATAATGCCTGTATAGTTCTAATGAAGTTGTTATGAAAATTGAAACTGGATAAGATTCTATATAGAAAAGACCAGTCAACCGAATCGAATGCTTTTTCAGCATCTAATCCCAATATGACTGCATTTAAGTTATATTTTTTTATATGATGAATTATGTGTAAAGTGTGTCGAATGTTGTCTTGTGTCTGTCTTTGTCTTATAAAACCTGTTTGGTCTAAATGAATTAGGTCTGTCAGTATATTTTCTAACCTTTTGGCAAGGATAATGGTAAAAAGCTTATAGTCCTGATTTAGTACACTGATTGGTCTGTAGTTGGAGCACTCTAGTTTATCCTTTTCAGGTTTAGGTATAACTGCAATGACCCCTTCTCTCCAGGAGGGGGGGATTTCCCCTGTGTAGAGGACATAATTAAATGTTTTCAGGAGGAGAGGAGATAGTTGCTGTTTAAAGGTTTTGTACCACTCTGCTGTATAGCCATCAGCTCCTGGGGATTTGTTAGCTTTAAGTTTCATAATTGCTTTTTCCAATTCTTTAGGATGTATTTCTGACAGTAGTGTTTTATTTTGTGACTCCGTAAGTTGGGGAAGGTTTAATGTGTTTAGGAATGCCTCAGATGCGTTTTTATGTTTTTTGTGGGAGTATAAGTTCTTATAGTAATTCTCGAAGTTTTTAAGAATATCCTGAATTCTGAATTTTATTTCCTTTGATACTGGGTCTCTGATTTTGTAGATTGCTCTTTCTGTTTGATGTTTCCTCAATTTATAGGCTAGCAATTTTGCCGATTTACTGCCTGCTTCATAGTATTTTTGTTTCAGAAATGTAAGTTTCTTCTGGATTTCTATTGTGTAGATCTCATTTATTTGGTTTTTAATTTCCTTAATCTTGAGCGAGTCAGTAGAATGAGTGTTGCCTTTGTGTTCTTTTTCTAGGTTCCTAAGTTCTGACTCTAATGTGGATAGTTTTTCTTGTCTTAGTTTCTTTTGGGTTGCCAGTTTTGCAATAATCTTTCCTCTTATTACAGCTTTACATGCATCCCACAGTATTAAAGGGGATACTTCTCCATTATCGTTATCTTCCAAATATCTGAGAATATCTGATTCCAATTCATCTTTCAATGGTCCTTTCAGGACATTTGAATTTAACCTCCAAGAAAATGTATTATTTGTGTATTTTTGGATATTTAAGTCCATGTAGATCGGACTGTGGTCGGAGAGATCCATCAGTCCTATTTTACATGTTTTTACTCTTCCAATGTCTCTATTAAACATAAAAAAATAGTCAATCCTTGAGTAAGATGAATGTGGAGTTGAGTAAAATGTATAGTCTTTTACACTGGGGTTGAGTTCCCTCCACACGTCACAGATTCCCATTTCTTTTAGTAGCATCCGAGTCTTCCTGTTTTGGGTGTTATTTTGATGTGGGGAATTACCAGAAGCATCCCAGTATGGATTCAGTCTAAGATTGAAGTCCCCACCACATATCACTAAACCTTGAGCTTTAGTTATCATTAGGTCGAATACATTTTTATAAAATTTCCAGTTAGCCCCTGGGGGAGCATACACATTCAGCAGGGTGATATCTTCTCCCTCTAGCCGCCCAGTTACCAAACTGTATCTCCCTTCTTTATCTTTGTGTTCTGATTTTTTTTCAAATGTAATTTTGGTTGATATCAATGTCGCTACTCCCCTCCTCCTCCCTGATTTATATGAAGATGAAGAGATCATTTTAAACCCTTGTCTACTGAGTTTATTGTGTTCCACGTCTGTTAGGTGGGTTTCTTGTAAAAGTATTATTCCTGCTTTGTCTTTTTTCATTTTGCCTAGAATCTTGGATCTTTTAACTGGATTCAGGATTCCTTTTACATTATATGAAATTATTTTGGTTACACCCTGTTTCTCCATTGTGTTGTTTTGTTTAGTATAACTGTGTGGTGGCCCTCTTTTATGCTACTCAGAAACTGAAAGAACATTAAAAACAAGAAAAACATTAAGAACATAGTGTAAAAAACTTTAAAACAAAAAGCTGTCATAAGAACTTCCTGAGCTGAGGTCTTTTTAAAGACCCTGTAAGAGCCTTGATGGAGTGAAGGTTCTGAGGGAAATTCCTCAAACTCTGTTACGTGTTGAGGGCCCTCTCTTACCACTGAAAGTAGTCCCATGCTTTTAACGTGAGTTTCAGAACCCAATCCAAACTTGTAATGATTTTTTTTTTTTTTTCCTTTTATGCCTAAACCCTGTGAAATTGTGTGCACCCTCCCACCCCCATCACATCAAACATTCACGCAAAAACAGTATTTGTTAGTATGAGGAGAACATGTGGATTATTGTCACATTTCTATTTTAACAAGATTTTTTTTTTTATTACAAAGACTTATTTGTTTCAAATAATATGATTGTTCCATGAAATGTTTTACCACATGCTGAATATGCATCTCCTTTAATGTTTGTTACCTTGTATGAGGGGGGTTGGATGTGCGGATTGATTCAAGAGAAAAAAAAAAAAAAAAAAAAAAAAAGGTCGCTATTCCAACCTGAAAACGGATAGTTTATCCGCAACGCTCTGGTGCTGGGTTTCCCGCTGCTGGTCCGTGGATTTTGAAGGTCTTTGTGTTGTCCATGTTTGCGTTTTGATCTTCTCACTCGGGTCTGCTGGGGGTTTAAATAGCGTTACCGGGAGGCCTCTTTTCGCCATGTCAGCTGTTGCTTCTTCCGCTGAATTATAGAGACACGTTTCATCGCCGTAGAAGACCCTTAACTTCGCAGGAAATGGTGTCTGAAAGCGCAATTTCTTCTCTCTTAACACCTTTTTCGCGTCGTTGTATTCCCTGCGCTTTTTAAGGACCTCCGGGGCGTAATCGTGTTCCACGTAGACTTTTCTCTCCTGGTGCATAAATCCTTTTTTCTGCCAGGCCAGTCTTACAACCTCTTGTTTTATTTTGAAATTGGAAAATCTTACCAACACCGAACGTGGGGGCGCTTCCGCCGCCGGCCTAGCGGCTAATGAACGATGTGCCTTTTCTATCTTCAAGTCGGTGGTTTGTGGAATATCCAATTTCTCTCTTAGTAAGGATTCCACGCATTCTGCCATTGAGTTAAAACCATTTTCGGTTCCTTCTATCAGACCATGAATTCTTATGTTGTCTCTTCTTTGTTTTCCTTCTTGGTCGGTTAGCTTAGCCTCTATAGCTGCTTGTCTTTTGCGTAGGTCTAGCACAGAATCTTCGAGCACTTTTATTCGATCCTCTGTTTCCAAGATTCGGTTCTCGGCCTGGTCCACTCTGCTGTTTGTCCTTTTCAATTCTTCTCTGAATTCCCGAAATTCGGCCGTAACATCTCGGCGAAATCGTCGTAGCTCCTCAAATAGTGATTTCAGGCTAACCCTTTTGTTAGCTATCACCAGTTCCTCGTCTTCTGAACGGAGATCTTCCAGTTCGGATTCTCCGGCCGATACGTGTCCTGGCCTGGAGAATTTCAGTTTCTTCTGTTTTCCTTTAGACATGATGATTTTGTCTTTTGATTTTCACTCCTCCAAAAATCCGTTAAGTTTGATTTTCAAGGTGTTATCCTAGATTGGGTCTGAGAACTTCAGTGTTAAGCTGCAGTCGCCATGGCGTCCAGACCGGAAGTCTCTGGATTTTGTTTCTGACTGAAACATGGCAACAACAGGATGAATTCACTCACCTGAAGGAGATCTGCCCTACAGACTGCGCCTTCATTGCAACCCCTCGCCTGAGTGGACGCGGAGGTGGCCTAGCCGTCATTTTCCACAACCGCTTCAAATGCCGGTCTGTGAACTCTGAGTGTTTCTCATCATTTGAACTTCAGATATCGAAGATAAGTGCCTCAACTCCTTTTTATTGTGTTTTAATCTACCGCCCGCCCGGCCCAGCTGGTGTGTTTTTATCAGAATTCTCAGACTTTTTATCTTCCGTTATTAAACTAGAAAGAGGTTTAATTTTAGGTGATTTTAATATACATGTAAATGACACATCTTCTATTGCTGCTGCAGACTTTTTAACTATTACAGAGGCTCACAATTTCAGGCAGCATGTCTCCTGCTCTACACATAATAAAGGGCGCTCCTTGGACCTTGTTTTTTCACTGAGACTGAACAATGTTAAAGTGGAGGATGTTTGTGTCAGTGGTCATTGCTGTGTTTTCTTTGATCTGTCAGTTAATGTGGAACAGCAGGAATGTAAAACATTAAGACAGAGGCACATTATTAACCAGCAGGCTGTGGACAGATTTATTTCAGCTTTTGATACTCACCTTGTTGCAGGATGTGAGGATGTAAATTCTTTGATGGATTGCTTTAACCAATAGTGCCAACTGGTACTTGAAAAAGTGTCTCCTATTAAATATAGTTATATTTCTCCTAAGAAACCATGCCCTTGGTTAAATGAAGAGATCTGTATTCTTAGGAGAAGTTGTCGGAAGGTGGAACATTTGTGGAAGGCCACCAAGCTTGAGGTGCACAGACTCCACCTCAAAGACCTCATAACCTCAATGCATGGTATGATGAAGGATTTGAGAACAAACTACTACTTTGCTCAGCTTATATCCTTAAACAAGGGAAATCCCGTTTTTGTTTGACACCATTAATTCCATTGTCTCACCTGATTTAGCCATGGTTCCTGCTTAATCTAATGCTGAATGTAATGACTTTGCAAATTTTATGGTGAATAAGGTGAATGATATTAGAGCAAGCACTACACCATCTGCTGAGGACCTTGGCCTGAATCAGGCCCCCTCTAACACGTGGTCCTCATTCACTCCAGTCACGCTACTGGATGTAAATGGTCTTCTGGCCTCTACGAAGCCTTCTTCAAGCCCCTTAGATATCCTCCCAACATCACTACTTTTCAAATTATTTGACTCTATCGGGCCTTTAATTGTCGAAATCATTAATTGGTCACTTTTATCAGGCACTGTTCCCAGTTCTTTTAAACAAGCAGTGATTGAACCCAAATTAAAGAAACAAAACTTAGACCCTACAGAACTGAACAATTACAGGCCAATTTCAAAGCTTCCCTTCTTTTCCAAAATGCTTGAGAAAGTAGTAGCTGAGCAATTAATTACATTCATAGAGAGAAATAAAATATTAGACACCTTCCAGTCTGGTTTCTGCAAAATGCACTCCACCGAGACAGCACTAATTAAAGTCTCCAGTGACATCATGATGGCAGCAGATTCTGGTCAGTACTCGGTCCTGGTGTTATTGGATCTCACCGCTGCTTTTGACACGGTGGATCACAATATATTGATAAATAGGATGAAGGACACGTTTGGTATTTCAGGATTTGTTCTGAACTGGTTCTCATCTTATTTAACTGACAGAGGGTTTTATGTTTTGTTTAATGAGAAGATGTCAGAGGTTAAAGGACTTTCCTGTGGGGTTCCTCAAGGCTCAATTCTGGGCCCTACTCTGTTTTTATTGTATTTAACCTCACTTGGCCAGATTATCAGTCAGTTTAAGGGTGTTTCTTACCATTTTTACGCAGACGACATTCAGCTTTACTGCTCTTTTAAAGAGAATGAGCTGAACATTTTATCAAACTTAATCTCTTGCCTGTCTGTCATTAACAAGTGGCTAACCAATAACTTCCTACAATTGAATCTTAACAAGACAGAAACACTGATCATCGCTCCAGATAGTAAAATTCCTCTGATAAAACAACGCTTAGGTCACCTAGCCTCTTCTGTCCAGCCCAGCCTGTGTAACCTGGGTGTTGTTTTTGACAATGCTATGTCACTGGACTGCCATGGTCGGCAAGTAGTCAGAAATTGCTTTTTTCATCAGAGGAATATAGCAAAACTTAGACCTATGGTCTCAACACCTGAACTGGAAATGATCATTCATGCTTTTATCTCGTCTTGCTTAGATTATTGTAATGCCCTTTTTATGTGTTTTAATAAAACTGCTGTTGCCCTCCTTCAGACAGTGCAAAATGCAGCAGCTCGGCTTTTAACCAGGATGAAGAAAATGGAACACATTTCCCCAGTTTTATCGTCCCTTCATTGGTTCCCAGTTGCTTTAAGATTTCATTTTAAGATTTTAATTTTGACTTTTAGAGCTCTTAATGGCCAAGCCGCTTCATACATCTCAGCCCCTCCCCTCAGGTAGAAGGCTTCGGTCCATTCGGACTAAAACCTCCCGGCACATGAACAGCTTTTTCCCCTCTGCCATCAGACTGCTGAACACTAAGTGACTTTTGACTCTCGTGCACTATGTACAGCAGCTCAACCAGACTCATGTCAATCATCACTGTTTTTCTGTTGCATTATTGACTGCACTATGTGGTACTTCACATTATCTGCTACATGCTAATTTTTTAAAACTGCCTTGACTAGTACTACTCATTATTACTAGTATTATTATTACTATTACTTATTATTACTTATTTTTCTACACTTATTGCACGTTTCTAGTCTTTAGTTTTTTAGTTTATCCCTTTTTTTCATTATGTTTTTAATGTTGCAGCATGGCACCGAGACAAATTCCTAGTTTGTGTATTACATGAACAATGGCAATAAACCTGATTCTGATTCTGATTCTGATTCCTTCTTGACTCCTTATGCCACGACACGATCACTAAGATCCTCAGACCAGAGACCTCCTGGTGGTCCCTCGGACCAAATTCAGAACCTGTGGAGATCGATCTTTCCAGGCCGCTGCACCACGGCTTTGGAGCGCACTTCCCCTGGCCTTGCGCTGCCTTGAGTCTGTTGACTCCTCACTTTCATGTATATTGACCCATCCGTGAAATCACTACTGTGTATATTTCCATAATTCTGGGCCATTTTTATTTTTATTTTAGTCGTGTGTTTAATCGTGTGTTCTTTAACCGTGTTTTATCTAATCCTTCCCTCTTACTTACTTTGCTCTCTACATGTCTGTTCTTTTCTTCTTCTCTATCCCCTCACCCCCCAGCCAGTCGCAGCAGATGACTGCTCCTCCCTGAGCCTGGTTCTGCTGGAGGTTTCTTCCTGTTAAAAGGGAGTTTTTCCTCTCCACCGTCACCAAGTGCTTGCTCACAGGGGATCGCCTGATTGCTGGGGTCTTTCTGCAACTGTGGGGGTTCCCCCTACAGTTGATAGTGCTATGAGATGACTGTTGTTGTGAAATGGCGCTATATAAGTAAAGTTGAATTGAATTGAATTGAACTTTATTGCACAGTAGCCTGGTGGAGCACCCACAATTTTGTTGTGCTGTACTACTGTACAATGACAATAAAGCCTATTCTATTCTATTGATCATTGGTGGCCCTCTGCCCCCCCCTCTCGGACATCTACCTCACCCGCAGAGCCATCAACATTGCAGGCGACACCTCCAACCCCTCACACTCTCTCTTCAGCCCCCTGCCCTTGGGGAAAAGGTACCGGAGCCTCAGGGCCCACTCCACAAGACTGCTAAACAGCTTTGCTCATCAGGCTATCAGGATCATGAACTCCTCCCACTACACAGACCATAACACACTCACCCACACAATAACTACCTCACCTGTTGGCACAGAAAGACTGGCATACCATCAGTAATACATCTGCTGCTGTATGTCTCTGCACTTTACTGCAACCATTTGCACAAATGCCATATCTGTTGCTGTCTGTTATTGAAGTACTGCTCATGTGCAGTCCTATCTGTCACTGTCTGCACCTTCACTACCTCACTGAACTTGCAACTACGAGTATTACTGCTCTACTTTTTCTAATTGCTGGGATTCATCGTTTATCTTTATTTGTATTATGGGATGTCCGGGTCTATCTTTTGTCGCCATTTGCACTATGGGTAGCATTCCTGTACCTAGACTGCTGTTGTTGTTTTTCCAACCTTATTCCTTTTCTTTTTATACTGCACACTGTTATGTACGAGGAAAGGAGTCTCGTTTCATGCAGGGAACCAACAATCACCCTTTATTATAGAACACAGAACTATTTATACAGTGGGCCGTGCCCGCCTGACGTCACGCCAGGGGTGGATACGGCAGCACACACACATACCACACTCACTACACCACAATTCCCCTCCCCCTTACAAAAATGCAAAACCACACACAATCGAGACCCTCCCCAATTTAGGACCCAAATCACACACTCAGGAACACCAGGGAATGAAGAACTGTAATAAAATATCTTATCACATTCACACAGAACAACTAAAATTGGATCTAGTCTTAAAACATATAAAATAATCTCATATCATACATACTCTCATGCACACCAGCAAGATATGTACATATTTACACTTTAACGTTTATGTGACACCAATGTTCTTTGGCAGCCAGGGGTAAAACCGGCCCGGGGGCCCAGGGCAGCCCCAAATCCTCCATACCCTTGGCCACCGAATATAAAACAGGCTTGGAGACCCCGGGCAGCTCCATGACGTGTGCGCCCCTGGGCGCCATCTGCCTCTGCGATCAAAAACAATCTCTCCAGCAAGATTGACCCTCTTCACCATCGCCTGCTTCTTTTCTCGGGACCTGCAGTGCTGCTGACCAGCACGCCGTCCCACCATGCTCGTCGGTCCGTCCCCGACCGCTTTCAACACCGCCACCGTGGCTCCAACCATCCCGGCCTCCAGTGGCCACACTCCAGGGAAAACCGAAGCCTGCTCGTCGGCGCCGCTCGCCAACCCGGGGGTCTCGCCATAACACCCAGCACCCTCGTCCAGGGTGCTCCGCTGTGCTGCCTCTGTGTCCAGCTGCTGCTGCTCACTCTTGGGGTCCACCGCATCACTCTTGCCGGCATTGTTCGCCAACCCAGACACCTCGCCGCTGCTCCCAGCACCCTCGTCCCAGGCACTGTCTCCGTGCCCGGCTGTAGCGGTTCTCTCTTGGGGCTCTCAGCGTTCCTCTTGTTGGCATCAAACTGCGACCCAGACGCTTCGTCGCTGCTCTCAGCACCCTCGTCCCAGGCACTCTGCTGCGTTGTCTCCATGCACAGCTGCAGCTGCTCTTCCCCGGGGCTCCCAACTTTGCTCTCGTCAGCATCACGCTCCAACCCAGGCGTCTTGTCGCTGCTCTCAGCACCCTTGTCCCAGGTGCTCCGCTGCGTCGTCTCCACGCCCAGCTGTCGCTGCTCTCCCCTGGGGTTCTCAGCCTGTATGTTCCTGCTCTCCCGCTGCCCAGCCTCCAGCTGTGGGGATGACTCCCGATGCTGCTCTCCCTCTCTACTGTCGTTGCACACCGCGCCGTCAAACTCACCAGTGCTACAGTCCTGTACCTTTCTGCGCTTCTTGGCTGGCCCACCGTCTTCAGTGACCGGGGACTCCCCCACCTTGATGCCTAGCTGGTAGCCTGGAGCCCGCTTTTGGAGTGCAGTTAGCTTTGTGGCTAGCTTGTCCATAGACAATGAATGTGCTGTTAGCTTCTCCAAGCTAACTAGCCAAGCCTCATTTGGCACCAACACTCCCACCATCCACAGCGTCATGATCCCTGTCTGCCTGGCGAAGAATTCGGCCAGCCGCTCGACAGTATCCTCATAGCGCTCCGTCGCACCCAACGTACCAAGGATTCTTCGGCCCTCCGCGCCGAGATGGTGGGCCAGAAGCACTCACCGTCATCTCCAATCGAGTCTACTTAGGCCCAGCGTCCCGATGTAATCCTCAAACATGGCCCGCCACTTCGGCCACAGGATCACTGGCTCTCCCATGTACTCTAGAAACAGTAGCAGGGGTTGACATAGCCCATATGCTCCCATAATTTTCTTCTCTTCGCCAAATGTTATGTATGAGGAGTCAGAGTCTCGTTTCATGCAGGGAACCAACAACCAACAACCACCCTTTAATATAGAACACAGAACTATTTATACAGTGGGCCGTGCCCGCATGACGTCACGCCAGGGGCAGGTACAGCAGCACACACACATACCACACTTACTACACCACACGCACGCCACTGAAGAGAGAGCGAAATGCTATTTCAGTTCTCCTGCATGTCCTGTACGTATAGTAGTATTGGCAAATAAAATCTTTGACTCTTTAATCTATTCTATAACCAGTGGCTCGTTGTGACTGGGGGGAAAAAAATCAACTAACCTTGCTGAAGATGGTGGAACCGGGCAGCAATGGCTCTGCACGACTCCTCACCCTCCATCTCAACACCACTCAAGGCCCAGTCACCCTCGTCAGTGTGTATGCCCCAACACTGACAGCCACACCAGAGGCAAAAGACGAGTTCTACGAGAATCTCGCAACAACTGTCAGGATCATCCCCAACTCTGAACAACTCATTCTCCTTGGAGACTTCAACGCCAGAGTGGGTGCTGACCATGACTCCTGGCCCTCCTGTCTTGGACCATTTGGCGTGAGCAGAATGAACGACAACGGACAGCGGCTGCTCGAGTTCTGCACATATCACGATCTGTGCATCACAAACTCATTCTTCAAGACCAAGCCCCAACACAAGGTTTCCACGTTCAAAGCACTGGCACCAGCTGGACTTGATCCTGACCAGGTGCACCTCACTGAAGAACGTGCTAATCACCAGTTCGTTCCAGAGTGCAGATTGCGACACAGACCATTCATTGGTATGTTGCAAGGTCAAGCTGCAGCTGAATAAATTCCACCGTGCTAGACAGCCTGGAAAGGCACGGATTGACACCAGCAAGATGGCCCAACCAGAACTTGTTGAGCAGTTTGCCTCTACCTTTGAGAAGGAACTTGGTGTACCACAAGAAGGAGAATCTGCAAAGCAGAAGTGGGAAGAGCGGCGAAACACCATCCACTGCACAGCCTTGGCTACCTTTGGGAGGAAGACCTCGAAGTCACAGGACTGGTTTGATGCCAAGTTGACCGAGATGACCCCCGTCATTGAAGCCAAGTGCTCAGCACTTGCTGAGTACAAGAAGTACCCAAACGAGAAGAATCTCCAGATTCTCAGGGCTGCGAGAAGCAAAGTTCAGCAGACTGCTTGGCGCTGTGCCAACGAGTACTGGACTCAGCTCAGCCAAGACATTCAAACCGCTGCCATAACAGGGAACATCCGTGGTATGTACGATGGCATCAAGAAAGCACTTGGTCCGGCTCAGAGCAAGACGGCCCCCCTCAAATCCTCCACTGGGGAGATGATCACAGAAAAGAACAAGCAGATGGAGAGATGGGTGGAACACTACTCCGACCTCTACTCCAGACAGAACACCATGACACCGTCAGCCCTTGATGCCATCGACTGCCTGCCATCCATGGACGAACTTGACGCCGAGCCAACCATCGACAAACTCAGCAAGGCCATTGATAGCTTGGCCGCTGGCAAGGCACCCGGCAACGACGGCATACCCCCCGACCTGATCAAGCACTGCAAGACCGCCCTACTGCTGCCATTGCATGACGTCCTCTGCCAGTGCTGGAAGGAAGGTGCCGTACCACAGGACATGAGGGACGCCAAGATCATCACCCTCTACAAAAACAAAGGGGAGAGAAGAGACTGCAACAACTACAGGGGCATCTCCCTCCTCAGCGTTGTTGGCAAAGTCTACGCACGTGTTGTTCTTGTTCGTCTACAGAAGCTTGCCGAACGTGTCTACCCTGAGTCTCAGTGTGGCTTCCGTGCTGAACGATCGACGGTAGACATGATATTCTCCATCCGCCAACTCCAGGAGAAATGCAGAGAACAGAACATGCCCCTGTACGTCGCCTTCATCGACCTCACCAAAGCGTTCGATCTGGTCAGCAGAGAGGGCCTTTTCAAGATCCTGCCAAAGATAGGATGCCCACCAAAGTTGCAAAGCCTCATCGAATCATTTCACACCAACATGCAGGGGATAGTGCAGCACGACAGCAATGTCTCAGAGCCATTCAACATACGCAGCGGAGTGAAACAGGGCTGTGTACTTGCGCCAACCCTCTTTGGGATTTTCTTTGCTATGCTCCTGAGGCATGCCTTCAGCACAGCAACAGAGGGAATCTACCTGCACACAAGATCTGACGGCAGGCTTTTCAACCTCGCCCGCCTGAAAGCCAGAACCAAAGTATGCGAGGCTCTAATCAGAGACATGCTGTTCGCAGACGACGCTGCAGTTGCAACCCACACACAGCAGGAGCTTCAGACCCTGATGGACCGCTTCTCCCAGGCATGCAAGGACTTCGGGCTTACCATCAGCCTGAAGAAGACTAACGGCTTGGCGCAAGACACGGAAGCACCACCAACCATCACCATCGACGACTACGAGCTGGAGGTCGTGAATCAGTTCACGTACCTGGAGTCCACGATCAGCAACAACCTCTCCCTTGATACAGAGATCGACAAGAGGATTGGAAAATCAGCCTTCACACTCGCTCGCCTCACCACACCAGTGTGGGAGAATCCCAAACTCTCTGTCAAGACGAAGATGGCAGTGTACAACACCTGCGTCATCAGCACACTGCTCTATGGGAGTGAGACGTGGACTACATACGCCCAGCAGGAAAAGAGACTGAATTCCTTCAACTTGCGCTGCATTTGCCACATCCCGGACATATCCTGGCAGGACAAAGTGCCCAACACAGAAGTTCTGTCCCGCGCTGGCCTTCCCTCCATGTTCACTCTACTCAGGCAGCGCAGGCTCCGCTGGCTAGGCCACGTTCACCGTATGGAGGATGGCAGAATCCCCAAAGACGTCCTCTACGGAGAACTGGCAACTGGCAGGAGAGACGTTGGCCGCCCACAGCTGCGCTTTAGAGACGTCTGCAAGAGAGACATGAAGGCCCTGGAGATCAACACAGAGTGCTGGGAGGACCTTGCAACGGACCGCTCCAAATGGAGAGGCACCCTGACCAGACAGCTCAAGGCGGGTGAAGAGAGAATGACTGCTGCAGCAGATGAAAATAGGACCCACAGGAAGAACCACCACAGACCCAGCAGCACGGAGATCACCCACAAGTGCGACCTGTGTGACAGGGACTGCCATTCGTGCATCGGCCTGTTCAGCCACAGGCGGTGCTGTTCCAGCAGAGTAGACGTTTAGGATTCTCTTCAATGGTCATCATAGACCAACAGAGGCCCACCAGTGGCTCGTTGTGACTAGGGGGAAAAAAATCAACCAACTCCTGACATATTTATGAGGAAAAACTGCAAATTTAAGAAAATAACCTCACAAATGTATGCAAAACAATTTACATTTATACAAAAAAAGCTACAGAAAATCTTGCACTGATGCACAAAAAAAATCCACAAAAATCTGCAGGTAGACAAGTCGTCGGCCTCCGTCAGTCTATGATGACCATGGAAGAGAATCCTAAACGTCTACTCTGCTGGAACAGCACCGCCTGTGGCTGAACAGGCCGATGCGCGAACAGCAAGTAACAAGTTGCAAATTTATAGAAGATGATACAAAAAAGAGAAAGCTAATTAATAAAAAAAGATTATTTCTGAAAAGAAAAGTTGCAAATTTATGAGGAACACATTACAAACCTTGGAGTCAAAAGTCACAAATTCATGATAAAAAGTTGCAAATTTCTGTCACACATTTATCAGAATAAGTCACACAATTTATAAGATAAAAGCCGCAAATTTACAAGAAAAGATGCAAATATTTGAGGGATAAAAAGGCAAGTTGCAACATTTAAGATAAGATAAGATAAGATAAGCCTTTATTAGTCCCACAACGGGGAAATTCCAGGATTGCAACAGCACAGGGATAGCAACACTCAGAGCAACAATCAGAAGGCAAGAAAAAAAAAAAACAAGCAAGCAAGCAAGCAAGAGCAGCTAATATACATATGTACGTATTACTATAAAATATATATATATACACACACACACAGACACACAGTGCAGAGCATTGTAGCTGGATGGAATAAATATATGAATATATGAACACACAGTGCAGAGCATTGTAGCTAGATGGAATAAATATGTAAATATATAAACACCCACAGTACGGAGCATTGCAGCTAGGTGGAATAAATATGCAAGTATATAAACACACACAGTGCGGAGCAATGTAGCTAGATGGAATAATATGTAGATATATAAATATATAAACACACCCAGTGCTGAGCATTGTAGCTAGATGGAATAAATATGTAAATATATAAACACACACAGTGCAGAGCATTGTTGCTAGATGGAATGAAACAGCATAACCGTCTACTTAGTTATCCTACATGGTATGATTATGTGCCCATACATATTCTCACCCTCCATAGCGACCGGTAAGTTCCTAGTTGTATGCCGGAGGGGACCATTGTGTAAGTCTATTGCATCTTTTGCATTCAAAAAACTATTAGTTTGTTACGTCTTTTTGCTATCTCTGCGAGCAGCCCTGCTTAGGTTGTACAGTCTGACAGCTGTTGGTAGGAAGGACCTACGAAACCTCTCGGTTGTGCACCTGGGATGATGTAGTCTGCTGCTAAATGAGCTCCTCAGTGCATTCAGTATGTCCTGCATAGGGTGGAACTCGGACTCCAGCAGAGATGACAGTTTAGCCACCGTCCTTCTCTCTCCTATCTCCTCCATCGGATCAAGGCGCTGCCCCAGGACAGAGCTAGCTTTCTTAATCAGTTTGTTCAGTCTCTTCCTATCGGCTGCAGTAATGCCACTGCCCCAGCAGACCACTCCAAAAGTGATGGCTGATGCCACCACCGTGTCATAGAATGACTTCAGCAGCGCCCCTTGTACACCAAAAGACCTGAGTCTCCTCAGCAGGAACAGCCTGCGCTGTCCCTTCTTGTAGAGTGCATCAGTATTGTGTGACCAGTCTAGTTTATTGTTCAGATGAATACCCAGGTACTTATAGGATGTCACCATCTCGATGTCTGTTCCCTGTATATTTACTGGTACTGTGAGGGGCTGCCCATGCCTGCGGCAGTCCACCACCAGCTCCTTAGTTTTCCTCGCGTTGATCTGGAGGCAGTTCCGATGGCACCAGTCCACGAAGTCCTGGATAAGCCCTCTGTACTCAGCTTCATCTCCATTGGAGATGAGGCCAACGATCGCAGAGTCATCAGAGAACTTCTGTAGATGGCAGTGTGTTGTGTTGTGTGAGAAGTCCGCAGTATAAAGAGTGAACAGGAAGGGAGCCAGCACCGTTCCCTGGGGGGGCCCCCGTGCTACTGATGATCGTGTCGGACACACAGTCCCGGGTTCTCACAAACTGAGGCCGGTTCGTGAGGTAGTCCAGGATCCATGATGACAGGTGCTGGTCCACCCCTGCGCGCAGCAGCTTGTCCTTCAGGATCATCGGTTGGATGGTGTTGAAAGCACTGGAGAAGTCAAAGAACATGATCCTCACCATATTCCCGGGCTTCTCCAGGTGGGACAGAGAACGGTGAAGGAGGAAGATCACCGCATCCTCCACCCCAATGCCATGCTGGTAGGCGAACTGGAGTGGATCCATCGCTGGTTCCACCAGGGGGCGGAGGTGAGCAAGGAGCAGTCTCTCCAGGGTCTTCATCAAGTGGGACGTCAAGGCCACCGGTCTGTAGCTGTTCAGGTCTTTGGGGTGGGAAGTTTTTGGTACAGGTACCACACAAGATGTTTTCCACAGCTGTGGTACCCTCCCCAGTTTCAGGCTCATGTTGAAGATATACGTCACAATCCCACACAGCTGGTCTGCACAGGACTTGAGGAGCTTTGCGCTGATGCCGTCCGGTCCCGGCGCCTTCCTCGCCTTGATCTTCCTCAGCTCCGTCCTCACCTGGGTCCTGGTCAGGGTCAGGATGGGGGGCTGTGTGTTGGGAGTGGGGGGGTGTTGGCGGAGTGGGGAGTGGGCAGCAGGACTTGATTTCTTTAGAGGCAGCAGTGGTTGTTGTGCAGTCAGGGGGGAGGGCGGTTGGTCAAATCTATTGAAAAACAGATTCAGGTTGTTCGCCCACTCCCTGCCCCCTGTGGCCTGGGGGGAGGTATTCTGGAGCCCCGAGATGGTTTTGAGGTTTCTCCAGACCCCGCTGATGTCGCTCTGTTGCAGCTTGTCCTCCATCTTCTTCCTGAAGCTGTCCTTGCCTTCTCTGATCTTTCTCCTCAGCTCCCTCTGTACGGACTTCAGCATCTCCCTGTTCCCTGACCTGAAGATCCTCTTCTTCTCTCTCAGAAGTGTTTTTATCTCAGGGTTGATCCAGGGTTTGTTGTTTGAGTGACGCCGTATGGTCTTGGTGGGAACGGATTTGTCCACACAGAAGCTGAGGTAGCCCGTGAAGGTGTGAATGAGGCCATCGATGTCCTCACCATGTGGATCGCAGAGCTGCTTCCAGGCGGTGGCTTCAAAACAGCCCTTTAGGGTGTCCATTTGTGAAGAAATATATGAAAGAAGCTGAAGTTTACATTTGAAAATTTATGACAAACTGTTGTGAGCATAACATGGTAAATTTAGGAGGAAAAACTGTCCTATAGACACATTGTTGAGTGAAGTTACACATCAGGCACATGACAACCTAAATATGAATGACTGAGCAGTATGACACAGGCTGAACATGTTTTAGCAGAGGTTAGTGTCCATTTCCAACAGAATGACTGAAACACAACGCAGAGATGCTAATCTGTTGTAGCGCGAGCAGTGCGGTGACTTTCTGAGTTGTTTCGATGTTCTGATCCTAACACCAGAGCACATGCTGGTTAACAGCAACACATTTAGAAAGAGAGATCACATCTCTCCTGTTCTGGCCTCCCTTCATTGCCTTCCTATAGAATCTAGAATTAAATTTGAAATTTACAAAGCTCTAACAAGGCTCCTTCTTATTTAAAATATCTGATAGTACTTTTATCATTCTAACAGAGCACTACGCCCCCAAAATGCAGAATTACTTGTAATGCCTAGAATCTGGAGTGGTGGCCTAGAGGTAGCGCATGCGCTTCACAACGGGAGGTCAGGGTTCAAGTCCGGGCCAGGTCATGCCAAAGATCATATAAAAATGGAATTTCCTGCCGTCCAGCTTGGTGCTCAGCAAAAATGGAACAGAGGAGGGAACTGTGGGCGGCAGTGGCTCAGGAGGTAGAGCGGGTCATTTAATAATTGGACGGTTGGCGGTTCGAATCCCGCTCTCCCCAGTCTTCCTGCCGTTGTGTCCCTGGGCAAGACACTTTACCCACCTTGCCTCCAGTGTCCATGGCACTGGGCATGAATGTGTATAAATGTTCGGTAGTGGTCGGAGAGGCTGTTGGTGCAGATTGGCAACCACGTCTCTGTCAGTCTGCCCCAGGGCAGCTGTGGCTACAGTAGTAGCTTACCATCAACCATTGTCTGTGGAGTGAATGAATAATGCATCCACTGTAACACGTCTTTGCGTGTCTATGAAAAGCGCTATATAAATCTGATGGATTATTATTATTATCTTCAGATTAGTTGAATCACCATTTTTCAATTTCTCAAACATACCAGCTCGTCTGGAATTTCCCCATTGTGGGACTAATAAAGGCTCATCTTATCATCACTCGTTTGGTTTAAATCTGAAATGCTTCCTCCCCTTTGGAATCAATTCAGTTTATTGTGTCATCACACAGCGCACCATTAAATAATGTAGTCACCGTGTGAGGCTACATTATTTAATAGTGCGCCGTGTGAGGCTCCATCATTCTTCCAAATTTTCTGGAGCTGTGCAGTTATCGAGACACTTAGCCACGAGCAGCGTTGTCGGTACACAACAAAGGTGGCTTTACATTATCAGCACGCACCATCTGTTTAGGAGAAGCACGGTCTCAGAGAGAGCACAGTGGAGAATAACACAGACATCACTTCAGCTTTACAGACTTTTTGGCTTTTATTTGAGTCTTTCTTGTGGCAGGATTCTCTCACACTAGTGTTGTAGTCAAGACCTCGTCAAGACCAGAGTCTGTTAAGACCAAGACAAGACGAAGTCCTTCATATAGAGTGGACTTGGTCTAAACCCTTTAAAGTCTCGGTCTGGTCTTGAATGCAACACTATCTCACACAGCCATCGCGTTGTAAAATGACTGATGGTACAAACGGTTGCGCCGATCATACAGTATGTCATACATATGTAGTGTACACACACGCGCTCGAGCAACCGAGCCACGGTTGAAGCCAGCTTCTCCAATCAAGCCAACACAAAGGGCTTCGCTGCATGATGCGATCATGTTACTGAAAAGAGGCAGACTTTTAGGCCCTAAATCCTGATTTATATCTCTGCATTAAACCACAACATACAGCAGCCTAAGCGAGTGGTCAAAACGGGTGAGTAGAGTGAGTCCTTTTGTGTACTTCCTTTATTTTTGTGTATTCATCGGTGATGGACAACAAGCAAATTGTAATGGACTTGGAACTAATAAATGCTTAACTTTTCTACGACCACTGCCGCTGTAGCCATTAATCTCTGTAAAGGGGTGAGGACGACTCGTGCAGATGTTCATCTCCACAGACTTCCTCGGTTAATCTCTCTTTGGTTTGACTGTTTATCCACCTTGCTCTGGAGCGGCGCTGCGGTAAATGAGCATAAGCATGAAGCGGGAAACGAAGCCGACCAATCAGAGCTGCTGCAGTCTGTGTCGCCACAGTGGGTAGTTACTTATGTGGAGAGGTGCATGCCCGGTTATGGTGCCGGTACAGCACAGCCAGAGCAACAGTGTCGTTTTGATATGGATGTTCAAATCGGGCTTAACGTTTCATTGTGAGCATGTGGCCCCGCCTCCCACGGAGGCCCCTGACTGACAGGAGAGGAACAGACGACGTGCTGCTTGCTGAAACAACTGGGGGCAGTTGTAAGTTAATTAGGGGGCTGGTTAGTGGAGAGCGGTATCTGGCCTCCATATTTACACCTGTTTTTTTTATAAAGTTTCCCAGAGTTCTTTGCAGCAGCAGCACCCCAACCAGCATGTCCATGTGGGCCCACCAGAAGTTAAACCTGGGCCGTCTTATGGGTCCCATATGGGTTTATCCATGGATTCCCTGCTGGCCCATCTGGGTTTACTGGTTTACCCATTTTTAATTTCTTTTCTCAAAAATTTCCTATTTCCTTATAAATTTGTGACCTTTTCCCCCTAAATTAGATACATTTTTCTTGAAAATATGAAACTTTCTCATAAATCTGCAACTTTGTTTTACTGTAAACTTATAACTTTTTCACATAAATTTGTTAGTTTTCCTTGTAAAATTGTGACTTTTTTCTTGCAAATTTGTTACCTTTTTCTTGAAATTTTGGAACTTTCGTAAAAGTTTTCCATTTTTTTTTTACTGTAAACTTGCAACTTTTTCTCCTAAATTTGTAACTTTTTTCTTGCAGATTTTCAGTTTATACTTTTCTTGTTAATTTGCATCTTTTTCTAATTTCTTTCCTCATAAAGTTTTCTTAAAAATTTGCAAGTTTTTTTTTTTGCAAGTCTAACTTTTTTCAAGCAATTTTACAACTTTTTCCTTGTAAATTTGCAACTTTATTCTCATAAATTTTCACTTTTTTACCTCCTGAATTTGCAACTTTTTCCTCATAATTTTGCCTACAGCACCAGTGTTACTGAAGCCCGCTCCCCCATGTTAAACCCACTGGGGCCCAGGTGGGTTTAGTGCAGGTCAACAGATTAGCCGCTCACCTGTACCACAGGTGAAGTCCACGTGGGCAGACACAGATGGGACCCATAAAACAGCCCAATGAAACCTCTATTGGGGCCCACATGGGCATGCTGGCTGAGACTTGCTTCTTTGTCTTTTTCTGTTAACTCACAGTGTGGCTCCGTTGTTGAGGGCGTTGGGGCTGGGCCTGGCCTGGGCCTTGCCGTGGGATTTGTGCTGTGGCTGAAGCATGCTGGGAGGCTCCACGCTGTTGAGCATCATGGGCAGGCCTTTCTCCTGCATGTGGGTCAGAGGCAGCAATGGCTTAAAGAGAGCCCCGACCCTGCACTGTGGAAGGAGGAGGAGGAGAGACGCACCCATGCTGAAGACGCTCCGAGGCAGCAGGCAGAATATTGTTGGACCCAGGTCTGACAGAGAGGGAAGGGGGGGTGGGGGGGATTGCAGACCTGGGCCAGAATATTCTTCTGTGGCAGTCATCATGCTTACATGTGCATGTGTGTGCATGTGTGCGTGTCTTTGTGTGGGTATGAGAAAGTGTGTGTTTGCAGCAGAAGTGGGTAGTCTTCTGAAACTATTACCACCTTGTCATATAATAACTCCTTATTGTGGCCACTTCATCAAATTTAAAGGTGATGGAAGTAATTTTTTAGCACTTTTTTTTTAAATTAAAATAAATGAACTACTCAAATCTTCAGCAATTGTTGAGTGCTATCAGCCACTGCTAAGAGCTCACTCCCCAGCCCTTTCCTTCTATTCAATCTAACAGAAACATCTGGTTGGTATATAGCTTATTGTATTTTTTTAACTGATATGGACGGCATCTCATGCTAGTGTACAGTCACCCAGATAGCATCTGATAGAAAATTATTGTAAAACAATACAATTCATTATATATTTCTTTCACGAATTAGACATTGCATAGATCTGAATAAAGAAAATTGACTTCTCACCACTTGTTCAACTCTGTTGACCAATGAAATCTAATGCTTGATAATAATTTTCTATCAGCAGAGCATAGCAAAAGTATTATTGTTGTTTCTGTTTCTTAGCAAACATTTACTCATTCAAATAACAATACATGAGTTCTAATGACCTCGTGACTCACACTTAAAATTACATCTTACACCCTGTTGTTATTTTATTATCAATTTATTTATATATAATATACTGTATATATACTGTATAAAGCCAACCATGGCTGATGCTTAGTCTAGCCTAGCCACCATGTTGTTTCAGCTATTTACCCAGGCAACACTTCATGGCCTCAAATGAAGTTGTGAAATACAATGAAACATTTATCTTATGTGACCTCAAATCAACAATTTACTTCTATTAGAAAAATTATCAATTAAATTTATTACTGACACTCTTCTCATGCTTTCTGTGAAAGTTTAGCTTTTTTTTTTTAAGCTCATGCCTCTTGGCCATCGACTAGCATAGATATATACACATAGATACAGCGTTCAGTGACTCAACCAAAAAACAGACATGTAAACCAAATGCAGCATCTGTGTGTAGGATATCTGTGCTTCCTGCAGCAGTTTAATTTTGATGATGAAAAGCTGACATTAAAACAGCTTTACGGCTCTCCAACTGGTTTTCTGGTAACATCAACTAAGAACGAGTTATGACAGAACAAAAAAAGTTTGTTTCCTCTGCTGATGTTAACCCTCAGAGTTTAATCCTGTTGGACAAAGTCACGTTTCATCATTTGACTTTCAGAGAGAACAGAGGAAAGCATCTGAGCATTTTGACTGCACTCAGATCAAATCTGTGACCAAATACATCTAGGAGATTGCAGTACTTTCTTCACAAATGTATTACAGTATACGACAATAAAACTACTTCGTGAAGCACAATTTTGTGAAAATGAGACTTGAGTACGTGTAATTGCGTAAATGTTACTAGTTACTACCCACCTCTGGACTGCAAAGACAAACATGCACCTGCAGATGAAGAAGCAGCCAAATGCGGCTCCAGCAGCTCACCAATTATGGGTGCTTTTACTTTGAAAATATTACACTGGGAAAACTGTTGGATAACGTTTGGAAGTAATCATCAGTGACTAGTTCAGGGATCTGCAACCTGCGGCTCTTCAGCAGTCGACTAAAACTAAAGGACGGAATTTAGGACAAAGCTACACAATTAAGCCCTTCGCATTCCAGCCAATGTGAAACGGGTGGAACACCGGAGTTTTAAGAGGTTAAGAAAAATCACACATTTATGAGGAAAAGTAGATTTATGAGAAAATAATAGTTTTGGTTTTTTTTAAAAAAGTATCAATTTTCAAAGAAAAAATGTCACAGGATTATGAGAGTAAAGGTGCAAATTTATGAGAAAAATCTTCTTTGGTGCACTGCTTTTCTAACGCAGAAGCAGGGTTCCCTGAACGTTCAGGGTTCCGTGGGAAATTGTCTAATTTCATTTCTTCAAAATAATGTCAAATAATTTGCCGCTGTTGTGCATGAGTCTGCAATTTTTGAACCAATCAAGAAGTGAAATTAGACAATTTCCCACAGAACCCTGAACATTCCAGGGAAAACCACTGTTCTAATGTGTTCCACCCGTTTCCCATCTCATTCCACTTCATCACACGTAACTTTACTTATTAACTTAAATGTTTTGATCTCTTTTTTTTCTGTTGATCTCTTGCATTAGTACCACCGTCTGGTGAAAATCTACAGTGATTATCCTCAATAGAAACATATGCAGTGGAGAAACGGCGACGTGTTCAGTATTTATTTTCTACGCTGAACGTCTCATTGCTCTGTGCTGGTTTTTTGCTCTAAATGAGCCGTCCCACCATAGAGCTGCCGACCCCTGAATTAGTGGGACAAAAGTGTGCCATTTTCATGTGTGTGCGTGCATGCAGGAATACCAGTGACGTGTGCATCTGCGTGTGTGTGTGTGTGTGTGTGTGTGCAGGCAACATGTCTGTGAGCGCATTCATGCAGGTCTGCAGCTCTGCATCCAAAAAGTCTGTGCGCTTCAGAGCACGGGTGTGTGTTTGTGTGTGTGTGCACGTGACTCTGTGTGTGTGTGTGTGTGTGTGTGTGTGTGTGTGTGTGCGTGCATGTGTTTACACAGGGCCGTTTCTTGCTTTTTGGGGGGGACAAGGAAAAACTATTTGGGGGCCATGTTTTTGTAATGGAGAGGAGTTCAGACCTTTAAAGCAAAAACTTTATAAAAACAAACTGGAGTCATTTAGATGAACAAAGAGAATTTACAGCATTACACAGAATATAAAAACATAACCAGCATTCATTTGAATTTTGCAGATTTAAAAGGAAAAGTCACAAATTTATAGCAAAAAAGTTGCAGATTTATGATGAAAAAAATTAGTGAATTTATGAGGAAAAAAAGCAAATTCATAGGGAAAAAGTAGGAAATTTAAAAGAAAAAAGTCAGTTTGATTTAAAAAATGATTAAAAAAGTCTGCATCTTTACAAAAACAAAGTTTATGATAAAAAATTGCAAATTTATGAAAGGTAGCATTTTTCACGTGAAAAAAGTAGCAGATTTACAAGAAAAAAGGACACAATTTGATTAAAAAAAATTGCAACTTTACAACAGAAAAGTAGCAAATTAATGAGCTAAAAGTTGCAAATTTACAAGAAAAAAGTCACATTGATTTTAAAAAGTTGCAACTTTACAACAAAAAGTAATAAATTTATGTGAAAAAAGTTGCAAATTTACAAGAAAAAAGTCACAATTTGATTTAAAAAAGTAGAAAATTTACAAGAAAAAAGTTGCAAATTTACAAGAAAAAAGTTGCAAAATTATACATAAAAAAGTTGAAGGTAATTTTAATTCTCCCCCCCAAAAAATGTTGAGGGTGAGCGTGCATCTTGGGGACCCCCTGGTGGCTGAGTAGCATTTGCGTATTCTGCTGTAGCTCCAGACACGGCTCTGCATGTGTGTCAGTGTGCTGTACCTGGGATCCTGAGCTGCTCTGCTGCTGCTGCTGCTGCAGCCTCCGCGCTCGATTCTGCTTATAATAGTCGAAGATCATCAGCGCCGCGTAGACCTTCCCTACCGTCAGCTCATTGGCTGGAGGAGGTAAAGAGAGGAGAAACGAGGTGAGGAGGAGGGGATAGTGCTGACTCATCCGCCTGCGCTCCATCTGTCTTCATTAGCCCGCTCGTCCCTTAATGGTTCAGTTTAAAGAAAAAGGAACTCGGTACAGTGAGCTGTCTGATCCATTCAGAGTAAGTGATGAAAACAGATTTGTAAGGAGAAAAAACAAGCATGCCTGACTGGAAATGACTGAGTGGAGTTACAGTATGTGGAAGTACACAGCTCTGGTCAGAAGAGGGCAGTAGAAGGAAAGCTTAGAGGCTGCACAGGGAGAAGTTCTCAATAGATACACACGCTCACGTCAACTCATATGGAGCTGTAATTATTGGTTGTAAAATCTCAATAAATAAGAGTTTCTGCAGCTATATGGAAGGTAAAGTTAAGGAAAAAATAAGAAACAATAAATAAATAATAATAATAATTTATTTATTTATTTATTAAACAAATTTTCCGATTAGACAAACTCCATACAACTGACAGAGAAGCTTCACAGCTCCTGAATTAAGTTTTGTTAGTATAAAGGCACCAAACATGTATCAGAAACACATTTTTAAATACAAAAATGGTCAAAAAAGTTAAAAGTCTGGGGAAACTGAAGAAGCTCATTTGACTTTAAAACATCAGTGGATCCAGGGAGATTCCCTGAGAAACACCTCAGTTTTTATAGATAGAGAACGTGGATAAAAGGTTGATTGTTCAGGATAATCTGTACGAGTTTATTAATATTACACTTAAAACTGAACCTTAATAAAAATGAAATGTGCCAAAAATAGCTGATCTATTTAAAACAAAACAGAGCAGTTATGAAATATCTCTCCGATGTACTTATGAAGGCCAGAGGTGTGCTGTTGCAGTCTTAGTTTGCCAAAAATGAAAAACAGACTTCCTGTAGATCAGTGTCAAAACATAAAGCCTAATGAAAATTATGAGTTTTTCTTTTTCTTATTTTAGACAAGGATGAAAAGGAGATGTTTTGTTTCGACTGGGGACTGCAGTCTTCCTCAATTAAATTCAAATAACTTTATTTATCCACTGCGCATGAGCATCAGACAATCCGAGACACCCATTCCATTAGACATCACACCCACATAGCACATTCTCCATGCATCACCCCCCCCAACAGTCTTACATACTTACACATCCTCTATATACAGTAACAGTAAACTCAAACCTAAAAGTTAAAAGCTCCATGCCTCATCCATTCAAAAGTCTAATAGACATAGGCACAAAGCTTGCCATGGCTCTCTTGGTCCTGAAGATCAGTGATCTATATCTCTGACCCGAAGGCAAGATATTGTACTGACTGTGTAGCACATGTGTGGTGTCTGAAGCTATTAGAGCACCTTTCAATTTTGTCCTACTATTGTAGATGCCAATCAGGACTTCCTGCTGTTGTCCAATTATTTTACTGCTCAGTGATATAATCCAGTCCCTCCAGGATTTCGCGATGTTGCGATTGCACCAATTTACATGAAATCAGCCAATCAGCGCAACTATTGCATGACCTTGCAACTTTGTCCAATCACCACAACTTTCCCGCAATTTTGACCAATCCTTGCCAACTTCCACCAATTTCAACAATCAAATTTGTCTAACTGGCACTGAAACGCTCAGTCTAACCAATCAAATGCATTGTTGCACCGCATTCACGTCCGTGTTTAGAGTGAGTAGTGAATTTATAGTTTACAGTGAGTAACGGAACACGTCTGCAAACAGAGTGTGATTTAAAAAAAAAAAACACTCACCTGTGAGGTTTTCAACACCGTCCCTTCCTCCATCTCCCCCAGCCTGCCCACGGACGCCTCGCCACGTCTCCGTCCTGACCGCGTGTGCAAAGCGCTGGGTTTGTGTTGAAAAACATGCACCTGCTCCAAAAGCACCCCGTCGCAGGAGGGCGTGTGAGGAGAGTACACTACACTACAACGAGTGTTTGAACATCTTTAGAGGTAAAATCATTACAACATCTGGTCAATGAGCTTTAAAACTGAATCTCTATTGTGGACGGACAAACGCACCCACCCATCCATCCCCCCTCCCGTTGTAAATGAAAGGTGTGTGTGTGTGTGTGTGTGGGTGTGTGTGAAGCTCGACATGCAGCAGATAGGTAGGCATGGAAAAACAGAGTATTCTTGGTATTTTTTTTTTTTTTTCAAAAAAACACAGACTCCAATAGCCAATACAGTGTAACAGAATAATTTCTTTTTTCCTCTCCGCTCGGTACCGAGTGGTTGGGAACCGTAGGGAGTTTTCAAATGAAGGTGCTGCCAATAGTTTCCAAATCTATACTCTTTAACATGCATGAGTTTTTCTGTATAGCAGAAGTTTCTGCTTAATTTAAAAATCACTATAATAGGAAATTTTTGACAATCCTGTGCTTTTCTTGTATTGTTATATAGAATATCACTGTAGTAAACTGGAAAAAAGCACCTGCTTTAAAATTTGGAATTCTTCCCACAACTTTTAGTGCAGAAAACACTCTAAAAACATCGCAACTTTTCCCGCAACTTTTTGAAAAAGCTCCCGCAAATTCAGGCTTTTTGGCCAGCAACAATCATAAAAACATCCCGCAACATTCTGGAGGGACAATAATCTTGTGTAATGGCTTACAGTGAATATCAGACGGTGATCCACACCACGCAGTAATGTTAAAGGTTAAAACTCAGCGTTAGCTGATCTGATTCTGAGGAAGACTGCAGACGACAGTCGAAACATGTCAAGGTAAAGTTAAAACATCTCCTTTTCATCCTTGTCTGAAATAAGAAAAACAAAAAACAAATAACTGAAAAAGAAGACAGAATGAACCTACTCAAACTACTACATAAAAATTATTTACAAGAAATGGCAAATTTATTAGAAAAAACTTCCAAATTTATTTAAAAAATTGCAAATTAATAAGAATAAACTTGCAAATTATGAATGAGAAAAAGGAAATAAATTAGACAAATCTTACAATTTTTTAGAAGAAAAAGTGCACATTTATTAGAGGTGGGAAAAAAGATCAATTCAGTGATGGATCGTGATACTTGGCACTGGTGACAATGCATCAATCCATAAATGCACGGATTGATCTTTTATTTAAAAAAAAAAAAAGCACACATACCTTTGGGTTATCAGTTAATCAGTGGCGTTTTCAGTCCACTAGATGGTGCAACGCAAACACCCAATCAAGTGAAGTCATAGCTTGTCACGGAGATTTGCAGCCAGCTTTGAAAGTTAGGAAGCAGTTAGCACAAATGTCGGGCCTTTTTTGGATTTTATAGCAAAGCTGGAAGGAAAGACCTTGACATGACACAACCCGCAAGAAGCGCTACACAAAAAAAAGAAAAAACACTCGGAACACGGTAGGCCTGCACACGTCTCAGAGCAGCATTAACAACGGCTAAGATAACGAGACACCAGAGACATATAGTCACAAAGCGTTGTATAATAAAATGGAATAAAAAGATGTTGACAGATAAAAATAATTTTAAAAATACAAAAACAAGTTAAAACAAAATTAAAATAATTAAAAAATATCCGACTTACCATTAAAAGCATTTGAAACTCAATGGAAATCCTTGTTAAACAAAAGTTTTCAGCTGCTTTTTAAGAGTCCACAGAGTCGGCTAAACGCATCTGGAGTGGGGTATGTTCCAAACAGCACCATCCACCACCCTCCCTATGTGCAGAGACGTGTCTCCCCAGAAAATGAAGCCCCGAGAATACTTTATTATATGAAAGAGATGTCAACAGTTTTACCATGGGACATGATTTGAGGCTGAATAAGGAGAAAAAATCTGAAATACAGTGGTGTGAAAAAATGTTTGCCCCCTTCCTGATTTCTCAATTTTTTGTATGTTTGTCACACTTAAATGTTTCAGATCATCAAACAAATTTAAATATTAGACAAAAATAACACAAGTAAACACAAAATACAGTTTTTAAATGAAGGTGTTTATTATTAAGGGTAAAAAACAAACAAACCTACATGGCCCTGTGTGAAAAAGTGACTGCCCCCCTGTTAAAACATAAATTAACTGTGGCTTATCACAATTTTTGAAAGCTTGAGTTCAATTTTCTAGCCATTTCTAAAGCTTTGCGACTCCAGAGAACCACAGTGAGAGCCATTATCCACAAATGGCGAAAACATGGAACCGTGGTGAACCTTCCCAGGAGTGGCTGGCTGACCAAAATTACCCCAAGAGCGCTGCGATGACTCATCCAAGAGGTCACAAAAGACCCCACAACAACATCCAAAGAACTGCAGGCCTCACTTGTCTCAGTTAAGGTCAGTGTTCCTGACTCCACCATAAGAAAGAGACTGGGAAAAAATGGCCTGCATGGCAGAGTTCCAAGACGAAAACCACTGCTGAGCAAAAAGAACATAAAGGCTCGTCTCAGTTTTGCCAGAAAACATCTTGATGATCCCCAAGACTTTTGGGAAAATACTCTGTGGCTGACGAGACAAAAGTTGAACTTTTTGGAAGGTGTGTGTCCCATTACATCCGGCGTAAAAGTAACACAGCATTACAGAAAAGGACCATCATACTAAGAGTAAAATATGGTGGTGGTAGTGTGATGGTCTGGGGCTGTTTTGCTGCTTCAGGACCTGGAAGACTTGCTGTGGTAAATGGAACCATGAATTCTGCTGTCTACCAAAAAATCCTGAAGGAGAATGTCCGGCCATCTGTTCGTGACCTCAAGCTGAAGTGCACTTGGGTTCTGCAGCAGGACAATGATCTAAAACACACCAGCAAGTCCACTTCTGAATGGCTTAACAAAAACAAAATGAAGACTTTGGAGTGGCCCAGTCAAAGTCCCGACCTGAATCTGATTGAGATGCTGTGGCATGACCTTAAAAAGGCAGCTCATGCTTGAAAACCCTCCAATGTGGCTGAATTATAACAATTCTGCAAAGATGAGTGAGCCAAAATTCCTCCACAGTGCTGTAAGAGACTCATTGCCAGTTATCACAAATGCTTGATTGCAATTGTTGCTGCTAAGGGTGGCCCAACCAGTTATTAGGTTTAGGAGGCAATCACTTTTTCACAAAGGGCCATGTAGGTTTGGATTTTTTTTCCCCTTAATCATAAACACCTCCATTTAAAAACTGCATTTTGTTTTTACTTGTGTTATCTTTGTCTAATATTTAAATTTGTTTGATGATCTGAAACATTTATGTGTGACAAACATACAAAAACAATGAGAAATCAGGACGGGGCAAACACTTTTTCACACCACTGTATATGGGATTGTGATACTCGATTATCGCAATATCGTGATTATTGTTGAACTGTAATGGGATCGAATTGTGACCCAAGTATCCAAATCAAATCAATTCCCACCCCTAACATTTATTAGACAAAAACACCAAGTTATGAGCAAAGAAAATCTCAAATTAATAAGAAAGAGTTGGAAATGTACAAACTAGGCCATCAATGACGGAGTGATGAAATCCCTCCGTGAGTGCGCAGATCTTTTGACCTTTGACCCTGAACTTCACCTTCATCCCAACCTGGATGCAGACCCACTTGAGGATCACTGTGTGTGAGTTTCATGACCATCGGGACAATTGCCAATGAGGAATAGTGATTCTTGTGAAATGTGGACAGACACCATGCCATCACATTAGATCCTTTTGACTTTGCTGGAATGAGCTAAAAACTCAGATTTACGATGAAAAAGTTACAATTTTATGTTGAAAATGTTAAAATGCAAAATCTTCATCATATCTGTTGTATTTTTAAGACCTCTGAAATGCAGATTTAAGGATAAATGAACATTTTTTCATATTTTAAACACCTGCCACAGTCTGACCAAAGCTGGATGAATCCCAGCATCCCCACTGTTCCTCGTTACGCACAAGTCAGTCCACATAACTGACAAGTGTAAGTGGACGTGCATCAGAGAGACAAGTGTAAGCCGTGGTCGGCTCTTACGTGTGTGCGGCGTCACCAGTAGGTCCAGGGTCTTCTGGGACAGGCTGGGCCACACTGTGGACAGCTCCTTCTTCAGCTCAGCGTCAGACAGTCGCTGGGCCACCATTCCTGGACATTCACACAAAACTCTTCAGTTAATCCAAGATGCTGCAGCGACAGAAGACAGATCATATTTCTCCTGTATTAACCTCCCTTTAATGGCTCCCTGTAAAAGCTTGAATTAATTTAAATCCTCCTCCTGACACATAAAGCTCCATATAATCTGTCCCCATGTTATCTTAAAGGGCCCGTGTCGTCTTTTTCCATGTTTTCTGATTTATTTGATTGGTCCAGGAGGCAGCTATGAGGCATCAGTGCTACTTTGGAGCTAGCTCAGCAGCTCAAGCAGAGTTACTGTGGCTCTTCTAGGTAAAATCTAGTCACCCATGTAGACATGCATTGATTAATGCACGGTCGATAATATATCTGCTGTCATTCAGGCTTATTTTCTTATGTTGTGAGTGTAATGGCCTGGAAAATTGTGTTGTTAATGAAATTAGCCCAGCAGTGCAAGCTGGTGGGACTGCAGCAGTCTCAGCACATCTGGCTGCTAGCATTAGCGTAGCTGTCCAATGGTGATTGGTCGTTTTAGAAAGTCTGAATATTATGTATTCACTCCATTAGACATCTGTGATCACATCTGATTCATCAACCGACACTCTCATTCCTAGAGGTTATTTTAGCTTATTTTAGCTTACACACTGACCGTGTTTAGCTGCCGTTAGCAGAGCTAGCCCTTCAGTCATTCAGGGTTGTTTCTGTGCTGATTACACCCCAGGGACGGGCCACATCGACCACTCAAACCACACACCGCTGTCTCTGATAGTGCTTTATTTAGGCTTTTATACTCAACCAGTACATTAATTATCTCAGGTTGTGTGCACCACCGGAACCATGAGCTAACTAGCTAATTAGCTGCATAATGGAATCGTAGCCACAGAGCTCAACAACGATGAAAGAGGGAGGGTGGGGCTGAGCTGAATTCATGGTATTACATCGGCGTCTGTGTCAGCTCAGACTGGCCGCATGCAGCCCAAATTCCGCCCTTTTCTCTCTCTTGCCAGCACAGAGGTCACATGTCCAACTGCTCCAAAATTCAGCAGCACAAGTGTTAACAAGGACCAAGGTGCGGGTGCATATTACACCAGTTTTAGAATCGCTGCATTGGCTCCCTGTGCGTTTTAGGATCAATTTTAAGGTTCTCTTAGTAGTTTTTAAATGCCTCAGTGGTCTTGGGCCTTCTTATCTATCTGAGCTGCTCTTATCTTATGAGCCCTCGTGAACCCTGAGGTCCTCTGGTACTGGCCTTTTAATGGTTCCCAAAGTCAAGACCAAGACCTTTGGTGAAGCCTCCTTTCACTATTATGGTCCTCGTCTGTGGAACAGCCTGCCAGAGAGCCTCAGGGCCGCAGAGTCAATAGATGTTTTTTAAGAACAGGCTCAAGACCCTCCTTTTTAATTTGGCTCTTAATAAACCTGTTTAACTATTACTGAAGTACTCTTTTATGTTCCATTGTTTTATGTTCTTGTTGGCGCCATTTGTTCTTAGATTTTCTCATCTTCTTATTGATGTTTAGTTCAGGGTTTTTTTAAGTATGGGTTTTTAGTTCCTGTTTTATGTGTTCTTAGTTCTTTTTGTACCTTTTTAAATTTTGGCTTTTAACAAACTGTTTAACTATCATTGAAGTAGTCATTTATGTTCCGTTGTTTTTATATTCTTCTTACCTCTATTTGCTTTTAGATTTTCTTATTTTGATGTGTTCTTAGCTCAGTTTCTAAGTGTGGGTCTTTAGTTCCCTTTGCTCTTTGTGTTTTTTTTTTTCTCCACAATATCTTTATTGAACCTTTTTTTTTTTTTTTTTAACAAACATGATACAAACAATCAAACACCAACACTAAAGTACTACAAAAAAAAAAAATGCACTAAAAACACCAACAACCACCAACAAAATCAAGTCTTCAACAATGCTCCTCTGTTTAGTCTAGACAATCCAATACATAAGTATACATATTATGTTCACCAGTTTGGAATTTACAAGGTCCACACACATCATTCACCTTCTTCTTCAAGAGTTATGTTTAAATTTTTTACATAATCAATAAAAGGTCTCCATATATTCTCAAACACAATTTCCTTTGATTTCAGTATATATGTTATTCTTTCTAATGGAAGGTTTGTTAACATCTGTCTTAACCACTGAGTCACATCTGGTCTATGAGTCTTTTTCCATAATAGTGCAATACATTTTTTGGCATTAAGCAAACTGAGGTCTATGAATGTTCTTTCACTTTTATTAAAATTATGCTTTTCTGGGTACAGACCCAACAAAAACAGTTTAGGATTCAATATGATTTGTTTTGAAATTATTTTTTCAATTGTTACCCTCACCTCTTCCCAAAACATTCTTATTAATCTACATTCCCATAAACAATGAAATAGGGTTCCTTTACTTTCCATGCATTTTGTGCATGTATCTGGTATATTTTTGTTATATCTATTTAACTCCTCTGGTGTAACATACATCCGCATTATCCATTTGAAATGTATCAATTTAAGACGTACATTTATTGATTTGGTTTGAGCTTCTGTACAAGCCAATTCCCATTGTTCCTCTGAAATTTCAATTTGCAGATCTTCTTTCCAGTAGTTTAATCTTTTCAGTGAATTTTCACTTGAAGATAGTGTCAATGAGTTATAAAACTCTGAAATAATACCCTTTCTTTTACTATCTTTCATCATCATTTTTTCCAAGGATGAATAAATAGGTCGAGTGAGAGCTTTATTTTGATTTGATCGAATAAAGTTTCTAAGTTGAAGATATTTAAAAAAATGTGTTCTATTGAGATTAAATTTGATCCTCAGCTCTTCAAAAGACATTATGTTGTCTGCACATGGCAAATATAAATCCTGAATCTTTTGTATCCCTTTTAAATTCCATACTTTAAATACAGCGTCTGCTCTCCCTGGTTTAAAATATTGATTACCCCATATTGGACTAAATTGTGACAATAACTGTGGTTCTTTTAAATAGTTTTTAGCTTCACACCATATTTTGATCATATGCTTTACAAATGGATTTTTAACTTGTTTTTGTAATTTTTTTGCCGAATCTGAGTATATGAATATGGGAAGAGGTAAAGGTAAATTGTATGATTCCATTTCAGTCCAGTGAGGGAGATCATTTGATGAAAAATAATATGTCATAGACCTCAGTTGTGCCGACCAATAATACAACATAAAATTTGGACATTTCAGACCTCCACGATCAAATGGTAAATATAATAAAGACAAACGTAATCTAGCCCTCCTGTTGTTCCATATAAATTCCACTAACTTTTTTTTTATTCTTGAGAATAGATCTAAAGGTGGTGATAAGGGAATGTATTGAAATAAATAAAGTATTTTAGGTAAAATATTACTTTTAAGTATATTGATTCTCCCGATCATCGACATTGGTAGTGACATCCATCTCTGAGTTAACTCATTGATATCTGACATTAAGGCTTCATAGTTGACACTGGCGACTGATTCTAGCTTAGGCATAATATGGATTCCTAAATATTTAAACTGATTTACAACATTGAATTGATTTACCTCAGGGGCTGGGTAATTTCTCTGGGTCTCATTTAGCATTAATATTGAAGATTTAGTTTTATTTATTTTATATCCTGATATTTCCCCAAAATTCTTTATTAAATTCAACAAGGTTGGAATTGATTTTTTTAGATTCGACATAAACAAAATTATATCATCGGTGTACAGGGAGATTTTATGTTCTGTTGGTCCAACTTTAATTCCATATATTTGTGAATGTAAACGTATCGCTATCGCTAAAGGTTCAATTGCCATAGTAAACAGTAAAGGTGAAAGTGGACAGCCTTGTCGACATCCTCTATTGATTTTTATTGGTTTTGAAATATTGTTATTTGTTAGGATTTCTGCTGTAGCATTATTGTATATTATTTGAACCCATTTTATGAAATTATTTCCAAGTCCAAACCTTTGTAGGACTTCAAAAAGAAAGGGCCATTCAACTCTATCAAAGGCCTTTTCGGCGTCCAATGATAGGAGAGCTGTATCCGGTGCTTCTTTATTAAAATAAATAATATTAAATAGTCTTCTTACATTATGGAAGCCTTGTCTACCCTTTATAAAGCCATTCTGATCTCGATTAATAATATTTGGTAAAATTTCTTGTATTCGTCTTGCTAAAATTTTACAGATTATCTTAAGGTCGGCGTTTAATAGGCTTATTGGTCTCATATTTTCACATTTATTAGAGGGCTTACCTGGTTTTGGCAGCAGTATAATTAAGGCATTATTTATGTATGATGGTAAATTATTATTTTGAAATGCTTCTAAAACCATTTCCAAAAAAGGTTTTATTAATTTAGCTCTTTGTGTTTTTAGTTTTATTTTGTATTCATGTGTTTTAGCTCCAGTGTTTCCACAGGATGGTTGCTCCTTCATGTGGTCCCTCAGTGCCGAGCAATGTCTCCTTTGTTTTATACAGTGGGGTAAAAAAGTATTTAGTCAGCCACCAATTGTGCAAGTTCTCCCACTTAGAAGATGAGAGAGGTCTCCAGTTTTTATCATAGGTATACCTCAACTATGAGAGACAAAATGAGAAGAAAAAAAAAAAATCCAGAAAATCACATTGAAGGATTTTTAAAGAATTTATGGTCAATAACAAAAGTTCATCTCAATACTTTGTTATATACCCTTTGTTGGCAATGACAGAGGTCAAATGTTTTCTCTTAAGTCTTCACAAGGTTTTCACACACTGTTGCTGGTATTTTGGCCCATTCCTCCATGCAGATCTCCTCTAGAGCAGTGATGTTTTGGGGCTGTCGCTGGGCAACACGGACTTTCAACTCCCTCCAAAGAATTTCTATGGGGTTGAGATCTGGAGACTGGCTAGGCCACTCCAGGACCTTGAAATGCTTCTTACGAAACCACTCCTTCGTTGCCCGGGCGGTGTGTTTGGGATCATTGTCATGCTGAAAGACCCAGCCACGTTTCATCTTCAATGCCCTTGCTGATGGAAGGAGGTTTTCACTCAAAATCTCACGATACATGGCCCCATTCATTCTTTCCTTTACATGGATCAGTCGTCCTGGTCCCTTTGCAGAAAAACAGCCCCAAAGTATGATGTTTCCACCCCCATGCTTCACAGTAGGTATGGTGTTCTTTCTCCTCCAAACACGACAAGTTGAGTTTTTACCAAAAAGTTCTATTTTGGTTTCATCTGACCATACGACATTCTCCCAATCCTCTTCTGGATCATCCAAATGCTCTCTAGCAAACTTCAAACGGGCCTGAACATGTACTGGCTTAAGCAGTGGGACACGTCTGGCACTGCAGGATTTGAGTCCCTGGCGGCGTAGTGTGTTACTGATGTAGCCTTTGTTACTTTGGTCCCAGCTCTCTGCAGGTCATTCACTAGGTCCTCCCATGTGGTTCTGGGATTTTTGCTCACCGTTCTCATGATCATTTTGACCCCACGGGGTGAGATCTTGCGTGGAGCCCCAGATCAAGGGAGATTATCAGTGGTCTTGTATGTCTTCCATTTTCTAATAATTGCTCCCACAGTTGATTTCTTCACACCAAGCTGCTTACCTATTGCAGATTCAGTCTTCCCAGCCTGGTGCAGGTCTACAATTTTGTTTCTGGTGTCCTTTGACAGCTCTTTGGTCTTGGCCATAGTGGAGTTTGGAGTCTGACTGTTTGAGGTTGTGGACAGGTGTCTTTTATACTGATAACGAGTTCAAACAGGTGCCATTAATACAGGTAACGAGTGGAGGGCAGAGGAGCCTCTTAAAGAAGAAGTTACAGGTCTGTGAGAGCCAGAAATCTTGCTTGTTTGTAGGTGACCAAATACTTATTTTCCACCATAATTTGCAAATAAATTCTTTAAAAATCCTTGAATGTGATTTTCTGGATTTTTTTTTTCCTCATTTTGTCTCTCATAGTTGAGGTATACCTATGATGAAAATTGGAGACCTCTCTCATCTTTTAAGTGGGAGAACTTGCACAATTGGTGGCTGACTAAATACTTTTTTGCCCCACTGTATGTGTGTAAGAGAAGTAGGGGGTGATGTATGTGCCTGTGTGTTGTGTTTGTGGGAGGGTTGGAAGGGGTGGGGACGTATCATGTAAAATATGTAATTAAATGTGTCTATTGTTTTTATCTATGTAAAGTACTTTGCACAGCATCTAATGTTTTAAAAGTGCTATACAAATAAAGTTTGATTGATTGATTGATGATGCAGACAGTACGCAAGTGGTCTGCACTGAACTTCCACCATGAGCAGCTTTTTATTCTTTCTCCTCATTTAATTTAATTCTGGGTGTTCACATCAGTTTGCTGGAGTATCGCTGTCATACTATGTGGACATATGGACTGCAGATTACATTTGATACACGTGCGTGGCACTGCTGTGTACCAGACAGCTTCAGTTCCTGAACAGTGCTGTGTACCCGACCGCAGCCTACAGTCTGTCCGTACTGTTTCTACGGCTATCAAGAATCTAGCTTTATGGTACGTGTCCACCTAGGTGTCTGTTGACGGAAGCTCCCCACTTCTCCTCCACATCCGTTGGGAGCAGTAGAGGGGCGTAAACAAGTGAGAGTCAAGAGTTCAAAACTCCGTAGCTGCAAACTGCACAGAGATATCATCGCCTGGTCAGAGAACTTTGGCTGGTTTTGAAGCAATATTTTTGGCTATGACTCCTGGTGGGTGGGCTGTTCTAGTCTCTTCACGACGCATCTGGACGTTAAACTTTCAACTCTATTTTAAAAAGTAAAAAGCAAAACATTTTTCTGAAAATGGTTGAGGCTAGAAATAAATGTGCAGTTGCCAAATATGCGTTTACTTTTTACTAACAACCGTCATTTTAAAAGTTCAGCACGAGCTCCAGGAAGTATTCGGCTCCATGCACCCACTCCTCATTTGTCTATTATAGACCGAAGTGGGGATTTGGGAGGAGGAAAAGCGGACACCTTCACACAACAGCTCCAGATTCTTGACGCCATGCTGTCAGAGTGCATGTGAGGTGTGCTACATACACAATGAATGGGAAGCATGAAAACGTGCGCCGAGATGGACACACACCATTAGAGTGTGGTCTTGGTGGGGTTAACTCGGGCTTATTAGCTTTTAAGGCAAAATCAACAAAAACAGCCCAATGTGAGGGAGGCTCCTTCAGCTGGGTGTAAAATGTTACTGTAAATGTTATACCCAGATGTGTTGTGATCAAATCATGTCACAGACGCCTCAGTCAACATGTGGAAGAAGGGGGCATAACACAGGCCCTTTAAAGACCAACTGTCCCACATTATCCTCAGAACATTATGTGCTCATTATCTAAAACAGTGCACATATTTCAGGACTTCACCATCTAATGTTAATATGTATTTAAACATTTAGGGAATTCACCAGGCTAACGAATACATATGCAGATTCTGGAGCAACCCTGAGGTCTTCAACCACATTCTGCACGTACTGCACTTCAGCAATGTGACTTTCCAATAAAACCAAAGAAACGATGAACTGTTCTGTCTGCAGCTCAGAAATGGCCGTTCTCAAAACAGGGCTGTGGAATCCTGACTCAGAGTAAGAAGAGCAGGAAATGAGCTCAGAACACAGAGAAATCCTCATTAAAACCTCAGACGGAGTCAGGGGAGAGAAGAGCGGCAGACACAGAGTCTTCTAATGAATCCAAACGGGAGTCGGATTCACTGGTTTCAGCTTGGAGAACAATAGATAACATCTGGCTGAGCAACACATCTGGATCTGAGACAAACTGGCAGCTGCTGACGGGAGTTTGACAGTGTATGTATGATCAGAGCGAGTAACGACTATATTTACATCAGTCATCAGGCTTTAATCAGGTCAATGCAGCAGAAAAGTTCTGACAGATAGTCCAATTTCTGAGTGTAAGTGAATGCAGCGTCAGATTAGATGCCTCATCATTCCCGGACAGCGGGAGAATGTGAGGAGACGGGACGCCTGCAGATCTTCTACAGGTAAACTACGTTAATTCACATTACGATGGCAGCCTTGCCTTTTATTATTATTATGTAAAATTCTGAATATTTTTGAGTCTTTTTGAAATTATTTGGTATAGTAATGCACACTTAAAAAACCTAACATACCTAAAAAAACGGGAGGTCTTCACAGGGCTGTGGGGAGTTTAGGCTTAAAAACTTATTACAGAAAGGTCTGTATCTTTGGTCTTTTTCATTAATTTTATGAATTTATTTTTATTTTATTTTTTTAAGAATCAGAGTTGAAATCACTTTTCTATTCTGGTTCTGCAAATTAAGTTGAAGATAAGCTACATGAGAAAAAGTTACAATTTTACCACAAGCTTTTCAAATTTGTTAAGAAAAATGTAGTAAATCATTTTAAAATACAAGGCGGGGGGGGGGGGGGGTGAAAAGTTAATAGTTTGTCAGATTTGACCAAATGTGGTTTATTTTTCAACATAGCCCTGCGGTCCACACACTTCTTCCATCGGTGTTGCAGCGCTTGGATTCCTGTGGTTGACCAATAAACCACATTTGGTCACATTTCACCACTATGAACTTTTCAGCCCCCCCACCCCCACCCTGTAGACATAAATTTAATGAAAAATCCACAGATTGATGTGGGGAAAGTAATACATTTACAAGAAGAATGTATGAAATTTATGAGAAAACCCCTTACAAATTGAACATAAACTTAATTTTTTCTTGTAACAATGTAACACACAAATTTCTGAGAAAAAGTTGTCAGTTTACAGTAAAAAAAGTTGAAAATTTTTGAGAAAGTTCCAAATTTACAAGAAAATAGCAAATTTCCAAGGAAAAGCTGCAAGATTACTGTAAAAAAGTGGCAAATTTATGGGAAAGTTCCAAAGTTACAAGAAAAAGTTGGCAAATCTGCAAGAAAAAAAAGTTACAAGAAAAACTAACAAATTTATGAGAAAAAGTTGCAAATTTACAGTAAAAAAAAGTTGCAAATTTATGAGAAAGTTTCAAATTTTCAAGAAAATGTATCAAATTATGGGTAAAAGGTCACAGATGTACAAGAAAAAAGCAAATGTGTGAGAAAATAAGTTGAAAATAGGTAAAAGTCCATGTGGACAAACAAGATGGAATCCATGGACAAACCTACATGGACCTATCAGACAGCCCAGTTTAACCTGTGGTGGGGCCCACATGGACATGCTGGCTGAAAATAGACATGATAAAAGTGGCAAATTTGGGAGTAAAAAGTCACAGATTTACATTACAAAATAGCAAATTTATATAAAAAAAACCACACATTTCCAAGGAAAATATCCTCAATTTTTAATAAGTTCCTTCTTCTGTAAGGGTGAGTGTCGTGCATATCTGACCTGAGGCCAGTTTGATCTCCAGCGCTGTGCGGATCAGGGCCATCAGGGTGGAGGTGAAGTGGACCGTGTTGTCCTCGGCGATGGGCATGTTCATCTTGACGAGACGCTGTGGGAGGGGAGAGGGTTCACAGGAGAGACGCGTCAGACGGCCAGACGGCGTGTACAACGCCCCCCGTCAGAAAACCCAGTCCGCCCCAGAGAAATCAATCTGTGTGCTGCTGCTGCCCTGCCATCTCTGCTGAATTTGGCTGAACGCATGCGAGTTCGGGCCACATGGGGTGGGTGAAAATGTTTAAAGGGGTTGAGTTCAGCACACAAAGAGCCTTCTCTACGAGTATGTGACAGGAGGAGACAGACTGGACATTCACATTCACTGCTACGGGCTACGGTATGCACTACGCCGCAAGTCAAAGTGCACTGGTGCAAGACTGACATTGACCGAAAAAAAGGTGACAGAGAGAGAGAGAGAGAGAGAGAGAGAGAGAGAGAGAGAGAGAGAGAGCAAGAGAGAGAGAGGAGGCATGTAAAGGCATAACCATGGAGGTGCCTCGACAAGTCGCAGGAGCTCGACTCTGTGGTTGCCATCCTAGCAATGGTTATTCTGGTACAGCTGAGGGGGCTGAGTGTGCTCTACGTCTGACAATAAAGAGGGAGTCCTCTCCACCAAGCAGGAAGACTTGATTCACAGAGGCCCCTGTCAGGTGACCAGGCCGGCCCAGAGTCACCGCAGAAGCCATCGTGTCTGTCAGGCCGTCGTGGAAAATGAGCGTCACGTGGAAGTCTACTGAAGAAAAATCAGAGACTGAGCTGGGTTCATGCTGCGTCTCCGCTGTCCGCGTCCGTTTGACCGCGAGGCTTGTGTGATGAAAATTATGTCATCGTCCCCAGTCTGCAGAGCCCTTCTGCAGCTGAGCGTGTGCAGCCCAAATCTTGTGGGCGTGTTGACTGTGCATGCGCAAGATTGAACCGCCTATTCCCGAGGTGGTGCTACCGACACAGTATACAAAGTCAAAGCAGACGAAGAAGAGGAAGAGGAGAATAAACATAAATAAATCGTTTTGCAACAGCAGCATCAGCTTGAGTGAAGATGAGCATTGAAAAACGGTAATTCCTCCTCTTCCTCGACACGACGCCATTGTTGTTGCTACAAAAAATGTAAGTCGATCTCGCGTTTCTTCACTTTTATACAGCCGGTGAACAAACTGCCGTGTTTGTGCATTTTTGCTACCTATAGGACTGGGGTGAAACTACAAATGACGGTTGTGTGCATGCGTCAGTGGCTTGGCCTGGTAGACGACAAAAATGAAGTACATACACAACCGTGTGCACGCTGGCCTCGTCCAAAGTGGGCACGCATCTCAGCGGACCAGAATGGAGACGTAGCATGAACCCAGCTTCACAATCAATGATGAGCAGACAGTTTACTTCTGGTTGAAGCCAACAAAACAGTGTTTTCTTATCATTAAATCGCTCGATCCACTTCCAGTTGTTGTGTATATTGTATATAGTATTAACAGTTTGTAGTTCAAAAGTGGATAAACTGATTTAATAATGAGAAAGCACTTTGTTCGAAATAAAAGCAATGTTGTTTGGCTTTGACCTGAAGTGAACTGAGCAGCAGCGGGAAATCTCTCAGGCTACATTGTGTAAGAGGTCCACACTGGGAGAAGGTTTTCCTGCCAGCTTCCTTCATTTTCCATACATCTTTGTTACTTTTTTGAAGAAGATTATTTATGCTGATAAAAAATAACCATTAGGTGTTACCTAATAAACTTTTAAGGTGAAAAGTGGCTTCCTCAACAACGTTACAGGTCAGACATTCCCTTTCAGAATTTAACAACCATCCCATGTACTTGTGTGTTTTTCGTTTCGTGCTGGCTGGACTAATTCCCAGAACCAGAGCCAGTCACGTTTGGATCTGCTGTGTTGCCAGATAAGAGACTGAAGATCTTCTGAGGGAGAACACTGTATAGCAAGAGATTTTATCTTTAAATAGCCAGACTGGATCTTTAAAGCAGACACCATCCATCCATCTTCCACTGCTTATCCGGGGGTCCATGTCGTGAAGGCAGCAGTCTAATCAGAGAAGTAGAGACTTCTGTCTCCTCAGCCACCTGCTCCAGCTCTTCAGGGAGGACACCAAGATGTTCCCAGACCAGCTGGGAGACGTAGGGTGCATCCCAATTCACCCCCTTCACCCTATCCCTTAGCCCTACCCCTTTGTTTTACCCATTCACCATTTACCCAAAGCTCATGATCCTAGGTGAGGGTAGGAACGTAGACTGACCGGTAAATCAACGGCTCTGTCTTAGAGCTCAGCTCCCTCTTCACCACAACAGACTGGTACAACATCCGCATCACTGCAGATGCTGCTCCAATCCATCTGTCAATCTCCTGTGCCATTCTTCCCTGGCTGGTGAATAAAACCCCGAGATACTTAAACTCCTCCATTTGAGGTAGGACCTTGTCCCTGACCTGGAGAGGACAACCCACCCTTTACCGGCTGAGGACCATGGACTCAGACTTGGAGGTGCTGAATCTCATCCCAGCCGCTTCACACTCAGTAGCAAACTGCCCCAGTAAGACCTGTAGGTCATTGCTGGATGAAGCCAACAGGACAACATAATCTGCAAACAACAGAGACTAGATCCTGTGGTCATCGAACATGACACCCTCCATTCCTTCCTACAAATCTTGTCCATAAATATTATGAACAGGATCGGTGACAAAGGGCAGATCTGGTGGAGTCCAACTTTCATTGGGAATGAGTTTGACCGGGTGTTGGCAATATCAACCAAACTCTTGCAACGGCTGTATAGAGACCGGATAGCTTGTATCATCAAGCCCGATACCCCATACTCCTGACCCCCATAAGAAACCACGAGGGATGTGGTCGAATGCACATGTGGACTTGTTGGGCAAACTCCCACAAACCCTCAAGGATCCTTGAGAGGATGAAGAGCTGGTCCAATGTGCCACGGCCAGGACGAAAACCACATTGCTCCTCCTGGATCCAAGGTTCAACCAATGGTCGGACTCTCCTCTCCAGTACTCTGGCATAGACCTTTCCAGGGAGGCTAAGGCGTGTGATCCCTCTAGTCAGATATCTAAGAAGCCCAGACTATCAACTGGTTTGTCGTTATCTGAAATAGTAAGAATTAAAAAAAAAAACCCAATACACATGAAAAAGTGACATTGTATGTCTGAGGAAGAATGAATCACAGATTTCTGAATTGATCGTTATGGGTAGGAAGAATGACCTTCTGAACATCTAAGATGTTTATTTTGATTAAGAAGAAGCAAACAGCAGATACCTTCTCCATCCCCTCACCCCCCCAGCCAGTCCCAGCAGATGACTGCCCCTCCCTGAGCCTGGTTCTGCTGGAGGTTTCTTCCTGCTAAAAGGGAGTTCTTCCTCTCCACCATCACCAAGTGTTGCTCATAGGGGATCGTCTGATTGCTGGGGTCTCTCTGCAATTGTGGGCTTTTTCCCTACAGTTTGACAGTGCCATAAGATGACTGTTGTTGTGAAATGGTGCTATATAAATAAAGTTGAACTGAATTAAAGACCCAGACTGGCTATTTTTTAAAGATAAAATCTCTTGTAATCTCCTAAGGGGATTGTAAATTCTCCAGGCACAAAAATCTCTGAGTGTGGTGCTTATTTTAGACAGCGGCCCGATTGACAATATGGAGAATCTGCAGACACTGGTGGCGGCACTGGTCGCGTGACGGTGGGAGGTCCGTGGGACTCGTGGCACCACTGCTACAGATGCGTACAGAATGATGCTGTGGGATCGCTGCGGTAAGAGTTGAGCTCCCCTGAACACAAAAAAAAAAGCATTCACCTACATGTGCTATCAGTGGCAGTGCAGAGAGGAGGAAAGACCAGAGTCAGAATGAGAAGGGGATGGGGAGCTGGGGAGGCAAACACGCACACGCACGCACACACGGGTACATCCACATGAGTTACCTCCACCAAGGAGGTTATGTTTCTAGTGCCGTTTGTTCTGTCTGTTGACGGGACCTGATTTCTGTCGAGTTTGATAGAAGGGTGGAGCGTGAACCACACAAGAACCACAATCTTTTCCCCGTTCGTTAACAATGTGAGTCCCTCATTAACGGGGACGTATGATGGACATTTTTACACATCTTGACACACTTTCCACGGGGGAGGGGGTGACAATAAACATAATGTTTCATCAGGAGTAAATATTGAGGGGGACACTATAAGTAATTTATGAGACAAAAGTTGCAGAATTATAAGTTGCAGTTTTATGAGGAAAACATGGCAATTTTAAAAGAAAAAAGTTGCAAAATAATGAGAAGAAAGTTGCAAATGTATAATAGAATAGAATAGGCTTTGTCATTGTACAGTTGTACAGTACAGTGACATTGTGGGTGCTCCACCAGGCTACTGCGCAAAAAATGAGAGAAGGATTTGATAAAACACAGTTACAGAACACATGATTAAACATACGTCTGAAATAAAAATAGCCCACAGGTATATACACAGGTCTGGTAGTGGCTTCATGGATGGAACTATGTAAATAAGAGTGTGGAGGGCAGAACACACGATTGAATAAAATGGCCCAAGGATTATGGAAACTATACACAGGAATGGTAGTGGTTTCACGGATGGGTGAATGTACATAAACGTGCAAAGACAGGTGTGTTATGATAATTAAAAAGGTCCTCAGTTCTGTGCATGTGAGCGTTCGGAGGGAGGGGGTGGGGCCTCTGACTGTTTGCAGTCTGATGGCCCAGGGGAAGAAACTGTCAGTCTGGAGGTGTGGGACCTGATTGATCTGAACCGTCCTCCAGAGGGGAGCAGGTCAAACAGGTGGTGGTCAGGATGTGAGGGGTCTCCTGTGATCACCTTGATCCTTCTGAGACAGGAGGATCTGGAGATGTCCTCCAGGGAGGGCAGAGGGCCGCCGATGATTTTTGGGGCGGTGTTGATGACCCTCTGCACAGCCTTCCTGTTTTCGGCTGTGGAGCCGGCGTACGCATACTCTCCATTGAGCAGCGTAGAAGGCCAGCAGCAGCTTCTGGTTCAGGTTCTACTTCCTCAGGACATGGAGGAAGTACAGCCGCTGCTGGGCTTGTAAAATAAAAAGTTGAAAATATAAAAGAAAAAAAGTTGAAAATTTACAAGAAAAAAATGGCAAATTTATCAAGAAGAAAGTTGCAAATGTAAAAGAAAAAGTTGCAAATTTAAAAGAAAAAGTTGCAAATTTATAAGAAAAAATAATTGCAAATTTATGAGAAAAAAGTTGCAGATTTAAAAGAAAGAAGTTGCAAATTTAGAAGAAATGTTCAAAATTTGCATGCTTTTTTTTTGCATTTAGCAGTGGTACTTCAAAGTCTTATGCAACATGACATTAAAGGTTCATGATGATATTGGGGAGGGGGAGAGACAATTCTGGTTTTTTTTAGTTGGGAGAATTTATGCCTATGCCTTCGAGTGATGAGGATCAAAGTAAAAATCTGTGTTGGTGGAGGTATGCGCTCTCTGTTTTTTCCATATAGTCACACGCACGACACAGTCACATGCTGTACTTTAGTTTGGTGTCACTAAACAATAATAAAGGGAAAAGTCTGAAAGTCTATGATTATTTTTGGCTTCTCCATTTATTTACATCGTCCCCAATTCAGATCGGCTACCCAGACGCCAATCATGACAAGAAAATTAAAACCACCCTAACGTATATTTTAGCTGAGCCTGTGCATTTTATCACGGACAGATGCACACTCACACACACTCAGAGATTTGCCACAGTGGAGAGACTGAGATGCCATGACAGAAGGAATGAGAGGGAACGGGGCAGCAAAGACACAACCACAGAGTGAAAGGCACAAAGAGAAAAACTCCCCCCCCCCCCACAAAAAAGCAAAGGCAGCCACACACACACACACACACACACACACACACACACACACAGAGGCAAGCCCAGGGGTTTGAAACCTGCGGCTCCCGAGCCACATGCAGCCCTTTGCTCATAAAGAGTGGATCGTTGTTGTTCTGACCCCAAAAAATAATAGTAAAAATAAAACAAAAAACTCACAAATTTGTAAGAAAAAAGCTGCAAAAAGTGTAAAAGTCAAAAATTAAAAAAAAAAAAGAAATCCACAAAATTATGAGAAAAGTTTAAAAATTTATGAGAAAAAAGCAAAAAAAAAAATGACAAAACAGAACAAATTTCCAAGGAAAAAAAGCACATTTATGAGACATGAGCATACCTCTATCTCGCCAGGTTCTCTTCCACCTGCTCCCTACTGTCACTACAGATCACAATGTCGTCTGGGAACATCACAGTCCACGGAGACTCCTGCCTGACCTCATCTGTCAGCCTGTCCATCACCGTGGCAAACAAGAAGGGGCTCAGAGCCGATCCCTGATGTAATCCCACCCCCACCTCAAATCCATCTCTCACTCCTGCAGCACATCTCACCACCGTCTCGCTGTCCTCATGCATGTCCTGCACCACCCTCACATACTTCTCTCTCACTCCTGACTACCTCATATAGTACCACCCCATCACATGCTTTCTCTAGATCCACAAAGACACAGCACAACTCCTTCTCCATCAACACTCTGAAAGCAAAGATTGCTAATCTTTGGAACTTCTTCATTCACTTCCCACCACCCAGCTGGTCGTCTTTCTCTTGTTTTCTCCATTGTCTTTACTCGTTCGTACATTACCTTCTCTGTCCTTAATCAACCTAACCTGCTGCACATCCTTTCCAGTGCCATCTCGCTGTCTAGTCCCGGGGTCTGCAACCTTTGCCAACTGAGGAGCCATTTTGCCCGTCTCCGACTAAAATAGAATTAGCTGAGGGCTGCAACAGCAATTTGACTTTTAAAATAAAGATTATACTGCTTATAAAGTTTGATATATATATAGCTCTGAATATTATGTGGCATTAATGAATTCATACAACATTAGAAAAAAAAACTGTCAAGTTTGATATATAGCATCATTCACAAAATAATTAAAGCATTACAAATATATTCCATATAGTTTTGTGCTGAAAAATAAAGGCTATATCTATAGGTGAGTTTTGGATAATCCAATCCAAAGCGCTCCTTCTCATCCCTTTAATGCAAAGGGCGCATTATCTAAAGTGAACTGTGATCATTCACAAAATAATTAAAGCATTACAAATATATTCCATATTGTTTTGTGCTGAAAAATAAAGGCTATATCTATAGGTGAGTTTTGGATAATCCAATCCAAAGCGCTCCTTCTCATCCCTTTAATGCAAAGGGCACATTATCTAAAGTGAACTGTGATCATGACAGTTTAGGACGGGTTTTGCGCTGACCAATGCCCGTGTGTGTGAGCCAAAATGCAGTTGATAGTAATGCTGCTTGGTAATAAGGAAGACATCAATCACAGTTGATGCCCAGTTAGTTATGTTAGAAAGAACAAACGGTGAAGAATGGTCTGAAAAAGCAGCTGAATGCGCACGGACAGTCATCCACGCACTTTTCAGACAGACTTTCCGTCGTGTGCCGGTGTTTTTCTGTCAGCGCACTGTCTGTTTTTTAGGCCTTGCGTCATGCCATCAAATTACCAGTAGACAGTGTACCCACTATGCGCTCGGAGGAGGTGCCTCATTTCAAAGAGGTGTGGCAGCGCGCAATCTATTACACATTACTATTATAGTGCATTCCATGAGAATCTGCTTTTGATCAGGAAAATGGAGGTCCATCGTCAGAAGCGCATTGTTTAATGATATTTCAGGGGAGTGTTTTGACATCGCACAGCTCTGGAGCTCAGGAGACGGCAGCACTGGGATTTTGTAACAGTCAGAATTGTCCGTCATTTTAATTATATGATGATCACACACCAGTTTTTTTTAGTCCATCCACACTCTCATTTTAATTGTGGAGTCTATAGATTAGGCATGAATGCATAATTTTTTAGGGAAATGAGTGAATGAACAGGAAGCACGTGTACCAGTGTGTTCCAATGTGATGCGCGGCGCACCAGGGGAGGGGGTTTCGTTTTCATCACGGACTTATTAGGCATTAATGTGTTTATTTCAAAGGGAATAAATGAATGAACATGGAGTGTGTAGCATTTTACTTTTCACTAACCCTCTAGAGAGACAGGAGATGCGTCCACATCTGTGTCAGCCGTGCGCCCTAGGTTTCCAGCCCAGCAAGCTCCCTGACAGCCACCCACCAGCCCTCGGCAGAGGCTGCTGAGAGCGGGCTCACTTCATGGCGGGGGCAGCAGATCACCTCCTTCCCTCCTACCCAGAAAGGATAGGGGGAGACCCTCGGTCAGCGAAAGCAACAGGAGAGGGAGCACTCCATCTCCCCACAGCTGGGAGCAACTTCCACGCCATCGTTAATGAAAGTCTTTTGAAAGTTTGCACAGGCATCACGCTCTTTTCTTCATGTCTGTGTTGTTCTTTTTTTTTTTGATTTTTCCAATTTACTAAAAATAAAAAAAACGAAGAACTCACATGTACATAAGTATTCACAGCCTTTGCTCAATACTTTGTTGATGCACCTTTGGCAGCAATTACAGCCTCAAGTCTTTCTGAATATGATGCCACAAGCTTGGCACACCTATCTTTGGGCAGTTTCGCCCATTCCTCTTTGCAGCACCTCTCAAGCTCCATCAGGTTGGATGGGAAGCGTCGCTGCACAGCCATTTTTAGATCTCTCCAGAGATGTTCAATTGGATCCAAGTCTGGGCTCTGGCTGGGTCACTCAAGGACATTCACAGAGTTGTCCTGAAGACACTCCTTTGACATCTTGGCTGTGTGCTTAGGATCGTTGTCCTGCTGAAAGATGAACCATTGCCCCAGTCTGAGGTCAAGCGCGCTCTGGAGCAGGTTTTCATCCAGGATGTCTCTGCACATTGCTGCATTCATCTTTCCCTCTATCCTGACTAGTCTCCCAGTTCCTGCTGTTGAAAAACATCCCCAGTGCATGATGCTGCCACCCCCATGCTTCACTGTAGGGATGGTATTGGCCTGGTGATGAGCGGTGTCTGGTTTCCAGACACCAGAACGCCTGGCATTCACACCAAAGAGTTCAATCTTTGTCTCATCAGACCAGAGAATTTTGTTTCTCATGGTCTGAGAGTCCTTCAGGCGCTGTTTGGCAAACTCCAGGTGGGCTGCCATGTGCCTTTTACTAAGGAGTGGCTTCTGTCTGGCCACTCTACCATACAGGCCTGATTGGTGGATTGCTGCAGAGATGGTTGTCCTTCTGGAAGGTTCTCTTCTCTCCACAGAGGAATGTTGGAGCTCTGACAGAGTGACCATCGGGTTATTGGTCACCTCCCTGACTAAGGCCCTTCTCCCCCCCGATTGCTCAGTTTAGATGGCCGGCCAGCTCTAGGAAGAGTCCTGGTGTTTCTGAACTTCTTCCATTTACGGATGATAGAGGCCACTGTGCTCATTGGGGCCTTCAAAGCAGCAGAAATTTTTCTGTACCCTTCCCCAGATTTGTGCCTCGAGAAAATCGTGTCTCAGTGGTCTACAGACAATTCCTTTGACTTCATGCTTGGTTTGTGCTCTGACATGCACTGCCAGCTGTGGGACCTTATATACAGTGGGGCAAAAAAGTATTTAGTCAGCCACCCATTGTGCAAGTTCTCCCACTTAAAAGATGAGAGAGGTCTCCAATTTTCATCATAGGTATACCTCAACTATGAGAGACAAAATGAGAAAAAAAAATCCAGAAAATCACAATGAAGGATTTTTAATGAATTAATTGGTAAATTCCTCGGTAAAATAAATATTTGGTCAAAAACAAAAATTCATCTCAGTACTTTGGTATATACCCTTTGTTGGCAATGACAGAGGTCAAACGTTTTCTGTAAGTCTTCACAAGGTTTTCACACACTGTTGCTGGTATTTTGGCCCATTCCTCCATGCAGATCTCCTCTAGAGCAGTGATGTTTTGGGGCTATCGCTGGGCAACACGGACTTTCAACGCCCTCCAAAGATTTTCTATGGGGTTGAGATCTGGAGACTGGCTAGGCCACTCCAGGACCTTGACATGCTTCTTACGAAGCCACTCCTTCATTGCCCAGGCGGTGTGTTTGGGATCATTGTCATGCTGAAAGACCCAGCCACGTTTCATCTTCAATGCCCTTGCTGATGGAAGGAGGTTTTCACTCAAAATCTCACAATACATGGCCCCATTCATTCTTTCCTTTACACCTTTACACGGATCAGTCGTCCTGGTCCCTTTGCAGAAAAACAGCCCCTAAGTATGATGTTTCCACCCCCATCCTTCACAGTAGGTATGGTGTTCTTTCTCCTCCAAACATGACAAGTTGAGTTTTTACCAAAAAGTTCTATTTTGGTTTCATCTGACCATATGACATTCTCCCAATCCTCTTCTGGATCATCCAAATGCTCTCTAGCAAACTTCAGACGGGCCTGGACGTGTACTGGCTTAAGCAGGGGGACACGTCTGGCACTGCAGGATTTGAGTCCCTGGCGGCATAGTGTGTTACTGATGGTAGCCTTTGTTACTTTTGTCCCAGCTCTCTGCAGGTCATTCACTAGGTCCCCCCGTGTGGTTGTGGGATTTTTGCTCACCGTTCTCGTGATCATTGCGTGGAGCTCCAGATCGAGGGAGATTATCAGTGGTCTTGTATGTCTTCCATTTTGTAATAATTGCTCCCACAGTTGATTTCTTCACACCAAGCTGTTTACCTATTGCAGATTCAGTCTTCCGAGCCTGGTGAAGGTCTACAATTTTGTTTCTGGTGTCCTTTGACAGCTCTTTGGTCTTGGCTGTAGTGGAGTTTGGAGTCTGACTGTTTGAGGTTGTGGACAGGTGTCTTTTATACTGATAATGAGTTCAAACAGGTGCCATTAATACAGGTAACGAGTGAAGGACAGAGGAGCCTCTTAATGAAGAAGCTACATGCCTGTGAGAGCAAGAAATCTTGCTTGTTTGTAGGTGACCAAATACTTATTTTACTAAGGAATTTACCAATTAATTCATTAAAAATCCTTCACTGTGATTTTCTGGATTTTTTTTTTCTCATTTTGTCTCTCATAGTTGAGGTATACCTATGATGAAAATTGGAGATCTCGCTCATCTTTTAAGTGGGAGAACTTGCACAATTGGTGGCTGACTAAATACTTTTTTGCCCCACTGTAGACAGGTGTGTGCCTTTCCAAATCATGGCCAATCAACTGAATTTACCACAGGCGGACTCCAAATAAGCTGGAGAAACATCTCAAGGATGATCAGTGGAAACAAGATGAACCTGAGCTCAATTTTGAGCTTCATGGCAAAGGCTGGGAATACTTATGGACATGTGAGTTCTATGTTTTTTATTTTTAATAAATTTGCAAAAATCTAACTTTTTCACGTTGTCATTATGGGGTATTATGTGTAGAATTTTGAGGGAAAAAATGAATTTAATCCCTTTTGGAATAAGGCTGTAACATAACAAAATGTGGAAAAAGTGAAGCGCTGTGAATACTTTCCAGATGCACTCTAACTAGTGGATTGGTTGTCTGACAACTTTGACATAATCTTTATTGATTTTGGAATCAAACAAAAAGAATACTAAACAACTTCCTGATTAATATAAGTTTAAACAATCATTTGGTGCAAATTAAGCCAATTGGAAATAATTAAAGCTGAGTGAACAACATTTAAAAATACCTGCTTCTGCTCAGCTAAATATCGTGCTTTTAATTACGATAAAAAAAATGCATATCATTGAGACAGTCTGCATGTATAATTCACTGTTTGCCCCAAATCTGCAATTTCCCAGTTTGAGATCAATAAAGTACATCTATCTATCTATCTGTTATTTAAAAACATCAGGTAACGAGCTAGCAGTTATCCTTGAAGTTGAAAACATCGTTAAAACATCAGGCTCACCTCTGCATCACTGTCAGAGAAGCTCTCTGTTCACTCATTTGAACTCCTTTTACTAGTTGTGACAGTGAAAATAAATTCACACTAATTCAGACTGGTCCTGTCTGGTGAATTTGTGTTTATAGTGCAGGAGACTAATTTTAAGGTTATTGAGCAGGAATTCAAGGATTGTTTCTCATTTTTAAGGATAAATAAGGTGTTGATTTTAGATGATCACATTTAAAACTCTTTATGGGCCTGCATAAAACAATGAGGTGGATGTTGTTTTTTTCATCGTTTGTGTTCTTACGGAGAAATTCTCTCCATAACCCTACAGGACCAAACATCAGTCTGTGGACACAGAATTAGCTCTCCATTTTTATTACTCAGTGATTTTACTTCTTCTGGATTTGTCCATGTTTTACTGAAGGGGGGGGGGGTGAGCAGAAAACTGGTGCTCTCCGTGCATGTGAGCCGCTGTCAGATGTGAGTTGACGACATATTTACCTCCGCTAAGAGGAGGAGGTGAGGTTTTTGCCTGCCTTGGTTTGGTTGTCCGCCTGTCTGTCTGTTAGCAACATTACTCAAAAAGTTCTGAATGGATTTTGATGACATTTTCAAAAAAAGGTGTGTAATGGCACGGGGAACAGACGATTAGATTTTGGTGATGATCTGAGAGTGTATACCTCTGCCAAGGCTCTTATCTTCTCACAGTGTGTTAGCAACAATACTCCAAAACTACTGGACAGACTTTGATGCAATTTTCACCAGAAGTGGCTCTTGGCCTACACAGGAACCCATTACATTTTGGAGGTGATCCATGAAGGACAGAAGGAGCCTTGGTGGAGGTATGCACTCTCTGAGTGCTTTTCGAGTTCAGAAAATATTCTACATTCATAAAAGTATGCATTTCAGTTGAAAAATGTATCCAATAAACAATAATTTGGAAAATAAAATAATTAAAATGACCTTCATTAACTCCCATGTGTTTTGAGATGTAACTGAAGGGAGCTGCGGCACGGGGGCTGAAGAGCTGCAGGTTGCCGACCCCGGTCTAGCCAATCGTCCTTTTCTCCTTCCTTAGTGTCTGGCCTCTCATACAACTCACGATATGCCCTTTCCTTTGCCTTTGCTACCTCTCTTTTTGCCAAGCTCCCAGAAAAAAAATGAAGCAGGAAATACTTCATTCAGGTGGGTCAGAAATCAAAAATAAACAGAACAGAGAAGGATGGGGAGGAGGAGGTCAGACAAAACCTGCAAAAACTTAGGAGGAAAAAAAATTAATTTAAGAGAAAAGATGCAAACTTGTAAGAATTTTAGGAGAGAAAAAGTCACAATACTAATGCTGACAGGCTGAAATATGTTTTGTGACCCACGGCTTTGGGGCCAAAAATGGCACAAAATCTGTTTCTATGATAGAGGTTGCGGACCACTGAGCTGCACGCACGCACGCACGCACGCACACACGCACACACACACACACACACACACACACACACACACACACACCAAAAACAAACAAAAAAAATAAAAAACACTGTTCCACAAAATAAAAACCCAAACTTGGGTTTAACCTTCCAGATGGTGTAGTAATGTCAGGGAGCAAATTTCCTATATAACATTAGTTCAGCTTTCTTTACTGGAAGCTCTATTTTTGTATCATTTGTGGGGCTAAACAAAACAAAAAGACAGTAAAGATGAGGGAGGGCTTACACCAAAAAATATCAGAGCGCTAGCAAAGTAAAGTGAAGAGGAAAGGAAGGACCACAGACATTGGCATGAGCTCCCGCCAATGGGGGGAGGGGAGTGTCGAGCACAGGCGGGGAAGGTGGAGGAACGGGAGGGTCTACCTTGTAGGCGACTCTTGGCGGACATTTCTTTCCCAAACCTAAGGGTGGGGACATGTGGAGCAGCATCTGATACATATCGAGGTACTTGATACGGCCACTTCACGTGGGTGGGAAATCAAAAATAAACAGAACAGAGAAGGATGGGGAGGAGGGGGTCAGTTAGAGAACAGAAGGGAGGGAGGAGGAGGAGGAATGGAAGGGGGAAACACAGAAATCTGTTGTTAATAGATTTCCTCAGTGTGAGATGTGAGGAGGTGGAAGCCATCCTCGGCCGCAGCATCGGTGGCGCGGGGATGGAGGCGTCAGGAGCCCTGAGAGGAAAACAATGGGATGGTGAGAGGGTGAGTCTGTTTGCAGGGGGGCAGAGAAGATGGAAGGAGGAGGAGGGTTGGACCCCGAGACGCAGCGTGGCTGATGGGAGGGAAGAGAAATGAGAGCAGTGTAAAAAAAGGGGATGTCTGCATGGGCATGCTCGCAGACATCCCGCTACTACGTGAACCAGGGTGCACGGAGACAGAGGTTTCAATGCCAGCCCGAGCTCTGCTGCTGCTACTGCCGGGGGGTGGGGGGGCATCGCCCGCTGCCAAGACAAATGTCTCCCCTCTCCTATTAATTAAGGCACATGTGTGAACATTTGAGCTCCCCTGGACATCCCTCTGCCATATTTCTCCTGCAGCGTAGCATTTCTGGGACACTTTTAAATAAATCAAGGCTTTTTATCTTTTTTACAAACCAGCTAGCTCTGCTCCGTGAGCTGGAGTGTCTGCTATTTCACCATCAGATTAAGGATAAACCAGCTGCAATACACCATCCATCCACTTTTGAGCTTATATATTGTTACGGCTGCAATCAAAATTACTCAAAAATTATTGGCAAAATGTACAAACTAGCAGCTGTTTGCAATAAACAAATCAAACAAGAACAATTTAAATAGCTCAATACAACTAATATTACAAGTGGCTTCTCCAAATTCAACACAAAATTCCACTTTTACACCACAAAAAAAAAGAAATAAGAAAAAATGTCTTAAATCAAGGATGTACATAATTCTTGTTTTTCACTTGAAAAGATTTTTTTTCTTGTGCAATTTTCTGTTAGAAAATTTACTTGTTATAAGATTTTTTTTTACTTCCATCCATCTTCTACCACTTAATCCTTTTCTGGTCCGGGGGGGGGGGGGGGTGCACAGGAGCCTTTGGATGAGAGGCAGGGTCCACCCTGGACAGATCGCCAGTCCATTGCAGTGCCAACAAAGAGAGACAGACAACCATTCACTCACATTCATACCCAAGGACAATTTAGAATCCCCAGCCTCCCACAGGCCTGCATGTCTTTGGCCTGTGGGAGGAAACCAGAGTACCTGGAGTAAACCCACGCAGACACAAGGAGGACACGCAAACTCCACACAGAAGGGTCACCGATGGTCAGGTGTGGGATCGAACCTGTGACCTTCTTGCTGTGCTGCCACAGTACTAACCACTGCTCCACCGAGCTGGCACAGACTTTTTTTTTTTTTTTAACTTGTTTTAAGCCATTTAATCTTGTTTTAAATAAAAAAAAAATAAATCTGCCGATGGAATAAGAAAATTTAACTTATCAAATTGCTTGAAACAATTATAATGCTTTTGCCTGCAAATTTTTACTTGTTTCAGGCAATTTGATCATTTAAATTTTCTTGCTCCATTGGCAGAATTTTTTTTTAATTTAAAACAAGATTAAATAGCTTAAAACAAGTAAAAAATACAGAAAATTGCATAGCAAGAAAAAAATCTTGCCAGAAAAAAACAAGAATTATACCCTTGATTTAAGGTATTTTTTCTTACTAAGATTTCATTTTTTTACAGTGTAATGACTACTGCAGTTTCAAAATTATTCAACCCCTTCATGACGAGTGTCTTTAGTTCTTGGCAGAGCACCCTTTTGCTGTTATGACCTGCTGCAAATGTGATGCATAGACGGACACCCATTCCTCATGGGCAAAGACCTCCAGTTCACTGATATTCTGAGGTTTTCATTCTGCAACTGCCTTTTTCAAATCCCACCAGAGATTTTCAGTGGAGTTCAAATTGTAATATTAGTTGTGTTGAGCTATTGAAACTGTTCTTGTTTGTTCTGTTTATTGCAAACAGCTGCTAGTTTGCACATTTTGTCAGTAAACCTAATTTGCAGTGGGGGGTGAATAACTTTGATTGCGACTGTACATGGAATATTTGCCTTGAAAATGAAAGGGGATGAAAAAAATACCAAATTTTACAAAAAAAGTAACACTGTCCAATTACAGTGGGTATAAAAAGTCAGCACACCCCTGTTAAAAGGGCAGGTGTTTGAGATAAATCATTTCCAAACTTTTTCCACATTTAATGTGACCTATAATACGTACAGTTCAACTGAAGAACAACCGTATCCGTCAGGAAAATATACACATTTAAAAATGAACAATAAGCTGGTTGCATAAGTTTACACACCCTTAACCCACATTGTTAAAGCATCTTTTGATTTAGGCATCAGCCTATCAGCACATCTTGACTTGTCTATGTTGCCCCACAGTTGACTGAGGTCCACTCTGGCGTCCAACCCTTTTCAGGTCATCCTATAGATTTTTAACAGGATTCAGGAAATGGAAACTGTAGTTTTGGAATGGCTGGTCCATTTTCTTCTGGTGAAGCCATTCCATTGTTGATTTGGATGCATGTTTGTAGTCACTGTGGTGCTGAAAGGTGAACATTCCTCTTTATCTTCAGTTTTCTAGCAGACACCTGAAGGTTTGGGGCCAAAAGTAACAGGTTTTTGGAACTTTTCATTATCAACCCCCCTACTAGGGCTGGGAAATTTGACCTGAAATCAGCATCACAGTTAATGGAACCTTTCACATGTTTCCTTTTTTAAAAAAACTTTTTCTCCTACTTTCTTCTCCCTTTTAGTTCACTGACGAGGCTTGTAATTAGGCAATATTACACAACAGTGTGGTGTCAGTGACTACATCACTGCGGAGATTTGGTTGTAACTGAGTATAACATAATACTTTCACACACATGTAACTAAATTAAATATTGTCCAGTGAAGAAGTCAGTGTTTATATACATACTGTAGTTCTCAAGGGTTTGTGGGTCGCGTCACTTGCAATAGCAGCTAATTAGCTTGTTAGCTGTGTTGGGGGAGTCCTTTATGCACCCACGATTATGTTATCATGACAAAGGGATTACAAGTTTCTGATCAGGTTCTTAAATTCAACCTCAACTTTGTCCAGTTTGTTATCCATTTTCCACTGTAAAATGATTCAGCTAACGTGGATAGCCGTTAGCGGCTAACAGTGATTTAGCTTCGTGGCATTCCTTGCTTGTACTGGTATCTTCAGATGAAATAAAGAGTCAATCATCACATACTATGTGGACTGACAACGCATTTCTTCTCAACATAAGCTGTTTAAATTTTCTCGCCATGTTCTGCTACTTCCAAACAGTGCTAACTACACAGCTTTCGAGGTGTGGAGTCAGGAAAAATCGAAAAAAAACCAAAAACATGAGCAATATTAGGTCAGTTTTGTTTTTATTTCAGTTAATTGCCCTTGCCTAATAACCCAGCCAGAGGGGGTGCACAAGCCAGTGTACTCCTAGTGCCGGTCCCAAGCCTGGGTAAATGGGGAGGGTTGTCAGGAAGGATGACATAAAACCTTTGCCAAATCAAACATGGATCATGACAAATGAGACTTTGATACCGGATCGGTTGAGGCCTGGGTTAACAACACCCAACACTGGTGCTGCTAGCCAACAGGGTGCCGATGGAAACTGGGCTACTGCTGGTCGAAAATCGAGGAGGAGGAGAGGGGGAAGGCGTGTTAGGAGGGAGAAAGAAAAGGAAAGACAGGCATGTGGAGGTGAGAGTAGGGACGTTAAATGTAGGCACTATGACTGGTAAAGGCAGAGAGTTGGCTGATATGATGGAGAGAAGAAAGGTAGATATACTGTGAGTTCAAGAAACCAGATGGAAGGGAAGCAAGGCTAGGAGCATTGGAGGTGGATTTAAACTGTTCTACCATGGTGTAGATAGGAAGGGAAAAGGAGTAGGAGTAATCTTGAAGGAAGAGTATGTGAAGAGTGTTCAGGAGGTAAAAAAGGAGTCAGACAGAATCATGAGTTTGAAGCTAGAAGTCAGAGGTGTGCTGTTGAATGTTGTCAGTGTGTATGCCCCATGAGTTGGATGTCAGGTAGAAGAAAAAGAGGAATTCTGGAGTTAAGTTGGATGAAGTGGTAGAACGTGTTCTCAGGGGGGAGAGAGTGGTGATTGGAGCAGACTTTAATGGACATGTTGATGAAGGGAACAGAGGTGATGAGGAGGTCCTGGGTAGGTATGGTCTTAAGGAGAGAAATGTGGAAGGACAGATGGTTGTGGATTTTGCTAAAAGGATGGAAATGTCTGTGGTGAACACATACTTCAAGAAGCGAGAAGAACATAGGGTGACTTACAAGAGTGGAGGAAGGTGCACACAGGTGGACTACATCTTATGCAGAAGGAGAAATCTGAAAGAGATAGGAGACTGCAAGGTGGTGGCAGGGGAGAATGTAGCTAGACAGCACCAGAAGGTAGTCTGTAGGATGACTTTGGAAAGCAAGAAGAGGAAAACCGTGAAGGCAGAGCCAAAGATTAAGTGGGGGAAGTTACAAAAGGAAGAAGGTCACACAGAGTTCAGGCAGGAGCTGATATGGGTGCTGGGTGGTAGGGAAGAATTACCAGATGACGGGGAAAGTACAGCAAAAGTATTGAGGGAAACTGGTAGAAAGGTATGTGGTGTATCCAGTGGACAGAGGAAGGAAGACAAGGAGATTGATGGTGGAATGAGGTGGTACAGGAATGTAATCAAAGGAAGAGGTTAGCAAAGAAAAAGTGGGATAGTCAGGGAAATGAAGAAAATAGGAGTATTTGGAATCTAGGCGCATGGCAAAGAGAGAGGAGGCAAAGGTAAAGGAAAAGGCATATAGTGAGTTGTATGAGAGGCTGGACACTAAGGAAGGAGAAAAGGACTTGTATCGATTGACTAGACAGAGAGATCGAGCTGGGAAGGATGTGTAGCAGGTTAGGTTGATTAAGGACAGAAATGGTAATGTACTAACAAATGACGAGAGTGTGTTGAGAAGGTGGAAGGAGTACTTTGAAGAGCTGATGAATAAAGAAAATGAGAGATAGAGGAGGATGGATGAAGGGAAGATGATGAACAAGGAAGTCCCAAGGATTAGCAAGATAGAAGTGAAGGCAGCTTTGAAGAGGATGAAGATTTGAAAGGCGGTTGGTCCAGATGACATACCTATGGAGGTATGGAGATGGTTAGGAGAGATAGCAGTGGACTTTTTAACCAGATTGTTTAACACAATCTTGGAGTGAGAGGATGTCTGAGGAGTGGAGAAGAAATGTTTTGGTACCAATTTTCAAGAACAAAGGTGATGCTCAGAGCTGTAATAACTACAAAGGCATAAAGTTGATCAGCCACATTATGAAGATATGGGAAAGAGTTGTTGAAGCCAGGTTAAGAGGAGAGGTGACAATCAGTGAGCAGCAGTATGGTTTCATGCCAAGAAAAAGTACTACAGATGCAATGTTTGCTCTAAGAGTGTTGATGAAGAAGTATAGAGAAGGTCAGAAGGAGTTGCACTGTATTTTTGTAGATCTAGGGAAAGCATATGATAGGGTGCCAAGAGAGGAAGTGTGGTACTGTATGAAGAAGTCAGGAGTGGCAGAGAAGTATGTGAAGGTGGTGCAGGATATGTACGACAACAACGAGACAGTGGTGAGGTGTACTGTAGGAGTGAGAGATAGATTCAAGGCGGGGTGGGATTACATCAGGGATCGGCTCTGAGCCCTTTCTTGTTTGCCACGGTGATGGACAGGCTGACAGATGAGGTCAGGCAGGAGTCTCTGTGGACCATGATGTTTGCAGACGACATTGTGGTCTGTAGTGAGAGTAGGGAGCAGATGGAAGAGAACCTGGAGAGGTGGAGGTATGCTCTGGAGAGAAGAGGAATGAAAGTCAGTAGAAGCAAGACAGAATACATGAGTGTGAATGAGATGGAGGCAGGTGCAACAGTGAAGATGGAAGGAGTAGTAGTAGTGAAAGTAGATGAGTTTAAATACCTGGGGTCAACCATCCAAAGCAATGGAAAATGTATAAGAAAGGTGAAGAAGAAAGTGCAGGCAGGGTGGAGTGGATGGAGATGAGTGTCAGGGGTGATTTGTGACAGAAAGATAGCAGCAAGAGTGAAAGGAAAGATTTACAAGATGGTAGTGAGATCTACTATGATGTATGGTTTGGAGACGGTAACGCTGACAAAAAGACAGGAGGTGGAGCTGGAGGTGGCGGAGTTGAACATCCTAAGATTCTCAATGGGAGTGACTAGGAGGGACAGGATTAGAAATGAGTATATCAGAGGGACAGCTCAGGTTGAGCAGTTTGGAGACAAAGTAAGAGAGGCAAGGCTGAGATAGTTTGGACATGTGCAGAGGAGGGATAGTGGATATATTGGACAAAGGATGTTGAAGATGGAGCTGCCAGGCAAGTGGAAAAGAGGAAGACCACAGAGAAGATTCATGGATGTAGTGAAGGAGGACATGGAGAGGGTTGGTGTTACAGAGGAAGATGCAAGGGATAGGGTGAGATGGAGGCAGATGATCCGCTGTGGAGACCCCTAAAGGAAGCAGCTGAAAAAAGAAGAATTGCCCTTGCCTAATGCTCCAGTTCAGCTGAAGAAAAGCAACCCCAAGCATGATACTGCCACCACCATGCTTCAATGTGGGTGGTGTTCGTTTGGTGATGCTTTGTGTTGTTTTGAAATTGTGGCAAAAAAGTTCAAACTTTGTTTCATCATAACACATTTTCCTTTATGCTTTTGGGATAATTAATGTATTTTTTGCTTAATTTAGCCAAGTCTGGATTTTTTTCTCTTTTTTTTTTCATAAGGCTTCCATCTTGCGATGCTGAGCTGTCCACATATTGTCACATGCAAGTACACAACCAGTATTTGTCAGAAATTCCTGCAGCTCCTGTTTAATATTTCCTTATTTTATCTATCAATATTGCACTGTGTCCCTGTTATTATGCTCCTAGACACAGTATATCATGTTTCTTCCTTAGACACTGAGACTCTGGCCGTATCAAGGACAATTCCAGGAGACAGCTAGGCTCAGTACTCCCACAGAACATTCTCATATTATCTTTGTTTGTTCCAACGTATAAAATCTGCCCCCACCATTTTGACAGTGAACATTTCTGCTGAACTGCGGAATTAAATCTTCCTCTTGGTCAAGAATAAACACCTAGAAAAGGCATCTTTGACTCTGTACCTTATTTAAACACCAGATCAACAGGAAACATTTTATTAATATAAAGAAAATCCATGACACTCCTTTAGCATTTGTGTAGGTCTCCATGACTACTTTTCATCAGTTTTGGAGGGATGTCCAGTTCTCAGTTTACTCACATTTTCTCCACTTCTTGATGACTGTCTTCACTGTGTTCCATGATATATTTAATGCCATATATTTTGTTTTCCTAACAGATGTGTTTATTCATTTTTTAGTAAACTGTACAGGTCACATTACAAGTGGAGAAAGTTTGGAAATGATTTATAACAGAAACCCGTCATTTAGACTTTATATATCCACTGCAAGTCACTGCAGAAGTGCCTGCTGACTGTTTATTCAAATATGTGCCGTAAAAGCTGTGAGGCCAGTGAAGAAATGTGGCAGGCAGAAGTAATGTTCATTATGAATGACATAATCACAGGAATCCCATTTTCACACAGAACTGATAGAGGGAGTAATATTTGAAAAGTGGGATGCAGCATGTGGCTCGTACACAAACCAAACATCGTTTTGTTTCACACATGTGCTTTGGCAGAAACAGAGAGAAATCTATCGGGGAGATATTTGGCTCGGCTCTGACTTTCTTCTGGCAAATGCAAAATTTTTAATCAATCATGATCAGAATTAAAAGATCAAATTAATTTCCAGACTCTTCCTGGTTTACTGAATCATCTGTTACTTTACGGAGGAGGAGGAAGTGACACTAACGGGGGATGCTGTGGCATTGAAAGCTTTGTTTCCACTCCAGCATCATCACCATCATCACCATCATCATCATCATCATCAACCAAAGCCAGACAGTTTGGAGGGGCAGGTGCTCGTGTAAAAAGGCGATTTCATTGGTGCACAGCCATTCAGTTAAGAAAAAGTCTCTTGGCAAAGAGGTACACAAAGCACCCGGGTGACGGGGATGTCTGGTGTTTGCAAACCTTGTATGCTACCCTATTAGGGCAGTTCTTCCCTAAGCCAAGGGGGGGTGAGATAACGCGTAACAAATTGTACATATCCTTATAGGAAATCCGTCCGCTGCGGAAAAGAACAAGCAGATAAATAAACAAACCTTCAGATTGAACAATCATCATCAGTGAGGCTGACTGCATACAACAACGAGGTGTGAGAGCGGGGCCTGAATACAAGGCCTCGCTCAGCCACCTCTGTCACAAACCAGGAGCAGAGGAGGAGTTAGGGTTGGGGGGGGGGGTCTACTCTTTCCTTCACTTTACTGTCTGTGCTATTGTCTGTGGGCCCAAAGGGAGGCTGGGACATACCACGCGGCCGGGTCGTACTCGGCCCAAACCCGGATAAACTCATCGAGGTGATGAGGCCCCAGGATGGAGGAGTCTCTGGTCAGGTACTCGAAGTTGTCCATGATGACAGCCACAAACAGGTTCAGCATCTGGGGAGCACACACAGGCTGGTGTCATGTCTCCACACCACAAAAAAACAAAAACAGTCACCCAGCTTTTGAATTACATGACCAATAGACACATTTCAGGCAGCTAAAACCTACAAACACACTATTTTTCAGTCAATGACCCCTTTAAATTCTAAGTTCTACATACTAAGAACTCATTATGCAATCCTTTCTTTCTCACATAAACAGTACTTTCATCTTCTATCCTACATATATAATTAGCTGATATGGCTGTAGGTAATTTTCTTCAAAACGTAGGAGCTTGAGTTGTCCTAGAAATTCAGAAATTTAATGCAGTAAGTTGCCTTGACATCTTGGAGTTCTCAACCTTTTATTTTTTATGGTACATACTTTATAACACACCAACAGTGAGTGCACATACAGCAGGCCCACCAGACTGCAGTTTTTCTGTACATTACGGCACAATTGTCTCAACCAGTCATCAAGGAAAAAATGCTAAGTAAATATGTGATTTCAATCTTATTTTAAGCTGAAATTTCAGTACTGACCAGGAAAGAGCAGAGGAAGATGAAGGAGACAAAGTAGAAGTAAGCAAAGTCGCTGCCGCACTCTTTCCCCTGGGTCCCCGATTTCACATCACAGGCCCGGTGGCTCAGACACGACAGCATGATCTCATGCCAGGCCTCCCCAGTGGCACTCCTGATTCACACGGAGACACAGACAGGAGCGTATCAGCTTCACTGGATCTGCAGAACAACAACGCTGACCTCCACTCTGTTGTTTAAAATCATCAGTCGTCACTGCTGGGCTAAAAATGACCAACACTTCAGCCACACTGGGGCGTAGTGTGTTCTCTGCAAGAGATTCTTTTAGCTCAGTTGGACCGTCTTTTCCTTCTACTAATGAAAAATCTACTGTTGGGATGGGGGGGGTAAATAGAACATTTTCACTAGGGATGAGCCGATACCACTTTTTCAAGACTGATACTGATACTGTGACTTTGAGTATCAGCCGATACCAATCCAAACCCGATACTGTCTCTCTTATTTAAAACAACAAAAGTACAGAACATACTTTGTTAATGACGGTTACATTTTGTACACATATAAAAATAGAAATCTAAAAGTCAAAGAATATACTGTATTACAAATCTGACTCAGTTCAGCAATGCTGCTGCTTTTTTTATTTTAAACTTTGCAACATTGGCAGCATTTCACTGGTCAGGACCATGTAAACATGCATTCTGAAGTTTTAGTGCAAGTTTATACAAAACTTTGAATCTGAGTATTTAAGTGAACATTCACATGAAATTCAAAGTGCCACTTTATGCATGAGGTAAAAATGCCATAGATCTGAAGATAAATAAACTAAGCCTTTAAGTTGTGTTTTTGTCATCCATTATATTATTATAAATATTCTCCTTGTCCTCGGTTTATTTAGTAGTGTTTCTGATGTTATTCTCTGTTCATTCTTGGTTTTTAGGTTTGCTCTTATTTTGAAGTCATTCCTATTCCATTTCATGTTCATGTAGCCTTGCACCCTCTGGAATTACTAAAGTATACAAAATACAAAAAAATAATATAAAAAAAAATTAAAAAATTGCTATTTATGTCCCCTACCTCTCATCAACTGTAAGACTCTGCCTTGAAAGGTACCCTCCAGTCTGGTTTTTACTTTCAGTTTCATTCTTTTTAGGTTTCACTTTTAGCATCCAGCCTCCCAGCTGGAAAAGCAGCAGCTGCTGCATGACATGTCCTTCTGCTTGGTTCTTGACAGAATTCAGCATACTCCTTTGCCGTGATACTTTTGCAAGTGTTCTGTCAAGTTGGTTGTGTAAAACTGTAAATGCTGGTACCACACAGCAACATACTGAGGCAAGTCCCACAGACAGGCTCCAGTAATGTGACACTTGTTTCTGTATACAGAAGCCGCATGCAGCGTGGCTGAGAATGAATGAATGAATGAATTGAATTTTGAATTGAATTTATTTCGGACAGTACAGTACAGGTTAAAAGAAACTGAATAATATAACAACAAGGTCAAATTAGACAATGACTCCTCTGATTATACAATTCAACGTAAGTTATCCGAAATGGGTGATGGCTGAAGCCGCAGCTTATATTGCCCACCCATATTCCATCCAAGAATTCAAAAGAGAAAAAGAGAAAACAGTAAAGAGAAAGTTATCATGCCTTCATTTTAATATTATTGATTCAAGATTCAAAGGTTTTATTGTCAATACTACCATACGTGCAAGACATACAGGAGAAATGAAATTTGACTTGGCATTGGGCGCGCTCTATAAGCGCATCCCAGAGCCACGGCAGCCTTGAAGGCGCCAGTCATAGAGGGTAAAGAAGGGAATGGGGGGTGGGGGGAGTGACACAATGGGCAGAGAGAAAAAAAGCATTGTTAATCAAAATAAAGCTCATTTTATGACCAAAATTGTGATTACATAGAAAAAAACTCTCTAATGTACAACTAGCAGACAATGTAGATCACACAATAACAAAGCAGCGAGAGAGACCAGTGTGTGTAGTCAGCATATGATCAGTATGATGCAGTGTGGATGTGTCAGTTGCTAGTGAACAGCAGAGGGCACCCCCTGGCAACAGATGGATGTTATAATCATGTGTTCTACACAGATAAGCATGTCCAGAGTCTATCTCTCCTTGTGCATGCAGATGGCAAAGTTCTGTAAGACACATGATAACGCTGTCCTTGAAGAGCTCAGTCTGCTGAACAACAGCAATTGTTTGTCGATTGTTTGGGTTAGAGAAGCCAGCCAGTCCACTTCTACCTTATCTTCATCCAGGAGGAATGTAAACAGGGCACCAAAAACAAGGTCAAATCTGCACAGTGCACTCAGAGCATAGAATTTTCTTCTCTCATGCGATTCTGTGCTTCATAATTTCCATATACAGGCTTAAAAACATTCCCTGGAGAGCACTAGCGACTCGAGATGTATTCCACCATCTGAATCAGTTACCATTCAGTTCACCATGCCGCTATTCGTGCACTCCCCAACTGGTCGAATTTGATGAAGGAGCTTTGCCGGGTCCGCATTTTGAACAGCTCTCCCACCTTCCTCAATTTCTGATACATCAGGAAACTCCAAAGCCAAAGTAGAAGTCCTGTGATCATAGCCAATAGATGTCTTCTGCATCTCCAGTCGAATCACACAGACACATGAGTTCCCAATGTCCATGAGTCTCCCCCCTTGGGTTCCCCCTAACCCGATCTTCTTTTAAAGTGGTGTCAATCGCATTTAAGCCGCTTTCCAGATCCATAATTTCCATTTGGATTAAGATTCAGCCAGAAGAGGAGCGACAAAAACACAGACAAAAACACAACATTGCAAGCTGGGATCAGAAGGGAGTAGGATTAGGAGGGAGAGGAGGGAGAAAAGTGTCTGCTCTCTCTGAATGCTGGAAGAAGTATTGGATCCGTATTGGATCCGTAAATTACTTTAATTCCTTAAAGATACCAATCCAGCCATTTTGCCTGGATCGAACCCGATATGGTGGATCAGATCAGCTCATCCCTAATTTTCACAAGGTCATTTTCACAAGGTTGAGGGGGACACCGCCAGTATTATTGTACTCAGGACAATTCTTAGGTCGTGGGGAGCAATATGCAAGATTTTGTAATGGGGAAGAATTCAAACCCTATGAAATGTGGGGGAAAAACGTCTGTATGTATAGCTTAAATAAAACAAAATGGGGTCATTGTCTAGACAAACATTTAAAAAAATTAACCATTACATAGAATAAAAATTTAACCAGCATCTATGTGAATGTTCCAAAATTTTGTTGCAAATTTAGAGGAAAAAAGTTGCAAATTTACAAAAAAATGTCCAAAATTGTTGCAAATTAATCAGAAAAAAGTTGCAAATTGATGAGAATAAAACAGCAAATATACATGAAAAAAGATGCAAATTAACAAGAAAAAAATTGCAAATTCAAATGAAAAAAACCTGCAAATTAACAACAAAAAATTTGCAAATTTACATAAAAAAGCTGCAAATTAATGAGAAAAAGTTGCAAATTAACAAGAAAAAAGTGGCAAATTAATGGGAAAAAGTGCAAATTTTCATGAAGTTGCAAATTAACATGAAAAAAGTTGCAATTTAAGGAGAAAAAACTGCAAATGCACATGAAAAAAGTTGGAAATTTATCAAAAAAGATACACATTAACAAGAAAAAAGTTGCAAATTCCCCCCCCTCAAAAAAAATGTTCTGCATGTACCCTTAGCATTGGTGCTTAAAATGCATTTTATGCAGTTCTGTAACACGATGTAGAAAGGTTTATGATGATAAATTTTTTTATGTTTTAAGCCCATGGTCAGTACATTAGTCCATTTACAGGGACAAGTAATGGATTACTACGTGAATTATTACCTATAGCAAGGATTTTTGTTTTCAGACAACACTAACCCATGAAATCCCCACACTACGTGATAATGTAGTGTGCATTATGAACTACATTTCTGAGAAGTTCTTAGTCTCCAACCTGCTTTTTTTAGTTTATTACTCCTGCGGGGTGAGGGCTGGGTGGCCATCACCATGCGTAGAGCCAGTCAGGTTAACCAGCGCATGCCAACATTGCCAGTTTTGGGCCAGCTCTTCTGCATCGTCAACAGCGACTCCGAGCTGTCGGAGGTCTCTCTCCACCACATCGAGCCATCTGGTGCGTGGCTTGCCCTGAGGTCTTTTCCACCCTGAGGCCCTGGGGTCAAACATGAGGATGGCTTTTGTTGAGTGTTCTGGTGGGAGGCAGAGGACATGGCCAAACCAGCAGATACGCCGATGTGTAATAAGGTGGGATGCTGCAGGCTGATGTGTGTGGGCTCGGAGCACTTCATTAGAGGTGCACTGGGGCCACCTGATGTTCCTGATGGTTCTGAGGGCCCACCAATCAAACCCATCCACTCTCGAGGCCAGAGTCTTATTCAATGGCCATGTCTCTGACCCACAGAGTAGGATGGAGAGGACTGACGCATTGTATATGCGGAGCGTCTTCCTTCAGGAGATTGAACGATGGTGCCAGAAAGGTTGCCATAGTGCCTGCATTGCTGATGCAGCGAGGCCACGTCTGCGGTTGATCTCTGGTTTCATGTCCCTGTTGTTGGTCACTGTGGAGCCTAGATACACAAAGGAATTGACAAACTCAACGGCATCATTCCCGAACTGTAACGGGATGGGTCCAGTCTGTTGCCGATAAGCATTAGCTTAGTCTTCGTCCAGTTCACCTGAAGGCCCAGCTTTGCTGCCTCTTCATGGTAGACAACTAGAGTATCTCTCAGCTGACTGTAGGATGGGCTGATCAGGATGGCATCGTCAGCATATTCAAGGTCAGCCAGATGGTAGTTGCCTAACTGCATGCCAGGGACCCGTTCGCAGACCTTGGTCATCAGATAGTCTATAACACAACTGAAGAGATCAGGAGCGGCCACACAACCTTGTCGGACCCCATTGTTAAGATAAGATAAGATAAGCCTTTATTAGTCCCACAACGGGGAAATTCCAGGATTGCAACAGCACAGGGATAGCAACACTCAGAGCAACAATCAGAAGGCAAGAAAAAAAAAAACAAGCAAGCAAGAGCAGCTAATATACATATGTACATATTACTATAAAATATATATATACACACACACAGACACACAGTGCAGAGCATTGTAGCTGGATGGAATAAATATATGAATATATAAACACACAGTGCGGAGCATTGTAGCTAGATGGAATAAATATGTAAATATATAAACACCCACAGTACGGAGCATTGCAGCTAGGTGGAATAAATATGTAAATATATAAACACACACAGTGCGGCGCAATGTAGCTAGATGGAATAATATGTAGATATATAAACATACAGTGCGGAGCATTGTAGCTAGATGGAATAAATATATAGATATATAAATATAAACACACCCAGTGCGGAGCATTATAGCTAGATGGAATAAATATGTAAATATATAAACACACACAGTGCAGAGCATTGTTGCTGGATGGGATGAAACAGCACAACCGTCTACTTAGTTATCCTACATGGTATGATTATGTGCCCATACATATTCTCACTCTCCATAGCGACCGGTATTTTCCTAGTTGTATGCCGGAGGGGACCATTGTGTAAGTCTATTGCATCTTTTGCATTCAAAAAACTATTAGTTTGTTACGTCTTTTTGCTATCTCTGCGAGCAGCCCTGCTTAGGTTGTACAGTCTGACAGCCGTTGGTAGGAAGGACCTGCGAAACCTCTCGGTTGTGCACCTGGGATGATGTAGTCTGCTGCTAAATGAGCTCCTCAGTGCATTCAGTATGTCCTGCATAGGGTGGAACTCGGACTCCAGCAGAGATGACAGTTTAGCCACCGTCCTTCTCTCTCCTATCTCCTCCACCGGATCAAGGCGCTGCCCCAGGACAGAGCTAGCTTTCTTGATCAGTTTGTTCAGTATCTTCCTATCGGCTGCAGTAATGCCACTGCCCCAGCAGACCACTCCAAAAGTGATGGCTGATGCCACCGCCGTGTCATAGAATGTCTTCAGCAGCGCCCCTTGTACACCAAAAGACCTGAGTCTCCTCAGCAGGAACAGTCTGCGCTGTCCCTTCTTGTAGAGTGCGTCAGTTTTGTGTGACCAGTCTAGTTTATTGTTCAGATGAACACCCAGGTACTTATAGGATGTCACCATCTCGATGTCTGTTCCCTGTATATTTACTGGTGCTGTGAGGGGTTGTCCTTGCCTGCGGCAGTCCACCACCAGCTCCTTAGTTTTCCTCGCGTTGATCTGGAGGCAGTTCCGATGGCACCAGTCCACGAAGTCCTGGATAAGCCCTCTGTACTCAGCTTCATCTCCATTGGAGATGAGGCCAACGATCGCAGAGTCATCAGAGAACTTCTGTAGATGGCAGTGTGTTGTGTTGTGTGAGAAGTCCGCAGTATAAAGAGTGAACAGGAAGGGAGCCAGCACCGTTCCCTGGGGGGCCCCCGTGCTACTGATGATCGTGTCGGACACACAGTCCCGGGTTCTCACAAACTGAGGCCGGTTCGTGAGGTAGTCCAGGATCCATGATGACAGGTGCTGGTCCACCCCTGCGCGCAGCAGCTTGTCCTTCAGGATTATCGGTTGGATGGTGTTGAAAGCACTGGAGAAGTCAAAGAACATGATCCTCACCATATTCCCGGGCTTCTCCAGGTGGGACAGAGAACGGTGAAGGAGAAAGATCACCGCATCCTCCACCCCAATGCCATGCTGGTAGGCGAACTGGAGTGGATCCATCGCTGGTTCCACCAGGGGGCGGAGGTGAGCAAGGAGCAGTCTCTCCAGGGTCTTCATCAAGTGGGACGTCAAGGCCACCGGTCTGTAGCTGTTCAGGTCTTTGGGGTGGGAAGTTTTTGGTACAGGTACCACACAAGATGTTTTCCACACCTGTGGTACCCTCCCCAGTTTCAGGCTCAGGTTGAAGATATACGTTACAATCCCACACAGCTGGTCTGCACAGGACTTGAGGAGCTTTGCGCTGATGCCGTCCGGTCCCAACGCCTTCCTCGCCTTGATCTTCCTCAGCTCCGTCCTCACCTGGGTCCTGGTCAGGGTCAGGGTGGGGGGCTGTGTGTTGGGAGTGGGGGGGTGTTGGTGGAGTGGGGAGTGGGCAGCAGGACTTGATTTCTTTAGAGGCAGCAGTGGTTGTTGTGCAGTCAGGGGGGAGGGCGGTTGGTCAAACCTACTGAAAAACAGATTCAGGTTGTTCGCCCACTCCCTGCCCCCCGTGGCCTGGGGGGAGGTATTCTGGAGCCCAGAGATGGTTTTGAGGTTTCTCCAGACCCCGCTGATGTCGCTCTGTTGCAGCTTGTCCTCCATCTTCTTCCTGAAGCTGTCCTTGTTGATGAGGAACAAGCCGGATTCCTTTCCGTTCACACAGACACAGCTCTCTAAGCTTCTGTACAGCCACTTAAACAGGGCTATGATCTTGGGTGGGCCTCCAAGGGTCTGCAGGACACTCCAAAGAGAAGTGTGGTCCATGGTGATGAAGGCAGCCTTAAGATCTATAAAGGCTATATACAGTAGAGATGGTGGGCCTTGCAAAATTCATAGGCCTTCTCTATTAATAGGTGAACAGCAGAGATGTGGTCTGAGGTCGAATGGCTAGGCATGAAGCCTGCCTGCTGAAGGCAATGGCCGCCTCTGATAGCTGGGAGAGCACGGGTGAGTAGGATCCTGGTGAAGAGCTTACCATGAATGGACAAAAGGGTGATGCCTCCGTGACTGCTGTAGACGAGTTTGTTGCCGTGTCACTTCCAAAAGGGGAGGATGATACCCCTGGTCCAGTCTCTGGGGACTGCTTTGTCATCCAAACATGACTGATGATGTGGGTGATGTGGCGTTGTTTATCTTAATATGTTGTACTATTGTATGATATGGGTGGTGGCTCCACCTTTCCGGTTCTGCCGCCACCCGGGGTATAAAAGGCTAATGTGGAAGAGGCACAGCCTCTCTGACCACCTTTAGTGCCTAACAAGCATCTGTTAGTAATACTGTGAGTCATACGATAAAGTCCTGTTCAGTTCACCACTCACCTCATTATTGTGCCATGTTTTACGGACATAACATCTGGCAATGAGGATAAAATATGGATGCGGGCGTGTTGTCTTTTCAGTTGTTTTTGGAGACTCCGGTGGAGACTCCAGTGCCGTGGACGAGGTGGTTCGCTATGTTTCAGAACTATCTGGTGGTACTAAACATCGGCGAACTGAAGAAGGTACGAACAAGGGCAATTTTGGTCCATGATTTGGGTATGGAAGGATAACGTATCCTTTCGACTTTGGGAGCTAGCAATAGCTTTGATGACGTGGTTGAGCGAATGGTGCGACATTTTCGTGTGCCTACAAACATCATCGTCAGGAGGGTCCAGTTTTGGCAGCACCTCCAGCGGGCTGGCGAGTCGGTGCAGCACTATGTTGCAGACCTATGGCAGCTGGCTGGAGACTGATAGTTTGGTGACTTAGAGGAAGAAATAGTCCGCGATCAGCTGGTGGACCACACGCTGTGTTCGGCAGCTCGGTCGAGATTGCTTACACACTCTGGCAAATTAACTTTAGCCACGGCTGTGAAGATAGCTCAACAGTGTGAAGCGGCGGACGAGTTATCACACGACCTTGGTGAGAGAGCTACGCTATGCCGCCATGACTCACAATCAACAACACAGGCTGTGGATTCGGAAAGCGAAGACAGCGAACAAGAGGAATGCGCTGCAGCTGTAAAGATGAGGTCCGCCCCGGGATCACCCAAATGTTTGGGTTGTGGGCCCACTAATCACCGGTACAATGCTAGAGAGTGTCCGCGAGAGGCAAACGTCGTGGTAAGTGCGGACACCTGCACCATTTTGCCAGGGCTTGTAATAGGTTTGAGGGAGGGGAATGGCGACACAAAGCGGATACCACTGCTCCAACTCCTACAGTGATTCACACCGTCTCCCCGAGCACAGAGGGCTGTACATACTGTATGGTGAAGTTGGACGGCGAGGAGGTGCCGTTACTGGTGGACATGGGCATGGTGAGGTCCGTGCTGAACTGGCCTACTGTGAGGAGTTTCTTCCCATATCATCAGCTGAGAGGTCATTTAGAGCCATTGTGCGGCTATGGAGGACGGAGGCTACCCATCGTGGGTTCGGTGGAGCTGGTGGCCCATTATAAATCATCGGTGGCCGTTAACCTGGTTTATTGTGACTGGTGGTGGCGAGAATGTGATGGGCTGCAGCCTCTTCTATGGACTGGGGTTTTCCATCAGCGGCATTGAGGAGGAGTGGTCGGGCTGTAATTTATGGAACTGACCGATGCCAGCGGTGATGGATGATGCAATATGAGACGAACCTTGGCCTAGTATTCTGGAAGATGAGCAGGACCAGCCCCATCCAGAGCCATTGGGGGAGGGTGCCTGTGCCAGGGTCCAAGTTGCCCGAGCTGAGGGAACTGGGCGGTGCCGTGGGACGCCCGTGACGGCGGATGGAGCTGAGTGGATGACTTATCCCGTTTCCGGAGTTCAGCTAGGAGGTACTGAGAAGCAGGGGGTCACAACGGCTTCGCCAATGTCTGAAATGAAAGTGAGGGGGCAGGACCAGCTGGCACTGTTAAACGACGGGCCACACAGGAACATTGGAAGCCGAGCAGGGCTCCTCTGGGAGTCACTGATTTTGTTTGAACCAGAGCGGAGGACCGATTGAGAGGAGCCCACAGGAAGCGGAGGAGACAGGAGGACGAGGGGCGGCTATAGGTGTTGGCTGTCTGGGAGGACGGTTACCTGCAGCCGACAGATGGTACGGAGAGACACCCCAATGAGCTGCACCGTGTTTATGAGGAAGATGAGGCGCTTCAGTACTGGTGTGGATCATCCCCGGGCGCCAAGAAGAGGCGACGCTCTGGTCGGGACCCGCCTGACGGGTCTCTGGGGGTGGTTGGGCTCTCCATGGAGTGTGACTGATGAGTTAAAGGGGGCAATGTGTTTACAGTGTGTTATTATTAATTGCCCATGTGGAAAAGAAATAATGTTTGTGTTAGCATGTTTGGGGGTTTGTTTTACTGTGTGAATTGCTAAATATTAATGTGTGCATTGTTCTGGTTACGTAGGCAGTATACAAAATCAAAAAAAAATATATCAATATAGTTAATACACAAAGTTGCTCTGTGAGCTGTCCAGGTGCTGAGTGATTGTCTGACGTGTTTAGTACATGGGGCTGTGGTGTGGGTTGCCCAGGTTGTGGGGTTGATGTGTATATTGACATATATAGTGATTAAGTGGTTTATTGAATTCAAGTTTGAGGATATAACCTGTATGTATATATGTTTGTGGGATTATTTTTTATGTTTACAGTAGGAACACAGCAATCTTTCTTTGGACTATAGTATAACAAAGACGGCAGAATAATTCATCTGGCCGTGTGGGGGTGGGACAGTAGTCCACCTGTCCCCCTCTAGTTTTAGTTGTTTGTGGGTGCATGGATAGGCCCACTTATCTTGTTTATTGTTAGAGTGTGATTCGGGCACTAAATTTGGGAGGGCCTAATTAGTGTGCATGTGTTTTGGACTTTTGAAGGGGGGGCAATATGGTGTTGTTTATTATATTAATATGTTGTATTATTGTATGATATGGATGGTGGCTCCACCTTTCCGGTTCCGCCGCCACCCAGGGTATAGAAGGCTAATATGGAAGAGGCACAGCCTCTTTGACCGCCTCTCTGCCTAGCGGGAGCGTCCGTTAGTAATACTGTGAGTCATACAATAAAGTCCTGTTCAGTTCACCACTCGCCTCATTATTTTGCCATGTTTTACAGACATAACAGATGAGCCACTGGACTGTGCAATTTCCACCCATCTTCAGCATTTCGGTGGTTACAGCACAAATTCCAGGGGTTTCCTGTTGTTTATCTTGGTCACGGCAGCTGCAACTTCTTCAGGGGTGACTAGATTGGTCCTGCAGGAATCACAGGAAGCAGTGGCATTGGCAGTGGCTTGGAGATTGGGGTCAATGGGAACAGGATGATGATGCAGGAAGTGACTGAAGTACTCTTTCCAGCGGTCGAGACAGTCTGTCTCAGTGGTGATGAGATTGCTGCTGATGTCCTTCACCTGGGCTGTCTTGGTGTGTGGGCCATTGCGTGCTTGACGGAGCATACTGAACACGCGGCTCATGTTGTTATTTCTGGACGCTGACTCCAGGCGCTCGGCTTCTTCTGACCAGTACCTCTCTTTGTTCTCTCGGATGGCCACATTGCGTAGATGGTTTAATCTGCGGTACTCCATCAGGTCGCCTCGGAGGCAAGCCTCTTGGCGATGGTCGATGAATTCCAGAGTCCACTGAGAGATTCAAGGGAATTTTGGGGAAGATTGTGAACATCCCAGGGCACTGCAGGTAGACTGGATGATGTTTTTCCTGAAAATCTCCCAGTCGCCCACTTTGTCCATGGTCAGGGCACTGAAGTGATTGTTGATAGAACATTAGAGCTCAGTGACAATGTTGGGATGATGGAGCTGGGAGGAGTCCAGGCGGGACTGGTACTTGGCAGAAGAATCGGCCCGTAGTTTCAGCTTAAGCTGCGTGACCAGCAAGCGATGGTCAGTGTTACCAAGCTCTGTTCCTGTGAACACACCGCAGTTTGTCACAAATGACTTCCAGCGGCGGGAGATGATGATGTGGTCGAGGGCCTTTCTGGTTCTGCCATCCGGGCTGTACCAAGTCCAGTGATGGAGTTTCCGAGGAAACCAGGTGTCGGCTATGCAGAGATTGTGGGAGCGGCAGAGCAGAAGGAGACGGTTACCATTGTCTTTCGTAGATGGGTCGGCAAAGGTGGTGCCGACAGGTGGACCGGGAGATCGGGCTGGGAGAAGATCTCTGGAGGAGAGGGTAGTGTTGGCATCGGTAAGAATGATGGTAATGTCATGTGGTGAAACCTGTCCAAAAACCTGATGAAGCTGGTCAAAGAAACCATCCTTTTCTTCCTCATCTGCAACATCAGTGGCGGCACAGGCAACAATAACTGTTGTGGCTCATGTATTCATGCCTACATATGTATAAGCACAAGGGGATGTTTAAGGTTGCATATGTGGACTGACCTCACGTCTTAGAGGAGGACAATAGGTCTGGACCGCCTGTGGAGAACAGCAGGGAGACGGAGACACGGCGGTAAGGACCTGAAAGGACTTCCTGACCCCCTGGGGCCAGGTGAAGGACTGAAGGAGGACTGAAGGACGTTGAGGGGGAGTTATGGTCAATAAGGGGATTCGACAAGGATGTGTGATTTGGCTTTTGATGTTGTATGTATAAATAAGGGGGTCCTGACTGAGTTCAGCCTCTTCTGTTTCTGAGAGATATGTTGGGGATGTGACTACAACATTAAAACCTGAATTATGAAACAATTCAGCTTCTTCATTTCACGCTCCCCACATTGGTGACCAGTTACGTGAGAATGGATGAAAGGAGGTCACCCGATGCAGACTCGTCGGAGGCGGCCCAAGCGAGCGCCGTCGCCCTCAAACTACCAGAATTCTGGCAGAACGACCCGGACTCGTGGTTCCTCCAGGCCGAGGCGCAGTTCGCGCTGGCAGGAATAACGGCAGATGACACTAAGTTCTACCACGTCATCACCAAGCTAGACGCCCGCACAGCGCGATGCGTGCGGAGCGTGGTACAGCAGCCACCCGCCGACGACAAATACGGCGAGTTAAAGGCTACCCTCATCGAGTGTTTCGCGCCCTCAGCCGAAGAGAGGGCTAAGAGGCTACTGGCTATGTACGGCCAAGGAGGGCGCAGACCGATCACCCTGATGGAAGACATGCTTCAGTTGAGGGAATCAGACAATGACAGCTTCCTCTTCAAGCACATCTTCCTCAGCAACCTCCCGACGCACATGAGAGGGACCCTATCCAGCATGCGTTGTGAGACCCAGCGGAATTTCCGTGCGCTGGCCCGGGAAGCGCAGCGGCTCCTCAACTCCTGCGGCGAGCAGACGGCCACAGCAGCAGCGGCAGACCTCGGTGCGGTGGCCCGGGGCAACGAAGAGCCGGAGACAGCGGAGCCGAACCCACCCACCATGGCAGCAGCGCGGCCACGACGCAGCGGAGGAGATGGCCTCTGTTATTATCACCGGCGTTTCGCGGAGAAGGCACACAGGTGTGTGCCACCGTGCAGTTACAAGAGCTCGGGAAACTCCAAAGCCGAGATCCGTTAGCAGCTTCGGCTCTCGGCGAGACCAATAAGCTGCTCTACATCACTGACGAGAGCTCCGGGCGGCATTTCCTCATAGACACCGGAGCTCAGGTGAGCTTCATCACCCCGACCTACGCTGACCGGGTGGCTGGCCCCCGCCGCGACGGGGCAACGGCGGCGAACGGCTCGAGCATCAACACCTATGGAGAAAGGACTTTGTCTCTGTCCTTACACGGCCGCACTTATGAGTGGACTTTTATCATAGTGGCGGTGAGTTTCAACATGTTAGGTGCTGATATCTTGTGCTCACATGGGTTGTTAGTTGATCTTGCCAACAGACGATTAGTAAATGCACTGTCTTTCTATTCTATTCCTTGTGCAGCTCGAGTGTCCCCACCACCCGTGCAGGCCAATGTTACCACAGCAGGCGGTAAGTTTGACACACTCCTCACCCACTTTCCAGCACTCACAGTTCCCAAATTTTCGGCAACAGTGGCGAAACATGGGGTGGAGCATTTTATCACCACAACTGGCCCCCCCGTTTTCGCGAAAGCTCGGCGCTTAGACGCTGCCAAGCTCGCCATAGCACGCGATGAGTTCGCCAGCCTGGAAAAGCTGGGCATTATTCGTCGTTCGAAAAGCCCATGGGCTTCGCCACTGCATATGGTCCCTAAAGCTGACGGCTCCTGGAGACCTTGCGGCGATTACCGCAGACTAAACAACGCTACTGCGCATGACCGCTACCCAATCCCACACATTCAGGATTTTTCGGTGCATTTGGCGGGGTGCGCATATTTTCTAAAATAGACCTGGTTCACGGCTACCATCAAGTTCCAGTCCGACCGGAGGATGTCCCTAAAACAGCCGTAATAACTCCTTTTGGGCTTTTTGAGTTTTTGCGCATGCCGTTTGGTCTTAAAGGCGCAGCACAAACATTCCAGCGTATGATGGACGCTGTGTTACGCGATCTCCCCTTCGTGTTCGTCTATCTCGACGACATTTTAGTCACCAGTACGTCCGAGGAGGAACACAAAAAACACCTCACTACAGTTTTTCGGAGGTTGGGAGAACACGGGTTAATAATTAATCCAGCCAAGTGCCAGTTCGGCGTGGCGCAGATCGATTTTTTGGGACACCGCGTTTCCACAGAAGGGGCAGTCCCATTGCCTGATAAGGTGCGCGCAGTGGCAAATTTCCCCCGATCACAAACGGTCAAATCATTGCAGGAGTTTTTGGGAATGGTAAATTTTTATAACTGTTTCCTGCCCCACGCAGCTCAGCTCATGCAACCATTGTATGCCGCGCTCAGAAAACAAAAACCCTCCAACGCGGTCGTGTGGTCCCCGGAGCGGGAGCGCGCATTCGCGGAAGTAAAAACAGCCCTGGATGACGCCACGCTTTTAGCCCACCCCGAACCATCGGCCCGCATAGCGCTCACCACGGACGCATCAGATTCGGCCATAGGGGCGGTCGTGGAACAGCACGTGGACGGAGTTTGGCAGCTGTTAGCATTTTTCAGCAAATCCTTGAACGAAACCGAGCGCAAATACAGCACGTTTGACAGGGAGCTGTTAGCGCTCCATTTGGCCATTCGCCATTTCCAGTTCTGGCTGGAAGGTCGGCGTTTCACGGCTTTTGTCGACCATAAACCGCTCACTTTCGCGATGTCTAAAATTTCAGAACCTTGGTCGGGCCGGCAGCAGAGGCATCTGGCCGCAATTTCGGAATTTACTACGGACATTCAGCACGTAGCGGGTAAACTCAACGTAGTGGCAGACTGCCTCTCCCGCGCCGTGACATCACCAGGGCACGTGGAGGCAAATTATACTACCGCAGCCGCAGGGCACAAGAGCAACGTGGAAGTGTACGCGGCCCCAGTTCACATAGGGATAGATTACGCGGCCATGGCAGCAGAGCAGGGTAGTGATGCGGACGTGCGCGCACTCCAGTCTGGACCAACAGGGTTAAGGCTGGAGAGCAGGTGTTTGCAAACCGGTATGCCCCCCTTAATCTGCGACATGTCAACTGGGCGACCATGCCCGGTAGTCCCGGCCGCGTGGCGCCGCCGCGTTTTTGACTCGGTTCACTCCCTGGCACACCCGGGAGTGCGCGCTTCGGTGAAGATGGTTGCGGAAAAGTTTGTTTGGCCGAGCCTGCGCAAGCACGTGAAAGAGTGGGCACGAACCTGCATGTCTTGCCAGCGGGCCAAAATTCACAAGCACACGAAAGCCCCTTTAGAGCCGTTCCGAATCCCGGCCAAGAGACTTGATCATGTGCATGTCGACCTCGTGAGCCCCCTACCGTCGTCGCAGGGGTTCACACATCTTTTGACAATGGTGGACCGAACCACGCGTTGGCCAGAAGTGGTCCCACTAACATCAACCATGGCTGCAGAGGTGGCGCGCGTTTTTTTAACGGCCTGGGTAGCGCGTTTCGGGGTTCCGTCGGACATTACGTCCGACAGAGGACCTCAGTTTGTCTCCGAGCTTTGGTCAGCGATGGCCAGCAGCTTAGGGGCGACAATCCATCGCACTACCGTGTATCACCCCCAGGCTAACGGTTTATGCGAGCGTTTTCACAGGTCTTTGAAGGCAGCCCTCAGAGCGTCGCTTACGGATGCAGATTGGGTAAACAAACTGCCGTGAGTTTTATTGGGGTTGCGTTCTACGCCCAAGGAGGATCTGAATGCCTCCCCAGCAGAGTTAGTTTTTGCACAACCTCTCAGGCTGCCCGGTGAGTTCTTACCAGAGCATCCAGAGCCAGAGCACCTCCCAGCTCTGACACCACTAAGCGGCACGGAAGCGGACATGCTCCCGGGCCCAGTTCATCACACTTTTCTGCGGGTGTTTGTTCCTCAGGCTTTAAAAAATGCCGAATTCGTTTTTGTTAGGCACGAGGCTTTAAGACCGACCCTCCGGCCGCCATATGATGGTCCATTTAGGGTGCTGGAAACTGGTGATAAGCATTTTGTGCTAGATTTAGGAGAAAGGAAAGAGACAGTATTGACAGACTAAAGCCTGCTTTTGTGATGAACGACGAGTCTGTACGGTTGGCGAGGGCACCTCGACGTGGCAGACCTCCCCCAGGGAACACGTCCCGGACCCCCTGCAGGGATCAAATAACCACTCTCTTCCTCAGGCTGCAGATTCTTTGCAGGACAGCGCCGCTGGGACGGCGAGGCCTGCGTACAGCAGATTCGGAAGACGGTTGAAACCCAGATGACGTACAGACTGATGTTTGATGTGATCATGTGGCATAGGCTATGCTGTTGGTGTTATCACTGAATTTTCTTAATGCGAGCACGTTGTGTAGACTATGCTGTTGGCATTATCACTGAATTGTTAATGTGAGCATGCTGTATAGACTATGCTGTTGATGTGGTCGCTGAATTTTTTTAATGTGATCATGTTGTATAGTTATGCCATTGATGTCATCATATTTTGTGAACCCGAATATATTGTCCATTCTTCGACGTTTGGGGGGGGGGGGGCTGTGGCTCATGTATTCATGCCTACATATGTATAAGCACAAGGGGATGTTTAAGATTGCATATGTGGACTGACCTCACGTCTTAGAGGAGGACAATAGGTCTGGACCGCCTGTGGAGAACAGCAGGGAGACGGAGACACGGCGGTAAGGACCTGAAAGGACTTCCTGACCCCCTGGGGCCAGGTGGAGGACTGAAGGAGGACTGAAGGACATTGAGGGGGAGTTATGGTCAATAAGGGGATTCGACAAGGATGTGTGATTTGGCTTTTGATGTTGTATGTATAAATAAGGGGGTCCTGACTGAGTTCAGCCTCTTCTGTTTCTGAGAGATATGTTGGGGATGTGACTACAACATTAAAACCTGAATTATGAAACAATTCAGCTTCTTCATTTCACGCTCCCCACAACTGTCATCTTTCCGTGCTGGTGAAGAAAGCAGGTCGAAAGTACTTTTTCGCTCACCAGTATCCAGCTTATGAGTGACTTGTGGATGGGCTTTGGCGTGACAAGTGCCACACCATAGAGGCCCATCCGCTTCTCAGGGCCGCTCCAAATGAAACAGTAATCACCTACAATGGTTTCACCGCTACTTTGCCACTGTGATTCGCAGAGACCCGCCAGGATGATGTTGTAGCAGGTGAGCTCTCGGGACAGCAGTGTGGCTGCTCCAGAGTGAAGGAGTGTCTGGACATTCCACGTGGCAATACGGGTGCTGTGGCGAAGGTCAATCCATACTCGTTGGTCGGGGGCAAGCTGGGGTCCAATTCCAAAATGTGCAGTCCGGTTTCTTCTGATTGGTTTCATAACAAAGTAGGTTTCTCCTGGGTGGGTTGTTAGCCCTCTGCAGGATAGTTGGATGATGAGGCTGCCATCTAAGGATGTGCCGACACGCCGTGGGGTCACCGTTTGTCTGGAATTTCCCCAAGAGAGTGGCCCGCCAAGGGTGACCCTACCAGGAGCAAGCTCCAGAGGGTAACGCTCTTCAGATCATTGGAACACACAAGCTCCCTCGCCACGACAAGGCCAGACCCAGTCTGCAGTCTCAGAAATAAATAGAGTGAATATGGCTACCGTTCACTTGGAAACCAAAAGCTGTGAAAGAGTCATAACTTAACTGGAGGCTTAAGTTATTGAGGAACTAAACATAACTTTCATCTTTTTGTCTAACATGCTGTAGTGACACACCTGAAGAGCAGCATGAGGGCCTGGAGGAAAGTCCTGAAGTTGTTGTGGTGGCTGATGGCTGTGTCCTCGTTCAGCTCGATGTTACCGAAAACCTACAGCTCAGACACAGAGAAGTCACTGTTACATTCCAAACCACGACTGTCAGCAGCTCTGTGACCTCAGCAATGAGGCTGAACACACCTGCATCCCGATGATGGCGTAGATGAAGAACAGCATAGCAATCAGCAGGCAGACATAAGGCAGGGCCTGGAGGGAGCAAAAGAAGGCAAAACCTGCTTCATTATTCATATGGGGGGGGGTGATAATTGTGAATTTACAAGAAAAAAGTTACAATTTGATTAAGAAAGTTGCAATTTTACAACAAAATGGAGCAAATTTATGAAAAAAGATGCAAATTTACAAGAAAAAAGTTGCAAATTTATGAGTTTAGTTTTAGTTTAGAACATTTATTTCAAACATGCAATACAAAACAAAAATAAAAGAAACATAAATTTTAGCCCATACCAAAACACCATGTAGTCAGTCTGAAAAGGAGTAGGAAGAAGTACAACTTATGAGACAAAAGTTGCAGATTTTCCAAAAAAAAAGTTGCACATTTATGTGAAAAAGTTGCATATTTAAAAGAAAAAAGCAGCAAATTTACAAGAAAAAAATTGCAAATTTGAGGAAAAAATTGCAAAATTATGAGGAAAAAATGTAAACTTATAAGAAAAAAGTTGCAGATTTAAAAGAAAAAAGTTACAAATTTAAAAGGAAAAATTTGCAGATTTAAAAGAAAAAAGCTGCAAATTTACGCAAAATGTTCCAAATTTGCTAGCTTTTTTTTATTATTTAGCATTGTTGCTTCATACTGATATTAAAGGTTTATGATGATATTGGAGGTGGTAGTGGTGGTGGTGGGGGGCAATTCTCTGTTTTTTTCAGCCCCCCCCCCCAAAAAAAAATGATCTACACCCATGTATGGCAGTGAACATGCAGCAGGTGTGCGAGAACCTTAAAGGACTGGACGAAGGTCCAGAGCAGGATGCGGATGGTGTAGCCCTGCCTCAGCAGCTTGATGAGTCGCGCAGCCCTGAACAGGCGCAGGAAGCTCAGGTTCAGCAGTCTGTCCTGTTAGACACACACAGAGCATCAGATGCTAACTGACCGGATAACAGAGACGAATAAACCCAAACAAAAAAAGACAAAAACACTCTGAACTGTCACTAAAGTGATCAGAAGATATATCCAAAATCACAAAAAGCCACTATGTATGCCGACTGAGCAGAAAACGGCAACAGAAATGGACTCACCGTAGTCTGGTGACGGTTGGACACCGGGATGAAGCGACACCGGTGACGACAAGACAAGAGACAGAGAAGGGGTGAGGTGAGAGAACAGAACAGTCATATTGCACAACCACACGCACTGATATGAGCCACAGACGTGCACATGGAGATCAAACGTTTCCTTGCGGCGGTCAGCGGTGAGGCTCGCGTTGGCCTCGCTAACACCTCTGACCTACGTGGTTAGCTACTTTCTGACAGGGCTGTTTCTCTCTAGAAAGCAGGGTGCACAAATGCAGCGGACCCCCTCCCAAACAAATGGAAACGGCGGCACTTACATTGATTTCCGTCACCAGGATGTCGGTGATGCTGCCCAGCACGGTCACAAAGTCAAACACGTTCCAGGCATCCTTGAGGTAATTCTGAGGAACAGAAGTTGAGAGGAATCATGTTTATTTTTCTGCTTGTTTTTTTTTGGGGGGGGGGGGGTAGAGCTGCATCAGGTACCCACCAGTGGACCAAAGGCGATGATCTTGAGGATGCACTCCAGAGAGAAGAGGGTGGTGAAAACGATGTTGAGATACTTCAGCATGGCTTCATAGAAGTCTGGAGCTCCGTGGAACTGGAAAAGAAAGAAGCACCAGAACATGCAGTGGTTTGGAGGTGGACGTTTTCTGAGGAGCGGCTCTGGAAAATCCAAACAGTTCACACGACTTAGAGAAAACAAAGAGGAATCTTATTAAATGTTTAATATGCAGTAGAACATTCCGGCCGAACGGCATCACCCCGAGAGAGTGGAGATCTCCATGACCTTGATCACAACCTGGACACAGACACACGCGAGCATCACTGTGTGTGAGTTTGGTGGCCACTGGGGCAAGTGCCGAGGAGGAGGAGCAATTACTGTGAAAAGTGGACGGATGCCAGAGGCCGTTGCATTAGCACCTTTCAGCTTTGCAGGAAGTAGCTAATAAATCTAAATGTTAAATTTTAATTTTAAATATGAAACTAAATGCTAAGTGTTATCTCTGAATGCTGAACATAAATGTGTTAAATATAAAGTTAATACGAATGTCAATGTTAAATATGAAAGCTAAATCTAAATGGTAAATATAAAACTAAACATTAAATGTTAAATCTAAATGTTAAATTGGTCCATCCATCCATCTTCTACCACTTTTCCGGAGGTCCAAGTTGCGGAAGCAGCAGTTCAAGCAGAGAAGCCCAGACTTCCCTCTCCCCAGCCACCTGCTCCAGTTCTTCAGAGAGGATACCAAGGCTTTCCCAGACCAGCTGGGAGACATAGTCTCTCCACAGAGTCCTGGGTCTGCCCCGGGGTCTCCTCCCAGTGGGAAGCTCATTTCAGCCACATGCAATCCTGGTCAATTTATTAAATGTTAAATCAAAATATTAAAAGGTACAATGTGAAAATTTTTTGGTAATCTGAATTCCAAAATTTAATGCAGGATAAAATCTTAATTTTGTTTTCATAGTTATAGTATAATAACTCTTAAATAAATGTTGTTGAATTTTCTGTACCTTAAGGTAAGTTTTTCCACGCACAGAAAGTGGGCCCGGCTCCATGTGGGCAGCCATCTTGGACCACCGTTTCATCAGTGTAAGTTTTTATATCAACCTTTAGTTACAGTAATGACTTCTGCCTGTTCTCTTAGGTGCTCTGAAAGAGGGTGATCGCTGATAAAATGTGAATTGGCTGCATCTTGAATTCTGCCTAGTGCATTGTGCTGAATATCACACACGGCACCTTTAAATCGAAATGTTAAATATGGACAAGAAATGTTTAGCTAATATGTCTAAATTTGTATATTGATTCGATACTTGGTGTCATCATTTACCATTTACATTTAACTTTTAACATTTAGATTGGAAAGTCACACTAATGTTTTTCTTTTATTTAAAAAAAGCTAAATATGAAAAATGAAAGAACTTCACATCAGTCGTCTGCATATCAGGGGCTCCTTGTGGGAACTGAGATCATAGAATGGCCGGGAAAAAAATAAGGTCCCCTCCTCAAAATAAATGGAACCCCTCATTAGATATGTGTGAAAATCCAATGAGTTCAAGGTATTAAAGAGCTGAACCTTCTCTATAAATCTGATGTTAATCCAGAAACAAATGTAGACGCTAGAGCGGTGACAACAAACGAACAGACGGGTCGAAAGCATCAGACACTCCACAGCTTCACTGTGCGGCGTTTAAAAACAGTGTAAATGTGGTTAAAAATGCACTTTGAAAAATTCACATGACACTGTTAACCCCTTAGCATCCCAGACAATTTCTGTCAATTTAACACATGCAAAGAAAATCTAATTCTTCCCTGTATAAAAAGACACACAGCGGCGACTATTCAGAGTGACACCGGCCAAGGGAACCTTCAGAGTTCCGGCGCCAACGTCAAGCCCTGCTATCTGCTGCGCTTCTTCTTCTCACCTTCATCATGAGCACCACGGTGTTGAGGGCGATCATGATCATGATGGAGTACTCAAACGGAGCGGAAACCACAAACTTCCACATCCTGTACTGGAAGGACTGGGTGTTCTCGGGCATGTAGCGGGTCAGAGGTTTGGCGTTGATGGCAAAGTCGATGCAGGCACGCTGAAAACCATAAAACACTTGGGATTATTTTTCATTATTTCATTTATTGGAAGTCGAAGGTAGTTGAGAAAACTTGTGAATTCAGGTCAGAGGTGTGGAGGCTGTCGTACGCTGCCGACACTGCGGGATGTGCTGTTTTTTAGCAAAGAGGATGGGGGGATTTCACTAAATGCACAAATGTAAATTAGGTATAAATTTGTCAAGAATAAAGCAAAGACATAATAAATGACGCCACTTTACAAGTTAAAAAAGCTGCAAATTACAACTTCATTCCACAGAATAAAATTTTAACCAGCTGATGAGTTTTGCAATTTATGAGGAAAAAGTTGAAAATTTACAGGAAAAAACTGCAATTTTTTTTTTTTTAAAAAAAAAAGGGTTGCAACTTTCCAAGAAAAGGTGATAAAAGATGAGTGTGATCCTGATGAGTGTTGCACATTTATGAGAAAAAAGTTGTAAATTTTGAGGAAAAAAGTTACAAATTTAAGAGGAAAAAGTCAATTTTTTTGAGGAAAAAGTTGCAAATCTATGAGAAAAAAGTTGAAAAGTTACAGAAAAAAGATTGTAAATTTCTGAGAAAAAAAGACTGCAAATTCAAACAAAAAAAAGTTGCAAATTTACAAGAAAAATGTTACAAATTTATGAGAAAAATAAGGAAAATTTACAGGAAAAAGTAATAAATTTATGAGAAAAAGTTGTAAATTCATGAGAAAAATATGGACAATTTTACAGGAAAAAAGATGCAGATTTAAGAGGATGAGAATTTGCCCCAAACACAGTCTTGCACCATTAGAACTGTCCCTGATTTGTCTTTTTTTTTACCTCGTTCTTCTCTAAGCTGCACTCGGACAGCGCCTTGTCCCCCTGCTCCTGGAAGGTGATGATGATCAGAGCCACGAAGATGTTGACGAAGAAGAAGGGGAAGACCACGAAGTAGACCACGTAGAAGATGGACATCTCTATCCGGTAGCCCGGACTGGGACCCTGGTCCTCAAACGTGGCGTCCACCGAGTGTTTGAGGACGCTGAAAAGGAGATGGGTGAGGAGGGTGAGACCGGAGCTGGGAAATAATTTGATTTTAAATGGAAATTCAAATTAGTTTGTTGGGCCTATTTGAAATGTAAAGAACAAATTTGAAATAATCCCTTGTCTTTTGTAGCTTAAAAATGTAATTAAAACCAAAAATGACAACCAACAACCAACCACAGTAAACAAAGGGTAGAAAAGAGATTAAAAAAAAAACAGTAAACAAATGAAAGTACCATAGGTGCTGATGCCTCAGTGCTTATGGCATTAAGTTGTGCCATGGAGGGCCATTCCACTACAGGTTTTCTGTTCCACCCAGTCTCTCCAGCAGGCGTTTCCAATGATTAGCAATCCTTGAAGCTGATCAGAGCAAACACCTGCTGAAGAGACCGAGTGGAACAGAAAACCCGCAGAGGAATGGCCCTCACTGCCCGCCCCACATTAAGATGAGTGAGTAATGGCTCACCACTAATTTGCACTGACTACACTTGTGGTCCGTTACGGACAGCCTGATTGCTGCCTTCTGCAACTTTTTTCTCCAAAATTTGCAATTTTTTCCTATAAATTTGCAACTTTTCCCCCAAACATTAGAAACTTCTTTTCCGTAAATTTGCAACTTTTTTCTCCTCAATTTGCATTTTTTTCTTGTAAATTTGCAACTTTTTACTAAAAAAATTTGCAGTTTTTTTTCTTGTAGATGTTTTACTTTTTTCTCAAATATTTTCAACTTTTTCCTCTACATTAACAACTTCTTTCTCCTCAATTTGCAATTTTTTTCTTGTAAATTTTAAACTTTTTTCTCAAAACTTTACAATGTTTTTCTTGTAAATGTTTTACTTTTTTCTAAAATATTTGCAACTTTTTACTATAAATTTACAAGTTTTTTTCTGAAAAATTTGCAACTTTTTTCTCCTCAATTTGCATTTTTTTCTTGTAAATTTGCAACTTTTTACTAAAAAAATTTGCAGTTTTTTTTTCTTGTAGATGTTTTACTTTTTTCTCAAATATTTTCAGCTTTTTCCTCTACATTAACAACTTCTTTCTCCTCAATTTGCAATTTTTTTCTTGTAAATTTGCAACATTTTTCTCAAAAATTTGCACCTTTTTTCTTGTAAATGTTTTACTTTTTTCTAAAATATTTCCAACTTTTTTACTATAAATTTGCAATTTTTTTCTGAAAAATTTGCAACGTTTTTCCTGTAAATTTGGAAGTTTTTTCTCCTCAATTTGCAATTTGTAAATTTGCAACTTTTTTCTCCTCAATTTGCATTTTTTCTTGTAAATTTGCAACTTTTTCTCAAAAATGTGCAGCCTTTTTCTTGTGAATTAGGAAATTTTTTCTTGTATATTTGCAACTTTTTTCTCTCAAATATTTTTTTTTTTTTGTTACTTATTTGTACCCGTAGGTAGATTTGGTTTGCAGTCTGGTGACAAGCCACCGGCTGCTGGTCGCTGCGTGCGCGAGCGCCCTAAACCTACATGTTTTTGGTATGCGGGAGTAAACCGGAGAAATCCCGGAGTAAACCCAAGCAACACGTCGAGAACATGCAAACTCCACACAGCTCACTGTTGGTCGGGGGCTGGGATCGAACCCACGATCTCATGATCCCCGCGATCCCCCGGCCGAGGGTAAAACTGTGCTGCCACAGTGCTAAACCACTGCGCCACCGTGCAGCAACTTTTTCATAAACATTTTCAACTTTTTTTCCTGTAAATTTGCAACTTTTTTCTAGTAGATTTGAAACTTTTCTTTTAACCCCTAGCATTCCAGCCAGTTTCCCCAAATTCAGCACATGCGAAGCAAATCAAGATCTTTCTTCACTGAGTGGCAGCAGAAAGTTTGAAACATGCTGCTGGCAGAACGGCGGAATTTTAGGCGATTAATCGTGAGTGGAGTGGTGTTTATTTTGCCTTACGTGGGCCATCCCTCTCCAGTAGACACAGTGAAGAGAGTCAGAAAAGCCCACAGCACATTATCATAGTGGAACTCATACTTCTTCCACTCTCTGGGTTTGGCAGCCACCTCGTCTTTCTCGTAGTCCAGGAACTGTCCCCTGGAAACAAAAGCATCAGAAAAAAAAATGATGAAGAAAGGCACCCCAACATGTGAGCGATTTAAATCTGGGCTGTTTCAGATCTGAGGGATGAGGGTGTCGTGGAGGATCTGAGACGGACTTGCAGTCCTTCTGCAGGCCTTTGGACTCGTCTGTGCAGTAGAAGAACTTCCCCTTAAAGAGCTGGACGGCGATGACGGCGAAGATGAACATGAAGAGGATGTAGACGATGAGGATGTTCAGCACATTCTTCAGAGAGTTCACCACGCAGTCAAACACCGCCTGGAGGCACACCGGATCAGAAACACACACCAGTCAGTTCTCTGCAACATGTGGCTTCTTTTGGACACAACCACTTGCTCTATATATGGATTTGATCTGGTGAGTAGTGAGCAGGACTACTGCAGATTGGCTCGTGTGTGTGTGTGTGTGTGTGTGTGTGTGTGTGTGTGTGTGTGTGTGTTCTGTTGGCGGGTAGGGTGCGGAATGTCTGTGTGTTAATCATGCGTCTTAAAAAATATCAGATCCCTGACGTTCCTCCCCCCCGTTAACCTGCCACCACCCCATCCCCATTCATGGGTGTAAAGTAAGGTGGGCGGGGGACAACTTCAACTTTTTCTCATAGATTTGCAGCTTCTTCCCTCATAAATTTGTGACTTTTTTCTCATAAATGAGCTGCTTTTTCTTTGTAACCTTCCAGTTTTTTTCCAAATAAATCTGCATTTTGCTCTGATAAATTTGTGACTTTTTTCTCATAAATTTGCAAAAAAAAAATTTCCTGTAAATTTTCAACTTTTCTCTCATAATTTTCTTTCTCAAAAATGTGCAACTTTTTTCTTGCAAATCTGCAAATTTTGTCATAAGTTTGCAACTTTTGTCTCATAAATTTGCAAAAATTTTTCTTGTAAATTGCAATTTTTTTCCCTGTAAGTTTTCAACTTTTTTCTCATAGATTTGCAACTTTTTTCCCTCATAAATTTGTGACTTTTTTCTCACAAATGTGCTGTTTTTTCTCTAAATTTTCAGCTTTTTTCCCAAATAAATTAGCATTTTGTTCTGATAAATTTGTGACTTTTTTCTCACAAATTTTCTTTATTTTTCTCATAAATTTGCAAAAAAATTCCTGTAAATTTTCAACTTTTTCTTGTAATTTCTTTTTCAAAAATTTGCAATTTTTTTCTTGCAAATTTGCAACTTTTGTCTCATAAATTTGCAAAAATTTTTCTTGTAAATTGCATTTTTTTTTCTGTAAGTTTCCAACCTTTTTCTTGTAGATTTACAACTTTTTTATAAATTTGAAACTTTTTCCTTAAAATTTTCTTCGTCTCATAAATTTGCAAGTTTTTCTTGTATATTTGCTTTTTTCATAAATTTGTGCATTTTTTCATAAATTTGCAACTTTTTGTCATAATTTTGCAACTTTTTTCTCATACATTTGTCATTTTCCCTGTAAATTTGCAACTTTTTTTTCATAAATTGGCAACGCTCATTTGGATGCTGGTTACATTTTTATAGTGAGCCTAAGCCACGCCCTCTTTACTTCCATATGGTATCTTAAATCAGAAAAATTCTCCATAGAAATGAATGGCAAGAGTGAAATTATCTTCTGATACCAAATTTTGCCACGAGTTACACATATGCTGTTTATCAATTTAAAAGATCATTTTCAATGTAAATAATGGTGTAGGCTGTTGTCTAATTGTTAAGGTGTAAGGTTATGAAAATACATAAATTAAAAGACTACAAACACAGATGGATGGAGCTTATGTCATCTTTTCGAAGCGCTCCCAGGGTGACGTAACGAACAGTCCTCTGGATCAGCTGCAGCTCTCACAACAACAAAACAATACCTCTGTGGTGTTTTTCTCCTCTTTGGATCCTTCTTTCGTCGGTCAGGAAACAGGAGGTGAGGTTTTGGTAATCTTCCACCATGGTCGTGTTTGGTGATGTGGGATGATGGGAGCTGTTGTTCACCAATCGTTGAAACATAAACTAAACATTACTCTGTTACTATACAACAGCTGACAACTCTAGTTACGTGGAAAACTATCTTTTAAATTGACAAACATATGTGTAACTCATGACAAAATTTGATCGGGATCAAAAGATAATTTCGTACTTGACATTTATTTCAGTGGAGAATTTTTTCGATATAAGGTCCCATATGGAAGTACAGGGGGCGTGGCTTAGACTCTCTATTCTGCATAATTAAATTGTAATTTGCACCTATATTATTGCAAATCTGCACATAATTTACATCTATACATTTGTACCTCATGCTAAACTGGTGGATATCCCCCCATCCACCTTATTAAAAAGGCAACAAATCACCTGCTGATTACTGCATTAACAGAGACGGAACTAAACACTGTGTAGGGTCCCCAAACTGCCCCCAAACTGCTACTGGGGACAGTCCTGGTTACTGGATATCTCATTGTGCAGCAATGAGGCAGGTGTGGGTGCTGGAGTTCTGACCTTGAGTTTGGGCAGACGTTTGATGGTCTTTAGTGGCCGGAGAACCCGGAGAACCCTCAGAGACTTGATGGTGCTGATGTCTTTGCCTTTGGTCCCCCTGAGAGCAGCGAACACAGTTAGAACACAACACAACACTTCACTCAGCAATCATTGTGTTGTTATGACGATGGAAAACACCAGAACAGGAGATTAAACAGAGAAATCCATTTCCAGTAGTGATGGAACATGGTGGGATGTGGGTGAGGTTTAGATCAGCTGGATGAAGACAGGCACAGAGAAGCAGGTTCATGGTTTAGAGTTCAGTAGGAAATAACGGCCTGTATTACTGTAGCATCCTATTAAAGACTTGACATGAATAAAGCCAGAATATTCATGAGTGTATTCCACTACAGTTCTTATGTGTGTTAATAGAGTCTATAAGTCCCGCCCCTTTACTGCCACACTCTGGCACCAAACTTCTGAAAAATAAAAATCTGTATTGGAGTCAGGGGGAGGGAAAATATTCTTCCATTCTGACTGAATTTGGTCATGAATTACATATGTGATGTTTGGGAATGTTGAAAACATTTTTTCACATAAATAAAGTTGTGAAATAAAAGAGTAACATTTAGTTTTATGTGAAACCGCTCATGGTGGATTCATACTACAGTATTTGGACAGACGTTTACTGACATTTTGAAAATCAGAGAAATGAGTCCAAACTCGGTGGAATTACGTTCGTGAGGAGGATTTTTTTTTTTAATCCAGTACACACAGACTTTTACAAACATGTGCAAGCATTTACTAGCGTTGTATTCATTTTCTGTTAGCGGAAGCAAACTTTTGCCAACTTAGGCTAGCGCAACTCAGGTCAAGTGAAGCAAACGAATACTCAGCGTAGGTCAGCTGAGGTCAGCATCAGGCGAGGCTCATATAAAGGTCAGCACTGATGGATGCTTCCTGGCGTTCTGGACCTGCTTTCTGACCATACACATCTCCCCATCTCCCTTCTTGGCCGTACACTGTGTCAGTTTCATTGGATAATTTTAAGTTTGTTAATATTCCTGCTTGGACTGAAGTTGAGACTGCTGACTTTTTTTTTTTTAGAGAGAGAGAGAGAGTGACCGGCCTGTATGGGGTTAAGTCCTACAGCCGTGGACAAAATTGTTGGTACCCTTCTGTTAATGAAAGAAAAACCCACAATGGTCACAGAAATAACTTGAATCTGACAAAAGTGGTAATAAATAAAAATTCTATGAAAATTAACCAATGAAAATCAGACAATGCTTTTGAATTGTGGTTCAACAGAATTACTTTAAGAAACAAACTCATGAAACAGGCCTGGACAAAAATGATGATACCCCTAGAAAAGATTGAAAATAATGTGACCATAGGGACATGTTCAACCAAGATGTGTCCTCTAATTAACATCACAGGTGTCTACAAACTTGTAGTCAGTCAGTCAGCCTATTTAAAAGGTGACAAGAAGTCACTGTGCTGTGTGGTGGCATGGTGTGTATCACACTAAACATGGACCAGAGGAAGCAAAGGAGAGAGTTGTGTCAGGAGATTAGAAAGAAAATTATAGACAAGCATGTTAAAGGTAAAGGCTATAAGACCATCTCCAAGCAGCTTGATGTTTCTGTGACTACAGTTGCACATATTATTCAGAAATTTAAGGTCCACGGGACTGTAGCCAACCTCCCTGGACGTGGCCACAGGAGGAGACGGATAATATGCATGGTAACAAAAGAGCCCAGAACAACCTCTAAACACATTCATGGTGAACTCCAAGGTCAAGGTACATCATTGTCAGATCGCACCATCCGTAGTTGTTTGAGCCAAAGTGGACTTCATGGGAGACAACCAGGGAGGACACCACTGTTGAAAACAAATCATAAAAAAGCCAGACTGGAATTTGCCAAACTGCATGTTGACAAGCCACAAAGCTTCTGGGAGAATGTCCTATGGACAGACGAGACAAAACTGGAACTTTCTGGCAAGGCACATCAGCACTATGTTCACAGACGCAAAAATGAAGCATACCAAGAAAAGAACACTGGCCCTACTGTGAAACATGGAGGAGGTTCTGTTATGTTCTGGGGCTGCTTTGTTGCATCTGGCACAGGGTGTCTTGAATCTGTGCAGGGTACAATGAAATCTCAAGACTATCAAGGTATTCTAGAGAGAAATGTGCTGCCCAGCGTCAGACAGCTTGGTCTCAGTCGCAGGTCATGGGTCTTGCAACAGGATAATGACCCAAAACACACAGCTAAAAACACCCAAGAATGGCTAAGAGCCAAACATTGGACTATTCTAAAGTGGCCTTCTATGAGCCCTGTTCTAAATCCTATTGAACATCTGTGGAAGGATGTTCAATAGGATTTAGATGGATAAGATGCTCTTTTCTTCCTGCCCTTCAGAGAGAACGGTCGCTTTTTCTTCTGCTCCCTCTTTCACCCTCCTTCACCCTCCCTAACTGAGAATCCCAGCTTGCTGTCTTGTCTGCGTCGCTGTTCTTCTGGCTGAATCTTGATCCAAATGAAAAAAATGGATTTGGTGAGTGGCTTTAATAAAATTAACAACTTTTTACATAAATTCGGGCCAGGGGGAGTCCCTATGGAGACACCCATGGATTGGAACACATGTGTCTGCATGATTCGACTGATGATGTGGAAACATCTATCTGGTTTGGCACAATCACAGGATTTTCTGCTGATTGGCTCTGGAGTTTTCCTGGTGTATCGAAAATTTAACTAGAAGAGCTAATCAAAGCGGTCCCGGCGTAGCTGCTTCTTCAACAATTCGACCAGACGGGGGAGAGCACTAACTAACGGCAAGACTAACATGGAAATTACCATCTGGCATGCACTGTAGAGGGATGGACTCTGCCGGACATGCTTCCCATGTTTAGAAGGGAAACATCTGGAGTTGTTTTGGTGCCCTCCAAGAATGGATTTAAAGCCTATGTATGGAAATTATGAACACAGGATTGCAAGAGCTGTAAATTCTATGCTCTGAGTGATCTGTGTTATCAGACCTTGAATTCGGTGCCCTGTTGACTATTTTCCTCCTGGATTAAGACAAAACAGAAGATTGTGCTTCTCTTCATAAACATTCTGGTGTGCTGCATCTGAACTCTCAAGGACAGTGACTGGCTCAGGAAATTTCCATCTGCCATGCCTCAAGGACATGCTTCCGCGTTTCAGACACTAAGACATAACATCTTGGCTGGGAGAGATTTTGCTGCCTCCAGTAACTGATAAACACCCACCTGCATTCAACATACATGAACACACTGATTCACATATACTGAATTACACCCATCCATTCACTGATCCTCTCTGATTTTTGGTTTTGTTGTCTGCTAAATGTGCATTGAGGTTTTTTTTTCCTGCAATCAAAATTTCGCTCACTCACTGAGTGCTATTTTGATAAACATGTTTTTTTCTCTCGCCTACTGTGTCATCCTATATCCCCTCCCTTTTTCTTTCTTTATCACCACTATGACTGGTGCCTAGCGGCTGCCCCAGCCTTGGATGCGCTCTGCAGAGCGTGCCCAAATGCCAAGTCACGTTTCGTTACCTTGTATTCATACATGTGTAATGACAATAAAGTTGAATCTCATCTCATCTCAAACATGCCGTCTGGAGAAGGCACCCTTCAAACTTGAGACAACTGGAGCAGTTTGCTCATGAGGAGTGGGCCAAAATACCTGCTGAGAGGTGCAGAAGTCTCACTGACAGTTACAGAAATTGTTTGATTGCAGTGATTGCCTCAAAAGGTTGTGCAACAAAATATTAAGTTAAGGGTACCATCATTTTTGTCCAGGCCTGTTTCATGAGTTTGTTTTTTAAAGTAATTTTGTTGAACCACAATTCAAAAGCATTGTCTGATTTTCATTGATTAATTTTCATAGAATTTTTATTTATTACCACCTTTGTCAGATTCAAGTTATTTCTGTGACCATTGTGGGTTTTTCTTTCATTAACAGGGTGTGTGTAAATTTTCACTGAAGCAAGAGAAAGTTTGTACAAGACGAAATATAATATGACACATAGTTTTGTTTTTAAATTGCGTTAAATGTTCTTCACTTTCTGACATCACATCAGCACTCTTTGATCCCCACAATAAAAAAAACCGGACCAATAAATCCTGGAGGATTACACACGGAGCAGAAAATGAAAACAGTAAATTTTGCAATAAGATTTTTTTTCTTTTGGGCTGTCACATTTTGGGGGGATTACATATATATTTTTATTCTTTTTTTTTTTTAATTCCCCCTTTTGGTTCTCTGGGCTTTTGGCATTCCAGCACCATGGCTTCAGTATTTCTCCTGGATTTTTGACACATTCGCTGCGCGTTCATCTATGCCCGTGCATGTATGAAAATGAAGTTGTGTCTAAAAACATCTGCTTCTACCAGCGTTTCAGTTGACATTCACCAGCAGAGCCAAACTCAGGCCGACCTAGGCTAGTTCTGCACAACTTAGCCCAGTGCTCAGGAACTTTAACAAACTGAGCACAATTTTCACCAACATTTATTTCCATACGTCGGTAAATTTTCAGCATGTTGAAAAGGTTCAACGAACACAACATTCGTCGGCGTTCACCAACTATCATTACCTTTAACCAACTTTTGCCAGCGGAGCCAGACATTTGCCAAAACATCAGTAAACATCGGTCCAAACGCTGTAGAGTGAATCCAACTTTAGTGAACTACAATTTATCTTGGACTTTACCAAACATGATTATGGCAGCTATCCTGTCAAAGCTCCATCCATCCATCCATCAATAACCACTCTTGCGGGGTCCGGGTCGCGGAGGCAGCAGTCCATAGCAAACTGCTCCAGTAAGACCTGGAGTCATTGCTCAGTGAAGACAACAGGACAACATCATCTGCAAGCAGCGGCGTCAAAGCTCAGCTCCTCTTTTCTGACCAAGAAAAGAATCATCTGAGGAGGAGAAACTTGTACAAATGTACTGTGTTGTATTTTGAGGGCTGCAGCTGATCCACAGGGCTGCTACTTCCTCTTGGGCTCTCTTTGAAAATGACCACACAACTTATGGATCTTTGGGTTCATAGTCTTTCAATTTATGTGTTTTCACAACCTTAAACCTGGATTGGTGAAATGACAGCCGACAGCTACATTTACATGGGGAATTACAGTGGTGTGAAAAAGTGTTTGCCCCCTTCCTGATTTCTCTTTTTTTTTTATATGTTTGATACACTTAAATGTTTCAGATCATTGAACAAATTTAAATATTAGACAAAGATAACACAAGTAAACACAAAATGCAGTTTTTAAATGAAGGTGTTTATTGTTAAGGGTAAAAAAGAAATCCAAACCTACATGGCCCTGTGTGAAAAAGTGATTGCTCCCTAAACCTAATAACTGGTTGGGCCACCCTTAGCAGCAACAACTGCAATCAGGCATTTGCGATAACTGGTATTGAGGCTCTTACAGCACTGTGGAGGAATTTTGGCCCACTCATCTTTGCAGAATTGTTGTAATTCAGCCACATTGGAGGGTTTTCAAGCATGAACCGCCTTTTTAAGGTCATGCCACAGCATCTCAATCGGATTCAGGTCAGGACTTTGACTAGGCCACTCCAAAGTCTTCATTTTGTGTTTCTTAAGCCATTCAGAGGTGGACTTGCTGGTGTGTTTTGGATCATTGTCCTGCTGCAGAACCCAAGTGCGCTTCAGCTTGAGGTCACGAACAGATGGCCGGACATTCTCCTTCAGGATTTTTTGGTAGACAGCAGAATTCATGGTTCCATTTACCACAGCAAGTCTTCCAGGTCCTGAAGCAGCAAAACAGCCCCAGATCATCACACTATCACCACCATATTTTACCGCTGGTATGATGTTCCTTTTCCCAAATGCTCTGTTACATTTACACCGGATGTAATTGGACACACACCTTCCAAAAAGTTCAACTTTTGTCTCATCAGTACACAGAGCATTTTCCAAAAATTCTTGTGGATCACCAAGATGTTTTCTGGCAAAACTGAGACGAGCCTTTATGTTCTTTTTGCTCAGCCGTGGTTTTTGTCTTGGAACTCTGCCATGCAGGCCATTTTTGCCCAGTCCCTTTCTTATAGTGGAGTCACAAACACTGACCTTAACTGAGGCAAGTGAGGCCTGCAGTTCTTTGGATGTTGTTGTGGGGTCTTTTGTGACCTCTTGGATGAGTCGTCGCTGTGCTCTTGGGGTAATTTTGGCCAGCTGGCAACTCCTGGTAAGGTTCACCACTGTTCCATGTTTTTGCCATTTGTGGATAATGGCTCTCACTGTGGTTCGCTGGAGTCCCAAAGCTTTAGAAATGGCTAGAAAATTGAACTCAGCTTTCCAAAGATGTGATAAACCACAGTTAATTTATGTTTTAACGGTGGGGGGGGGGATCACTTTTTCACACAGGGCCATGTAGATTTTGAATTTTTTTTTTACCCTTAACAATAAACACCTTCATTTAAAAACTGTATTTTGTGTTTACTTGTGTTATCTTTGTCCAATAGTTAAATTTGTTTGATGATCTGAAACATTTAAGTGTGACAAACATACAAATAAATGAGAAATCAGGAAGTTGGCAAACATTTTTTCACACCACTGTATCTTCAAAATGGACCGACATCACATGTGAAATTCAATCATAATGAAAAATTATTTCTCTCTTCCCATTTACTCTGATGCAGATTTAGACGCCATGATGTGGAAGTATAGGGGGCGGGACTTAGGCTCTCTATAGAGTGCAGGGCAGGGGTTGACAACCTCTACTATTGAGAGATGATGTACATTTTGAGCAATTTTGTGCAAAAAAACAAAAATAAAATCAGAACTGAGCCTTAAAATGTGGATAAAACAGCTTGTAAAGTTATAAGAATAAACTGACACGTCAACATTAATAACAGCAAAGTTTTTCTCCCCCGAATATGAAACCTTTTAATCATAAATTTGTGATTTTTTGTAAATTTGCTTTTTTTTTAGTTATAATTTCTGGCTTTTTACCTTGTCACTTGGTCTTTTTAACCAAGTGACTCTTTGTCACTTGGTCTTTTTAACTTGTAAATCTGCCGTTTACAGTCCTGCTCCAAAGTCTTGAGCCACCCCTCATTTCTTTATATTTTGCTTCCGAGGAGCCAGAATTTCTTGTAATTTAAAAAAATGGTCTTAAATAGTTCCCTTGAATAGTTCTCCAGGCTTTCAGAAGATTTCTTTGTTGACTGCTTTTTCCACTCATTTTTTGGTCCAGTTCTTGCACCTGACTATTCCTCACCTTCCTCTAAAACTGGACAAGTGGAAGACAGAAGAAGAGCTCAAAATGACAGCTTACAGCAGATAAGCAGGATCTAAAAGTCAGCTTCTTAGGAAATCTGAAAAAACCAGCAAAGACCTGATGCAGGACCTAACAGATGCATGTAGCCCTTCAGCTGATTCATCTGCTTGTTAAAACGTCATCAGAAATGTTCTTGGTGGAAGAGTGGCTGTCAAAAAGCCGTTCTTTAGGAAGGATAAGGTGAGAAAAGGTGAAGGTTTTCTGGTATTCTTCTGTCCTCCACTTGTCTAGTTTCAGGTACGTTACATACACTCAAAAAAATGAACTTGGGTTATTGTTTGCCTTACATTCATGATTCTATTTAATTTGACCTAAAATATACATGTATTTTTCAAATGTAATTATGTCTCAAGTTATTGCTACATAATAGTAGTGTACTGTTCAATCACAAACCTTTTAAGTTAAGTCAGCAAGACTAAAGAGACCACTCACATCCAGATGGTGGCAGTAATGAAACTCAAGCTGCCATGAAACAACAACGAAGAAGAAAAGAAAGCAGCTGCAGACTGAGCATATGCAGAGCCAACGGTATAACAGCCCGCCTTTTCTTCTCTTGAGTGTTTGTCTTCATGTTGGCAGATAAACAGGCTGTCCTTTGGTCGGTCTTTTGCTAAAGAGGTAAGGTTAACATTTGTTTTTCACCCTAATCTACAGCCTTTTGATGGGAAACATATTTTGTGGTTGTCACTCAAGGCCTGGAGTGTTTGAAGATATAATATAGTCTAGTGTAGGTGGATCTCAGACGTGTTAGCTACAGCCATGTGAAAAAATTAGGACACCCTCTATAAGCCTGTGTGTCTTTTTAAACATATTTGGACATATGGATATTTAATATCAATGTTAAAAATACTGGGAGATTCACATAATACAACTAAACTATTAAAAATGAATTAGACTTTTTCAAATTTTCTGTAAAATGTAATTCTAAACGAATGGCGAGGAATAAATTAGGACACCCCCATCTTTTTTAGGACACCCCCATATTCATTCCCACTTACAATGGCTAAAATAAATTTAAAAAATACAAATATAAACAAAAGCAAGGTTAGACATAGATACATGAACACTTCTTAATAAAGAACTGAATATTTAAAGGGGTGTCCTAATTTCTTCACATGACTGTATGTAAGACTATTTACTGGCAAAATAAAAAGTAAACAGAGTTTAGATAAACACTGCAGAGTTTAAAGAGGTGAATTTTGGATTTGCTGATTGTAGCCACCGATATGTACAAAGAACTGCTGGGGGATTGAGGGCCAGAATTAATATGAAGCTAATTCAAATAAATAACATCAGTAATATGCTATTTTGATTTAGATGGGACAGGCTGACAAGAAAAAATTAATTTAAGTCAAGGTTTCATTTTTTTTTAGCATAGTTCTGCTTTAAATTTCCAGTTTTTCTTGGAAAAACTGATTTTTTTTTTTTTTTTTTTAAATTTTCACAGAGCGCCGCTGTTATGGACATCAGAACCACAGGTTGCAGACCCCTGGTGTAGGAATACATTTAAGGATATTTCAGACTCCTGAGTCATGTGCATGGATCACTCCAACCACCCAATCAGCTGTGTGTATGTGTGCATACACGTCGGTCATGTTGTGTGTGTGTGTGAGATGTAATCCTGGTTTACACTAACAAACCGGCCTATAATCTGGTTAGAACACATGCAGTCAGAAGACTGATGATAATCTAGAGTTGCAGTCAAACCCTCATTAGGACCATTCTGAGACCAAAGTCCTACAGGGGTCAAGACTCAGACTTACCTACACAGTGGTCTGGGTCTCGATTTGGTTTCAACCCCTTTAAGCAGCCCTATGCAACTTTCTTGTTCCGGTTAGGGACACCGATAGGACTACATCTATGGCAGCCTGAGTCCCAAGAGTCAATCACAGGTAGAACTCAGGTCACGGTCGCCATAGTTGTAGTCCTGTCCGCGTTCCTACCAAGAACAGAGCTGCTGCAGGCTGTGGGGGGAAGTGACACTCACCCGGTCAAAAGTGAAAATCTTAGACAGTGTTGCTTTAAAGTTTTGACTGTTTTACACTCTGGTCTCAGTCTGGTCTTGACTACAAAGCTACAATAACCAAGTTCCCACCTCAACTACTAGAACCTTTTTGAGGAGAAATAACAGCAGAGGATCTCTGTCAGGAACTACCTAATTTAAATAGGACATGACATTCAGTTGTTTTTCTTGTAAAATTTCAACTTCCTTTGTAAATTTGCCATTTTCTCTTGTAAATGTGAGACTTTCATCATTACAATTGTTTCTGTCTTTTTACTTGTAAATCTGTAACTTTCTTTTTCTTTCAGTAACTTCACAGATTTGAGACTTTCCTCACAAATGTGACTTTTTTCTGGCAAATTTAAACCTTTGAACTTCTTCTAGTAGTTATGTAACTATTTTTGTTTGTTAGGTAAAACCACAGGGAGTCGGTGGTTATGGGCAAGTGAGACACATGTGACTCCAGAGCTGCAGGATGCAGACCTATAGATCAGTCACACACACAGGAAGGTTTTCATTACAAACAAAGCTGGATTCATGGTACTTTTCTGCTCTGGTCCGCTGAGGTGTGTGTCCGCTTTGGACGAGGCCGGCACGCACATGGTTGTGTATACGCTTCACTTTTTGTATCTACCAGGCCAAGCAGTTGACACATGCGCACAACTGTTATTTGTAGTTTCACCCCAGTCCTGTGGGTAGCACAAATGTGCTAACATACCACTTTGTTCACCGGTTATATAAAAGTGAAGAAATGCAAGCTCAACACACATTTTTTGTAGCAACAACAATGGCATCATTTTGAGGAAAAGGAGAAATTACCGTTTTTTAATGTTCTTTTCCACTCAAGCTGCTGCTGCAAAATGATTCATGTATGTTTATTCTCATCCTTCTCTTCGTCTACATTGACTTTGTATGCTGTGTCGGTAGCGCCACCCCGTGAATGGGAGGTTCAATCTTGCTCATGTGCAGTCAACGCGGTTAGAAAATTTGGGCTGCACACGGACGTCCACGGACAGGAGACGATTATGTAATTTTCGTCACACAAGCCTCGTGGTCAAGCGGATGCAGACAGCGGAGGTGCAGCATGAATTCAGCTTAAGTCCCTGCTCTAGAGTAGGTAGTGCAGCCTCAAAAAACTGCAGGGCGGGATTTGGGATTGACCTGGAATTGACTGGATACAGCTTAGCACTGTGATGTAAAAGAAAAAGAAGCAAACAAGAACCACCAAAAAGCCACCAGAAAGAGATCATAGTGAAGCGCTAATGCCTAAAAATGTAAAATCTAATGCTGCTCTAAACTAGCTCATTCATGCTAGACTAGCTTGTTCATTAATCTACAATCCTTTATATATCTCATGTTTAAACTGTCTTTATGTCTGTGGTCTTTCATATTGTAAAAACAAGAGCACTCTGAGGCCAGTAAAATATCCCCTGCCTCTCAAGATCCCAATATGCAACTCAAGAAGAGCAGTTTTCAACTTTTCCATATAATTATTGAGGCAGAACCAAATTATGATAAGAGTATCATCCATGAATATACAACAAAAATAGTTGTATACAACCAGTAGTTGTAGGGCAGGATCTCAAGGTGCACCTGTGTAGCAGGCTTGGTGACCCTAGCTTTACTCATTCTATAGTAAAAATGCATAGGGAATGCTAACCTTGACATTTGACCTTTTGACCCCAAACCCATAGTCAGAGGTCATGGGCTCAGGGTGCAACCTGTGTACCAAGTTTGGCGACCGTAGCTTTACTCGTTCTATAGTAATAGTGCAAAGGGAATGTTAACATTGACCTCTGACCTTATGACCCCAAACCCATAGATGTAGGTCAGGGTCTCAAGGAACCTGTGTACCAAGTTTGGTGACCCTACCTTTTTTGTAGTTGAGATATACAGTAGTTTATCATTGACTCCCAAACCATAAACAGTTCAGGATCTCAGGGTGAACCTTTGTAAGTTCGGTGACCCTAGCTTTACTCATTCTATAGTAATAGAGCAAATGGAATGTTAACCTTGACCTTTGACCTTCTGACCCCAAACCCATAGTCAGAAATCAGGGTCTCTGGGTGAGCCTGTGTGCCAAGTTTGGTGGCCCTAGCTTTACTTGATTTACAATAATAGGGAATAGGGGATGCCAACCTTGACATTTCACCTTTTGACCCAAACTCCCGCAAAAGTCATCCCAGTGGAGCCAAATTTCAATATGCGCATCAGAGTATATCAAACTATGGTACCAAGTTTCAAAACAATCAGAATAAAACTGTAGGAGGAGATGATTTCACAAGAGTGGGACAGACGGACGGCCTGCCCCATAGCATAATCCCCCTTCGGTCTTCGCCTAAAGGGGTCTTGAACACAAACCCATAGTCAGAGGTCATGATCCCACGGTGAACCTGTGTTGCAAGTTTGGTGACACTAGCTTTCTTTGCTGCTGAGATATTGTTTATAAGCCATTTTGATGTTTTGTGGGGCGGCTGTGGCTGACTACTGAACGGAGGGTCAGGGGTTTGATTCCCGCTCTATCTACAGTCTGCATGTCGAAGTGTCCTTGAGCAAGACACTGAACCCCCAGTTACTCCTGGTGGGTCAGGCCAGCGCCTATGCATGGTGGCTCCACCACCATCAGTGTGTGATCGCAGAATCTGTAAAGTGCTTTGGTCATCTACTGTAGAGGTGAGAAAAAGCACTATATAAGTGAACACCATTTACCATTTGACCTTTGCCCTTGCAATCCCATAACCATAGTCACACTTCAGGGTCACAGGGTGAACCTGAGTACCAAGTTTGATGACCCTAGCTTTGCTTGTTCTATAGTAATAGTGTAAATGGAATGTTAACTTTGACCTTTTGACCCCAAACCCATAGTCATATCAGGGTGTAAATTGTCCAAGATGCATCTTAGATACAACTACTGTATGGATTTGAAAAGCTTACATCATTTCTTTCAGTAGTTACTGCGTTTAGAAGATTTAGGGAATATGTGATCTCTGACCTTGACCTCAGGGTCATCTGATCAGAGTCAAATTTCAATATGTACATCATCATTGTATATCAAACCGTGGTACCAAGTTTCAAAACATTTAGAACAAAACTGTAGGAGGAGATGATTTCACAAGAGTGGGACAGACGGACGGACTGCCCCATAACATAATTCCCCTTCAGTCTTCGCCCAAAGGGGTCTTCGACCTTTGACCCCTTTGGTCTTCGACCGGGGGGGATAATGAATTAAGATGAGAAAATCAGTTGAGCCATTCACTCATTCAGGGTTGTTCCTGGGCTTATTATACCCCAGAGACCGGTGGTATGCTGCCGACCACTCAAACTACACACCCCTGTCGTTGACAGTGTTTATTTGAACTTTTAAACTCTAATGTTCATCCACCATCTAAAGCATAATGCCATAAAATCAGCTCATTTTGAGGAGGGCTCCTTCCCCGTGTTTAAAATGGTCCTGCAATAATTAAACCCGCAGGTGTTTTGGCCAACTCATGTCACATACATTTCATTAACTTCTGGGAGTTGTGTCAAGATGAAGAAAGACAAAACAACTGACCGTAACTGTAATTAATGATCATTAAAACACCTGTGAAGCAGAATGATCGGTATCCCATTACTGCAGTAGATGTAACAGTGAAGTATCACACTCTCCCAGAATCAAACTGCTCGGTTGGAAATAGCTGTTGTAGAATTGCCCATAACCAGTATGTCCCCATGGTTTACTTACCTATGCACTGTAATTACACTTAGACTGTAGTGTCGTTTTACAAAAATCAAAACATATTCTTTAAAACACATTTTCAGAAACTTTTCCAGTTTATTATTTAAGTTTACAGAATATGCATCTGTGACCTTTTTTTACATATATATTTGTGCTAAAATAATGCAATAACTAACTGCCACCCTTTTTTTAAATGCGGAAGTACTGTGGATGCAGAAGTGTGGTTTTGACCTTGGTGGCTTTCCATACTTAAGGTCCAGTTAGGGGGGAAAAAAGCCTCCGTGAGCCAAAATGGACAAAGAAAAGGTTATTTTGAGTGGCGAGTTCAGCTTTACATTTACATTATGACAGATAAAACATGTACAATTAAAGTGGAATTAATCAAGAGCTAACTATGGACGTCATGTGATTAACCAAGATTAAACATTTTAACCTACTGACAGCATTGACTGTTAGAAAAAAGTCTTACATTTAAAAGAAAAATGAAAGTATAAGAAAAACTGTAAATTTATGTTTCAAAGTTAAAAATTAATGAGCAGGAAGTTGCAATTTACGAGCAAAAATGTTGCTCATGTAACTCTGACAAATTCTGTATTTTTGAGAACATATTTAGAGAAAAAAAAAAGAAAATTTAAGTCTCAAACTTACAAACTTACAAGAAAAAAAGTTTTTCAGAATGAGAAAGGGGATTAATTTATATGAATAAATTCACCAAATTGATATTTACAAATCTGCAATAAAAAGCCACAAATTTACAAGAAAAAAGTCTCAAATTCACACAAAAAAAACCCCAGCAAACTCATATGTGTAAAACTGTCAGGTTGAAGGTCAGACATGTAACTAATGTTCTACTAATGCTCTATCTATAGTGAAGGTTGCTGATCCTGACTCAGGATGATTATGGATTTCCTAATTTCTACATGAAGCTGATCTGAGCGTTAGAATAATGACAGTTAGAGGGTGTTAAACCGTGTTCCCACCACAGCAACTTTTTTAGTCCCAGGAACTATCAGCAGTTTTACTTGTTCCTGCCAAGAGAACTATTTAGTTCTCCTTTTCCACAAGCATTTTAGCTCCTGAAATGTGATGCTGGTGTATGTCAGCGGTCTGGAACATTTGAGTTTGATTTAAAAAAACCAAAAAAACCCCAACTAAAACTCAGAAATTTACAAAGACAAAAAGTCACAAATGTATGTAACAAATCTGCAAATGAACACTGAAAAATCTCAAATTTAAAAGTAACAACTTAATGAGAAAAAAAGTTGCAACGTTACGCCCCAAAAGTTACAGATTCATGAGCAAATACTCTTAAATTTATGAGAAAATGTTGGAGTTTATGAAGAAAAAACTAGGAAGAACAGCCACAAATTTACAAGAAAAAAAGGTGCAAACAACCCCCTTCATTTTTATCTTGTGTTACTTCATTTTGTGCAAACTATGCAACTTTTTCACATAAATTTGCAATTTCTTAGTCATAAATAAGTGGAGATTTTTGGTTTTAATTTCCAACTCTTCATAATACATTTGCAGCTTTTAGGCTGCGTGTCCACAGACAGCTTTTTATTTTTCTGCTGAAAGCACTCTGGACCCGTCACTCACAGCTCAGCGCTCTGCTTCCGCATCATGGGACCTAAAAAAAATTCATGTTACACTTTCACTCTGGTCTGCTGAAGTGCATTTCTGCTTTGGACGAGGCCACCATGCACGCAGTTGTGTATATACAGGAGCAGTGGTGGCCTAATGGTTAGGGATGTGGACTGGTGAGCAGAGGGTCACGGGTTCGATCCCTGGACTGGCAGGATTAGCTCTGGGTGGGACAAATAGCATAGCAGTGTTTGCCCCACCCTCCTGAACCCCACTGTGGTGCCCTTAACCCCAGCTGCCCCAGTGGAGCTGCTCAGTGGCCACAGGTCAGTCTGTGGTTGGACTGGGCAGCTTCAAGGTGTAATTGTGTGAGTGTAAACAAGGTGTCCTTGATAAAGAGAGGCTGCCTCTCAGTGGAACTACCCTGTATAAATAAAGGTTAAACAAACACAAAAAATACTTAATTTTTGTCATCTAAGGGTGCTTTAACACCTAAATTCATTTATTTTGGTCTAAATCAGTTGACAAGTTTGCTACTTTGTATCATTTTCTCCTTGGCTCGGTTCCCTTTCACGCAGGTAAAAATTCAAGTGGACCAAATTGCGTCACATTAAATCCCACAAGACTTAACGTCAGAACATTCTCTGTTCTCATTTGTCAGATTTTTTTGCCGCGAGAACAGGGAAGATAAATACAGGAAGTAGGATGACTATTGTGCCTTTATGCATTTCTGGGAAGAAAATGATAGAAATTGTAGCATAATCTTTTCATTGCCTTGGTTATCGTTTATTACAGTGGGGCAAAAAAGTATTTAGTCAGTCACCAATTGTGCAAGTTCTCCCACTTAAAAGATGAGAGAGGTCTCCAATTTTCATCATAGGTATACCTCAACTATGAGAAACAAAATGAGAAAAAAAAATCCAGAAAATCACATTGAAGGATTTTTAATGAATTAATTGGTAAATTCCTCGGTAAAATAAGTATTTGGTCACCTACAAACAAGCAAGATTTCTGGCTCTCACAGACCTGTAACTTCTTCTTTAAGAGGCTCCTCTGTCCTCCACTCGTTACCAGTATTAATGGCACCTGTTTGAACTCATTATCAGTATAAAAGACACCTGTCCACAACCTCAAACAGTCAGACTCCAAACTCCACTATGGCCAAGACCAAAGAGCTGTCAAAGGACACCAGAAAAAAAATTGTAGACCTGCACCAGGCTGGGAAGACTGAATCTGCAATAGGTAAGCAGCTTGGTGTGAAGAAATCAACTGTGGGAGCAATTATTAGAAAATGGAAGACATACAAGACCACTGATAATCTCCCTCGATCTGGGGCTCCACGCAAGATCTCACCCCGTGGGGTCAAAATGATCACGAGAACGGTGAGCAAAAATCCCAGAACCACACTGGGGGAACGAGTGAATGACCTGCAGAGAGCTGGGACCAAAGTAACAAAGGCTACATCAGTAACACACTACGCCGCCAGGGACTCAAATCCTGCAGTGCCAGACGTGTCCCCCTGCTTAGGCCAGTACATGTCCAGGCCCGTCTGAAGTTTGCTAGAGAGCATTTGGATGATCCAGAGGAGGACTGGGAGAATGTCATATGGTCAGATGAAACCAAAATGGAACTTTTTTTTAAAAACTCAACTTGTTGTGTTTGGAGGAGAAAGAACACCATACCTACTGTGAAGCATGGGGGTGGAAACATCATACTTTGGGGCTGTTTTTCTGCAAAGGGACCAGGACGACTGATCCATGTAAAGGAAAGAATGAATGGGGCCATGTATCGTGAGATTTTGAGTGAAAACCTCCTTCCATCAGCAAGGGCATTGAAGATGAAACGTGGCTGGGTCTTTCAGCATGACAATGATCCCAAACACACTGCCCGGGCAACGAAGGAGTGGCTTCGTAAGAAGCATTTCAAGGTCCTGGAGTGGCCTAGCCAGTCTCCAGATCTCAACCCCATAGAAAATCTTTGGAGGGAGTTGAAAGTCAGTGTTGCCCAGCGACAGCCCCAAAACATCACTGCTCTAGAGGAGATCTGCATGGAGGAATGGGCCAAAATACCAGCAACAGTGTGTGAAAACCTTGTGAAGACTTACAGAAAACATTTGACCTCTGTCATTGCCAACAAAGGGTATATAACAAAGTATTGAGATGAACTTTTTTTATTGACCAAATACTTATTTTACTGAGGAATTTACCAATTAATTCATTAAAAATCCTTCAATGTGATTTTCTGGATTTTTTTTTTTCTCATTTTGTCTCTCATAGTTGAGGTATACTTATGATGAAAATTGGAGACCTCTCATCTCATCTTTTAGGTGGGAGAACTTGCACAATTGGTGGCTGACTAAATACTTTTTTGCCCCACTGTACATTATGTGTATATACCACTTTTGGCAAATCGTACAATTTGAAAATGAAGTGCGGCTACGGAAAGAAAATAACATGTTATCGTTCATTAATCCTCCAGAACCGTGACATGCTCACCCACAGATATTTTCGAAGATCCATCAGGTATGTACAGTGGCAAAAAAATGTTTTACCATTTGCCGCTGGCTCTGTTTTAGTACAGTCCCTTTCTCACCTAGAGGATCGCACCAGAGTTCACCAGCTGATTTGAATCGATTTCAGGTGGTGTCGGTACAGTTGTTTTGGTGTGCACCTGAGTGTGATTACATGTTTTCACCAGACAAAACGACCGCACTAACGGAGAAAATGAACTCAAGTTTGATTGAAACTAACTAAAGTCTGCAGGTGTGAAAGCACCCGGTCGCTACATCTGGAGGCCATTCAGCAGCAAACACCAACACGCCACACGAATTAAGGCAAGAACCTTTTCATTCTATTATATTCGAAGATGAAATGCCTTGCCTTATTCCCGGTGGTGAGGCTCAGCATCTGCAGCCCACATTAGCTGAGTCCTTACTGCCTGCTGCTGTCACCGGTTCCTCACCTGTCTCTCCCATGTCTCCTCCTGTGTCTTCTGAGTGTCCACCAGTCCTGGGATGGAACCGCCGGATGGTGGAGGAGCCTGCACCCCTGGAAGGTCCCGTTCCAGCCCCGCAGCCACACCCCGGATGGGAGGAGAACGCTACCTGCATCCTGACACTTGAGCCGACAAAAGAGTGTCTCGTGGTTTCAGCAGCACAGGAGTCGGCATCTTCGGTGAGGCAACCTCCAGCTTTAGCTGTCACGCCTGGAGTTCCACCTGCGTCAGTCGCCACCCCTGGAGGTCCTTGGGCTGCATCCACTATCACACCTGCTGCTGGGGTCGTTGCAGCAGAGTCGCCAGAGTCCTGGATGTCGGTGGAGCTCGAGCCCAGGCAAGTACTCTGTTGTGCTTTAACACCTGCAGATCTAGAGAAATCTTGTCTGGCTCATGGTGAGGAGAACTGGCTGCAGATGTCCTCTACTCCTGAATTCTCCTCGCCGAGCTCCACAACTATATTACAGTGTTTTTCTCTTCCTCCCCATGTAAGGTGGCCAAGCCGGGGTGGAAGCGCCAGACAAATGGATTCGAGACATCTCAGCCAGAGTCGCCGGAGTTCTGGACAGTGATGGAGCTCAGGCTAACGCAAGTTCTCTTTGTCTTCGTATTATCAGTATTAGAGAAATCTTGCTTAGCTCTTGGTGAGGAGAACCAGCCGCAGCCACTGGCTGTTCCTAAATTCTCCTTGCCGGGCTCCACTGCTGCCGGTGGTAGTAACCCGGTGTATGTTTCTCCTCCTCTGCACGAGTCCTCATCTGGGTCCGCTGATGGTCATCCTCCATCGTCGCCTGAGGCCATCACGGGTCCTCCATCCTCGCCTGAGGTCGCCGTGGGCCCTCTACCTTTGCCTGAGGTCGCCGTGGGCCCTCTACCTTTGCCTGAGGTCACTGTGGGTCCTCTACCTTCGCCTGAGGTCACCGTGGGTCCTCTACCTTTGCCTGAGGTCGCTGTGGGTTCTCTGCCCTTGCCTGAGGCCGCCATAGGTTCTCTGCCTCCGTCTGAGGCCACTGTGGGTGCTCCGCCCCCGTACGAGTCCACCGTGGGTGCTCCACCCCCACCCGAGGCCACCTTGGGTGTTCCGCCTCCATCCAAAGCCACCGTGGGTGCTCCGCCTCCATCTGGGGCCATTGAGGGTCCTCCGTCTCTGCTCGGGGTTGTTGAGGGTCCTCTGCCGTCGCCTGAGGTCGTTGAGGATCCTCTGCCATCACCCGAGGTCATTGAGGGCTCCCTGCTGTCGCCTGAGGTTGTTTTGCATTTCCCGCCTTCGCCTGGGGCCTCCACAGAGCTTTTCCCCTCATCCGGTCCATCTTCTGGTCAGCCACCTTGGTCAGCCGTTCATTCACCTGGCTCCGTCGCTAGTCAACTGCTATTGCTGTCTGAGGTTGCAGCTGGCCAGCGATTCTCTTCAGAGATCAACGCTCTCCTGCTACGAGCCCACTTGACCCATGCCTCAGACCATGTAGCCCGCAGGGAGCACGTGTTCCAGCTGCCGACTCCAGGAGGGGGCGTGTCGTGTTCTACGCTCCGTTGGTTCAGGGATGGTGGGAGGCCACCCGACAGGTTACGTCCTTCGTTTGGGTGGCTTAAAGGCTCTGGGAGGCCACTCGACACCTTCCAACTTGTGACTGGGTGGTCTTTGGACTCTAGCAGACCACCCAAACTGTCTCAACTTTCTTTTGTTTCTTTGGTATTCTATTACCACCTGTTGTACAGTGTTGTGGGTCATGAGTTTTTTCTTTTGTTTTCTGGTTAGTTTCAGTCCCCCCGTACCTAGTTTCCCCCCCTCCCACTTGGGGTGGGTTGTTTTTCTCGTTGGGGGGGGTCTCCTTTGTGGGTGGGTCCTTTTTCTTTTTTGATGTTGCCCTGGGGTGTCTGGGTCCACCCCTTGAGGGGGTGGAACTGTCATGATCCTGAGCACGGGTGGGGGCAATGCTCATTCTCCAGTTTGAGTTAAGTCCTTTTCTGTTTGTTTTCCCTTTTGTTTAGGTTGCAGGGGTTATGGTCTGCTGTATTGGTCTCTGTGCATTTGAGTTGTTTGTATTCTTAGTTGTGTCCTTATAGTCTTGTCTAACTAACTAACTAACTAACCTGCACTTATATAGCGCTTTTCTAGTCACAAAGACCACTCAAAGCGCTTTCATTAATACTAACCCTCTATTCTAAGGGCCTATAGGAAACAGATATCTAGGGACAATTTAGAACAGCCAATTAACCTTGTATGTCATTTTGTATTTATGGGTTTCATTTGGATCCTTTGGGGTTGTGTTATTTTATTCTTGTATTATTTAGTTTCCGGTCTGTGCTTTTATTTTGACAGCGCTGTGCAGCTTCTGGCTGTCAAATCTTGTTTTGCGGGCTGGACAGCTGTCATTGATTATGTTACTTCTTCACTCATGTATCAACACCTGTCACTCATTGATCATTTGTCCATTTCCCTATTTAAGAGCACGGCAACGTTTCCCATGTTGCCGTGTCCTACTGTTAACCTCCCCAGAAGTGTCAGTCGTACTCTGAGTGAGATTGGTTTTGCTGTAGAGGTGAACGGTTGCGCTCCAGCCAGGTGATATTTGTCCTTTCCTACCGTTTCCCTTAGCCGTGAGCCCCAGTTCCCTTTGGAACTCCGGCTGAGTTTATCTCTTTTTCCCTGGCGTGTCCGAGCGCCTCAGCCGGTGTTTCACCCAGGCTGTCCTTCTCCCCCTTGATCGTGAGCCTTGCACTCACTCCTCCGGCGCATTCGCCATCCCTTTATATGTAAGTGTAGTGTTGTATGTTCTGTTTGTGTTTATGTTAATAAATGTTGCAAACTCACAGGTGGCGTTTGGTGTCCTTTGCAGCCCTTGAAAAGGGCTATTCATGACATACTGTATATAGATCATACTGAAACTGTACTGTGCAAAATAGGACTATTGTGGCACATATGTTTGATTCATATTTCCCACAAGAGTGTGGCACATATGTCTGGTTCATATCTCCCACAAATGTATGGCTTATGTGGATTGGGGCTTCACGTCTGGAGGAACAAAGTCTGGATCGACGGGGGCCGACAGGAGATGTCGAGGAGGTGTGAAGTCGGACCCTTGTCTCAGAGAGGAGGCCCTGGGGGGATCCCCGGAACATCAGAGAATAAGAGACAATGGTGAATCTTCAGAGACTTGCATTGTGATTAAATGTTTGCAGAAGCACCATGTGACTTGAGTTCTTAATCCTCCGGAGGTATAGGAATGTGATGTAACATGATTCTGCCTCTTCTTGCTATTTGAGAATGTTGGATGATTGTGTTCTGCAATAAAGCTGAACCTGAGGAATAAACTCAAGTCTCGTCATTGAACACAACTTCCACACTGGTGACCCACGACAAAGAATGAGCAGAGAGAATTCTCCCGGGCGGAGCTCATCAGAGGCCAGCCTGATGGCTGCCTCCATGCTCCGGCTGCCCGATTTCTGGCAGCACAGCCCGCGCTCCTGGTTTAGCGCGGTCGAGGCACAGTTCAACCTCCGGAGAATCTCAAAGGATGAAACGAGGTTCTACCATGTGGTAGTGAAACTGGACAGTCACACGGTCCAGAGGGTGGAAGACCTGGTTAACCACCCACCGGACACCGACAAGTACGGCGCATTGAAAGAGGCGCTGATCAGCCATTTCACCCCCTCGGTGCAACAGCGAGCAGAGGGGCTCCTAGCGTTGACGGAGTCGGAGAACGACAGACCAGTGGACCTGATGGTGAAGATGCTGAGACTGAAAGACTCCGAGGATGGCGACTTTATTTTCGCCCACCTTTTCCTCCGGACTCTGCTGCCAGCAGTGAGAGTGACCCTGGCAGACTCACCCCGATTGGCCAAGCGGGACTACCATGGGCTCAGCAAAGAGGCGCAGCGACTCGTCGACGCCCACAAGCGGAGCGCGGTTTCGGCCGCGGCAGCTGAGCAGAGGACGGCGCCCGGAGATGGTTTGGAGTCAGTGGTGGCGGCCCCAGACGAACCGACGATGGCAGCGACAGGCGTCAGGTGACGCGGAGCTGAAGACAGCCTGTGCTTCTACCACCGCCGTTTTGCGGAGAGGGCACACAGATGTCTCCCACCGTGCCGCTTCAAGCGTCAGGGAAACGCCAAGACCAGGGGCCGGTAGCAGCTGCGTTCCTCGGAGAAGAAAACAAGCTGCTTTACCTAACAGATGCACCCTAGGGGAAACAATTCCTCGTGGACACGGGCTCCCAGCTGAGTTTCGTCACGCCTACCTACGCGGAACGGCTGATGCCGTCTAAAGCTCCCTGGGTGTCAGTATCAGCAGCGAATGGCTCAGCGATCAAGACATTCGGTGAGAGGACCATGCTTCTGTCCTTACAGGGCCGTTCATTTGAGTGGACCTTTATTGTAGCGGCAGTCAGTTTTAACATGTTAGGAGTTGATTTTTTGTGATCACATGGTTTATTGGTTGATCTTGCTAATAGACTTCTGATTAATGCACTGTCTTTTCATTCTATCCCCTGCACAGCTCGGGTGGCCCCGCCGACTGCACACGCCAACGTCACAGCTGCGGGTGGTAAGTTTCATGCTCTGCTCACTCACTTTCCAGCACTCACAGTCCCAAAGTTTTCGGCGACAGTGGCCAAACACGGGGTGGAGCATTTTATCACCACCACTGGGCCGCCCGTTTTTGCAAAAGCCCGGCACTTGGACTCAGCTAAACTGGCAATAGCGCGTGAGGAATTTGCCAACCTGGAAAAACTGAGCATAATTAGATGCTCGAACAGCCCTTGGGCTTCCCCGTTACACATGGTCCCAAAGGCTGATGGCTCGTGGCGACCTTGTGGCGATTTCCGCAGGTTGAACAACGTCTCGGCACACGACCGCTACCCGATTCCGCACATCCAGGATTTCTCAGTTCATTTGGCGGGGGCGCGCATTTTTTCTAAAATAGACTTGGTGCGCGGCTACCATCAAGTCCCCGTGCGCGCGCAGGATATTCCCAAAACCGCGGTAATAACTCCGTTTGGGCTTTTTGAGTTTTTGCGCATGCCGTTTGGGTTAAAGGGCGCCGCGCAAACTTTCCAACGCATGATGGATGCAGTTTTACGCGACCTGCCCTTCGTGTTCGTCTATTTAGACGACATATTGGTAGCCAGCACGTCCGAAGACGAACATGAAACCCACCTCACAGCGGTTTTTCGGAGACTGGCAGAGCACGGGTTGATAATTAACCCAGCGAAGTGCCAGTTCGGGGTGGCGCAAATCGATTTTTTGGGGCATCGCGTTTCGCCCGAAGGAGCGGTTCCCCTGCCTGAGAAAGTGTGCGCAATAACAGATTTCCCCCGACCTCAAACGATAAAAGCGCTGCAGGAGTTTCTAGGAATGGTTAATTTTTACAACCGGTTCCTTCCGAGCGCAGCGCGGCTCATGCAGCCACTGTACACGGCACTAAAAAAACAAAAACCCACGAATAAGGTCGAATGGTCTCCGGAGCGGGAGCACGCTTTCTCCCAGGTCAAATCAGCACTTGCAAGCGCCGTTTTGTTAGTGCACCCGGTTCCAACAGCCCGTTTGGCACTCACCACCGACGCTTCTGACCTAGCGGTGGGGGCAGTCATTGAACAGTGTGTGGCAGGGACCTGGCAGCCGCTCGCATTCTTTAGCAAATCCTTGCGCGATAACAAGCGTAAATACAGCGCGTTTGACAGGGAGCTTTTCGCCCTACACTTGGCCATCCGCCATTTCCAGTTCTGGCTGGAAGGGCGTCGTTTCTCCGCTTTCGTGGACCACAAACCGTTAACGTTTGCGATGGCCAAGATCTCAGAACCTTGGTCAGGCCGACAGCAAAGACAGCTAACCGCAATATCGGAGTTCACCACCGATATCCAGCATGTCGCAGGTAAACACAACGTAGTGGCAGACTGTATCTCACGTGCTGTGGCAACGCCAGGCCACGTGGGGGCTGTGGGCCAGGGCAGTGACGCGGGAGCACGCGCAGCCCCGGTCCACGTAGGTTTGGATTATGCAGACATGGCTGCAGAGCAGGTTGGTGATGCGGATGTGCGCGCGCTCCAGTCTGGACCAACAGGGTTAAGGCTGGAGCACAGGGTGCAGCAAATAGGTATGCCCCCCTTAATATGCGATGTCTCCACGGGACGGCCTCGTCCCGTGGTTCCAGCTGCGTGGCGCCGCCGCGTTTTTGACTCAGTCCATTCGCTGGCGCACCCGGGGGTGCGCGCATCGATCAAGATGATGGGGGAGAAATTTGTCTGGCCGGGGTTGCGCAAACAGGTCAAGGAATGGGCAGCAGCTTGTGTAGCGTGCCAGAGGGCTAAGATACACAAGCACACGAGGGCTCCTTTGGAGCCTTTTCACATCCCGGCTAAGCGTTTCGATCATGTGCATGTTGATCTGGTGGGCCCGCTTCCCTCGTCTCAAGGGCACACACACCTTTTGACGATGGTGGACCGCACCACGCGTTGGCCGGAAGCGGTACCTCTGGCGTCAACAACGGCGGAAGAGGTTGCGCGCGTGTTTTTAACAACTTGGGTCGCGCGTTTTGGAGTTCCGTCGGACATAACATCCAACAGAGGCCCTCAATTTGTTTCTGAACTGTGGTCGTCTATGGCCCGCAGCTTAGGGGTGAAGGAACACCGCACTACCGTGTATAACCCGCAGGCCAACGGTTTATGTGAACGCTTTCATAGGTCATTGAAAGCAGCCCTCAGAGCGTCGCTCACGGATACAAATTGGGTGGACAAACTGCCATGGGTTTTATTGGGGTTGCGTTCTGCACCTAAGGAGGATTTGCAGGCCTCCCCAGTGGAGTTAGTTTTCGCACAACCTCTCCGTTTGCCGGGGGAATTTCTTCTGGAAAATCCTGCACCAAATTGTCCCCCCGCTCAGCTGTTGCAGAGCGCCACAGGATCAAACATGCTGCCTGGCCCAGTGCATCACAGCTTTCCACGCATTTTTGTGCCAGAGGCTTTAAAAAACACAGAGTTTGTTTTTGTTAGACATGATGCACAACGCCCAGGGCTGCGTCCGCTTTATGATGGACCGTTCAGGGTGCTGGAAAAAAATGAGAAGCATTTCTTGCTAGATTTGGGGGGCAGAAGGGAGCTAATTTGCATAAACAGACTCAAGCCCGCTTTTGTTCTGGCTGATGAACACGTGCAGTTGGCGAAAGCCCCCCGCCGGGGCAGGCCACCTAGAAGGCATGCTCCAGAGCTCCCACAGAGATGTGCTAACAAATCTAATCCCCAGGTGCGAGGAGGCGCTGCAGACGCAGCAAAGCTGGCTTACAGCAGATTCGGCAGGAAGTTAAGACCTAAGAGATTGGGGGATTGATTGTTGGTTATGTGGTAATGTCTTTTATGTTATGCATTTACGAGTATGTTTGTCCCATGCAGACGTTTGGGGGGGGGGGTCATGTGGCACATATGTTTGGTTCATATTTCCCACAAGAGTGTGGCACATATGTCTGGTTCATATCTCCCACAAATGTATGGCTTATGTGGATTGGGGCTTCACGTCTGGAGGAACAAAGAGTCTGGATCGACGGGGGCCGACAGGAGATGTCGAGGAGGTGTGAAGTCGGACCCTTGTCTCAGAGAGGAGGCCCTGGGGGGATCCCCGGAACATCAGAGAATAAGAGACAATGGTGAATCTTCAGAGACTTGCATTGTGATTAAATGTTTGCAGAAGCACCATGTGACTTGAGTTCTTAATCCCCCGGAGGTATAAGAATGTGATGTAACATGATTCTGCCTCTTCTTGCCATTTGAGAATGTTGGATGATTGTGTTCTGCAATAAAGCCGAACCTGAGGAATAAACTCAAGTCTCGTCATTGAACACAACTTCCACACTATGTTTATTCTTGTCTTCGTCAACTTTGACTGTATGCTCGGTAGCGCCACCCCTTGAATGGGAGGTTCAATATTGAGCATGCACAGTCAAGACACCCAGGCAACGCAGTCACAAAATTTGGGCTGCACGTGGATAGCTGTGGAAGGGGTCTGTGGAGCCTAGCAGACTGGAGACAATGACGTTATTTTCGCCACACAAGCCTCACGGTCGAGTGGACGCGGACAGTGGAGGTGCAGCACGAATGCAGCTTAACTTTGGAACATATCTGTATTGTCTGTATAGTCAAAAGAGAAATTATTTTTCCACCCTGACTGAATTACACATATGATGTTCGTCAATTTTTCTTTGTTATGCTAAATTTAGGCTTTTTTTTTTTTTAGGAAAATTGGCTGGAATGCTAAGGGGTATTTTGTGCAGTTTTTCATGTAAAATTGGATCATTTTTCATGTAAATTTGGGACTTTTTTCAATTAATTTTGTGAAGTTTTTCATTTAAATTTGAGACTTTTTAAAACCCATTTTGGGAAGTTTTTCACATAACTTTGGGACTTTTTCAATTAATTTTGTGAAGTTTTTCATGAAAATTTTGGACTTTTTCATGTAAATTTGGTTCAATTAATCTTGTGAAGTTTTTCATTTAAATTTGAGACTTTTAAACCCATTTTGTGAAGTTTTTCATGTAAATTTGAGGCTTTTTTCATGTAAATTTGGGACCTTTTTCATGTAAATCAGGGACTTTTTTCAACTAATTTTATGGAGTTTTTCCATCTAAATTTGGGACTTTTTTAACCTCTTAAAATAGTGGTGTTCCACTGGTGGGACGTTTCAGATTTTCTACTGCCACTCAGTGAAGAAAGAATTTGATTTTCTTTGCTGTGCAAAATTTAGGCATTTTTAGGAAAATTGGCTGGAACGCTAAGGGCTTAAAGCAGCCAATAAAAAGCTGTTCTCTGGATGCTTTTTCCTTTGGTTGGATAGAGGAGGCGAACTTTGATAGGGTAATATCATTGTTTGTGTTTGGTGACGTATATGGTGAGAGACAAAACTGCATATCATACTTATATTTTATGCCAACCTACAACTTTTATTTTATGTGGAAAAATATCTTTAAAATTGACAAACATCATATGTATAATTTGTGTCAAAATTCCATTGGGATGGAGAAACAATTTTTCATTTGCCATTGACTCCAATGCAGATTTTTTTTTCTGAAGTTACATCCAATGATGCAGAAGTAGAGGGGCGGGACTTAGGTTCTCTCATTTTAGCCTAATTCTGATTGGCTGGTTAGAGAGGCGTGCCATTGACAAATGATGTGACATTCAAAAAGTTGAACCGTTTTCACCTTCTTTTCTTGTAAATTTTCTGCTTTTTTCTCTTAAACTTGCATTTGTTTTGTAAATGTGCAACTCTTTTCTCATAAATTTGTGACATTTTTTTCAGTAAATTATAAATTAATAAATTTGCAGCCCACAATCTTTCAAAGACCCCTCAAAGCTGTGAACGACCCTGCCTTTCTACCGTTGGTGGTAGTTCCCCAGTAACAAGTTTACAGTACTATGTGGTGGGAACACGGCTTCACAGTGAGGGTAGGTAGGGGGGTTGTCATGGTGGGGGGGCGGGGTCAGGATGGCGGTTTCTGGGTGGCGTAGGGGCGTTCCCCACCTGGTCACACCTTGTTGCGATCTACTTGGGGGAAAACAGTGGTAAAACAAGGTAGAGCACATTTATGGATGCTTCACACACACAAACAAAATAAAGCAAATGTTTGCAATCAAACAACAAACAGCAGAGTCACGGCTGGTTTTAACCCTCCGAGGTCCGACACGTCGCCAGGACGGCGCCCCAAACTTTACGTCTTCTATCTCCAAACTCAGCAGGTTTTAATCATCAGTGTCCAACTTCCCACTGATGCATATGCCCACTTTAACATGTAAATTTGCATCTTTATAGTTGGAAATTGTGCCTTAACTTTTAAATTTGAGATTTTCTTTTCATATATTTAAAACTATTTTTTTCTCAAAATTTTGCAATTTTCTTAAAAAAATTGCAACAATTTACTTGTTAATTATTTTACTTTTTTCTTTCAAAATGTGCATCTTTTTACTTTAATTCACAACTATTCACTTGTAAATTTGTTACTTTTAATCGGTTTTAATTGAATTAAAATTATTTACCTATAATATTACTTTTAAATTATTACATCTTTTACTCATTAATTACTCATTAATTTGCTAAGTCTAAATTATAAATTTGTTTCTTTTTAACCATATATTTGCAATGGTTTAATAGGATCAACAATTTTTCTTACTTAAATAAACAGTAAAATAAAAAATAAACAAGAATTATAATAAACAATTATGAAGTTGGTACATTAAAACTTAATATTTAATTTTAACTGTTAACTTTGCATCTTTTATGTATTAATTTAAAACAGCTTTTTTTAATATATTTGCAACTTTTTACTCAAATTTGCAACTTTTTACATATTAATTTGAGAATTTTACTCATGAATTTGAAACTTTTTACTCAGGTTTGCAACTTTTTACACATTTGAAACTTTTATGTATTAATTTGTAACATTTTACTCATAAATTTGCGATGTTTGTTACATATGAATCTAAACATTGTTACATATCACCCTGGATTTACAATTACTCTGGAACCAGTCCATTAAAGCTGCGATCCGGACTCCGCAGCATATAGTTCCCATTCTTGTCAATGTTCTAATCCCCACCTGGTCCGGACCATTGTGGAACGAATCCGGCTCATCGGATTTGAATCGCTAATGAAACGCAACAAGTCTATTTTTGACAGATGCCGGATCCAATCTGCAAGGAAATGCTGCGGTATCTTGTGGTATTTAATAGCCATTTGTTCATTAAAAATGATTTAAGGATCGTCCGTTATTTTCTGAGGTCTACTCCTCCACCACTGTGTCGGAGAAGATTAAAAACTCTGACATAACATACAAACACTTCATAGAATTAACATTAAAGGGCTACTTAAGTTTTATTTGAGCACAAAAGTCCAGGTGGAGAGCCGATACATCACACTTCCTTGTTGTTATCACGTGATCGCAATCGGTTCCCTTTGGTCTCTTTTCGGTCTTTCTCGAGATCTTGCGTTATTTTATGGAACTCTCATGTGATCTTGTATTCCGAACCTTACTCTGCTGCTTCAGAATACAAACAAAGTTGGTAGGGATCAACGCAAGGCTCCACCCACACTGCATCCATAATGGACCGGATCTGGAGTCAGTGTAAATCCAGGGTTATACTGACTCCGGATCCAGTATGTTACAGCTGCGATCCAGCCTCCGCAGCAAATAGTTTTGATTCTCGTCAATTTTCTAATCCCCACCTGGTCCGGACCACTGCAGAATGAATCCACCTCGTCAAATTCGGTTCGCTAATGAAACGCAACGAGTCCGTTTTTGACAGATGCCAGATCCAATCCGCAAGGAAATGTCGTGGTATTTAATAGCCGTTTGATTATTAAAAACGATTTAAGAATGGTCCGTTATTTTCTGTCAGAGAAGGTTAAAACTTGACTTAACAAAGACTTCATAGAATTAAAATCAACGCCTACTTAAGTTTTATTTACAGCCCAAAAATCCAGGTGGAGAGCCGCTACATCACACTTCCTTGTTGTTATCACGTGATCACGATCGGTTCATCTCGGTTACTCTCAAGTCTTTCTTGTGATCTCACGTTATTTTGTATAATTCTCACGTGATCTTGTATTTCAAACCTTGTTCTTATCCATGCTGCTGCATAACACAGACGGAGCTGGTAGGGATGAACGCAACGGAACATCTGCACTGTGTCTGCAATGGACTGCATCCAGAGTCAGAAACTTTTTTCTTATAGATTGGCAACTTTCTATGTCACTGAAACTTTTACTCATCAATTTGCAACTTTTTACATATTAATTTGAAACTGTTTACACATTAATTTAAAAGACTCATGAATCTGAAACATTTTACTCATCAATTTGCAAATTTTTACATCTTTAAATTGAAACTTTTACTTATGAATTTGCAACTTTTAGAGGTTTGCAACTTTTTACATATTAATTTAAAAGTCTTACTCATCAATTTTACTGGAGTGGAGGCCTAGTTGGTAGAGCAGCCGCCCCATAACCGGGAGGTCGTGGGTTCATATCCCGGCCGGCTCATACCAAAGACCATATAAAGAAAATGGCCCTTTCTGCCTTCGAGCTTGGTGCTCAGCGTAACAGAAGAGGGAAAGGAAAGTTAACGCAGAGCTACCAGAGGACTGACCCCCCCCACTGTAGCTTTCACTGATTACGGTAGCTGTGTGGCTGAGGGTCAGTGAAACGGAGACAGGCGCCACCCCATACAGCACATGGGCTCCCATATGCTGGGGAAGGGATTCACGCTCAGAAATCTGAAACATTTGACTCATCAAACTTTTTACATCTTAAAATGAAACTTTCATTTATGAATTTGCAACTTTTAGAGATGTGCAACTTTTTACTCATAGGTTTGAAACTTTATGTATCTATTTGAAACTTTTTACATATTTGAAATTTTTTACTCAGAAATTTGCAATGTTTTATATATTAATTTGAAACATTTTATGTATTAATTTGAATCTTTTTACTCATGAGTTTGAAACTTTTTACATATTTGAAACTTTTACTCATAAATTTGCAACTTTTTCAAATTAATTTGAAACTTTGTCATCAATTTGCAGGTTTTCATGTACTAATTTGAAAATTTTACTTAAATTTGCATTTTTTTACATATCTGAAACCATTTGCTCATAAATGTGCAACTTTTTACACATAAATTCCCTCCTTTAATTCTCATAGATTTGCTAATTTTTCTTAGTAAATATGAGACTTTTTTCTTGTGAATTTGTGAGTGATTTTTTTTTTTTAAATTTTAAATCAAATTTGCAGGGTGTCACTGCTTACGGGCAAAAGAGCCACATGTCGCTCCAGAGCCACAGGTTGCAGTCCTCAGTGCACGAGATCAGAATGAAAAGCAAACCCTAAAGAGCCACAGACCTCAGAGGGTTAAAGAAAACAGATGTCAAATTAGAATGTCTTTGTTTTTGGTAGAAGAAAGTTGAGAACAAAATAATAAATGTTACAATACAATATACTGTATAAAAAATAAACGTGATTAAATTCGGAGTACTGTTCTTTTTTAAAAATGTGGTTCAGACTAATTTCTTGTTCTGTTCTAATTACTCAGTCTCAAAACATCATATCAAATGTGCAAACAGTAACAAAAATTGCCTGTTGAGAGACACCACTACTACTACTAATATATATCAGAAACAATAATAATCATGGAAAAAGTGCAACATCTCAGCAGCCTTACACAAACAGGTCATCAGCAGAATCTGAAGCAGTTTTGCAGTAAAATGTGAAATGCACCAAGAAGCTGCAGCCCGAGTGGTTCCACTGCGTCAGACTGACAAAGCTCCGACGGGGATGTTATCGTCGGGTGATCCGCTCACATGGACAGCAGGCGGCACAGCGAGCTCTGGATTCATGCACGATGAGTGAGTGACAGCTCTCAATCATGTAAGACCCGCTACATGTTGCTGTCAGTCAGAAAAGTCACCTGGAGCTGAAAAGCATTTGCAAATAACGCTGTCTGACCAAATGTGTGACCAAACAAAAATGCATTAGAGAGGTTTAGGATTGTTCTATGGAGGCCCAAATGGTACAGTATTTAAAGACACTATAAAATATACAAGAGGTCCATTAGAAACCTATGGCTAATGCCTTTGTAAGATAAACCAATAGATGCAACATTTTATCACGTTTGGCTTTAAATCTCATTAAAACATTATGTAATTTTTTTTTAAAGTTAATTTCTATCAACATTTTGATATGAATTTATAAATAAAAGTGTTTTATGTATACTAAATGTTATATCTAATTCTTAACAGCTGAACAAAATATTTAGCTAACCTGCAAATTTACTCAACTGGGAAACAGAATGACCAGAATAAAAGTGGTGAGTTAGCTAGAGGTAATTTCAATATTGTTTTAGCACCGGCCCAGAATTTTAACAGAAACACGAGATTTCTACTGGTCTATAGAAAAGAAAAGAGAAAAGCAAGAGCCAGGTGTATTTTAGCAACAGCGCGTGGAGCCTAGTGGACTGGAGAAGATGAGGAAATTTACGTCACACGGACCTCACACTCCAGCGGACATGCAAAGCTTCGGAAGTTTGTTTTCCAGCAAGCACGTTAACAAAATTAGTTAAAGTTATTAGCTTTTATTTTGGTACTTCCACTGCCCAGCTGAGTAAATATATATGTTAGATATATTGAACTCTAATAGGTAGGATTTATATTTAACATTTAATATAGACATTCCTCTTAAATCAGTCTTAGTTTGAGAACATTGCTATACAGTGCTGGAAAAAACAAGAGACCACTACAAAATCTTTGCTAATTAGCATCTCTACATGTTTGGTAGCCATTCAATTTGAGTGTCTGTTATTTATCTGTATCTGTTGAATCTACTTAATGTGGAAGTGATTAGGAGATCATCTAAGCATGGTGAGACGCATGAAAGCTGGGAATAATAATCAGAGTTATTACACAAATACAGAGTTGTTCCTAAATTAAAACTGAGGTATTGTAATGTTTAAGAATGAACATGAACTTGTTTTCTTTGCATTATTTGATCTAAAAGCAACATCTTTTTTGCTGTTTTGCCTAGTTGTCATTTTCTCTAAATAAGTGCTCTAAATGACGATGCTTTGACTTGGAATTTGGCTGATTTGTTGTCAACAGGTTAGAGAATAAAACAAAATTGTTCATTTTACACAAACACATGTATGTATAAATAGCAAAACCAGATAAAGTGATAATTTTACAGTAGTCTCTTTGGTCTCTTAATTTTTTTCCAGAGCTGTATGTATATCTAATATGTACGATTTACTGTATATTGAACATAGACATTCATCTTTTTATTCCAGTTTAGTTTGAGAACATTGCTATAAAGCTGAGAGGACGCCATATATTTGAAAAGCCAAAGATAAGAACAAATGTTTCTCTGTTGTTGGGGTGAAACTATGGAATTGTTGTGATGATTTGAAAACATGGACCACACTTGTTCTGCTCAGGCGGATGTTAAAGATCAGTTCAATAGAGAAATATAAATCGGTTTAATTTATAGTTAATCACTTAATTTCCCAAACCGATGACTCCTTCTCATTTTTGTTAAGTTTTTGGGGTTATCATGTGCTATATTTAAAAAAAATGTAGTATATTAAGCAAAAGGCATAGGCATAAATAAGCACTGATTCAGTCTACACTCTTTTCTTTCTGTGCTTTGAAATTTTTTCTTCTTTCTTTGATTGGAAGTTTGATGTTTACTTTTGTAAGATGACGGTTATTTACTTTGTTTTAATTTTTGATGGATTTACAGAAAGAAAACTAACTAAATGTGATAAAATCTGACTTGTGGGAAAAATTGTATCACATTTTTAATGACGTTTAAAGGAAACTTTTTTTCACAAGTTAGCATTATTTTTTGAGAATATGTCACAAATTAAAATTTATGTGTGATACATGTTGAAAAGGCTGGTTTATTTACTTAACTGATAAAAAATAGTGAATTTATTTTCTTTAAAAAGTAAAAAACTATTACAAATATATTATCATAACTCGGCTATTTTACCTTAATTTCAAGGCTCAAATGCATTTTGCAGCGCAGATCCAATTAACTATCTAATATTTAACAAATTAAATTTGATAAAAAAAATTAAATTGGTTTTTAGCCAAAGTCAAATTCCTTGTATGTGTTGTGCATACTTGGCCAATAAAGCTGATTCTGATTCTGATTCTGATTAACTGTTTTAAAAAATGGATGCAGCTGCTACAGTCGTGACTTGAACTACGGTACAAGATCTGATCCATCAGACTACAACGCCGTGTCCATTCAGGCCATTACAGAGTGAAGTCGTGTACTTGTAAATGCTCTTCAGTTCAGGAGTGGAACCAAACCTGTGGCCATCCCTCATCACCGGTGTGACGCAGACACATTCAGGTCAGGCAGGTCAGTGAGGAGCAAACAGGTGAGCATGGACATGATGGTGGTGATGGTGGTTAGAGCCCTCACAGGTAACACCACGGCTGTCATACAGGGAGGTGAAACGCCTCGTTTCTCTCAGGGAAGACGAGGATTATAAACGCAAAGCTTTCATGGCGCTCGGGACCAGAGGACACCATGGAGACCCGAGTGACGAGAATAAGGGTCAGCAACCTCTGCTGTGGAAAATCAGAGCCATTTTTGGACGTTTTCTTTAATTCTTTTATAATAATAATTTATAATTAAATAATGTATAATACTTATTATTAACATAATTTCTAATAATTATAATTTATAATATGCTTTTATAATTCTTTTATAATAATTCTTTTATTATATTACATATATATTATTATATTATTAATTCTTTTATTATTTTTTCCAGCTGTTGGCATAGTTGCCAGAGGTGTCTGTGCTACAGTATAATTTGGTCAGAACACCTCAGGGTTTAATGACTGCAGTACAATTTTATGCACGAAGAAGGAGCCTTCCTCAATACTGCATTAAACACTCGTGTGACAGTTGTGTTTTGATAGCATCACTATGTTTGAAACGAATCAGTTTTAGCTTCAGCTGATGGCAGGGACGTCTCCCTCCGACGCCATTGTCGGACTGGAATCAGGTCAGCTAAGTAATGATGTAATGACCTCACAGAAGAGACCAGCCAATCCAAACGCAGCGTTTCAGACAGCTCTGTAGTAGGGCTGTGTGATATGATGATAGATATCAGATGATGAGATAAAAACATCCATCGTTTATATGGGGATTTTTGCAAAAAAGATTTTGTTAAAAAACGTGGTGGTTCTTTTTATGTGGTTATAATATCTATCTATAGAATTTACAAAAAAATGTATATCAGGATATAAGCTTACTTATACTGGGATATGAAATTCTGGTCATATCGCACAGCCCCGCTCTGTAGTCCGAGGTTCTGTGGGAGAGGAGAACTCGTGTGCCGGAGGACCAGACGACGACAGAAAAATTCCTACATAACCTACTAAAATAAAGTGGGAATGACCTAAAGTGAAAGAGGAGCCCTTTACACTTGTGACTTTTCTCCTCTTAAATGTACAAATCATATCCTGTTAAATTTCAATATTTTTCTTCCAAATTTGTTGATTTTTATTCTTAAATTTGTGACATTAAAAAAATTCTTCTCATAAACTTCCAATTTATAACTGAACTTCCTTTATTCTGGTAAATTAGAGTTTCTTACAGCTTAAAATTGTGATTTTTTCCCCTTGTGAATTTGCAACTTTTCACTGCTTAACTTGGATCTTTTTCTCTTAAAATTTCTAGCTCCTGTTTTGCAAATTTGCTTTTTAAACCTAAATTTCCTACTTTTTCATGTAAACTTGCTCCTTTTTTCCTCCTAAATTTGCTATATTTTCTAGCAAATAAAAAAAAAAAATTCTTCCAATCTCCCCCGTAAATTTATAGGATTTTTTTTTCCTCCGCCCAAATGTGGGCAGAGGAGCCACAGGTTGCAGACCCTTAACCATGAGGATGGAGTATAGGAAGGACGGCGGACGGATGATGAGCTGGGAGTGAATCCAAAAACACAAACATACACACTGCAAAAAAACACAGCTTTTCACAAGCAATTTCACTTCATTACTTCATGTCGTAGTGAAAACGTAAGGAGAAGATTTAACTGCGCTGACGGCTGGTTCCTTCAAAAACAGCTTTTCTTTTTTCTTGTGTTTTGGTTTCGGGAGTGTAAGAAACCCTGGGAACAAATTCATAGAACAAGCTGGATTCGTGCAGAAATTTTAAAGAGGTTTGCAATTTCTCAAAAAATACTAAGAATATTTACCAGCAACATACAAAATTCAGTAACCTACAAAATGGTGTTTTTGCCCCTAAAACAGAAAAAAACTTTAAAACAAAGCCTTAAGGTGAACTTAAAAGAATAAACATTGCCAGTAATATTAATATAATTTTATCCTTTATTTTTAAGTTTGTAATGAATTTTTTTAAACCTGTTCTAATAAATCTGTGATGTTTTTAATTGTGAAGTCACGTTTTTTCCCCTGGTAAGTGTGCAAGTGAAGCTTTTGTGTGTAAATTTGCAATTTTGTAAACTGTTAGCATTTTCTGCCCGTTCTGCTCTTGAAGTTTTCTCCTGAATCTGCCAGCGTCTCCTCCTGATCTTTAAGCTCATAAGACCCCATGTCACTGGGCTGTGGCGGCTGGAGACACATCACCAGCAGCGCTCACAAGAGTTTCCAAAACATCTCCAAACATTCGCGGGGGGGGGGGGGGGGTGTCTCTATTTCCTCACAGGAGTTCCAGGGCTTCACTTTTGTGAATACATTTGAAATATGCTAAAAGATGCAAATTTAACAATTTTAAAAGTCATAAACTTACCTTGAGGTGAGCGCCAAATTTAACTAAAAAAAGAAATTTACAAGATTGGAACAAGTCGAACAAATTTAAGGGGAGGTGAGTCGCAGGTTTACAGAACTGTTGGAAGAGTCTCAGATATTAAAGATGGGGAAAAAAGTCACAAATGCACAAAAGGGGAGGTGCAAAGTTATGAAACGGGAAAAAAGCTGCAGAATTACAAGATGGGGAAAATGTCACAAATACATTAAACTGGCAGGGAAAGGGGGGGGGGTCATAAATTCACAAAACTGAGAGGAAACGTTGAAAATGTACAAGACAGGAAAAAATTTGTAAATTTACAAAACGGAGGGAAAGTCACAAAATAATAATAATAATGTATTAGATTTATACGGTGCTTTACACATCGAGTGACATCTCAAAAGTGCCTACAGTCACTCCAGACAGTCACTGATGGTGGTAAGCTACCTCTGTAGCCACAGCTGCCCTGGGGCAGACTGACTGAAACGTGGCACCAATCCACACCAACGCCCTCTCCGACCACCACCCAACGTTTGTACACAGTCATACCCAGTGTCATGGACACTGGAGGCAAGGTGGGGAAAGCGTCTTGCCCAGGGACACAACGGCAGGAAGACCGGGGAGAGCGGGATTTGAATCGCCAACCCTCCGGTTATTGGACGACCCGCTCTACCTCCTGAGCCACTGCCGCCACTGGCTCATGGACCATAACAGGTAAAATGGAAAAAGAGGAGGGGAGTCACAAGTTTACAAAACCGGGGTGGGGGGTGCAAATTTATGAAACAGGAAAAAAGTTGCAAGATGATGAGATTGGAAAAAAAGTCACAAACTCACGCTGTGAGCTGCCGCAGCCCAGTGAAAGAGTTGCTTTAGATTTGGATTTGCAAAGAGGATTCCTCACAATAAACAGGATAATTACGGTCATTATTCAGATTAATATGAGCTATAATCACCTTTATTAATTACGTCGTCTATTGCACTGTAAGGCAACACGAAGCGAGACTGAGCATGTGATGAAATGACTTGTTTTTGCAGAGTAAGGCGTGTATGTTTTCTTTTTTTTTTGGTAAATCACACATTCACACAGATAATGACGATAAAAATCAGGCAATGATGAGAGAGGTTAGAGGAGGAATTACCCCATGAAGCTCCTGGAAATTAAGAAGACGACCAGGGACAGAAACAGGGAGAGGATTACATCAAGAAAAAATACAGACACACTTACACAGCCACATATACAGTATATTGGATATACCAGGGGTCTGCAACCTGCGGCTCTGGAGCCACATAGCTGTTGCCCGTGAGAAGAATGAGAAAAATATCCTAGAAAGCAGAAAATGAGAAATCCTGAAAATTTATGCAAAAAAAGTCTCACAAATTAAGAGGAAAATGTTGCAGTTTTCTGACTAAAACTTCCCCACAAATGTGCAAGAAAAAAATCTCACATTTACTGGAAAAAGTTGGAGTTTCATGAAGAAAATGTAATAAATTTATGGAGCAAATTATTGTTTTATCCATGAAAAGTAATAAATTTACAAAGAAAAATACAATGAATTAATGAGAATAGCTGAAAATTTTATGCCAAAAATACTCAGAATTTAGAGAAAATGTTGCAGTTTTATGAGGAAAAAAAACCCACAAATTGATTATAAAAAAGTCACAAATTCACCACGAAAAACTATAATTTTATTAGAAAACAGTTGCAAATTTAAATAAAGAAGGCAACAATCAGCTAAGACAAAATTATTAGAAAAGCAGAAAATTATGCCAAAAAAATATCAAAATTTATGGAAAAACATATAATTTTATTGGGAAAAATGTCAAAAATTTACATGAAAGTTTTCTATCTTACTTGATAAAAATTTTAAATTTGCAAAGAAAAATATGCCAAATTTAGGAAAACGCAAAACACATTTATGCCAAAAATTTGAAAAAACTATTACAGTTTATTGAGGAAAACACCCACACAAGTTGGCGAGAAAAAACACAAAGGTTTTACCAAAAAAAAAAATCAAAAATTTACCTGAAAAAGTTGCAACTTTGTGAGGAAAAACGTGACAAATTTACAATAAAAAAAATTAAAAAATCTGCAAACGTATATACAGTATATAACAAAATAAAACTGCTGATGCTGATTGTAGCTGTAATTCTACAGCTTTTAGGCTCAGATACTTTTGTGGCTCCGTGCAGTTTTTCAGTGCAGAAATCACAGTGTTCCGACCCCTGGTATATACACACAAATAAAACCCTACACACACACACACACACACACACACACACACCCCAGCTTGAAACCATTTGGTGAAACATCTGGCATTTTTTGTGTGTTTAGCTGTAAATGACCAGGCTGCTCCTGTCATATTTATTATATTTCCATATAAAAAGAGGAACTGGCTGCTAGTTGATCAAAGGTAACCAAAGCTAGAAATATGTGCCGTCAGGATGTGTGACGTGTCTACAGCGGAGACCGGGGGTCTGCAACCTGCTCCCACAACTTCTCTTTCTCTGTGGCTTTGAAAACAAAAAGAGCAAAAAATGTCTAAAATTTAAAGAAAATCTTGGGAAGCTGCTAAGTGACAAGGAAAGTGTATCTAATTCAAACAAAAACGCTACAAAGAGTGAGGTACAGTCAGGTGAGGCTGAAAATCCCCGTCAGAGGCGACGCAGTGCCGTTGCCCCAATGAGAGGGGGAGTGCTTGAGCACCGTGAGCACAGGGTTTTTTTTTTTAAATAAAGAAGATAAGGACTTTTTTTTTTTTTAGCAAAGTCACAGTGATTTTTGTCCAAAAGGATAGGCACATTTACTTAATTTGCAAGTAAAAGTAAGAGCATGCATGCATCCTAGTGGTAAATACTACTAATAATTTGGAATAATGAGTGTAAATAGTGGAGCTGCAACACAGACAGAGGTGCAGCTCTCTGAGCCCCGGAAATTTACAGTATAATGAATTTTGTTCCCAAAAACTTGTTTGCAAAATAACTTAATGCATCATACTTTTGTGTAACTGAAGGTTTTTGCATGATGTCTATATTCAAGGAGAGTTATAAAATGAAAATGTGGACTTTCATTGCTGCCGTTTCTGTGTATTCCATTCAGGGGTACTGTAATCCAATAAAATACCTCACGCTTGTTTTGATGAAATCATTTATAAAATCTGATTTGTAGGTCCGACGGCGAAAGCATCACGGCCTCCCCAGCCGTGAACCTCCCTGCACCACTGGTTACAAAGTCAAGACACCGTCTGAAGAAATTAATATAAAAAGCAAATTCATAATAAAAAAAAAATCTAAATGCATGAGAAAAATGTCAAAATTACACAGTGCAAAAAAAATGAAATCTTACTAATCAAAAGGCTATGATTCTTGCTTTTTGTCTGTAATTTAATCTGGTTTTGCCGATGGAGAATCTGTGATGGATACAGAGCAAAAAGCTGAGTAGGCAAATCTCTGCCGAGAAAAAAAGATGCGTGGAATGAGGTCAGACTAGCTGGGTATAGCTGAACTAACTAGTCTGGGGGATTAAGCGGGTAATCGCAATAAACGCTTCAATGAGCTTTAACTTTGCAGGTCTAGTTTTGGCGTTTAGATTTTTCGAGGTGACTAAGGCGGGTGAGAGTTCCCGGGCTCTGTGCGGCGTCAGAGGCCGTAGTGCGACCGGTCTGCACTGTCCAGCGGCGCCCAGCTCTCTCTTCAGAGAAAAAGAAAAGTTTACTTAACCAATTGCTGAAAACAAATATATTTTTTTAAGCAGGAAATTTTTACTTGTTTTAAACAAGCTGATAAGCAAAATTTTCTTGCACCATCGGCAGATTTCTCTTAATTTAAAAGCAGATTTAAGTGTGTAAAACATGTAATAAATATCTTATAACACGTACAATTTTCTTACAGAAAACTGCACGACAAGAAAAAATATCTGGTCAGACAAAAAACAAGAATTACATCCTTGATTTAAGGTGGGGTTTTTTTTTTACTAAGATTTCATTTTTTGCAGTGCAGGAAAAAGGTCAAAACACGATAAGAAAATGACTTGAGTGACAAGCTACAAATTATGGAAAATAATGCTGCACGTCTGAGAGCAGTTCACTCTTATAACACAGCGGTTTCCTTTGATTTTACGGCTGAGCTGTACGCACTCTGCAGCTGTTTTAGGGATAAAACTGCTCAGAATCGTTTGTTTTCCCACAGCAGAGGTTGCAGACTCCTGGCTCACATCTGAAGCTCCTGTTCCTACTAATAAAGATGCTTTTCTCACACCAGATCCTTCACATTTTCCTATGAAAACTGTTCCTGACCGCAGACGAAGCGACAGCATTCCGCATCAACAACATTCACACTGCAGACAGCCTCGGTCTACTTACGAAAATGCAAAAGCCACCAGTGCCCCACTGACCACGATGAAGTCCAGAATGTTCCACAGGTCTCTGAAGTAGGATCCAGGATGAAGCAGCAGCCCCAGGTCCACCATCTGAACACAGACACAGTAGTTATCCATATTTCGGGGGGGGGGGGGGGTTCTGATGTATTGCAGTACAGATGATTCTGAATCGATGCACAGATGTCAAAATTTGATTCTTAAATATCAGTTTAAAAACAAAAAAAAAGTGGAATTTGGAAAAGTGGAACTGTAGCATCTGGACAGTTTTATGGTGTGTGCTTCAGCCACATCAATGGGGGGGGGCATGTCCCCCACAACCTGAAAAACAGTGAATCCCCCCCACCCCAAATATCATCATAAACCTTTAATATCATGTTACATAAGACTTTGTAGCACCAATGCTAAGTGCAAAAAAAAAAAGGAAATTTGCAACTTTTTCTCATACATTTGCAACTTTTTCCTCATAAATTTCAACTTTTTTATTGTAAAGTTGCAAGTTTTTTCAAATCAAATTGTGCTTTTTTCAAACAAAGCAAGAATTAATTAAAACAAGATTAATAGTTCTTACCTTAATCACCATTTCAAAAGTGAAAACACCAGTGAAGGCATAATCCAGGTATTTTAGTACCTGTGAGAAAAAAAAAACTTGATTAGTGTGCACACTATAAAAATACTGCACGACTATTCAGTTCAGTTCAACTTTACTTGTATAGCACCTAATCACAACGAAAGTCATCTCAAGGTGCTACATACATAAGCACATAACCTAAATAATCATAAGGTGGCATACTGAAGTACTGAAAGTGCCCATGCCGTGCACTCCTCCTCCGTGCTGACACGGCTTCCAGACGTGTTAACGAGACATCCGCGACAGGATTCGGTCAAAACGCCTCAGGGTTTAAATATTGCAGTCTACTATTTTGCACCCTGCTGAGAGAGCCTCCCGACTTAACCCACCTTCCCTCTTCAGTCATTCCTGACATCAGTGCCATTCTGAGGTTAACATCAGATAGTTAGCAGCTACTAGATCTGTTAGTGAACACAGGGCCGGTCGCTGAGTTACAACAAACATAGAAACAATCTGGAATGACTTAATGGCTAGCTAACAGCACCTAATCACCACTGGGGGAGGAGCCATCCAGGCTAGACTATAATAAACTATAGTAAAATAAAGCTAAAATAACCTCCAGGGAGCTGATACAGTGAGGAAAAAAGTATTGAACACTGAAAAAAAAAGTATTGAACAAGTCAACATTTTTCTCAAACATATTTCTGATGGAGCCATTTGTAGTGTATAGAAAACCACAGGCTTGGTCAGTGTTGGCATGATGACGCGGCCGCTCGGTGACGTCATCACACCGAACATATACGTAAATGTAAGAGACAGCCATTTTACACTGTCTTTCTCTTCTCTCCACCTTCCTCCACCTTCACCTAGCTTCACTGTCCACAACCCTCCCCCAACTCCCCTCATACATCCCCCGCTGTTTTTCCCCTCACAGATCCGACAAACCCAAAGCTGGGGAGGGTACCACAGCTGTGGAAAACATCATGTGTGGCACCTGTACCGAAGACTCCGCACCCCAAGGACCTGAACAGCTACAGACCAGTGGCCCTCACATCACACCTGATGGTGACCCTGGAGAGGCTGCTCCTCGCCCACCTCCGCCCCCTGGTGGAACCAGCAATGGATCCACTTCAGTTTGCCTACCATGGCATCGGGGTGGAGGAGGAAGTGATCTTCCTCCTACACCGCTCCCTGTTTCACCTGGAGAAGCTTGGGAGCACTGTGAAAATCATGTTCTTTGATTTCTCCTGTGCTTTCAACACCATCCAACCAGTGATCCTGAGGGACAAGCTGCTGTGCGCAGGGGTGGACCAGCACCTGTCATCATGGATCCTGGACTACTTCACAAACCGACTACAGTTTGTGAGAACCCAGGACTGTGTGTCTGACACCACCATCTGCAGTACGGGGCCTCCCAGGGAACAGTTCTGGCTCCCTTCCTGTTCACCCTCTACACTGCTGACTTTTCACACAACACACCACACTGCCATCTACAGAAGCTCTCTGAAGACTGTGGGATCTTCGGCCTCATCTCTGATGGGGATGATGTAGAGTACAAAGGACTTATCCAGGACTTCGTTAACTTATGCCTGCTGAACTGCCTCCAGATCAATGCGAGGAAAACCAAGGAATTGGTGGTGGACTGCTGCAGGCAAGGACAACCCCTCACAGCACCGGTAAACATCCAGGGAACAGACATTGAGATGGTGACATCTTACAAGTACCTGGGTGTTCATCTGAACAATAAACTGGACTGGTCACACATCATCAACACGCTCTACAAGAAGGGGCAGCACAGGCTGTTCTTCCCGAGGAGACTCATTTCTTTTGGAGTGCAAGGGGCACTCCTGAAGACCTTCTACGATTCGGTGGTGGCATCAGCCATCACTTTTGGAGTGGTCTGCTGGGGCAGTGGCATCACGGCAGCCGACAGGAAGAAACTGAACAGGCTGATCAAAAAAGCTAGCTCTGTTCTGGGGCAATGCCTTGACCCAGTGGAGGAGATAGTAGGAGAGAGGAGGATGGTGGCTAAGCTGTCATCTCTGCTGGAGTCCTACCCCATGTTGGACACGCTGAACGCACTGAGGAGCTCATTTAGTGGCAGGCTGTGCCATCCTAGGTGCACGACACAGAGGGAGGTTCCGCAGGTCCTTCTTACCTACGGCTGTCAGACTTTATAACCTAACCAGGGCTGCTCGTAGAGGTTGTAGTAAATGTACTAAATGGAACAGCTTTGCACAATAGAGATCGTCCCCTCCAATACACAACAAGGACAATAACAATCATTATTGAGGGTGGCAACAACACTGTTGACTCAAATGCGAAATATACTGTCTGAGTACATATTCATATTCTGCAGGGTAATTTAACAAACTGTAATGCTGTTTATACCATCTAGCTGCAATACTCCTGCACTGCGTATATAGCTGTGTACATATGTATATTCACCTACTGCTTTGGCTAACCAGTTCTTATCTTATTATCATATTTACTATTGCTCTGAGTGCTGCTGTCTCTTTGCTGCTGCAATCCTGGAATTTCTCCGCAATGGGACTAATAAAGGCTTATCTTATCTTATTTGGGCTTGCTTTGCTGTCTGTGTGACAGCTCTCCCAGCTCCCAGCCTAAGTCATGCCCCCTCTGCTTCCGCAATGGGACGCTGATTTCTATAGAAAAGCTGGATGGCTCACGCCCCATTAGCGAGTGCAGACCGAGTGAGGCCACCTGGCCACTGTGTTGATGCGCCCGGGACACTTGGCGAGTCGGTGGGTTTGATGGTGAACTGTGCCACTTTTGCCTTGGTGGCTTCCCGGGGAATTGGCAGATTTTGGGCTTCTTGGTGTGGAGGTGTGGTTTGTGGTCTTGTGCAGCCCGTGAACTACAGAAATCTAACAACTATAGAAATCAATTTCTGCAGTTCACCGGTTGTGGGGGATTGTGGGCTGCGTCTCCGTGCCGAGAAGTTCTGGATCTGTTGGTTTTTTGGGAGGTTGCAGAGGTGTGGGTGGTGCCATTTGATGCTGGGCCCACTCATTCTCAGTGAGCTCGCCGAGTGTTTTGGGTGTGCTGATGTGGCGACTGGGTGGCTTCACTTCTGGCAGCCGATGATCTGTCCGGTTTTTCTATAGAGATCAGTGTATGGGACCTTAAATCAAAAAAATTCTCCACTGAAATGAATGGCAAGAGGAAAATTATATTTTGATCCCAATAAAATTTTGCCACAAGTTACACATATGATGTTTGTCAATTTAAAAGATAATTTTTCACATAATTAAAGTTTTCGGCTGTTGTATAATAACAGGGTAATATTTAGTTTTTGTTTAAATGACTAGCAGACAACAACTCCCATCATCCCACATCACGAAACTGTAATGGTGTTTAGTGATGTTACTTATGCAGAATGCTCCTGTCTTTTCTTTTGATCAGAGTTTAAAAATTTCATTCAAAGTTTTTTTGTTGACTGTGTTTACTATAAATTTGCTGTTGCTTATACAGAATGCAGATGTATTTTCCTTTAATTAGAGTTTATAAAATTCAGTTATTCAATGCTGACTGTTTACAGTCAATTCACTGTAAACAAAAATAAATCTATATATCTATACTGTTATCAACCCAGCCACAGGGGGTGCACAAGCCAGTGTACTCCCTAGTACCAATCCCAAGCCCACGTAAATGGGTAGAGTTGTGTCAGGAAGAGCATCCGACGTAAAACCTTTGCCAAATCAAATATGTGGATCATGACGAATGAGACTTTCATACCGGACTGGTTGAGGCCCAGGTTAACAACGACCGCCACCGGTGCTGTTAACCAAAAGGGTGCCGATGGAAATTGGGATACTGTTGGTCAAAGATCGAGGAGTAGGAGAGGGGAAAGGCATGTTAGAAGGGAGAGAGACAAAAGGAAAGGTAGAAGTGTGGAGGTGAGAGTAGGGACGTTAAATGTAGGGACTACAACTGGTAAAGGCAGAGAGTTATATGATGGAGAGAAGAAAGGTAGATATACTGTGTGTTCAAGAAGGCAGATGGAAGGGAAGCAAGGCAAAGAGCATTGGAGGTGGATTTAAACTGTTCTGCCATGGTGTAGATAGGAAGAGAAATGGAGAAGGAGTAATCTTGAAGGAAGAGTATGTGAAGAGTGCTCAGGAGGTAAAGAGGGAGTCAGACAGTCATGAGTTTGAAGCTACAAGTCAAAGGTGTGATGTTGTTGTCAGTGCGTATGTCCCACAGGTTGGATGTCAGGTAGAAGAGAAAGAGGAATTCTGGAGTAAGTTGGATGAAGTGGTAGAACGTGTTCCCAGGAGGGAGAGAGTGGTGATTGGAGCGGACTTTAATGGACATGTAGGTGAAAGGAACAGAGGTGATGAGGTGGTCCTGGGTAGGTATGGTCTTCAGCAGAGAAATGTGGAAGGACAGATGTTTGTGAATTTTGCTAAAAGGATGGAAATGGCTGTGGTGAACACAGACTTCAAGAAGAGAGAGGAACATAGGGCGACTTACAAGAGTGGAGGAAGGTGCACACAGGTGGACTACATCTTATGCAGAAGGAGAAATCTGAAAGCGATAGGAGACTGCAAGGTGGTGGCAGGGGAGAATGTAGTTAGACAGCATCAGATGGTAGTCTGTAGGATGACTTTGAAAAGCAAGAGGAGGAAAACAGTGAAGGCAGAGCCAGAGATTAAGTGGGGGAAGTTACAGAAGGAAGGTCACACAGAGTTCAGGCAGGAGTTGATACAGGCTCTGGGTGGTAGGGAAGAATCACCAGATGACTGGGAAAGTACAGAAAAAGTACCGAGGGAAACTGGTAGAAAGGTATGTGGTGTATCCAGTGGACAGAGGAAGGAAGACAATGAGACTTGGTGGTGGAATGAGGAGGTACAGGAAAATATTCAAAGGAAGAGGTTAGCAAAGGAAAACTGGGATAGTCAGGGAGATGAAGAAAGTAGACAGGAGTGTTTGGAATCTAGGCGCATGGCAAAGAGAGAGGTGGCAAAGGCAAAGGATAAGGCATATAGTGAGTTGTATGAGAGGCTGGACACTAAGGAAGGAGAGAAGGACTTGTATCGATTGGCTAGACAGAGAGATCGAGCTGGAAAGGATGTGCAGCAGGTTAGGTTGATTAAAGACAGAAATGGTAATGTACTAACAAATGATGAGAGTGTGTTGAGAAGGTGGAAGGAGTACTTTGAAGAGCTGATGAATAAAGAAAATGAGAAAGAGAGAGGAGGATGGATGAAGGGAAGATGGTAAACAAGGAAGTCCTGAGGATAAGAAAGGCGGAAATGAGGGCAGCTTTGAAGAGGATGAAGAATGGAAAGGCGGTTGGTCCCGACGACATACCTGTGGAGGTATGGAGATGTTTAGGAGAGATGGCAGGGGACTTTTTAACCAGACTGTTTAACACAATCTTGGAATGAGAGGATGCCTGAGGAGTGGAGAAGAAGTGTTTTGGTACCAATCTTCAAGAACAAAGGTGATGCTCAGAGCTGTAATAACTACAGAGGCATAAAGTTGATCAGCCACACTATGAAGATATGGGAAAGAGTTGTAGAAGCCAGGTTAAGAGGAGAGGTGACAATCAGTGAGCAGCATTATGGTTTCATGCCAAGAAAGAGTACTACAGATGCAATGTTTGCTCGAAGAGTGCTGATGGAGAAGTATAAAGAAGGTCAGGAGTTGCACTGTGTCTTTGTGGATCTTGAGAAAGCATTACCAGACCACGACCAGAGTGGTGTCCGAGCTGATAGAGCATCCGCCCCACAACCCGGAGGTCGTGGGTTCAAGTCCCGGCCAGGTCATACCAAAGACCATACAAAAATGGTACTTCCTGTCTTCTAGCTTGGTGCTCAGCATAATAGAATGGGGGAAGGAAAAGTTGTCCGTGGCAGTGCCTTGCATGGCAGCAGCCCCTCTGATTCTAGATGTGATTAACATTGTAGAAAGGAGAAACATAATTTCGTTCTACTGTGCATGATTGGCAGTATGGATTGAATGACAATAAAGTTGGCTTCTTTCTTCATATGATAGAGTGCCAAGAGAGGAAGTGTGGTACTGTATGAGAAAGTCAGGAGTGGCAGAGAAGTATGTGAGGGTGGTGCAGGACATATATGAGGACAGCGAGATGGTGGTGAAGTGCGCTGTAGGAGTAACAGATGGATTCAAGGTGGGGGTGGGATTACATCAGGGATCGGCTCTGAGCCCCTTCTTGTTTGCCGTGGTGATGGACAGACTGACAGATGAGGTCAGGCAGGAGTCCCCATGGACCTTGATGTTTGCAGACGTTTGTGATCTGTAGTCAGAGTAGGGAGCAGGTGGAAGAGAACCTGGAGAGGTGGAGGTATGCTCTGGAAAGAAGAGGAATGGAAGTCAGTAGAAGCAAGAAAGAATACATGAGTGTGAATGAGAGGGAGGCAGGTGCAATGGTGAAGATGGAAGGAGTAGCGGTAGTGAAAGTAGACAAGTTTAAATACCTGGGGTCATCCATCCAAAGCAATGGAAAATGCACAAGAGGGGTGAAGAAGAGAGTGCAGGCAGGGTGGAGTGGGTGGAGACGAGTGTCAGGGGTGATTTGTGACAGAAAGGTAGCAGCAAGAGTGAAAGGGAAGATTTACAAGATGGTCGTGAGACCTGCTATGATGTATGGTTTGGAGACGGTGGCAGTGACAAAAAGACAGGAGGTGGAGCTGGAGGTGGCAGAGTTGAAGATTTTCATTGGGAGTGACTAGGAGGGACAAGATTAGAAATGAGTATATCAGAGGGAAAGCTCGGGTTGAGTGGTTTGGAGACAAAGTAAGAGAGGCAAGGCTGAGATGGTTTGGACATATGCAGAGGAGGGATAGTGGAGATATTGGACAAAGGATGTTGAAGATGGAGCTGCCAGGCAGGAGGAAAAGAGGAAGACCACAGAGAAGATTCATGGATGTAGTGAAGGAGGACATGGAGAGGGTTGGTGTTACAGAGGAAGATGCAAGGGATAGGCTGAGATGGAGGCAGCTGTGGTGGAAAAGTGGTGGTAAAGGGAGCAGCCAAAAGAAGAAGAAGAATATCTATACTGTTATCAAGCAGCCTTTCTTTTACACAGTGTGGTATGTTGCCTGTTGGGCTTTTTTGGGCTTGTTTCCATAGAGCTGGTTGCTTGTTTCTCTCACGAGATCTGGCAACACTGATCTGTGTGTGTGTGTGTCTTACATTGTTGCGGGGTGCGTTTGTCCAGACAGGGTCTTCTGCTGCTAGAGCGATGCTGCTCATGACGATAACCACCAGGATGGACATCTCAAAATAACGTAGAGTTACAATGTAGTGACACAGGCGCCTCACCCTGAGGACACATAAAGGCACAAAATGAAGAAACGCCTGGAAACATCATCACTGGTCACTGTTCTAATGATGGGATCAAGAGTCACATTCCTACCACAAAGTACTGGAACCTTTCTGGGAGAACTAGTTATAACTACAGAATCTATGAAAGCTGTAACCAGAAAATGCTTTGCTGAAATAGTGAACAAATGGAAACATGTTGGTTTAAAGCTCAAAGTTATAGCTTAAAAGTAAAGTAGCTTAAAGCTGAACAATTAGCTTAAAACCTGAAATAGATTGAAGCTGGCCTGTGTTAGCTTAAAAGCTGAAATAGCTAAAAAAAATTGACCAATGTCGGTTTAAAACCTAAAATAGCTGAAAGCATTTTTAGCCCAGCATCCTCTGCTGGGCTAAAAAGCCCAGCAGAGGATGTTCTTCCTGCGGCAGCTGAGGAAGCTCAAGCTACCCACCAAGATGTTAGTGCAGTTCTACACAGCCATCATCGAGTCCATCCTCACCACCTCCATAACCGTGTGGTACGCAGGAGCCACTGCCAGGGACAGACTAAGGCTGCAGCGCGTCGTGCGCACTGCTGAGAAGGTGATCGGCTGCAAGCTCCCATCTCTCCAGGATCTGTACATCTCCAGGACCCGGAGGCGTGCTGGCCGGATCATAGCCGATCCCTCACACCCTGGTCATGTACTGTTTGCCCCCCTCCCCTCTGGTAGAAGACTTCGGTCCATCCAGACTAAAACCTCCCGTCACATGAACAGCTTCTTCCCCTCTGCCATTAGACTGCTGAACACTAAGTGACTTATTGACTCTCGTGCACCATGTACAGCAGCTCAACCAGACTCATGTCAATCATCACTGTTTTCTTCCTGCATTACCGACTGCACTATATAGTTCTCCACAGTATCTGCTGCTGGCTAATATATATTTTAACTGTTGACCAGTATCACTTAATCTTATCCTACACTTTATTACATGTATAGTTTATTTCTCTTATCTTATCATGTTTAATGTTGCAGCATTGTACCGAGACAAATTCCTAGTTTGTGTACTACATGAACAATGGCAATAAACCTGATTCTGATTCTGATTCTGAGCTGAACACTGTTAGCTTAAAAAAGGGAAAAACATAGAAAGTTAGCTTAAAAATGCTACTTTAAAAACTAAACAGTGCTAGGATAAAATCTAAAATATATAGCTGAGCATTGCTAGCTTAAAACCTAAAAAAGCTAAAAAAAAAAAAAAATTAAGAAGGTTAACTTGGAATGCTAAATAAAAGTTAAACACTGATAAATGCCAGCGTAACAGATATACTAGCCTAAACTTGCACAACACTAGCATAAAAATGGAAAAGGCTAAAGTTAAAGAATATTAGCTAAAAATGCCAGTTTAAAAACTAAACAGTGTAATAATAATAATATTATTATTACAACCAGGGCGCAATTTATCGTCTTCATAGACAGACGGAGGCCAAATAATAATAATAACAGATTGCATTTACATCCACCTTATTCCGAGCCCCCACGATGCCTTGCGTGAATTGTGGGTGCAGCTTCCGGTACTAGTTAAGAAAGTGGGGCTATCACTGAAACGGGACACTTTTCCTTGTTAAAACAATAACTTTGGCATATCAAATGTGGGAACACGGCCTTTTGCACCTCAAAAACAGTAATATAATTATACGACTTTCCACGACTATGGAGGGATGAGAAGATGACCCTAAAAATGACCTGGCAGACAGCAGCTCCGCTAGTTAGCTCTGCTGCTAAAATGCTAATGGTGTAAACAAATAAAAGCTCTGAGGTATACTATATCAATGTTTCCACCACAATAAAGTCAGTTGCATTTTGTTAAAATATGTTGGACATAATCAAATTTACCACAGAGCAGACGTAGAATCTAGTCAGAGCCACAAAGAACCACAACACCGTGCTTGAGTGTTTTAATGTCGGGGTAAAACAGACAGCTGCAGCTGTTTGTTTTACCCCGACATTAAAATGTTCATGCTGCTGGCATGCTGTGAATGCTTGTTATTTAACTTAACACGTACAGACAATTGTTCAAAATTTTATTGATCTATATTTTGTGATAATTTTAAAAATTACTGCATGCTGAAGCTGCTGTGCATATTGCTCCAATGCAGTACAATGTAAAAAAAAAACAAAAAACAAAAAACACCTATTTGATATCTTTCTTAAATCGTTAAGCCTAAGAAAGCAAACTGTTACTCCATCCATCCATCTTCTACCACTTTTCCGGAGGTTCGGGTCGCGGAGGCAACAGTTCAAGCAGAGAAGCGCAGACTTCCCTCTCCCCAGCCACCTCCTCCAGCTTTTCAGAGAGGATACCAAGACATTCCCAGACCAGATGGGAGACGTAGTCTCTCCAGCAAGTCCTGGGTCTGCCCCAGGGTCTCCCCCCAGTGGGACGTGCCTGAAACACCTCAAGTGGGAGGCGTCCAGGAGACATCCTGATCAGATGCCCAAACCATCTCTACTGGCTCCTTTCAATGTGGCGGAGCAGCGGTTCTACTCTGAGTCTCTCACAGATGACTGAGCTCCTCACACTATCTCTGAGGGTGAGTCCAGTGATCGTACGAAGAAAGCTCATTTCAGCCGCCTGTATCCGCGATCTCGTTCTTTCGGTCATTACGCAAAGCTCATAACCATAGGTGAGGGTAGGAACGTAGATTGACTGGTAAACCGACAGCTTTGTCTTAGAGCTTAGCTCCCTCTTCACCACAACAGACCAGTACAACATCCGCATCACTGCAGATGCTGCTCCGATCCATCTGTCAATCTTTTGCTCCAGTCTCCCCTCACTCGTGAATAAGACCTCAAGATACTTAAACTCCTCCACTTGGGGCAGGAGCTTGTCCTCAACCCGGAGAGGGCAATCCACCTTTGTCCAGCTGAGGACCATGGACTCGGACTTAGAGGTACTAATTCTCATCCCAGCCACTTCATACTCAGCGGCAAACCGTCCCAGTAAGACCTGTAGGTCATTGCTGGATGAAGCCAGCAGGACAACATCATCTGCAAACAACAGACACGAGATCCTGTGGTCATTAAGCATGACACCCTCCGTTCCCTGACCGTACCTAGAAATCCTATCCATAAAAATTATGAACAGGTTCGGTGACAAAGGGCAGCCCTGGCAGAGTCCAAATCTCACTGGGAATGACTCCGACCGAGTGTTGGCAATACGAATCAAGCTCTCACAAAGGTTGTACAGAGACCGAATAGCTCGTAACAACAAGCCTGATACCCCATACTCCCGAAGCACCCCCCACAAAAACCACGAGTGACATGGTCGAATACCTTCTCCAAGTCCACAAAACACATGTAAACTGGATGGGCAAACTCCCACGAATCCTCGAGTATTCTCCAGAGGGTAAAGAGCTTGTCTGATGTGCCACAGCCAGGACAAAAACCACAGTGCCCCTCCTGAATCCGAGGTTCAACCAACGGCTGGACTCTCCTCTCCAGTACCTTGGCATAGACATTCCCAGGGAGGCTGAGAAGTGTGATCCCTCTAAAGTTAGAGCACACCCTCCAGTCCCCTTTTTTGAAGAGAGGAACCACCATCCCGGTTTGCCATGCCAAACACACTGCCCCCGACCTCCACGCAATGTTGCAGAGGCATGTCAACCATGACAGCCCTACAATATCCAGGGCCTTGAGGTACTCAGGATGAATCTCCTCCACCCCCGGGGCCCGGCCACCAAAGAGATTTTTAACCACCTTGGCAACCTCAGCCCCTGTGACAGACAAATCGTCACCCTCTTCCACAAGCCCTGCTTCCTCTGTGGAAGGCATATCAGTGGGATTGAGGAGATCCTCAAAATATTCCTTCCGCCACCCGACAACATCCCCAGTCAAAGTCAGCAGCGCCCCATCCGCACCATACACAGTGTGGACAGGGAGCTGCTTCCCCCTCCTGAGCTGCCGGACAGTTTGCCAGAATCTCTTCGAGGCCGACCGAAAGTCTTGCTCCATGGCCTCAATGAACTCCTCCCATATCCGAGTTTTTGCTTCAGCAACCACCCGAGCTGCACTCCGCTTGGCCTGCTGGTACACCTCAGCTGCTTCAGGAGTTCCACAAGCCAACCAAGCCTGATATGACTCCTTCTTCAGCTTAATGGCCCCCCTTACCACCGGTGTCCACCACTTGGTTTGGGGGTTGCCACCACGAGATGCCCTGACTACCTTGCAGCTGTAGCTCTGGGCAGCCGCTTCAACAATGGAGGTGGAGAACATGGCCCATTCAGACTCCATGTCTCCAGACTCCCTCAGAATGTGGCTGAAGTTCTTCCGGAGGTGGGAGCTGAAGACCTCCCAGACAGGGGCCTCAGCCAGACGTTCCCAGCACACTCTCACTATACGTTTGGGTCTACCAGGTCTGAATGGCCTCCTACCCTGCCATCGGATCCAACTCACCACCAGATGGTGATCAGTTGACAGCTCTGCACCTCTTTTTACCCGAGTGTCCAAGACATACGGTTGCAGGTCTGATGACACAATAATAAAATCGATCATTAACCTGTGACCTAGGGTGTCCTGGTGCCAGGTACACATATGGACACCCTTATGTTTGAACATGGTGTTCATTATGGACAAACTGTGGTTAGCACAGAAGTCCAATAACTTAACACCACTCAGATTCTGATCGGGCAGGCCGTTCCTCCTAATCTCCCCCCTCCAGGTTTCACTGCCATTGTCCACGTGCGCATTGAAGTCTTCCAGTAGGACAATGGAGTCTCAAAGCCTGTTTTCCACTAGCCCAGCACACCTCGGTACGGCTCGATTCACTTCAGTACGGCTCGGAATGCTTCTGTCTCCATTAGCACGGTGTTGTGCTTGTGCTGTGATGGTTTGTGTTAGGAGGTTTTAGAAGCGGGGCAGCAGCAGATTCTCAGCAAGGCGGGGCCACACTCCCGTGATGTTAGGCACTGGACTGAGTCCTTATTTAGCTTACACGAGACAAAAAATGGAGGATCCAAGGATTATTGCCTTGCTCACTCTGTGGTTTTATCTCACAATTAATTTTATCTCATAATTAAGCTGCAACAACACAAGTCACTTTTGTTTTGAATTAACTGCCAAATGACCTAGAAATAATGAGCTGAAACTTGTTTTTATTCGTATTAAATAATGAGACGGTGGCACACTGTCCAACACCACATCCTAGGGCATTTTGGATGTACTGAATTAAAAAAATTCATGTTTTTCACCTTCAGGTCAACGTTTGGAACAACAGTATTATTATTTTCCGTTTAGATGATGCTACACTCCTTCTAAAGTATTGTAAATCTCTGAATTTGGAATGCCGATAGAACATTCAATTTACATATACTTGTACCTTTGACTTGGTGCTAATTTTTTATGATATTTCAATAAAAAGAACAGAAAGCTTACAAAAAGATTTCTTTTTTGGTCTAGTTAAAAATTACATTACCTTTACAATGGTTGACCCTCAGCATCATTTTGATCAGACTAGGCAATGGAATTTCTATGTAATTATACTGTTTTATAATTCAGTGTTATAACAGACAAACCACACTTTCCAAAACAATTCCATTTTATACAAAATATTAAAATAAAAAAAAACTTTGCAACACAACATGAAGGTTAATCGACATTTTATACACGCCGACCACTGAGTGCTGAGGCTCGGTAGAATGAAGGCGTCTCTGCCAGCTGTGGTTCAGGAAAGCTCGGTTGAATAATCCGTGCGGGCTGTCGCGGCGGACGCGTGGGATGATTCTACAAGGAAAATGCACACAATAAAATACAGCACGAAAGTGCAATATATACAGAAAAGACAATAGTTTTTAACAAGAATACATAAGCTTATTTCAGCGTATTGTTCACATGAATAATTACAATAAAAGCTTTAGTCCGCAGTGTGCTGCAATAAAGCAGCGATCCATCCACAAATGAACAGCTTTTTTATTGCATAAATAAACTGAGCGTCTTACCGAATATATTTGCGAAAAAACGCACAATAAAAAAAAATTAAAACTCACCGTTAAAGGACTCCGATGTCGAGACCTCCCGGTATATTTTTTCATTCCGGGCGGCTCCGTCTAACTCGCGCTGAATATGTTCGTCTGACAATGCAGTGAGCAGACACTGCAGCTCCTTATTGGTCCATGGAACACCCTTATTACGCGAAGCCATTTTTGATAGAGAATAAATGAAAATAGCACAGCAATACACTGAAAAGGAACCGCCAACAGTGGTTGCGTGCTGAGTAAAGGCGGTCGTGAAGATTCTTTTTTTTTTTTTTCAAAAACTTTATTGAGAAGGTCGTGAAGATTTGGTAGATGAGGAGGAGGAGAGGGGCGGTTACAACCTGACCAATCAGCGCCGGCTACGACCTGACCAATCAGCGGTGACCAGTCTGTTAACGTCACAACACGGCACAGCTCAGCACTGCTGTACCCTGCCCTGGAGCGGGGCTGAGAATCGCGGCTGTTAAACCGTGTTGGAGCTTGTGGAAAAGCGTACAAAGCGTGCTGAGCCGTCCCGTGTCACGCTAAAGCGTGCTAGTGGAAAAGGCCCTCAAGAGGAGCACTCCCCAGCATCCCAGTCAGAGACTCCAAAAAGAGTGGGTACTCTGAACCATTATTTGATGCATAGGCACAAATGATGGTTAGGACCGATTTTCCAACCCAAAGGCAGTGGAAACAACCCTTTCATCCACCGGGGAAAATTCCAATATAGAAGCAGCAAAGTGGAGGGATACAAGAATACCCACCCCTGCTCGTCGCCTCTCGCCAGTGGCAACTCCAGAGAAGGCCATGCTCCAGCAACTCTCCAGGAGATTGGTTCTGGAACCGAAGCTGTGTGTTGAGGTGAGGCCGACTATGTCTAGCTGGTATCTCTCAACCTCATGCACCAGCTCAGGCTCCTTCCCTACCAGAGAGGTGACATTCCATGTCCCAAAAGCCAGTTTAGGAAGCCTGGGATCAGACCGCCAAGGTCTCCGCCTTTGACCGCCACCTGATTCACACAGCACCAGACCCCCATGGTCCCTCCTGCACGTGGTGAGCCCACTGGAGGGCGGACCCATGTAACTCCTTTGGGCTGAGCCCAGCCGGGTTGAAACCCAGCCACCAGACGCTAGCCATCGAGCCCCTCTCCCAGGCCTGGCTCCAGGGTGGGGCCCCAGTAACCCCATTCCGGGCGGGGTACACTGGATCCCTGTTCTAGCGTTCATCATGAGAGTCTATTGGATCGTTCTTAGTCTGGCCCTTCACCCAGGACCAGTTTGTCTTGGGTGACCCTACCAGAGGCAAATTGCCCCGGACAACATAGCTCCTGGGATCACTAGGGCACACAAACCCCCCACCACGATAGGGTGACGATCCATGAGGGGCAAACTGTTACCTTTTTTTTTTATTTATTATTTTACTTCATGCAGCCTTGCATCTGGTGACACATATAAACGTCAGATCTGTGACAGTCATACAAGTAAAAACATACCTGGTGCTGTTGTGTCTGTACCACCGATCACACGAACAACCCTTTAGTTTTCAGTGCATGATCTACACATTGCTGTTGATGGCACAGATTTAGCTGTGCTTGTGAGGAGCCTCACCCCATGAACAGCAGCAAGTAACAGAACTACGCAAAAACATTCAAAAATACAAAAACTACAAGTGCTGAAATTATCTGCTACTTGACTGCAAAACAGGTATGTGGACTATACATTAAATTTGATTTAAAACACTTTTAAAACCGCTATTTTAAATGCCCCATTACTCCACTCTTGCTGACTGATTTAACACTACTTCTGCCGAAACTGGAAGTTGCACCCATAATCGTTTCTACAGCCACACCCTCAGGAATAAGGTGGAAAGCCCCTTTCAAGATACCGAAAGCGCTTTACAATGAGTCCATTATTCATTCACTCCACAGACAGACAATGGTAGTGGTAAGCTACTGCTGTAGCCACAGCTGTCCTGGACAGACTGATGGAAATGTGGCTGCCAATTCACGCCAACGGCCTCTCCAACCACTACCAAACATTTATACACATTCATACTCAGTGTCATGGACACTGGAGGCAAGGTGAGTAAAGTGTATTGCCCAGGGACACAACGGCAGGATGGCTGGGGAGAGTGGGATTCAAACTGTCAGCGCTCTGGTTATTGGACGACCCGCTCTACCTCCTGAGCCACTGCTGCCCACATTTCCCTCCTCCGTTCCATTTTTGCTGAGCACCAAGCTGGACAGCAGGCAGTTCTACTTTTATATGGTCTTTGGCATGACCCAGCCCGGACTTGAACCCCGACCTCCCAGTTGGGGGGCAGATAAAGTCCAGCATAAAGCTGACATAGCTTAAAGTTGAACAAAGTTAGCTGAGAAATTATAAGTAAATGCTTACAGGTGAAAAAAAATGCTAGCTTAAGAGCTAAAATGATTTAACCTTACACGGTGTTAGCATAAAAGCAAAACAGCTTAAATCTGAAGAAAATTAGCTTAAAAATACAAAATAAAAGCTTAAATCTTAAACATGATGCTATCTTAAAAGCTAAAATGGCTTAAAGCTGAACAAACTGATAAAAGCTAAAACAAATACTACATGTAAAATATAACATTTGAATAATTTTTCCAGCTGATAAAAGTTATTAGCCTTAAAGCTAATGGAGCTTAAAGAGAATTTGAAGAACTTCTGGAATCAGTCAGTTATATTTTTTTTTTGTTTAAAAGGTGTAAATATTATAAAAAAGTATGAAAGTATGAAAGTTACTCAGTAGAGAAATAGAAGGAAAATATTCCTAAAAAGCTGAACAGAATTTAGGAGGTAGTGACCAAAACACTTTTGGAAGAATAAAAATGGCTGACTCCAGCAACAGTGTGAATGCATGACAGCAGTGAAACCACAGAAAAGGACTAAAACCTGCCTCATGTGAATTCTCCAGCATGTTTGGATGATTACACGGGGGTGAACAGGTGCATTACAGAAGAGAAGGTGACTCACGGATTGGTCTGTCCAAAGATGAACATGGAACTGTAAGGCAGGATGGGTTTGGGCCCGGTTTGATCCAGATCCTCCAGGCTCTTCTCATTTATGGGCATCATTTCACAGTCCATGCTGTTCACTGAGGGGACAGATAATCAGGCAGCAATAATGTCAGCTGTGGACAAGCGACGTCGGACACCAAGTCCTACCAAATGTCTCCTCTTTTTGGTCTTACAAATCTTTAAAGAATCTTCACCACTAAAAGACCTCGCCTCCTGCAATCAATAACTTACTTTCAAGGGTGACAATAAACCAAACCTTAAACCAACAAACCAAAGCACGGGGGTGGAAATGTCATGATTTGGGACTCCCTTGTTGCAGCAGGGTCTGGTGAACTTACATCAATTAATCAATCAAAACTTTATTTATATAGCGCTTTTCATACAAAAATTTGTAGCACAAAGTACTTTACAAATTAAAAATATAACACAATAACACCCCCTTCCCACCCCACACCTTCATCCACCCAACCCCATACAGACACACACACACACTCATCAATGTGAAACATGGCCGAGCGTCAAGGATCCAGGCGCCAAAGCATCATCTTAGGGAGCCATCAACATGAGGGAAGCGCCAAGTCCGCAGCTACAGGGACACCACCTGTGCTGCCACCCAAGACCAGTCATTGGGTGGGCCAGGGCAGTCACAGGCCAGCGCCCTGCAGCCAGAACCAGGCAACCCCCATGGAAGGGCTCCCCATGAGGAAACACTGGAGTTAGGACAGGATAATGAGATGGATAAAACTACCAACAATAAATAATAATAAGATGCATAATTTGTTAATAAAAAGATAATCATACACACATACCCCCATTTAAACGCAAACAGTTTAAAATGAAATAGTATTCAATAACAAAGTGAATAATTATAACAAGAGCAACATAAAAGAAGTTTAAAATCAGAAACTAAGAAAATTGAAATAGGAAACTAATTAAAAGCAAGGTTAAAATAGTAGGTCTTGAGCCTGCTTTTAAAAACATGAACACTCTTGGCAGCCCTGATGTTCTTCCAGCAGGGTGTTACATAGTGGGCCGTAGTAACTAAAAGCCGCCACGCCGTGGGTGTGTGTTCTGACAGTAGGAATAATTAGAAGACCAGTGCCAAGGACCTCAGGGGCCGTGGAGGCTCATATGTCAAAAGTAGTTCTGATAAATAAGAAGATCCAAGACCATGTAGACATTTATAAATCAGTAAAGCAACCTTTAAATCAAACCTGAAGGACACGGGGAGCCAATGCAGTGACTTTAAAACTGGCATGATGTGAGCCTACTGTCTGGTCCTCATCAGAACACGTGCAGCTGAATTCTATAGTAACTGCAGATTTGAAATTGTCTTTTTGGGAAGACCAGAGAGCAGGGTATTACAGTAATCAATACAACTGGTGATAAAAGCATGCATCAGTATCTCCGTGTTTGCTAGAGAGAGAAGTTGGCAAACTCTGGCTATATTCTTTAGGATGTAGAATCCTGTCCGTGTTATATTTTTGACCCATGCTGGCAAAATGAGTCACTTTGAGGAAATTATCAAAACTGAGGTAATGTTTTTTTTGTTTTCCATATTCTGTATTGAAAGACCTTCAAAATGACATTTAATTTGTAGGAAGTGCGCAAAAACGAACACGGAAAAAGACGATTTGTTTATATTTTGGCTAAGTTTAAAACTCGCATACGAGTTGTGTCTTATGCAAAAACATATGTATTTTTAGAAAGTATGATTTCTAAGCTTTTCAATGATACCAGGCACTCATGGGTTTTTTCCCGGGACTTGCTGCTAGCAAACAAAGAAAGAGTCATGAGTTGTATGACTTCTCCTGCCTGCAGCTCATAATGACGCGATGCACATTCTGACTCATTTTGCCAGCACGGGTCACATTTTTGATGTGTGGAGTAAAACCAAGCTCAGAGTCTAATATGATGCCAAAATTCTGAACATGTTGGGATGGGGTAAAGGACAAACTATGTAATTTTGATGAAATTTTCTCTCTCTGAGCTTCAGGACCAGTGACTAAAACTTCAGTTTTGTCCTGGTTAAGCTGAAGAAAGTTTGCTGCCATCCATGATTTAATGTCTAAAATACAGTTTAAAGGGGTGTTAATTGGTTCCACTGAATCCACTGTGAATCTTTCATTGTATCAGAGGGTGCTTGAGGAAAATTCCAGTAAATTCAGGCGTGTGGAAAACTTTCTTCAAGTTGATGTCAGAGATTGGTAACTGATTTTAAGAAACATCCGCTAAGGTTATTCCGGCTAAAAAGAGGACATACTAGCTATGAGGCATCCTGACTTTTTCCCAGTAGGAATTGTAATTTTTGTTAATTTCTTATGTTAAATGACTGAAGTTGCTTTTTAACGGCGTGTCTAACCTTTTGCAAATAACTGCAGAAACAGAAACCAAATATAATGGGTGCACTGACTCTGTATGAGCGTGGTCTCTCCAGGTGGGGAGGTGATGGTCACAGGAGGAATCTGGATGGAGCTTTGGCCGGTTCGTCTCACATTCTTCTGGTTGTCGGAGTCCTCCGGGCGGTCCGGAGGCCAGCTGGTGTTCTCCGAGCCCTGCTGGGGGGAGAGGGGCAAGGACTCCCCCTCCGAGTCCACAAACCTGATCCAAAAGTGGAGGAAAATTATCTTTAAGGTAGTGGAGGAGCTGGGCTTAGACTCTCTAAAGCATTAAACCTTAAAATATCAAATCCAAACCCCAGGAAACGGTTTTTTATTAACCTGTGACTGTGGTTCTTCTCTCTCTCATTCCCCTCCTCTCCTTCGGCGGTGGTGGACTGGCCCCTGGACCCGTGGGTGCGGTGCCTCCTCCTCTCTCCGTTGGCGGCGCCTTCACCCCGATTGGACGAGCGTCCATCTTTGTGGCGGGATCTCCGCTCCCCTCTGCCTCCGCTGCTTACCGTCCCGTTGCCCCCCCTGGACTGGCGGTGGGAGTGATGGTGACGGTGCTCCCTCTCGCTGTGTGCCCCTCCGCCTCCTCCGCTGTCGTCCATGGAGTTCTGATGGTGATGCTTCCTGCCTCCCTCGCAGCTGTGGGAGCGTTCGCCCTTCCCCTCTTTGTCACGGTTGCCTTCGTGGTCTTTGGAGGAGCGGCTGTGGTGGACATGGTGCCGCTCCTCCTTCGCCGTCTCTCCATTATCGTTGGCCTCCTCTTTGGTCCTGGTACGGTCCCTGTGTAGGCGGTCAGAGGTGGGCGGTGAGTTACATTTACTCAAGTACATGGAGTCAAGGAGCTTTGGATGCACCCCAATTCACCCTTAAGCCTGACCCCTCTGCACAAAACAGAGGGGTTTGCAGAATGGGCAAAACAGAGGGGTAGGGATAAGGGGAAGGGATGAATTGGGGCGCACCCTATGCCACAAAACTGTTCTTTAGTATATTACGCTCATTTACTGTGCACCACTCTCGGCCACTCCACCCACCTGTCTCGGTGGCGGTGGTGGCGTCGGGGTTGGTGAGGAGGGTCGGCGGCGGTCTCAGCCTCCTCCGGCATGCTGGTCACGTGGTGCTGGTGGCCGCCCAGCAGAGGTCCGTCCCGGGGCTCGACCACCAGCGGCCGGTCCAGGTGCGTCTTCATGTCAGGTCGGATGTGGAGGGCCGAGGACAGGCGGAGCCGCTCCTCAGGCTCCAGCTCGCAGTAGAGGGCCTCGCAGCTGGCCCGGTTCTGTCTCCTCAGCTGATTGGCCTTCTGCGCCCACACCGACATTGGCTTCATCGACCTCTGCTGCTCCCTACTGGGGGGGACGAGAAGAAAAAGCAGGCTACTCATAAACACAGAAACAACTAAGTTATGGAGTTGGACAAAAATGTGTTAAAGAGTTCGTTGTGACGTCTATTCTATAGTGTATCTCAAAAAATTAGAATAACATTAACATTTTCTTTTCTTTTTTTTGTATTTTGTATACTTTATTAATCCCCAGAGGGAAATTCAGGGCATCCATCTGGATGGATGCGGCAGCCACAGTACGGCACCAATCCCTTCACACACAGGGCCACTTTAGAGTCTCCAATCAACCTAACTTGCATGTTTTTGGCCTGTGGGAGTAAACTGGGGTAAACCCACGCAGACACGGGGAGAACATACAAACTCCACACAGAAGGGTCACTGATGGTCAGGGGGTGGGCTTAAACTCACGATGGTCAGGGCTGGAATTGTTCCTGTGACCTTCTTACTGTGCTGCCACAGTGCTAACCACTGCGCGCCATCAAGCTGCGCTTTTTTCGTAACTTAATTCCAAAAGTGAACTTTCACTTACAGTATTTTAAATTCCTTAAAAATAAAAGGAAACATTTCAAGCCTTTTTGTTTTTTAATGTTGATGATTATGAGTTACAGCTCATGAAATTCAGCCATATTCCTTTGTCCAGTGCTGCTTGTTGTCATTTCAACAGAGGATAAAAACATTCCAGATGGACACACCAACATGGTTTTCTTGTACTTCACAGCAAAACTGACGGTGTCTAAATGTGTTTGCTCTGTTCTAGTGTAGAATTTAACACTGCCAGGGTCAGTTTATAGCAGATCTAGTTTCAGCTTCAAAAAGTGTTCATCCTTAGTGACCCCTGTGGTCATTAAGAGAACTGCAGACGCAACCTACCTGCTCCCAGTGATCCACATGCTTTTCTAGAATGGTCAAGAATGAGGAGTGGTATCCTACATTAAAAAAACCCCACTCCTTTATCAATTATGCTGCTTTGTGTTTCTGATAGAATAGCTGGTCGGAAAAAGATGCAGAGTGTTTGTGTGAGAGAAAAAATATCTGCAAAATTCCAGTGTTCTGCTGGCAGAACAGTTCAAATTTTCCACTGTCATCCAGTGAAGACAGAATTAGATTTTCTTTGCGTATGTTAAATTTAGGGAAATTGGCTGGAACGCTAAGGGAAGAAGAGTTTCAAATCTACAAGAAAAAAGTTGCAAATTTTTAGGAAAAACTTACAAATATTTGAGAAAAAAGTTAAAAATTATCAAGAGCAAGTTGCTAATTTTTGACAAAAAAAGTTGCAGATTTGCAAGAAAAAAGCTGCAGTTTTACAAGAAAAAAGTTACAAATTTACAAGAAAAAAATTGCAAGCTGAGGAGAAAAAAGTTGCAATTTAACCTCTTAAAATTCTGGTGTTCTGCTAGCAGGATGTTTCAAATTTTATCCTGCCACTCAGGAAAGAAAAATTTGATTTTCTTTGCATGTGCTATGTGACAAAGTTGGTGAGAGCACGCAATTTGTCACTAGTTAACATCTTTCATAAACTAGGTTTACCATACTTGTATTGTTTTAACCAGTGCACATTTTGTTCTGTAGTCTGCAGATACTGTCCCACGTTTGTTTGCATTTTGTTTTAAATTTGATTACTATCCATATATTTAAATATCGTGGTTTAAAATAACACACAAGTAATAGGTTTAATTATTGTTAATTGCTTCATAATGCTTTAGATAATCATCATTTCATTTAGTCCTGTGTTACTTACCTCTTCATGTCTTCCAGGGTCAAAAGGAGGAAGAGTATTTACTGTATAGTTTTCTGACCTCATTAGTGATGTCACTGGAAGAGATCATCTATGAGGGATTTATTTATAATTAAATGGATTATCTGATTTTCTTTAATGACTATCTGTATGGTTTTCTAGGTTTGAGTTATTATGATAATAGTGTTAGTAATGGTTGATGGTGAAATAGAGTAACCATTATACATATTTGGGTTCCTGTTAAAAGTACCTTACTTACCTGCACAAATGAGAAGGTCCAGAAGCAGGCATTTTGTGGAGAGGACAGAAGGGATTTAAGGAGTTGCTTTTAGTCTATTAGGGAGGACTGGTCAGTGTAGGAGGGTGCATGTGGCCTCACGTTTGCTCTTTTGAATTCAGGTATGTAGAGTTTCATTAAGTAAACCTTTCAGTTATGCTTTTTTTATTTTGGATATCTTTTTGCACCTACACTGATGTAAATAAAGACTGGTGATTTGGACAAAGTCTGCCTTCTGCCAATTCTTCAGCCACTCTGGTCAGACTACCTATCACATTTGGTGGCAGTGGTAGCTTCCAGGCCAGCAGAAGGCAGTGAAGACTATGTCTGCAAGACAGAAGAAAACTCAGGCAGCAAATTGTCAGTCAGAAGAGTCACAAGATCCATGTCCGACAAGGGGCAGCAGGTGGTCTATCCTCTGAGAAAGAGAGTTTGGCTGACCTTTCAAAACTTCTACAATGCCTGATACAACAGCAAGCTGAATCCAAGGCAGAGCAGGAGTACAGCCGCCAGGAGGAGAGCTGTTCTTGGACTTCAGTTCAGCATTCAACGCAATCATCCCCCAGCACCTAACACGAAAACTCAGACACTTGGGACTCAAAACCTCTCTCTATAACTGGGTGCTGGACTTTCTCACAGGGAGGCCACAGAACATGCGGGTTGGCAGCAACACCTCCAAGACCATCACACTGAGCACAGGGGCCCCACAAGGCTGCGTGCTCAGCCTGCTGCTCTTCACCCTGCTGACCCATGACTGTGTACCAGCCTACAGCACCAACCACATCGTTAAGTTTGCGGTTGACACGACAGTGGTGGACCTCATCACCAACAATGAGGAGGCCAACTACAGAAATGAGGGGAGCCAACTGGTCCAGTGGTGTAAATACAGCAATCTCTTCCTGAATGTGGGAAAAACCAAGGAGATTGTGGTCAACTTCAAGAGGAGACACACACAGCATCCCCCTCTGATCATCGATGGAGCAGCTGTGGAGAGGGTGAGCAGCACCAAGTTCCTGGGGGTGGACATCTCTGAGGACCTCTCCTGGTCCAACAACACCATATCATTGACCAAGAAGGCTCAAACTTGCCTCTATTTCCTCCGCAAACTGAGGAGAGCACGAGCACGAGTCCCACCCCCATCATGTGCTCATTCTACCGAGGCACCATTGAGAGCATCCTCACCAGCTGCATCAAGGTGTGGTATGGAAGCTGCACCGCCTCCTGCCGGAAGACACTACAACACACAGTGAAAGCTGCCAGCAAGATCATCGGTGCCCCTCTGCCCCCTCTCCCCTCGGACATCTACCTCACCTGCAGAGCCATCAACATTGCAGGCAACATGTCCCACCCGTCACACTCCCTCTTCAGCTCCCTGCCCTCGGAGAAAAGGTACTGGAGCCTCCAGGCCTGCTCCACAAGACTGCTAAACAGCTTTGTTCACCAGGCCATCAGGACCCTGAACTCTGTCCACCTTCCCCCCGCCCCCACAAACCGTAACACACTCACCCGCACAATAACTGCCTCAGCTGTTGGCAAAGAAAGACTGGCACACCAACAGTAATACATCTGATGCTGTATGTCTCTGCATCTTACTGCAACCATTTGCACAAATGCCATACCTGCTTCTGTCTGTTACTGCAATATTGATCATGTGCAGTCCAATATGTCACAGTCTGCACCTACACTACCGCATCAGACTTGCAACTACTAGAATTACTGCTTTACTTCTTCTGTATATAGGATTGCTGGGTTTTATCGTTTATCTTTATTTGCACTATGGGATGCCTGGGTTTTAGCTTTGTCGCCATTTGCACTACAGGTAGCATTACTGTACATAAACTGCTGTTGTTGTTTTTTCCAGCCTTATTCTTTTTTTCATATTGCGCACATCACTGAAGAGAGAGAGAAACGGTATTTCAATTCTCCTGTATGTCCTGTACATATAGTATTGACAAATAAAATCTTTGAACTGAACTGAAGAAAAGTTTCAAATCTACAAGAAAAAAGTTGCAAATTTCTTGGAAAAAGTTGCAAATGTTTCAGAAAAAAGTTTAAAAATTAACAAGAAAAAAGCTGCTAATTTTTGACAAAAAAGTTGCAGTTTTACAAAAAAAGTTAGATTTACAAGAAAAACAAAAAATTGCAAACTGAGGAGAAAAAAAGTTGCAAATTTAACCTCTTAAAAGTCCAGTGTTCCGCTGGCGGGACGTTTCAAATTTTCTCCTGCCACTCAGTAAAGAAAGAATTAGATTTTCTTTGCGTGTGCTAAATTTAGGGAAACTTGGTGGAACGCTAAGGGGTTACGCGGGATTTATGCACCCAAGTTTATGCAACACAGCTGCGCAGCATCAACACAATATCCCCCTGCATGTCACACAGACCGTTTTGTCTCCTCCTTCACATTTCCTGGTTTTCGTTGCTGCTTTGCTCTGTCCATTCACCGAGGCACAACTTCCAAAGCGATTCGGTTAAACAACAGTCCAAATTCAAAAGAATATTGAGGAAGTGAGCATATACAGAACATTTGATGGTCGTCATAACCCATGTAATTAAACAGATTGTCAAATAACAGCAGCGGCAGTGGTCGTATACACTGTTTTCTTGAACTTGTCTTTTCTCTGTGCAGCAATTGTATGAAAAGTTGCTTTTTAACATTTGCTCCAACTCCATCACAGTCTGCTCTTATTGGTTGCTATTTAATAAACAAAAACATGCGACGAACACAAATCCCTCTACATATCCTCTGAAACCCGTTTTGGCAATGGAACAACGCATTCCACACAACACACAAGAAAAAACTGCAGATCACTGCATCAGCAACATACGTCAGTAATGGCGTCAACATGATGTGGGTGCATAAATCCAACTTAAATCCCAGTGGACTTTATGTCACTTTCAGGTCAAAGTGAGAAGAAAAAATTTTTACAACACCATTGTTCAAAAATGGCATGTAGAAATGGGCAAGAAGCTACGCTAGGATGACGGTATTTAGCTGATGTTAGCTTGGAAATGTTTTGTGTTGTATAGAGAGGCGCTAATGTTAGCCACAACAGCTAGCATCCATATACGCTAGTAGTGTCACATGTGATAAACTGAAAATGCTTCATAATGTTGTTATGGACCAAAACATAAATGAGCTTAGGGTTAACATGCTTTGACTGCTCCACTGTCAGCTGAAAATACTGGCTAATGTAGTCAAAGTGGACCAAAAATTCTGCACTGGACCAGCGTGACTTGACATGTGGGAAAAAAGGGCAGATCTTCGACACTGCTGCACCACATTTTCACATCACAGTTACATCAAAGTTAAGCATAGAAAATGTAAAAAAATAAACACATTCACTTGTTGCAACTCTGAACTGTTGTAGTGTTTCAGGTTTGTGCACACTTTCTCTTCTCTGCTGTCACTGCTGATTCCCTAATCAACACCAGCTGTATTCATTGGCCACCTGCCTCTCATTAGCAGCACTCTATATAAGCAGTCAGTTCTTCTCCCTCTACACAGGAATGTTGGACTCTACTTGCCAGCTGTGGTGTTACTTCTCCTGTCTGTGGGTTTGCCAACCTGGAGTATTCTCATGGCTACCATGAGAGTACTCCAGGAAACTGTAAAAAGGAAAGGCTGGAAATTGTAAAAGGAATTTGTAAAAGGCTGGAAATTGAAAAATTAAAATCATTAACTTTCTACTCTGCCTCCAACCTTCCTCCAGGATCTTTAAACTTACTGACTTTGATCCAAACCCAGGAAATGAATGGTTAAATCCAGAAACCATCTTCAGTTCAACATAAGTCTCGACAACAATAATTCATATCCTAACCCCTTTAAGTCCTTGGGCCCGGGACACCTACCTTCTCCAAACTCCTCTCCTATCAAAGCCATAACCAGAATGATCCGCTCACCATGTGAAGAGCGGCAGCCACTCTGTGGAATACTCACCGTCCTATCAGGTGCAGTGCCTGCATCGGCGCTTTCAGACCAAACGAGAACATGTGAATTTTTCACGAGGCGTGATTACATGTTAACTCAATGTAAACACGAGAACAGACATGAATTCACCATCTGAGCGAGTTGGAGATGGGTGGAGTTGCCTTTTTTAACTTGTGCAGCTGTGTTCTACCTGCTGTGGAAATCCCCAAAACACCGTCATGTTTAGGTTTACATTATCCAACGGGGCTCTCACCTGGAACAATCGTCCCTGACTCCAAAACTTCACCTGGATGATGGTTGTTTACACTGCTAGCCCCTGTTAGCACATTCGTGGCAGGAGTCTGCGGTTGGATAACTCCGACAGTCCGATTCAGCTGCAGAGTTCCAGTCCATCTGTCTGCAGGTGAGTGACAGTATCATTTTCAAACTAGCTTACTCTCCAGTTTTGATACTTTAACTCCAGTGATGGCAGAATCTCAAGGCTGATTACGAGCTAGCGCTACCAAAGCCTGTGCCTGAATTTGCATGTTTACATTAACTTTACATGTATTCACGTTTGGTCTGAACACACCTTAAGACAAATGCTAAACACATTAAACTCAAATCATACTTAACATATCCTCTCTCTTCCTCTCTGCAGGGTTGCCAGTTCCTCACAATCACACTATTATCATTTGATGTTCAATAAATACTTATCCTTTAAACCATCAGCATGAATGTGTCAGTCACCTGTTGGTAAAAACCACCACAGAGTGTGATGAAGACAGTAAATGAAAACAAGTTACTCCTTCTTGTTTATCTTAGCAAATGCATTTTAACACAAAAGTCTGATTAGATTAGCAGAAACTGTTTAGGTGATCTCCTTTAAGCTTGTAATTTTGCCGGGCAAATTCAACCCTAGAAAAGAGCGGCCGCACAGAAACATTTTTCTCTGTTAATGTGACACTGACAGTTTTGCTGTGTATGAACTTTATGCTTGACGGCGGTATGTCTCTCCGTCATGAAAACAACACAGAGTCCCTACATGCTGAGTGAGTCACAGTAGGACCAAGGTGAGTTTTCCACACAGGACACTGCTGAATCCATTTACGGCAGCAAACTGTGGAGAGATATGCCTGATATGCCTGACACCGGGGTCAGCAACCTCGACTGGATTACAGCAGTGAGTGGCTTGTTAAGTTGAATATAAGAAGAAACCAGCCAAACCAGCCAGCGTGCCCATGTGGGCACCACCATAGGTTTAACTGGGCTGCCTTATAGGTCCCATGTGGGTTCGTCTGCCGCTTCCATACATGGACTTTACCTGTGGGACAGGTGAGCAGGTTTCAGAAACACTTGTGCTGCAGGCAAAATTACACAAAAAAGTCACAAATTTATGATTAAAAAATGGGAACATTTATAAGAAAAAATTACAAAATTTACCAAAAACTACACCCTAAAATATTAGCAAATTTATGAGAAAAAAGTCTCAAATTGGAGGAAAAGTTGTAAGTTTTCAAGAAAACTTCAAACTTACAAGAAAAATTTAGCACATTTACAAGAAAAAAAGTCACAAGTTTATGAGGAAGAAATTAGAAAAGTTGCAAATTAAAAACGTAGCAAATGTATGAGTAAATAAATTAAGGATTTGTGAGATAAAAGTCCCAAATTTATTAGGAAAAGCCGCAAGTTTATAGTAAAAAAAAAAAAGCTGAAAATTTTTGAGAAAGTTCTACATTTACGAGAAAAATGTCGCAAATTTGTGGGAAAAACTCATAAATTTGCAAGAAAATAGCAAATTTACAAGGAAAAAAGTAATAAATTTATGAGAAAAAGTTGCAAAATTATAGCAAAAAAAAATGCAAATTGATGAAAGTTCCAAAATTACAAGAAAGTTAGAAAATCTACAAGAAAAAAGTCACAAGTTTACAAAAAAATGCACAAATCTGCAAGATGAAAGTCAAATTTATAAGAAAAAAAAATGTAACAATATTCTTATAACTTGACTGGATTCCCTTCTTTTTAAGCCACAAATATATTTTCGTTGCTTCATATTTGTGGGACAAATATAAGTCAAAACGGCCGGCGTCCCAGCAGAGGTTGCTGACTCCTGTGTCCAGGTGGTGGATGGACGACATGTGAGAGTGGATGAAGAGAAGAGTCCAAAATCACGGCGAGCATGGCAGGAATGCAGGCGGCTCTGCTGTCATGATGCACTCTGCGTTCTTCTATTTGTCATTTATAAATGATGAAAACATGATCGTGGATGTCTGCATGTAATCGGCATTATCGGCCACCCTGCTGACAGGCAGCAGGTTTTTACCTCAGGTAGTGATGGACTGGGGTGCAGACATAACTCCTAATAAAACACATAAAGGGAGCAACATTGAAACCAACAAACAGGTTAGAGAAAGAAAAAAAAAAACACTGAGGGGACACAATTAACTGGGGGGGGGGGACAAAGGGGATATGAAGCTACATCAAGGAGCTAATTTATAATCCATTACAATTAATTTGCAAGTTAAAAATGTAGCAAATTTATGGGTAGATCCACATTTATAAAGAAAAAAGAGTGCAACAGATTTTGAGTAAAAAGTTGCAAATTAAAGAGAAGCAGATTTGTGATTTACAGCTAAAAAATACTGCAAATTTATGAAAAAAAGGTGTGAATTTACAAGAAAAAAGTCAAAATTTATTTAAAATGTATCTCATGTTTATGAAAACATTAAGAGAATAAAGTCACAAATTAAAAAGATTTATAACACTAATTTGTCATGAATGTACAAAAACCCCACAAATTTATAATTTTTAAGAAAAGAAATGAATTTAAAATGAACAAAAAACTAGATGTGTTGTGACCACATGCAATTCTTTTGGACAAAAACTGCTCACATGGCTGCTTCCATAGTAAAAGTTAGCAGCCCCAAATGCAGAAAAATTATGCAGAAACATAAAGAGTTTTTGCTGAAAGGAAGTGAACAAATAATAATGACAGAAGACAGAGAAACACACCGACACACACGACTGCATTGCCTTTTATACTGTTTATTTCCAGATGGTAATAATGGAAATTAACCTGGAAATATAAATTAAACTCGTGAATATCACCAAGGTTTCATTCAGAAAAGCCATGACAGTTGTTACAGCTGCTGTGTCAATAGAAACTGTTGGCAACCCGTTCAAAAGCATCAAACCACAGCTAAGCTGGCTAACTGTTAGCATGAAGCAGGAAGAACACAAACAGCCACTTCCTGTTTGTGAGGACTGTCCCGCCACTGTGGAGAATAAGGTCCAGTACATTTAAATTGTAACTCTTGCATTATAGAAGGCACGCCTGTGAGGAAACAAATCCTGCTAAACCTCCAGAAATATCTGGGGTTTCATCAAACTTCCCAGTCAGAACTGTTGAACAGTCTGATCATTTAGTTCTGACCAAGCAATATGATTGGACAACAGGGATTCCAGGATAACTGCACTCAGACGCTTACCTGGGCATGTATCCCTCCGCTTCAGTGGCGTTCTGATAAATTACAGGAAGTGTCAGTGGCTTCTTATAATATGTGAGGATTGTAGTGTGTTGTGTTGCTTAATTTCCACAGTGAGGCACTGTTTGAGAACACACAGTACCTGGAAATTGTTCTTGTGTTCCGGGTTCATGCTAACAGTTAGCCTTGTTAGCTGTGCTAGCTCACTTTTAAAATTAGGAACTCTAGAGTTTAGATTAGAACCTCACAGTGTGCAGTTTCTACGGAGGCGTTACAACTTAATGCATGATTCTGAATCTCTACTTCATCTGAAGATGAATATAAGAATGTGGCAACGGAAAACAGGAAATATTGCTCCGGCACTAGCTAGCTAACTTTTATTTTTCATTAAACCAGACTTTAAGTGTGCAGTTTTTACCAAAGCCTCAAAATGTAATGGATGCTTCTGACTCTATAAATCATTGCAAAATGCTTATAAGAAGACGTGAAAAGAACGTAACCAAAAGTTGAGATGTAGCACCTTGGGGGAGTCAGATTATTTAGCATCTCAGACAAGAGACAGTGGATAAGCATGGGAGAACAATGCTCAGGAGGTTCCTGGCGAGATAGCAGGAAAGAGTCAAGGACGTAGGGGGTTGAATGCAGTGTAATGCAAATGTCATGTTGTGTGCGGAGAAATGCCATGAAACTTCTGACGAGAGATTTGGGTAAAAAGAGAGTGCCTGCTGAAATGATTCAGTCTGTTCTGTGCTTGAGAGATGTGAAGTGTGTAATAAACCGTCTGCCATGAGTCAGCCTCTTATTTGACACATTCCACACTGGTGACCCAAGACCTATTATGGAACACAAGGCAAGAACCCCGGAGCTGGCCCGGTCAGGAAGCTCCAGTGAGGCGGCAGCCATCCCACAGACAGGAACCCCCAGCCACGCGTGTGCGGTTTCAGTCAAGCTACCGGATTTCTGGCAGCACAACCCGCGCTCTTGGTTCCACCACACCGAGGCCCAGTTCGCCCTCCGGGGAGTAACGGCAGACGACACCAGATTCTACCATGTGGTCACAGCGCTGGACGCCCGCACAGCCCAGCAGGTAGCGAGCCTGCTCGATCAGCCTCCAGCCAGCAACAAATATGAGGCGCTCAAGGCTGCGCTCACCCTGCGCTACACGCTCTCGGAATGTGAGAGAGCGGAGAGGCTCCTGACGCGGGCCGAGTTAGGAGATGGTTCGGCCGTAGACCTGATTGAGAAGATGCTGGCGTTAATGGGCACGGACGACGGGCACTTTCTGTTTGCCCACCTCTTCCTCTGGAACCTTCCAGCAGTGGCGAGAGTGGTTCTGGCCAATTCACCGTTGCTGGCCACGCGCGACTACAGTGCGCTAGCCCAGGAGGCAGACCGGATCATCATCACCACCAGGGCGATCACAGTCAACGCGGCAGCGGCGGAGCCCAGCGAGACGACCAGAGAAGGCGAGGAGCCACCGACGGTAGCAGCAGCGGGGACCAAGGAGCGCCAGAGAGACACGCTCTGCTTCTACCACCGCTGCTTCGGAGAGAATGCACGCAGATGTGCACCACCGTGCCACTTCAAGCGCTCGGGAAAACGCTGAGGCCAGCGGTTGGTAGCAGCTGCAACCCTTGGTGAAGAGAACAAGCTGCTCTACTTGATGGATGCACGCTCGGGGAGGCGTTTCCTCGTGGACACCAGAGCCCAGAAGAGTTTCATCCTGCCGACCTACGCTGACCGGCTGGCAGGACCTAGCGGTCCCGAGATGTTGGCAGCAAACGGCTCGGATATTAAGACCTTTGGTGAGAGGACTCTGCTCTTATCTCTACATGGCCGTACATATGAGTGGACCTTTGTCGTAGCAGCACTGAATTACCATATCCTGGGGGCTGATTTTCTGTATGCACATGGTTTACTGGTTGATGTTGCCAACAGGCGCCTGGTTAATGCACTGTCCTTCGATTCTCTCTGCTGTACAGCTCGAGTGACCCGGCCAACAGCACAAGCCAACGTCACAGCCACAGGCGGTAAGTTCCACACACTGCTCACTCAGTTCCCAGCACTCACGGTCCCAACGTTTTGGGCGGCCATCGCTAAACACGGGGTGGAGCACTTTATCACCACCACCGGGCCGCCCGTTTTTGCAAGACCTCGGCGCTTGGACGCAGCTAAACTGGCCATAGCGCGCGAGGAGTTCGCCAACCTGGAAAGGTTGGGCATCATCAGGCGATCAAACAGCCCACGGGCATCCCCGCTACACATGGTCCCTAAGGCTGAGGGATCGTGGCGACCGTGCGGTGATTTCCGCAGGTTGAACAATGCCACAGCGCACGACCGCTACCCAATTCCCCACATACAGGATTTTTCTGTTCACCTCGTAGGAGCACGCATTTTTTCTAAAATAGACCTGGTCCGCGGTTACCACCAAGTCCCAGTGCGCGGAGGACGTACCCAAAACAGCGGTAATAACTCCGTTCGGTCTATTCAAGTTCCTGCGCATGCCATTTGGGTTAAAAGGAGCGGCACAGACATTCCAGCGCATGATGGATGCAGTGCTGCGCGATCTCCCATTCGTGTTCGTCTACCTGGACGATATCCTGGTAGCCGAAGACGAACACGAAACCCACCTCACGACGGTTTTCCGGAGGTTGGAGGAGCATGGGTTAATAATCAACCCGGCAAAATGCCAGTTCGGCGTGACGGAGATTGATTTCTTGGGGCACCGCGTCTCTCCGGAAGGAGCGATCCCGCTGCCCGACAAAGTGCGTGCCGTGGCGGATTTTCCCCGGCCTCAGACGGTCAGGGCGCTGCAGGAATTTTTGGGGATGGTGAACTTTTATAACCGTTTCCTTCCCCGCGCGGCGCAGCTCATGCAACCATTGTACGCCGCGCTCAAGAAACAGAAACCCGCGGATAGGGTCGAATGGACCCCGGAGCGAGAGCGGGCGTTCTCGGAGGTTAAAGCAGCCCTGGCGAACGCCGCACTGCTGGCGCATCCGGACCCGGCGGCCCGGATAGCGCTCACCACTGACGCTTCAGACGTGGCCATAGGGGCTGTCGTGGAGCAGCGCGTCGCCGGGGCTTGGCAGCCGCTCGCTTTTTTCAGCAGAACTTTGCGCTACAGCGAACGTAAATACAACGCGTTTGACAGGGAGTTACTGGCCCTCCACCTGGCCATACGCCACTTCCAGTTCTGGCTGGAAGGGCGCAGCTTCACCGCGTTCGTAGACCACAAGCCGCCAACATTCGCGATGGCCAAGGTTTCAGAACCATGGTCGGGCCGGCAGCAGAGACAGCTGGCCGCGATCTCAGAGTTTACTACCGATATTCAGCATGTGTCGAGTAAACTGAATGTGGTGGCGGACTGCCTCTCGTGCGCCGTGGTGGCCCCGGTCTGCGTGGGGATAGATTACGCAGCCATGGCCGCGGAGCAGATTAGCGATGCAGACGTGCGCGCGCTCCAGTCTGGACCAACAGGGTTAAGGCTGGAGAGCAGAGTGCTGCAGGATGGCGCCCCCCCCAATCTGCGATGTCTCCACGGGACGCCCGCACCCGGTGGTCCCGGTCACGTGGCGCCGCCGCGTGTTTGAGTCGGTTCACACTCTGGCGCACCCAGGAGTGCGCACGTCGGTCAAAATGGTGGGAGAGAAGTTTGTGTGGCCGAGCCTACGCAAACAAGTGAAAGAGTGGGCTGCAGCCTGCGTGGCGTGCCAACGAGCCAAGGTACACAGACACACGAAGGCTCCCTTGGAGCCGTTTCGTATCCCGGCTAAGAGGTTCGACCATGTTCCCGTGGACCTCGTGGGCCCCCTCCCGCCAGGGGTGAACGCACCTCCTGACAGTGGTGGACCGCACCACGCGCTGGCCAGAAGCAGTCCCGCTGGCGGCAACCACGTCCACGGACGTAGCATGCGCTTTTTTAACAGCATAGGTGGTGCATTTTGGAGTCCCGTCGGACATTACGTCCGACAGGGGCCCTCAATTTGTTTCCGAACTCTGGTCCGCGATGGCCCGCAGTCTGGGTGTTACAATTCATGGCACAACCGCGTACAACCCACAGGCCAATGGGTTATGCGAGCGTTTTCATAGATCACTGAAAGCAGCACTTAGGGCTTCACTGACGGATGCAAATTGGGTAGACAGGCTGCCGTGGGTTTTATTGGGGTTGCACTCCACGCCGAAAGAGGATTTGGAAGCTTCCCCGGCAGAGCTGGTTTTTGCGCAGCCCCTACGGCTGCCCGGGGAATTTCTACCAGATAATTCTGCACTGGGCAGCTCCCTGTCTCAGCTTTTGCAGTGTAGCGCAAACACAGACACGCTGCCGGGCCGGGCCCACCACAGTTTTCCGCGTGTTTTCGTGCCTAAAACTTTGAAGAGCGCGGAGTTCGTGTTTGTCAGACACGACACCCACCGCCCTCCATTGCGCCCACCCTATGATGGACCGTTCAGAGTGTTGGAAACAGGGGATAAGCATTTTTTGCTAGACTTGGGGGGTAGACGGGAAAAAATTGGCATAGACAGACTCAAACCCGCTTTTGTTGTGGCGGACGAGCAAGTGCTGTTGGCTAGGGCCCCTCGGCGTGGAAGACCCCCACGGAGAGCTCCCCAGGGAAACGATTCACCAGAGCAGCCACACGGACAGACCGAATTGCCCCCCCCATCACGGCCCACCCGCAGTCAGACACACTCCCAGCAGCCCCCCACCGGCACAGCAGCGCCACGGAGGCGGTAAACCCCAGTTACAGCAGATACGGGAGGAGACAGAAGCCCAAAAGGCGTGTGGACTGATGTTCTATTGTTCTATCCAAGATGCTGGGGGGGGGGGGGCAGTTTAGCACCTTGGGGGAGTCAGATTATTTAGCATCTCAGACAAGAGACAGTGGATAAGCATGGGAGAACAATGCTCAGGAGGTTCCTGGCGAGATAGCAGGAAGGAGTCAAAGACGTAGGGGGTTGAATGCAGTGTAATGCAAATGTCGTGTTGTGTGTGGAGAAATGCCATGAAACTTGTGAGGAGAGATTTGGGTAAAAAGAGAGTGCCTGCTGAAATGATTCAGTCTGTTCTGTGCTTGAGAGATGTGAAGTGTGTAATAAACCGTCTGCCATGAGTCAGCCTCTTATTTGACACACTCCACAGAGACACTTTTTAGGTGCTAATTAGCTAGCAGGCTACTTGACCAAAGACAACAAACCTATGGACTCTGTAAAAGTATGTATACTGTACATATGACAATGACTAAAGGACAACAGCAAATTTCTTGAACATATAGTAAGTGTGAAACGACAATAAAGCTATTATTTTCACCGTATATTATGCTCCTTGTGTTCGCAAACAACATTCAGGAACTGCAGCTGCAAACTGTCTGTTTTCCCCACAGCCTCAGCTTAACAGAAAAATTAGTAAACACAAGCCGTTCTCCCTGCTTTGTGGAACTGCTGTATAAAAGAAATATTCCACTGGAGGTTATGTGGCATCATAAATATAGCACCGCAGTAGCAGAAGCACGGATTATAAAGTGTGACTTACGCTGTGATGGAAATGTTGGCCGCAGACATGGGGCTGACCTCCTTCACCTCCTTGGCCTTCTGCAGGGCCAGTTTCTTGTTGATGGCCTCCTCCTGCTCCTCTTCATCCTGAACAACACATGCAACAGAAAGTCAGACGTGTGCAGGAAAAAGGTACAGTTTCACGAGAAAAAAAAGTCCAAAATTCATCCCCAAAACATTAGAAATTATGTGAATCGAGCTACAAGTATCCTAATATGCTTGCTGATAACAATATGTTTTAATTTATGCAAAAAGTATCAAATTTATGGAGAAAAATAAGAGATTAAAGTGATGCATTTGCAATAACTGTTTGGGGGTTTTTTTAAATCAAAAAACTAAACAGTAAAATCTGTACCTTAGTGAGCTCCTGAGCATTGGCGAGGTTGTCAACGGCGATGGCCAGGAACACGTTGAGGAGCGTGTCTGGTTACGGGTGGCGTCAAGAAAACAAAAAAGGGTCAATATTCAGTCATTCAAACCGTTACCACATCCTGTGTGACACCAGCGGGAAGGGGTGGGTGGGTTAACGTTTTCAAATCAATGAGGCAGGATACAGTTTCCAAAGAGGGTGAGGACGATGAAATAAATGGAGGAGAACATCCCCCCGTGGACGCCGCCCTGGGACTCAATCCCGTGGTACATGACGGCGTTCCAGTCCTCGCCCGTCAGTATCTGCAGGGGACAAACGCACAGAATCAAGACTCTTTTGGGGGTCCTATGTGAGACTGTTTGAAAAGACCGATGGCTCCCCTCCAGATAAAAAAAAACATTAAAAATGAATGGGGGTCATTACCCAGCCAGAATGTCCATGTGGGCCCCATCCGTGTTTACCCACAGGGACTTTAGCCGTTTACCCGTTTTCAACTCCTTTCTCCTAAATTTGCAGTTTTCTGGAATGTCCCTGTTGTGGACTAATAAAGGCTCATCTGGTCTTTTCTTGCAATTTTGTGACTTTTTCCTCCAATTTGATAAATTTTTCTTGAAAATTTGAAACTGTCATAAATTTGCAACTTTTTTTAACTGGAGACTTGCAACTTTTTTCCTCATAAATTTGTTAGTTTGTGTTGTAAAATTGTGACTTTATTCTTGCAAATTTGCTAACTTTTTTTGTAATTTTTGGAACTTCCTCATAAATGTGCCACTTTTTTTACTGTAATCTTGCAACTTTTTCTCATAAATGCGTTACTTTTTCCTTGTAAATTTGCCATTTTCTCGTAAATCTGTGAGTTTTCCCTATAAATTTGCAAAATTTTTCTTGCAAATTTGGAAGTTTCTGAAAAATTTTCAACTTTTTTAATTACTGAAGCAAATTTGTTTTGTATTTTTCCTGGCTTTCTTGAAATGCTGTGATTTAAATCCTATCACTTTAAGAAACATCCTTCAGCTGTTTAACTCCGCCCTCCCTCTTACGTCAGTTAGCCATTAGCTGATTAGTTTCTAGCTCGGATGAGTGGCACTGGCTCACTGATCCACAGCGATGGTGTATGTCAGGTCACTCCTGCCCATCTCCCAATAATTTTGCTGTGATTCCACAACAAATCGCTAGCACCACAGGCTGGACGCCCCCCCCCCCTCGATCGCCACTACTGACCTGGCCTGGGACCTGAGGCTGCTGGCCAAGCTAAGCTGTTGAGCTACGGGATCTCAAAGGGCAGTGTCTCACTCTGTGGGACTCCACTCCACTCCCACAGCCAGCTGGGGGACGCCCCGTCAGGAGGCAGCTCCCTTATATTGCCCATGAGATCGGAGCGGAGTCGCGCGGAGCCCTGGAGGATGGTGGGGGAGCTGGTCGTGAGAGCCAGAGGCTTCCAGCCAGCAGCCTCGGGTCCCGGTATAGGTGGTTGCCGCGACTGGCTCGTTGGTGTTGGCGATTTGCTGTGGAATCATGGCGAAATTATTGGGAGACATGCTGGAGTGATGTGAGGTATATTGTGGACTGGTGAACCAGGTGGTAACAGGGACGGCTGTCAGGGTGACTAAGATCTGAGGAAAATAACAATATAAGCCGCGCTTGGTGCGAGCCTCCTGGTACCAGTGCTAGCTGGGGGGCTAATAGGCTACCTTTAGCACCCCTTCCATCTACATGACAGACAGCTAGGTGGGCCAATGATAGAGCAGTGGGCGGGTCTCAAGGATGACGGTGGGTTGGCTTTGTGACGTAAATCATGACGTACATGATTTACCCGGAAGAGTGAATAACGTTTCTGGGAGTGAAAAATGAGACAAAGGCTGCTTGCCTTCTTTTTTTTTTTTTTTTTTTTTTTAAGAGGATTGACTTCTTTGATGTTTTTTTTTTTGATAATTACCTGACCAACAGACACACTTCAGACAATTAAAACCTAGAAACAAACCATTTTTTAGTCAATAACCCTTTTAATTCGAACAGGAATCCATTTGTTTCTGGTAGAAAAAATACATTAATTAAAGTAATAATAAATAAACAAAGAAAAAAGTTACAAATTTACCAGAAAAAAATGCAGATTTATGTGGAACTGGGTTGCAAAATTGTAGGAAAAAAATAGTGTAGTAGTTATATAGTAGTAGTAGTAGTAGCAGCAGTATAGCATTATAAATTCATGTTAAAAAAAAGTGCAAATTTAAAAATCATAAATTTTTATAAGAAAAAAGTTGCAAATTTGCACGAATAATGCTGCACATTTTTGAGGAAAAAAGCAACAAATTTGCAAAAAAAAAGTTGCAAATTTATAGGAAGCAAAGTTGCAAATTGACAGGTAAAAAGTTGCAAATTTTGGAGAAAAAGCGTTGCAAATTTATAGGAATAAATTTAGAAATTTATAGGGTATCATTGCAAATTTACAGGTAAAAAGTTACAAATTCATAAGAGAAAAAAATCCCAAGTTCATAAGGAAAAAAAGTGGCAAATTTGCAAAAATAATGTTGTTGTTGTGACAAATTTCCCCCCAAAAGTTGCAAATTTACAACAACAAAGCTGCAAATTCACAAGAAAAAAGTTGCAAATTTATAAGAAGAAAAGTTGCATATTTACAGGTAAAAAGTTGCAAATTTGAGAAAAAAGTTGCAAATTTATAGGAATAAATTTGCAAATTTATTGGGAAAAAAATGCAAATTTACAAAACAAGAGTTGAAAATTTACAAGAGAAAAATCACAAGTTCATAAGAAAAAAAGTTGCAAATTTTTGAGGAAAAAAGTTGCAAATTTACAAGAGAAAGATGCAAATTTAAAAGAAAAAGCTGCAAATTTGCAAGAAAAAAGCTGCAAATTTGTAGAAGAGTTGCAAATTTACAAGAAAAAAAGTTGCAAATTTATAAGAAAAAAGTTGCAAATTTACAAGAAAAAATGTAAATTTTCAGAAAATAGTTGCAAATTTGTAGAAAAGAGTTGAACATTTATAGGAAAAAGCTGCAATTTTTTTAGAAAAAAATTGTAAATTTACAAAAGTTGAAAATTTACAAGAGAAAAATCACAAGTTCATAAGAAAAAATGTTGCATATTTTTGAGGGAAAAAGTTGCAAATTTATTCCTATAAATTTGCAAATTTTTAGGAAAAAGTTGCAAATTTACAGGTAAAAAGCTGCAAATTTGCAAGAAAAAAGTTGCAAATTTTTGAGAAAAACATTGCAAATTTATCGGAAAAAGTTGCAAATTTATAGTAAAAAACTGAAAATTTATAACAAAAAGTTGCAAATTTACAAGAAAAAGTTGCATATTGACAAGAAAAAAGTTTCAAATTTACAGGAAAAAAGTTTTAAAAACAGGGTTCTGATGATATTGGGGGACAATTCTCTTTTTTCCACCTGTGAATGGGGATGTGTGTGTTGGGGGGGGTGATTTTGGGATTTCAGGGACTAAAATGAGGAACTCCCGAAGGTTCCTGTGGTGGTAGAGAACCAAACATGATGTGCTGATCACTTTAATGTGTGAGCCTGAACACGCCAACATCCATCCACGTGTTAAAGCCTGACTTCTAGTCACTGGTAGTTCCAGTGTCTTTATTGTGTCTTTTCCCACTGTAGAGGGTCTTTTTTGTCACGTATCGTTATGTGGCTTTCTGGAAACGTCCGTCTGATCAAATCTGGGCTTTTCTGTCCACATCAGCTGCTGCAGGCTATGTGCTCACACAATAAAGTGGCTTCATTGAACTGTTTGTTCCACTTCCTTTACATGGTTTCATTGTGGAAAATCCTGTTTTGCTGGAATTGAACCTTTACCAGTTATGACTGTGGCTGGCATGTTTAACCCCTTACATTCCAGCCAGTTTCCCGAAATTTAGCACTTGCAAAGAAAATCAAATTCTTTCTTCACTGAGTGGCAGTAGAAAATTTGAAACGCCTCCCCGTCGGAACACTGGAAATTTCACAGGTTAAATTTGCAACCTTTTCCTCACGAATTTGCAGGGTTTTTTTTCTTATAAATTTGCAACTTCTATTATCAAAAATTGGCAACTTTTTTCTTGTAAATCTGCAACTTTTTTCTAAAAAATTTGCAACTTTTTTCTAAAATATGTTGAGATTGACCAATATAAAACAAAAAATCTAATTATAAGCTGTATATATAGAATGCTGGGAACTTGCACTGAGACATTCAGAGATAAGTTAGTCAAGCTTTACAACAATATAACTAATAAGAAAATGGTTGTAATCTGTGGAGACTTCAGTATTGATTTACTAAATCCATTTCAACAAAATGTAATTACAGAGTTCATGAATTCTATGTACAGTATGAGTCTATATCCCACAATAACACATTCCAGTAGAATCACAGTTCACACGGCTACACTTATTGACAACCTGTTTGTTAATATTATTGATAAGAAAATAGAAAGTGGATTATTGATAAATGACATAAGTGACCATCTGCCAGTCTTTGCACTTATCCATGGCCACACTGGGGCCAATACAGAAAAAAACTTTAAAATCTTTCAGATATAAATCACAAAATGCAATCAGTTCTTTTAAAGAAGACCTGCTGAAGCAAGACTGGACAAAAGTCTATGTATCAGATGCAAATGAAGCCTACGATACATTTATGAACATTGTAACCGCTCTTTATGAAAAAAATCATCCATTAGTAGAGAGAAAGCTTAAACAGAAATTTGTCGACAAGCCATGGTTAACCAAAGGATTACAAAAAGCGTGTAAAAAGAAAAATTCATTATATAAAGCTTTTCTAAAGAAAAGGACAAAAGAAGCGGAGCAGCGGTATAAAACATACAAAAATAAGTTAATATATATAATGAGATGTAGTAAAAGAGACTATTACACTAAAAACTGGAGAAAAACAGAGATAACATTAAAAATACATGGACAATATTCTTGGAAATAAAATCAGAAATACAAGCTACCCAACCAATCGTTCAAAAAAAAAAAATGATTCAGAGTGTGAATGCAGTCTCACCTGCAGATGAATTTAATACATTTTTTGTTAACATTGGTCCTAATTTGGCTCGAGAAATACCCATTACGGTACCTACATGTGATACAATAAGCAAAAACATTGCTATAAAAGACTCCAACTTCATAAAGAACACAGATGAGAGAGAGGCCATTGAAACTGTTAAATCGTTTAAAAGTAAAACATCTACGGATTGTGATGGTATTGACATGCTTTTAGTCAAAACTATCATCGAATGCTTAGTGAAGCCACTGACGTATATTTGTAACCTGTCTCTCCAAACAGGTATATTTCCCAATGCAATGAAAATAGCCAAAGTAATTCTGATACACAAGACGGGTGACAGAGGGGAATTTTCAAACTATAGGCCTATTTCACTATTGCCGCAATTTTCAAAGATACTCGAAAAAAATATTCTGTGAGAGAACTGACAACTTTATAATAAAGAATAATTTATTGTATGAGCAGCAATATGGGTTCAGACACAAGAGGACAACTGCATTTGTTCTAATGGAATTTATAGAAAAAAATATCAACTGTTGTAGAAAATAAAGAATATTCAGTTGGGGTATTCCTGGATCTTAAAAAAGCATTTGATACAGTGGATCATAAATTATTGTTAAAGAAACTACAAAATTATGGTATTGGGGGTAGCACTGTCCTGGTTATGTAGCTACTTCAAGAACAGATATCAGTATGTATGTGTAGGTAGCAAAAACTCGCAGTTACTGAAGGTTACTTGTGGAGTCCCACAGGGTTCAGTTTTGGGGCCATTGTTATTAAATCTGTATATAAATGATATATGTAAAGTTTTGGAAAAAATGGATTTAATGTTGTTTGCCGATGACACTAATTTATTATGCAGTGGAAGCAGTTTGGAACAACTTTTGGATGCACTCGGAAAGGGATTAGTAAAGCTTAAACTGTGGTTTGATTCAAACAAATTAACACTCAATTCAAGTAAGACAAAATTTATAATTTTTAACAACCATCACAACAACTCAGTATAAATGGTGTAGAGATTGAAAGGGTATCCAAAATTAAATTCCTTGGAGTAATAATTGATAATAAATTTTGTTGGAAGTCACATATTAATTATATTAAAGGTAAAATATCCAAATCAATCGCAATACTACACAGAGTGAAATATTTGCTGAATCAACCCACACTATATACCCTGTCTCATTCACTAATACTCTCATACATGATATATTGTACTGAAGTATGGGGAAATACATATAAAACAAAGATATATCCAGTCTTTATGCTTCAGAAGAGAGCTATTAGAATAATAAACAAAGCTGCTTACAGGGAACCAGCAAACCCACTTTTTCTTAAATTAAAAGCTCTCAAGTTGAAAGATCTGGTTGATTTTAAAACTGCAGTAATAATGTTTAAAGTGAAGAATCTATCACTGCCTGCAAATATCCAAAAGTTGTTCCAAATAAGGGAGAAACAATATCATATCAGAGGAACATGTATATTTCAAAAACCTTCAGTGAGAACTACCACCAAGCAACACTGTGTCTCAGTGCAGGGAGTCAGACTGTGGAACGCTTTTGGACCTGAATTAAAATCATGTACAATGCTTGGACAATTTAAACAAAAACTAAAGGAAGAAATACTCCAAACATATATACAAAATGACATGTAATGTCATGAATCCGGGTTTGGAGGCCAAACCCAGTTCTGACTTATTACTATGATTTGTCCTAGTTTCCTCCTGACAACTCTGGCACGCCCCCTCCTCCTGTCAAGCACCATCAGCTGCACTGTCACGGGTGTTCACACACATACACACACGCACACACACATGCACATGCTCCATTCACTCTCATTCACTCGCTCTCTCTCACACCGGGTGCCAATCAGTCCTGCCCACGCATTCTCGCACCGGCAATCTCTTTCCTCATTAGTTTCAGGAGTATTTTCTATTTAGTTTAGTTCTATTTAGTTGCAGCGGCTAAATGGTTCACCAGTCGGAGCGATATTTGGATGTGTATTTTTTTGTGGGGTTTTTTTGTTTTACGTGCTTGTTTTGTGCACATTTTGCCAAGCGAATATCACCTATAGCCGGCATGATATTCTGAAGATCAGAATATGCTACGAGGGGAAAATAACAAGTGAGTTTCTCCGCTTACACAAGATCCCGGTGGAAGTAGCAAGGAGTCCCGGCTCTCCGTGGATTACCATCCCAGCGGGGAGGAGGCGCAGGCGGCGGAGGGAGAGGAAGCAGAAGCGGGGCTGTAGAGCCGGCGCGCTAGTAAGGCTACGGAAACAGCCATTCAAACCTCTGCTTCCCAGCCTTTTCCTCTCAAACGCCAGATCTCTCGTGAACAAGATGGAGGAGCTAAGATTACAGATTAAGGTAAACAACTGTGCCAGGGATGCATGCATTTTTCTTATCACCGAGACCTGGCTTCAACCATCTATCCCGGACTCGGCTATCAAGCTAGCGGGGTACTCTACACAGCACTATGACCGAATAGCGGATTCCGGTAAGAGCAGAGGAGGAGGGCTCTGTGTGTACGTTAATAACAGCTGGTGTACTAACTCAGTGATCATGGAAAGTCACTGCTCACCGGACATAGAGTATCTGACTGTTAAGTGCAGACCTATTTATCTCCCGAGGGAGTTTACTGTAGTTTTGGCAGCGGCTGTGTACATTCCACTGGATGCTAATGCTAACTTAGCTATCGGATTGCTACATGCTAGCATTAGCCATACACAGAGTATTTACCCTGACGCCGTGCAAGTTATAGCGGGGGATTTCAATCATGCAGACTTACGGCAGCACTCCCTAAATTCCATCAGCATGTTAAGTGTGCTACAAGGGGAGTGAACACTCTGGACAAGGTCTATTCAAACATCAAACTGGGCTATAGGGCTAGATCATTACCACATCTGGGCCAGTCTGACCATCTGTCCATGCTATTAATTCCTGCATACGCCCCCCTCAGGAAAACTGCTCCCATCATCTCTAGGACTGTTGCCATATGGCCAGAGGATGCTTCCCAGCAGCTGCAGGATTGCTTCGATAGGACAAATTGGGAAGTCTTTGAACATCAGGACCTGGAGCTGTTCACAGATAGTGTGCTGTGCTATATTAAGAATTGCATAGACACTATCACAGTGAACAAACGGATCCGCATCTTCCCTAACCAGAAGCCCTGGATGAACCGGGAGGTCCAGCAACTGCTGAGGGAGAGAAACATCGCCTTGAGGTCTGGTAACAGCGAACTTTACAGCACAGCTCGGGCCAACCTGAAGAGGGGCATCAGAGAGGCTAAGGCAGACTATAGGAGGAGGCGTGAGGACCATCTGGACAGCAATAATAGCCGGCAGGTGTGGCGGGGCATCCAGCACTTGGCCAACTATCGAACGAATCCGGGAACCGTGGTAGGTGACCTCACACTGGCGGAGGAGCTGAATATCTTCTTTGCCCGCTTTGAGGTCGCTGCACCTGTCTCGGCCAACCAACACCAGGCCCACAGCAGTACGTTCCTCACTTTCGAGGAACATGAGGTGAGGCGCACCCTGTGGTCCATCGACCCAAGAAAAGCAGCGGGTCCGGACGGTATACCGGGACGTGTGCTGAGGGACTGTGCAGATCAGCTGGCTGGAGTTTTTACTAAGATTTTCAACCAATCCCTGGCACAGTCCACTGTCCCATCTTGCCTGAAGTCCTCCACCATAGTCCCCTTACCCAAGAAACCTCACATTTCTAGCCTCAACGACTACAGACCAGTCGCACTCACCCCGGTGGTGATGAAGTGCTTTGAAAGGCTGGTCTGTAGTCATATCATAGCAGCCCTGCCCCGCAGTATGGACTTCCACCAGTTTGCCTACAGAGCGAATCGATCCACAGAGGATGCGGTGGCCACAGCACTCCATGCCACTCTAGCCCACCTGGAGCGGCAGGGGAGCTATGTGCAGATGCTCTTCGTGGATTACAGCTCTGCATTTAACACCATTCTTCCACACAAACTGGTGGTCAAGCTGGGGGACCTTGGGCTTCCTCAGGCTATTTGTATGTGGATCAGCAGCTTCCTCTCTGGTCGCAAACAGAGAGTCAGGGTGGGCCATCATACATCTACGGCCCTAAGCCTCAGTACCGGATCCCCCCAGGGCTGTGTGCTGAGTCCCCTGCTCTACTGTCTGTATACACACGACTGCACCCCCGCCCATCACAATAACACCATCGTGAAGTTTGCAGACAACACTACAGTGGTGGGTCTCATTTCGGGGGGGGGACGAGTCTGCCTACAGAGATGAGGTGGTGCGGCTGTCGTCATGGTGTAAAGAGAATAACCTTCTCCTGAACACCTCTAAGACTAAAGAACTGATAATAGACTACAGGAGGAAGAAGACAGAGATTTCCCCTCTCATCATCAACGAGGACTGTGTAGAGAGGGTAGCTGACTTCCGTTTCCTGGGAGTCCACATAGAGGAGAACCTGTCCTGGAGTGTGAACACCTCTGAGCTGGTGAAAAAGGCCCAGCAGAGACTGTACTTCCTGAGGATTCTCAGGAAGGAGAACATCACACAGAGACTGCTGGTGTCCTTTTATCGAGCTTCTATTGAAAGCATATTAATATACTGTATATGCATCTGGTACAGTAGTTGTACAGTAGCTCAGAGGAAAGCACTCCAGAGGGTCATTGACACCGCCCAGAAGATCACTGGCTGCCCTCTCCTCACGTTGGAAGACCTACACCGCTCCCGTTGCCAGAAGAAGGCTCAAAATATTTTAAAGGATACTTCACATCCTGGACACTCATTGTTTGAACTACTGCCATCTGGGAAACGATATAGACAAATGAACACAAGGACAAATAGACTCAAACACAGCTTCTATCCAACAGCAATAACCATTCTGAATAAAATGAGGAAGTAATATGCTAAATGGACATGATTGTATGTTGTTGAATGCTCTTTGCAATGACTGTGTGTGCATGATGTCCTGTGTTAATGTCTGTGTGAATGTGGCTTGTTATTTATTCTTTTTAATTATTATTTTATCTGATTTTTATGTTTTTTATAATGGGGCAATGTTTTTATGAATGGGGCACTGACTGGAGAGCACTTTGAATTTCGTTGTACCTGTGACAATGACAATTAAAGATCCATCTATCTATCTATCTATCTATCTATCCATCTATCTGTTTGCCACTCCAGAGGAGAGAGATTGTCGGGGCATTCGCCTCTATACGTGGCAGCTAGTTCTCCCCGTATACTGTCCACTCCCTTCGTTGTCCACTCCCTTCGACAAATTCCTAGTTTGTGTACTACATGAACAATGGCAATAAATCTCATTCTGATTCTGATTCTGATTCTGCTCTCCAGCCCATCACTTCACTCGGCTTATTTCCCTTGGTGGTTCGGCTGGCCCTGCTCTCCACTTCATCCACCAGACTGCATGATTTTGCCCCGGATTAGCTCCAGACCTGTAAGTGTCTTTGCCTTTTCTCTTGTAGTAGTAGTAGTAGATTAGTTTATTTGACAGGGACAGTGCAATAAACATAGACAATTAATCAAAGACAATCAATCTGATGTGTTGCACATAGAGTGTATAGCTATTAGCTAATTTGCAACTCTTGTCCCTGGATGGGCTTTAGAAAAAAGAATCAAGTAAAGATGGGAAAAAAAAATAAAAATATACACAATAACCACATACATCAATGCAGAAAAATTATAAATACACAATTATAAATATTATAAATATTATAAATACACAAATATAACAGCCTGACTCACATTTAACATAAATATTATAAATATTATAAATACACAAATATAACAGCCTGACTCACATTTAACACATATAACATAACTCACATTTGCCTATTTCAGGCCTTCCTCCCTCCGTCACTCACTATAAACAAACACATTTATTCCTTCCCTTCATTCACTCTCACTTTGCAGACAATTAATTCATACATGAGTACATTCTTGTTTATTTTTCAGCCAGTTTTTAACATTTTTAGTGAATGTTTTAAAGTCCGTTATTATTTTAATTTCATTTGGCATTGTGTTCCAGATGTGACTGCCCTTTATAGAGAAAGCTGTTTGTCCAAATGTGGTTCTGCGGTGGAATATTTTACAGTTATTGTTAACAGAACTCCTGGTGGCTCTGCTGCTGTCCTGTCTTTGGACGAAACCAGCAAGTGGCTCGGGTGCTGATTTATGGAAACATTTGAACGTTAATTTCAGAAGACAGAGGTCAATGAAGCTCTCAAAACTCAATAGGTTGTATTTTTTTTAAACATTACAGTGATGCCACCTAATGGGCTTTTTGTCCAAGATTTTTAGGGTTTGATTATATAATGAACCTATATGTCTTATTGTGGAAGGGGCTGCTTGAGCCCAGACTGTCAAACAGTATGATATATGAGAAAAAACCATAGAATGCATATACAGTGCAGCTGCTTCGTAAGGTATGTAATATCTAATTAATTTAAAGCAGTTCAGATTTTTTTTTACTGTTTTTGAAATTTTCTTTATATGAAGATTAAATTTGAGTTGAGGATCTAGTACAATGCCAAGGTATTTGAATTCTGTAGCTAAACTGATGTCATGATCATGTATATTAACTTTAAAATGTTGCAGGTTACATTTTTTGATTGAAAAGCGCATTGAGACTGTTTTCTGAAGGTTCAGCAATAGATGGTTCTTGAGGAGCCACTCTTGGACATCAACCATACTTGTAGACAGTACATCTGCAGCCTGTGCTGGAGTCTTGGCAGCTGTGTAAATAACTGCATCATCTGCATAAAGTTGGCATGTTGCAGCTGAGCAGTGTAACGGCAAGTCATTAATAAAAATGCTGAAAAGTAAAGGACCAAGAATGGACCCTTGTGGGATACCCATGCGGTTGTTTAAAAATGAGGATTTATCCTGGTGAACTTTTACACACTGTTCTCTATTCTGGAGATAAGATGCAAACCATTCTAATGTATTTGGGGAGAAGTTAAAAGATACCATTTTGGATAAAAGCAAACTGTGGTTTACAGTATCGAAAGCCTTTTTGAGATCTAGAAAAACAGCTCCTACCACATTACCCCTGTCCAAGGACTGTTTGACGTTTTCAATAAGGCAACAATTTGCTGTTTCTGTTGAGTATCCTGGTCTAAAACCAAATTGATGTGGATGAAGAAGTTGACTGTCTTGTAAGTAGTCTATCAGCTGTGTAGCTACAACTTTTTCAAGAACCTTAGACAGGACTGGTAAAATAGAGATTGGGCGGTAATTGCATATATCGTCTTTACTGCCTGATTTATGAACTGGTATGACGACAGCTTTTTTCCAGCCAGATGGAAATGTACTAGACCTAATGGAGAGATTAATGAGATGGGTCAGTGGTTTGATTAATATTTTGCTGTGCATTTTGAGAAAGGAGGTGCTCATATTGTAGATATCATTAGTTTTTGAGTTTGACAGTGTTTTAACAATACCAGCAATTAACTTCTCATTTACCTCATTGATGTGAAAAGTATCTGTTGGAAGTATGGAATTTGTGTTGTTGAGCACATTTGGCAGCACAAAAATTTTTGTTCAGTCTTCCACAGAGCCCACAAAGTGTGAATTAAATTCATTTGCCAAAGTAGCCTTGTCACTGACGGTCTTGCCATTGTTTCTAAGTTCCTTTACCCCCTTCTGATCGTTTTTTTTATTAGTTATTTAAATGCCTCCATAGGGAACTGTTGTTACCCTTTGCATGATCTATCAGTTTATTGTAAAAAGATATTTTTGATTTTCGCAGCTCATGTACCACTTTATTTCTTAAACTTTTGTACACAAGGTGATCATTTTGTAGTTTGGAGGTTAGTGATGTTTTCAGTGCATAGTCTCGCCTCTTCATAAGTTTTCTTATTTCATTATTTAACCATGGTAGGCTAATCTTCTGTTGTCTACTTTTAATTTGCTTTGAAAATTTTTCTATAGACTTTGTGATTGTTGCAGTTATAAAATTACAACAATCATCTACTTCACATGTTGACATGAGCTGCTCCCAATTTTGATTCTCTAAGTAATGTTCAAACTCCTCATTTTTTGATTTGGGGATAATAAAATTTGATTTGTCAATATCGACTCCCCCAAAATACTGTAGTCGCTTTTTAGTAAGTTTCCTGACAGCAAGAACCATGTTATGATCTGAGAGACCAGTTACAAGATTATAGGTTCTGGTTATTCGTTCTGGTTTATTAGTAAATACCATGTCAATAAGTGTTCTGGATTGTTTGGTTATCCTGGTGGGTCCTTTGATGATTTGCTGGTAATTAAATTTAGTCATGAGGCTTTTCAGTTTTTGTTTGTCTTTTTTATCAGACCAGTTGATATTAAAGTCACCATGAATTATTGTTTCTCTGTTCTTCTCAAGTTGTTTAACCAGATCACTTAATTCATTATAAAAGGAAGAGTTGTGTGACGGTGGGTTGTACACTACTGCAATGTTGAAATTCATTACCGGAGAGAGACATACATTAACAGCTAAACATTCAAGTGAAGTATTCAAATCAACCAGTTGACATTTATATTTCTCTTTGATGTAAATTAAAACACCTCCTCCCCTCCCTACCTGCCTGTCTTTTCTAAAACACTGGTAGCCCACAATATCGATCATATTAGTGTCTATGTTCCTGTGTAGCCAGCTTTCTGAGAGACAAAGGTAGTCCAGATTTGAGTCCAACAGCAACACCGAAATCTCATCTCTTTTGGGGATTATGCTCCGTATGTTTAAATGACCGCCGAGGATCCCCTTTGGTTTAGCCTTGGTGTCCCAAAGAACTCGTGCATGATTAACAGTTTGGAAAAATAAATGTTGTTTTTGCTTTTGTACAGCTCGGTTTTGTGCTAACCCAGTGGTCTGCTGTTTAATAGTGGCAGGTCCAGGGTTAAGGTGAATATCTCCTGCCAGAAGTAGCAGAACTAACAGAACTTTAATTGTATATCCTCTGCCATATTGTGATTTTTGCTCAGGGCTTTGCTCAGGGCTTTTAAAGACCACATAGAGTGTAGGGTGAGATGTCCAAGCCCAAATCCATACAGATAAAACTTTTTAACTTCACCTTTGGTTGAGTTTGTCGGAAAATCCTTCTTGTTGCAGGTCCAGACACACAAAGACAAAACGAAGAGGAAGTAGATAAGTAGAGAAGGCTTATTAGTGGTGCCCATCAGCCCACTTTTTAATCCGGTGGCAGCCATCTTCAGTCTTTCTTGGAAAGAAGGAAAAAGAAAATCTGTGGATAGTAAAATAAATTCTGCTTATATCGCCAGAATCTGATCCGATCGTCCTCGAATCCAGCTGGGCCTCAGCTAGCCAACTAGCCCCTTCCGTTGCTGGTCTCGTTGCTCATTGCCGCCGTAACTGGTCTCCCGTCCCGCTCCTCCAACCGAGTCTCGTCGCACACCGCCGCTGCCACCGAGCTCCGCTGAGGTCACGGTAAGTCCTCCGCTAGGCACCGCCACCTACCGTCGTCTGCCTGGGTGAAATCTCTGCTGAGCCCCGTCAACAAATAGCCGCTTGCCTGGTAGTATCTCCGCTGGGCCTCGCAGCTGGGCTTCGATTCAGGCTGGTGTAAGGTGGAATGACTGGCGCCAGCATTAAGCTAACTAGCGTTAGCTTAGCAATCGCTTCGGGTAGTCTCGTCGCACACCGCCGCTGCAGTCACGGTAAGTCCTCCGCTGGGCACCGCCGCCTACCGCCGTCTGCCTGGGTGAAATCTCTGCTGAGCCCCGTCAACAAATAGCCGCCTGCCTGGTAGTATCTCCGCTGGGCCTCGCAGCTGGGCTTTGATTCAGGCTGGTGTTAGGTGGAATGGCTGGTGCCAGCATTAAGCTAACTAGCGTTAGCTTAGCAATCGCTTAGGTAGGGCACATCAGTGAATCACAAGGAAGCGCTGGAATCGCTGGTCAGTTTACTCACAGTGGCCGGATAAAAGCGATCAAAGGGGTAATCCACCGGAGGTATATCCGATCGCTGTAGGTTAGTTATTTAGAGACTGGCACCAGCATTAAGCTAACTAGTGTTAGCTTAGCAATCGCTTCAGGTAGCATTAAGCTAACTAGTATTAGCTTAGCAATCGCTTCAGGAAGGCGCATCAGTGAACCACAAAGAAATGCTGGTCGCTGGAGAAAGGCGATTAAAGGGCAATCCAACGGAGGTGGCAATTCAGCCCGTGCGTGTTCGCCACGAGCGCCGATCGCTGCAGGCCAGCCACTTTTAATGGCAAAATCAGTGACTTTGTCTCAGCACTGAAAAAGTGTGACCATCCCGGTCACCATCTTGAAGGACCTTGTGCTCGCAGCCCTGCAGCACTAGGCTCCGTATTCACCAGGCTGTAGAGCTTTCGGCAGCCGCCCTGTGTGTTTGGTGGCCCTACTTCCATCATTACATCTCTCTGTATTTTGTGGTTGAACTGAACTGTTTACTTTGTGGTGAACTTCAATAAGCATGGCACTCTCTACTCCCGCGACTGGGTTTTTCATTCTTTCCCTCGTGTGCCGTGTTATGGTGCACGGGGGTTTGTAACATGTAAAATCACATAAGAATTATCATATCCAGTCTGTGTTGTGCTGTTCCTTACTTTTATTTTGTCACGTTTTGTCTTAGCTTTGTTTTGTTTTGTAATCACTTATTTTTTTTCTGAATTCTTAGATGGAACATGGGTGGGCAATATAAGCTGCGGCTTCAACCATCACCCTTTTCGGATAACTTATGTTGAAATATATATTCCAAGGAGTTACTGTTTAATTGGACCTTGTTGGATTTCTTTTCCCCTTGATATATTGTTCTGTTCCTTTCTTTTAATCTAATCTATCCAAAATAAAGATTCATTCATATATATATTCATACATATTTGCAACTTTTTTCTTGTAAATTTTAAAACTTTTTGTCTCAACTAATTGCAACTTTTTCCTATCAATCTCCAACCTTTTTCCTCAAATTTGCAACTTTTTTCTTGTAAATTTGCAGGTTTTTTCTTTTAAATATGCACTTTTTTCTTGTAAATTTGTATCTTTTTTCTTATAAATTTGCAGTTTGTGTAAATTTGCAACCTTTTTCTTGTAAATGTGCAACTTTTTTCTTGGAAATATGCAACTTTTTCAAAAAATTTGCAACTTTTTTCTAGAAAAAAGTTAATTTTTGTTGCAAATGTGCAACTATTTCCTTCAAAAATTTGAAACTTTTTTCTTGTAAATCTACTTTTTATTGCAAATCTGCAACTTTCTCAAAAATTTGAAACTGGATTCTTTTAAATGTTTTCTCTACTACTTGCAACCTTTTCCTATCAATTTTCAACCTTTTTCTTAAGAATTTGCAGCTTTTTTCTTGTAGGCTTGAAACTTTTCTTTGAACCACTTAGCATTCTAGCCAATTTCCCTAAATTTAGCATACACAAATTTACAAGGGAAACATCACAAGTCCATAAGAAAAAAAATTGCAAATTTTAAGGAAAAATTTCACAAATTTATAGGAAGAAAATTTGTAAATTTACAGGTAAAAAGTTTCAATCTTTTTTTTAGGAAAAAGCTGCCAATTTAAAATAATAAAGTTGCAAATTTATAGGAAAACACTGAAAATTTACAGGTAAAAAGTTGAAAATTTACAAGAGGAAAATCAAGTTCATAAGAAAAAAAAGTTGCAAATTTGCATGAATAATGTTGCAAATTTTTGAGGAAAAAAGTGACAAATTTACAAAAAAGTTGCAAATTTATGCCACAAAACAGGACACCAAGCGCTCTCTGAGGATTTGCACATTTATTAAAATAAAGACAAACAAGACACTAACATACAAATACTCATCATAAGTGCGTGACGCTAACAAATAGATACACAATGACCAAACACTGGAGGAGAGTGAGGCTCGACGTCCAGGGGGACATGAAGCCAGGGGGCGCCTGGCCAGGGGCGGAATCCAGCCGGAGCACTCCCGAAGGCAGCGGGGTTCACGGCTGGAAATAAGGGAGACACATACCTTGATGGAGCTACCCACCTCTTCTTAACAGTAGCCCCAAACACACTCAGGACGAAGCACTCAGCTCCTGAAGACGGGGTAACGTGGAAGAAGGACACGACAAACCACAGATGTTTGCCGTGCCTTTATATACAATACATGATCAGTGACAGGTGTGGGTACATGAGTGGAGAAAATAACAGAATGGATAACAGGTGTGCAGCTCTGACCAGTTTGACAGCCGGAAGCTGCACAGCGCTGTCAAAATAAAACAACTGGAAACCACAACTCAACCCTAATATGAGAACATAACTACAAATGCACAATGACAAAAACTGGGCAAAATAACGGTGAAACAGACAGAAAAAGGCTAAACTAAACCTAGAGACTGGGCACGGCACCCACCCGTGCTCCAGGATCATGACAATTTACAGGCAAAAAGTTGCAAATTTTTGAGAAAGAAGTTGCATATTTATAGGAATAAATTTGCAAATTTATGGGAAAAAGTTGCAAATTTACAAGAAAAAGTTGCAAATTTATAGGAAGACAATTTGCAAATTTAGAGGTAAAAAGTTGCAGTAGCAGTCAAACTCCCAGACTTTTGGCTCCACGACCCGGCCGCTTGGTTCATCCACGTGGAAGCCCAGTTCACTGTCTGTTGAGTCTCTGCAGATGACAAAGTACCATCATGTGGTGGCTTCGCTGGACCTGCGCTCCACTCAGCGCACCAGGAGCCTACTCCGAGCCCCCCCAGCCCAGAGAAAGTCCAACACTCAAACAGCTGCTGTTGCGGCGTTACACCCTCTCCGTCGGAGTGAGAGCAGAGAAGCTCCTCTCACACTCAGAATTAGGAGATGGATCAGCTGTGGAATTAATGGAGAGCATGCTGGCTTTGCTGGGTGCAGATGATGGATCTTTCCTCTTCACCCACCCCTTCCTGAAGAAACTACCGGCTTTGGCGAGGGCAATCCTGGCAACTTGCTGCTGCTGGTGGCCAGGGACTACCGCTTGCTGGCAGAGAAAGCAGATCATATTATCCTGGCAAGCAGGAGTTTCGGCGTCCAGGCAGTGAGACTGGGATCTTTGGCGGAGTCCAACTAGGTTGAGGATCCGAAGGTGGTGGCTGGGAGCCACTTAGAGACACGGGAATGGGACGGTGTGCTTTTACCACCAGCGTTTTGGCGCTGACACGCAGCGTTGTCTGCTGCAGTGTCATTTCAAGATGCCAGAGAAAAGGACCAACCAGCGGTCAGTGGCAGCTATGACTGCTAACAACAGGGAGAAGCTGCTCTTCATTGAGGCCACACATTCCGGGAGACTGTTTTTGGTGGACTCTGGTTCCCAGAAGAGCTGTATTTTGCCGGTTGCCGCTGATAGACTGGTGGAAGGCTGGGGCCCGTCGCTAACGGCCGCCAACGGATCCCCCATCAAGACTTTTGGCAAAAGGTCGGTGACTGTGTGTTTGCATGGACGCAACTACAAGTGAGACTTTGTGGTAGCCGACTGTTCGGTTCCTATCTTAGGTGCTGATTTTCTGTGTGCTTTTGGTTTCCTTGTCGATGTTGCTAACAGATGTTTAGGTGATGCTGCGTCGTTTTCCTCATTGCCTTGCATGGCTCAGGGAGCTGGGCCACTAACACATGCAAATTTTTTAGCCTCAGGGGTAAGTATCAGCATTTGCTTTCTGAGTTTCCTGCGCTTACGGTGCCCATCTTTTCCACTACCGTAACCAAGCATGGGGTTGAGCATTTTATCACCACGAAGGGTCCACTGGTTTTTGTGCATCCGCGCCTCCTGGACGCGGCTAAGCTAGCCATTGCACGTGAGGAGTACGCTAACTTAGAATGTCTAGGGATCATTAGGTGCTCCAATAGCCCTTGGGCGTCCCCACTGCACATGGTGCCCAAGTCCGATGGTTCGTGGCGGCTGTGTGGTGATTTCCGTCGCCTGAACAATCAATCCAGCAAAGTGTCAGTTCGGGCTGCCGGTGATGAATTTCTTGGGCCACTGCATCTCGCCTGAGGGCGCGATTCCACTGTCGAATAAGGTACGAGCAGTGTCAGAGTTTCCGCGTCCGCAGACCATGGGCACCTTTTGACATTTATGTTACCTCAGTTAGTAAATGTCTTTAACACTACCTGTGTATGGATCTGTCCTCCCTGCACCCTGAAGAGGCGCTTATGACACAATTTCAATATTAAAACACTAATAATTCCTACAACTGCAATATTTGATTCTTAAAGCTTAAGTTACGTCACTTTTTTCCAATGTCTGATTTTTTTCCCCATATGGGAACTGCTTGGTTCCATTAATGTAACCTGTAAAATAGTTTTCTCTAAAGTTCAGCTGAATTTTTGAAGTGTTAATACTAATGTCAGTAATATAAAAACACCACAGTGTGACCTGCTTCATTCACTCACTTTAAAATGATTCACTCACTAAACCAAGCACTTTTATAAGCTGGGAAGAAACATGATGTCGCAGAGGAATGAAAGACGAGACACGAGCGTTGCAGCTGGAGAGTTTATCCCGCACCTGGAGTACATACATTAACATATATCACCACAGAGCACAATACAACACAATACATTCACGCCTGGCATCCCAAGTGTGAAGGTGCATCTTCATTCAGTTTTCTCCCCCCGGCACTCTGGCGCCTACCGTTGCTTCTTCTCCTTTCTTCTCCTGCATTTCCATCTCTCACCCTCTACCCTCTATTCCCCAAGTCACTGGGTGGAGTAAGACCTCCCGTTGTGCCACCACACAGCCCCCTCCCCCCCCGCCCCAAACACCAAGAAGGGGTCTTTACCTTCCAGTACCTTGGGCTTGAGCAACTGCCCATAACGGCTGTAAAGTGGAGCCTCCAGGCCGACCAAAGTGCCTTCCTGTCGAGGTGGGTAGCAAAAAAACAGTTCCTGGTGGACAGTCCTCTGGAGGGGTAAAAGGTGGGGAGGGGAAAGATCTGGTCTCCTGAAAACAGTTCTCTGAAGGGGGAACACAAACCTGCAGAACCACCGTAGGCAGGCATCCACACCGGGGAGCCTGGGCCAGCACCACCTGCTCATTTGCCAACACATAAGCGGGCTTAAGCCTGTCTATGCAGATGGCTTCCTTACACCCCCCAAAATCTAACACAAAATGTTTCGCCCCCATTTTCAAAACTCTGAATGAGTCTTTGTAAGGCAGACGCAGAGAGATTCTGTGTGCGTCGTGTCTAACGAAAACGAATTTGGCATTCTCCAAACGCTTTGGAACAAAAATGCGGGGAAAACAATGGTGTGCTGGCCCCGGAACGCTGCCAGCCTCTGCCCCGGAAAAAGGCGCGCAAAAATTCACCCGGGATCCGTAACAGTTGACCAAAAATGAGCTCCGCTGGGGAAGATGCCAAATCTTCCTTAGGCACAGAGTGCAACCCCAGTAGGACCCAAGGCAGGTAGTCAACCCAATTTGCGTCTGTTAATGAGGCTTCAAGCGCTGCTTTAAGTGACCTGTGAAACCTCTTGCACAAATCATTAGCCTACGGGTTGTATGTGGTGGTGCGATGGATTTTGAGCTCCAGGTTCTTGGCCATCGCGGACCAGAGTTCCGAAACGAACTGCGGACCCCTGTCAGAAGGGATGTCCAACGGGGATCCAAAATGTGCAACCCAGTATGACAAAAACGCGCGGGCCACATCAGCAGATGTGGTGGAAGCCAGTAGAACTGCCTCTGGCCAATACGTAGTGCGGTCCACTTGTCAAAAGGTGCGTGAAACCCTGCGACGGCGGGAGGGGACACACTAAATCCACGTGTACATGGTCGAACCTCCTGCTTGGAATTCGGAAAGGCTCGAGGGGGGCTTTGGTGTGCCTCTGGACCTTAGCCCGTTGGCACGCAACGCATGCTGTGGCCCACTCCTTCACATCCTTGCGTGAGCGAGGCAAGTCAAATTTGGACCCCACCAGCTTAACCGAAGCCCATACGCCAGGATGTGAAAGAGAGTGGACGGACTCGAAAACGCGGTGGCACCAAGAGCTTGGAAGCACTGGGCGGGGACGGCCAGTGGAGACGTTGCAAAGCGGAGGGCGGGCACCCTTCTTGTACCGCCCTGCTCTCCAGTTTTAGTCCAGTACCTGCGGATCGGAGCATGCAAATGTCTGCGTCCCCGGTTTGGTTGGCAGCCATGGAGGAAAAATCAATACCCACGTAGACTGGAGAGACCAGCGTACGCGACAAGCAGTCATCCATGACATTAAGTTTACCAACTCCATGTTGAATATCGGTAGTGAATTCCGAAATTGCGGCCAAGTGCCGTTGCTCCTGGGCCGACCACGGATTTGAGACTTTGGCCATCGCGTAGGTTAGGGGCTTGTGGTCAACAAACGCAGTAAATTCACGACCCTCAAGGCAGAACTGAAAATGACGCGTGGCCAGGTGGACAGCCAACAGGTCACTGTCAAAAACGCTTTACTTATGCTTGTTGTCACGCAAAGTACGGCTGAAAAAGACGAGAGGTTGCCACAAAGCAGAGACATACTGTTCTACCATGGCTCCTACCGCGATGTCAGATGCGTCTGTTGTGAGCGCTAACCGCGCCGACGGGGATGGGTGGGCCAGCAAAGCAGCATTGGCAAGCTCCGCTTTGGTGCCTGTGAATGCCTGGACCCGATCGGGGGTCCAGTCAATGCTATCCGCGGGTTCCTTTTTTCTTGAGCACACAGTACAGCGTTTGCAGCCGCTGGGCTGCCCGAGGAAGGAAACGGTTGTAAAAAACTGACCATCCCCAAAAATTCCTGCAGCGCACTTACTGTCTGCGGACGCCTGAGCTCTGACACCACTTGTACCTTGTCCAGCAGTGGAACCGCGCCCTCTGGCGAGATGCGGTGCCCCAAGAAATCGATCACCGGCAGGATGAACTGACACTTCGCCGGATTAACTATCAGCCCGTGTGCTTCCAACTGTCGGAAAAGTTGCTTGAGATGGGCGAGGTGCTCCTCCTCTGAGGCACTAGCCACCAGAATGTCATCTAAGTAGACGAAAACAAACAGCAAGTCGCAGAGCATCGAGTCCATCATCCTTTGAAAAATTTGGGCTGCGCCCTTTAATCCGAATGGCATGCGTAAAAAATCGAAAAGGCCAAAAGGAGTTATCACCACCATTTTTGGGACATCCTAGGCGCTAACCTGGACCTGGTGGTAACCGCGGACCAGATCCGCTTTTGAAAAAATGCACATCACGGCCAGGCGCATGGAAAAATCTTGAATGTGCAGGATGCGGTAAAAGTCCTGTTCCGTTACATTGTTCAGGTGACGGAAATCACCGCACGGCCGCCACGAACTGTCGGCCTTGGGCACCCATGTGCAGTGGGGACGCCCAAGGGCTATTGGAGCACCTAACAATCCCTAGACATTCCAAGTTGGCAAACTCCTCACCCGCGATGGCTAGTTTAGCCGTGTCCAGGCACGTGGATGCACAAAAACCAGCAGGCCCTTCAGGGAGATGAAATGCTCGACCCCATGCTTGGTCACAGTTGCGGAAAAAGTGGGCACCGTAAGCGTGGGAAACTCGGAAAGCAAATACTGATACTCATTCAATGAGGCTAAAGAATTTGCATGTGTTGGTGGCCCAGCTACCCGAGCAATACAAGGTAGTGAAGCAAAAGACAGCATCCATTAAACGTCTGTTAGCAACATTGACAGGGAGACCATAAGCACACAGAAAATCAGCACCTAAGATAGGAATCAAACATGCAGCTACCACAAAGTCCCACTTGTAGTTGCATCCATGCAAACACACAGTCACCGACCTTTCTCCAAAAGTCTTGATGGGGGATCCGTTGGCGGCTGTTAATGACGGGCCGCAGCCTTCCGCCAGTCTATCAGCAGCAACCAGCAAAATAAGGTTCTTCTGGGAACCAGAGTCCACCAAAAACAGTCTCCCAGAATGTGTGTCCTTGACGAAGAGCAGATTCTCCCTGTTGTTAGCGATCATAGCCGCCACTGTCAGCGCCAAAACGCTGGTGTTAAAAGGACACCGTCCCGTTCCTGTGTCTCTGAGTGGCCGTCCCAGCCACCACCTATGGCTCTTCGATTTTGTTGGACTCTTCCAACAATCCCGGTCTCACTGCCTTTACGCCGGAACTCCTGTTTACCAGGATAATGCAATCTGCTTCCTCTGCCAGTGAGTAGTAATCCCTGGCCGCCAGCGGCGAGTTATCCAGGACTACCCTCGCCAAAGTCGGTAGTTTCTTCAGGAAGAGGTGGGCGAAGAGTAAAGATCTGTCATCTGTGCCCAGCAAAGCCAGCACACTCTCCATTAACTCCACAACCAATCCGTCTCCTAATTCCGAGTTTGAGAGGAGCCTGTCTGTTCTCTCTCCAGCGGAGAGGGTGAAACGCCACAACAGTAGCTGTTTGAGAGCGTTGCACTTCCCCTGGGCTGGAGGGGCTCGGAGCAGGCTCATGGCACGCTGAGTGGAGCATGGGTCCAGCGAAGCCACCACATAATGGTGCTTTGTGTCATCAAAGAAGTTAAGATGGTTAAGATGTAAGTATAGTTAAGATGGTGGCGTGCGTCTGTGCAGCAGCTCTTTGCTCCCTATTTTTGTTTGTATGTATGCTGTTTTTGGATATTGGACCGTGTGAAGCTGGATTTCTGTACAGTCGTACTGAGCTGATAAATACTGGACTTCAACAAAAGTCTGCTGTTACAGCAGTTTTTGAGAACACACAAAACATACCGGATGTTGTACCGGTCTGTTGTGGTGAAGAGGGAGCTTAGTTCTAAGGCAAAGCTGTCGATTTACCAGTCAATCTACGTTCCTACTCTCACCTATGGTCACGAGCTTTGGGTAATGACCGAAAGAACAAGATCGTGGATACAAGCGGCTGAAATGAGCTTTCTCCGTAGGATTGCTGGACTCACCCTCAGAGATAAGGTGAGGAGCTCAGTCATCCGGGAGAGGCTCAGAGTAGAACCGCTGCTCCTCCACATTGAAAGGAGTCAGTTGAGGTGGCATGGGCATCTGATTAGGATGCCTCCTGGACGCCTCCCACTTGAGGTGTTTCAGGCACGTCCCACTGGGAGGAGACCCCGAGGCAGACCCAGGACTCGGTTGAGAGACTATGTCTCCCAGCTGGTCTGGGAACACCTTGATATCCTCTCTGAAGAGCTGGAGCAGGTGGCTGGGGAGAGGGAAGTCTGGGCTTCTCTGCTTGAACTGCTGCCTCCGCGACCCGGACCTCCGGAAAAGCGGTAGAAGATGGATGGATGGATGGATGGATGGATGGACAAAACATACCGGAGGCTATCTGTAGACCAGCGGGATCACCATGGATTGTTGTTGGTCCTGGGAAGCAACGCAGATGGAGGAGGGAGAGAAAGAAAAGCAGGGATGCCGGTCGGGCCTGCTAGTGAGGCTAAAGAGACAGCCGCACAGACCTCCGCTACCCAGCATTTTTCTCTCCAACGCCAGAAGCATCATCCACAAGATGGATGATCTAGAGCTACAGCTGGCAACTAGTAAAACTGCAAGAGACTGCTGTGTGCTGTTGTTAACGGAAAGCTGGCTCCACCCGCTGATCACCGATGCTGCAGTGCAACCACCAGAGCGCACACTTCACCGTATGGACTGAACAGCAGAATCTGGTAAAAAAAGAGGGGGCGGTCTCTGCATTTTTCTTCACAACACTTGGACTAATCACAGTCGTATTATTAACACTTACTGTTCTCCTGACCTAGAGACAATGTCAGTCTTATGTCAGCCTTTTTATCTTCCAAGAGAGCTGAGCGTGGTTATTGTAACAGCGGTCTATATTTCTCCTGATGCAAATACTAAAGCGGCCCTTAGTCATTTGTACAGCGTAATAAATAAACAGCAGCAGGCCTATCCCGAGGGTGTTCACATCATAGCTGGTGATTTTAATCAAGCATGCTTGAAAACTGTGCTGCCTAATTTCACACAGTATGTGAAATGTGCCACTAGGGGAAAGAATTGTCTTGATCGGGTGTATTCGAACCTGAAGCATGCCTACAGAGCTGTGCTGTGTCCACATCTTGGCCTGTCAGACCTTCTATCATTGCTCCTCATCCCAGCATACACCCCCCTCAGGAGAACTGCTAGAACTACTATAAAGAACATCATCTTTCTCAGCTGCAGGACTGTTTTTCAAACACTATGGGATTTATTCAAGAATGAGGATCTGGAAATGTACACACAGACTGTATTATGCTACATCCCCTACTGTATCAACCAGGTGACTGTGGAAAAACGCATCAGGGTTTTTCCTAACCAGAAGCCTTGGATGACAAAACAAGTCCAGGCACTCCTCAGAGCCCGTGATACAGCCTTCAGGTCAGGGGATACAGATCTGTATAGCACCGCCCGGGCTAATCTGAAGAAAGGCATTAAGGAGGCTAAACAGACCTGTAAGAAGAAAGTTGAGGACCATTTTTCTGATAATGATTCAAGACGAGCATGGCAAGGCTTTCACCATATCACAAACTATAGGGGCAGCAGCATCCTTTCCAGGGACATCAGCGCCTCACTGGCAGAAGAATTGAACTGCTTTTTCGCACGGTTTGAGGAAAATACACCTCGCCCGGACCCACTGATGTTATTGAATGCCAGCTCTGATGTGCTTACCCTGCAGGAACATGAGGTGAGACAGACACTGAGAGCAGTTCACCCGAGAAAGGCTACTGGTCCCGATGGAGTGCCAGGAAAGGTGCTCAGAGCATGTGCGGATCAGCTATGCTCTGTTTTGACTGACATTTTTAACTTGTCTCTCCAGGCAGCCGTTGTTCCACAGTGTTTAAAATCTGCAGTTACTATTCCTGTGCCTAAAAACACATTATTAGCAGTCTGAATGACTATCGACCAGCAGCATTAACACCCATTGTTATGAAGTGCTTTGAGAAAATGGTATTGAAACATCTTTTGCCTAGTCTCCCCCCAGACTTTGATTGGTACCAGTTTGCCTACAGGCAGGGCAGATCCACTGAAGATGCTATTGCTATAGCTCTCCACTCGGCATTCAGCCATTTAGAAGACAAGGGGAGCTATGTAAGAATGTTGTTTGTGGACTATAGCTCGGCATTTAATACAATTATTCCCAACATTCTCATCACCAAACTGCTTCAGCTTGGTCTGCCTACTCACACTTGCAGCTGGATTAAAGACTTCCTAACAAACAGAACACAGACTGTTAGACTCGGACCCCATTCATCCTCTACAGTCATGCTTAACTGAGCCTGAAGCTGGGGAGGGTACCACAGTCGTGGAAAACATCTTGTGTGGTACCTGTACCAAAGACTTCCCACCCCAAAGATCTGAACAGCTACAGACCAGTGGCCCTGACATCCCACATGATGAAGACCCTGGAGAGACTGCCCCTTGCTCACCTCCGCCCCCTGGTGGGACCAGCAATGGATCCACTCCAGTTCGCCTACCAGCATGGCATTGGGGTGGAGGATGCGGTGATCTTCCTCCTTCACCGTTCTCTGTCCCACCTGGAGAAGCCCGGGAATGCGGTGAGGATCATGTTCTTTGACTTCTCCAGTGCTTTCAACACCATCCAACCGATGATCCTGAAGGACAAGCTGCTGTGTGCTGGGGTGGACCAGCACCTGTCATCATGGATCCTGGACTACCTCACTAACTGGCCACAGTTTGTGAGAACCCGGGACTGTGTGTCCAACACAATCATCGGTAGCACGGGGGCCCCCCAAGGAACGGTTTTGGCTCCCTTCCTGTTCACCCTTTATACTGCGGACTTCTCACACAACACAACACACTGCCATCTACAGAAGTTCTCTGACGACTCTGCGATCGTTGGCCTCATCTCCAACGGAGATGAAGCTGAGTACAGAGGACTTATCCAGGACTTCGTGGACTGGTGCCATCGGAACTGCCTCCAGATCAACGCGAGGGAAACTAAGGAGCTGGTGGTGGACTGCTGCAGGCAAGGACATCCCCTCACAGCACCAGTAAACATACAGGGAACAGACATCGAGATGGTGACATCCTACAAGTACCTGGGTGTTAATCTGAACAATAAACTAGACTGGTCACACAATACCGACGCACTCTACAAGAAGGGACAGCGCAGGCTGTTCCTACTGAGGAGACTCAGGTCTTTTGGTGTACAAGGGGCGCTGCTGAAGACATTCTACTACACGGTGGTGGCATCAGCCATCACTTTTGGAGTAGTCTGCTGGGGCAGTGGCGTTACAGCAGCCGATAGGAAGAGACTGAACAAACTGATCAAGAAAGCTAGCTCTGTCCTGGGGCAATGCCTTGACCCAGTGGAGGAGATAGGAGAGAGAAGGATGGTGGCTAAACTGTCATCTCTGCTGGAGTCTGAGTCCCACCCTATGCAGGACATACTGACCGCACTGAGGAGCTCATTTAGCAGCAGACTACATCATCCTAGGTGCACAACTGAGAGGTTTCGCAGGTCCTTCTTACCTACGGCTGTCAGACTGTACAACCTAAGCAGGGCTGCTGGCAGAGATAGCAAAAAAATGTGACAACCTAATAGTATTGAATGCAAAAGACGCAATAGACTTACACAATGGTCCCCTCCGGTATACAGCTAGGAAAATACCGGTCGTTACGGAGGGTGACAATATGTATGGGTACATAATCATACCATGTAGGATAACTAAGTAGACTGTTATGCTGTTCATTCCATCTAGCTACAATGCTCCGCACTGTGTGTGTTTATATATTTATATACTTATTCCATCTAACTACAATGCTCCGCACTGTGTGTTTATATATTTATATATTTATTCCATCTAGCTACAATGCTCCGCACTGTGTGTGTTTATATATTTATATATTTATTCCATCTAGGTACAATGCTCCGCACTGTGTTTATATATTTATATATTTATATGTACATATGTATATTCACTGCTCTTGTTTTTTTCTTGTCTTCTGATTGTTGCTCTGAGTGTTGCTATCCCTGTGCTGTTGCAATCCTGGAATTTCCCCATTGTGGGACTAATAAAGGCTTATCTTATCTTATCTTATCTTAACACAGGCTCACCACAGGGCTGTGTGTTGAGCCCCACTTTGTATTCATTGTACACATATGACTGCATACCTGTTCATCCCACAAACATTATAGTGAAGTTTGCAGATGACACAACAGTAGTGGGGCTCATATCAGGAGGAGATGAGTCATACAGAGATGAGGTCCAGAAACTGGTGAGAAGGTGCACAGATAATAATCTGCTATTGAACACAAAAAAAAACAAAAGAACTCATTATTGATTTTAGGAAGCATAGCAGTGAGCCGCCTCCTCTATATAAGATAAGATAAGATAAGATAAGCCTTTATTAGTCCCACAACGGGGAAATTCCAGGATTGCAACAGCACAGGGATAGCAACACTCAGAGCAACAATCAGAAGGCAAGAAAAAAAAAACAAAAAAAAAAAAACAAGCAAGCAAGAGCAGCTAATATACATATGTACATATTACTATAAAATATATATATACACACACACACACAGACACACAGTGCAGAGCATTGTAGCTGGATGGAATAAATATATGAATATATGAACACACAGTGCAAAGCATTGTAGCTAGATGGAATAAATATGTAAATATATAAACACCCACAGTACGGAGCATTGCAGCTAGGTGGAATAAATATGCAAGTATATAAACACAGTGCGGAGCAATGTAGCTAGATGGAATAATATGTAGATATATAAAAACACAGTGCGGAGCATTGTAGCTAGATGGAATACATATATAGATATATAAATATAAACACACCCAGTGCTGAGCATTGTAGCTAGATGGAATAAATATGTAAATATATAAACACACACAGTGCAGAGCATTGTTGCTAGGTGGGATGAAACAGCATAACCGTCTATTTAGTTATCCTACATGGTATGATTATGTGCCCATACATATTCTCACCCTCCATAGCGACCGGTATGTTCCTAGTTGTATGCCGGAGAGGACCATTGTGTAAGTCTATTGCATCTTTTGCATTCAAAAAAACTATTAGTTTGTTATGTCTTTTTGCTATCTCTGCGAGCAGCCCTGCTTAGGTTGTACAGTCTGACAGCCGTTGGTAGGAAGGACCTACGAAACCTCTCGGTTGTGCACCTGGGATGATGTAGTCTGCTGCTAAATGAGCTCCTCAGTGCATCCAGTATGTCCTGCATAGGGTGGAACTCGGACTCCAGCAGAGATGACAGTTTAGCCACCGTCCTTCTCTCTCCTATCTCCTCCATCAGATCAAGGCGCTGCCCCAGGACAGAGCTAGCTTTCTTAATCAGTTTGTTCAGTCTCTTCCTATCGGCTGCAGTAATGCCACTGCCCCAGCAGACCACTCCAAAAGTGATGGCTGATGCCACCACCGTGTCACAGAATGACTTCAGCAGCGCCCCTTGTACACCATATATAGGCAAGGAGTGTGTAGAGAGGGTGGAGGCTTTTAAGTTTCTGGGTGTTCATTTTTCTCATAACCTTACCTGGGCAGTTAACACCATAGCTACGATAAAAAGGGCTCAACAACGTCTACACTTTCTGAGGCTCCTCAAGAAGCCTCAGAAAGTGTGGATAGGCCTGGATAGGCCAGTTGCTGGCCTATCCAGCAACTGAATACACAGTTGCTGGTTTTATTTTATCGCTCTGCTATTGAGAGCATTTTGTCATATGGCATCACGGTTTGGTATGAGGGCTGTTCAGCCGCAGACCGTAAAGCCTTCCAGAGAGTGATCGAGACTGCGCAAAAAAATCACTGGCTGTTCTCTCCCTTCTCTGGAAGAGACTTCCAGGTCTCGGTACCTCAACAGAGCTACTGCCATCATTAAAGACTGTGCTCATCCAGGCCATGATTTCTTTCACTTACTCCCCTCGGGAAAGTGGTACAGATCCCATAAAACCCGGACTACCAGGTTTAATCATAGTTTTTTCCCAGCAGCAGTACGTATTTTGAACGGATTTATGTAACACGTAGACTGCTGATATTATTTTAGGTTATTTTAGGTTATTTTGTGGCAATAACCCTGTGTGTATAAGCTGGTCTTATATATTTATCGCTCAGTATGTTTTCATTATTGCTATGTACGTATTGTATTCAACTTTTAGGTAATATTGTTTCAAGCATTATTTATTGTTGTAATTATTAGAATGTCAAATGCATGAGTGAACTGTGAGTGTGATAGTTTGTTTTAAGGGAGCAGTATCTCAATTTTGTTGCATTGTTTATTAGCAATGGAATGACAATAAAGGCACTTTGACTCCACAGAGAGCGAACTGGGCTTCCACGTGAATGAACCAGGTGGCCGGATAGTGGAGCCAAAAGTCTGGGAGTTTGACCGCCACAGCAAACGCAGCGGGGGGAACTCCTAACGCGGATTTTCCCACGGAGGTGCTCGGTCCGTCTTCCATTCTCACATCAGGTCATCAGTGTAATGAAAGAGATGAGATACGAGTGTTGCAGCTGGAGAGGTTATTCCTGTAGCTCAAAGTCAGACTGAGCTGTGGGTGCCAAAGTGAATCCTTTATACAACTTACGTTCCCTTCTTTGGCACCTGGAGTACATACATTAACATATATCACAGCAGGGCACAATACAACACAGTATATTCACACCTGGCATCCCAAGCGTGAAGGCGCATCTTCATTCAGTTTTCTCCCCCCCCCCGGCATTCTGGTGCCTACCGTTGCCACTTCTCCTTTCTTCTCCCACATTTCCATCTCTCACCCTCTACCCCCTATTCCCCAAGTCACTGGGTGGAGTAACGCCTCCTGTTGTGCCACCACAACATGTATTTTTATATATATATATATATATATATATATATATATATATATATATATATACAGTATATATATCACATCTGTAACAATAATCACATTTTTCAGCGGTTTTTCTTTCTTCTTTGTCTCTCTGAGGTCCACGGTGGTGAACCTGAGGGTTACCACTGTGAAGATAACAGGCTGGAGGCTAAATAACAATATTACATGTTTACTGTTTATACCAGAAACTGCTACTGTATTTCAGTAAACTAATGTTTGGACAAACTTCATTTTTTTTGCAAGATTATTTAAGAAACTCTCAATATTCATTACATTAAGTGTGAAACATTTCAAACCGTTCTGATTTAATATTCATAATTATACTTTTACTTATTATTTTGATATACTTACAGTGGGGCAAAAAAGTATTTAGTCAGTCACCAATTGTGCAAGTTCTCCCACTTGAAAGATGAGAGAGGTCTCCAATTTTCATCATAGGTATACCTCAACTATGAGAGACAAAATGAGGGGAAAAAAAAATCCAGAAAATCACATTGAAGGATTTTTAATGAATTAATTGGTAAATTCCTCGGTAAAATAAGTATTTGGTCACCTACAAACAAGCAAGATTTCTGGCTCTCACAAACCTGTAACTTCTTCTTTAAGAGGCTCCTCTGTCCTCCACTCACTACCTGTATTAATGGCACCTGTTTGAACTCGTTATCAGTATAAAAGACACCTGTCCACAACCTCAAACAGTCAGACTCCAAACTCCACTATGGCCAAGACCAAAGAACTGTCAAAGGACACCAGAAACAGAATTGTAGACCTGCACCAGGCTGGCAAGACTGAATCTGCAATAGGTAAGCAGCTTGGTGTGAAGAAATCAACTGTGGGAGCAATTATTAGAAAATGGAAGACATACAAGACCACTGATAATCTCCCTCGATCTGGGGCTTCATGCAAGATCTCACTCCGTGGGGTCAAAATGATCACGAGAACGGTGAGCAAAAATCCCAGAACCACACGGGGGGACCTAGTGAATGACCTGCAGAGAGCTGGGACCAAAGTAACAAAGGCTACCATCAGTAACACACTACGCCGCCAGGGACTCAAATCCTGCAGTGCCAGACGTGTCCCCCTGCTTAAGCCAGTGCATGTCCAGGCCCGTCTGAAGTTTGCTAGAGAGCATTTGGATGATCCAGAAGAGGATTGGGAGAATGTCATATGGTCAGATGAAACCAAAATAGAACTTTTTGGTAAAAACTCAACTTGTCGTGTTTGGAGGAGAAAGAATGCTGAGTTACATCCAAAGAACATCATACATACTGTGAAGCATGGTGATGGAAACATCATACTTTGGGGCTGTTTTTCAGCAAAGGGACCAGGACGACTGATCTGTGTAAAGGAAAGAATGAATGGGGCCATGTATTGTGAGATTTTGAGTGAAAACCTCCTTCCATCAGCAAGGGCATTGAATATGAAACGTGGCTGGGTCTTTCAGCATGACAGTGATCCCAACCACACCGCCCGGGCAATGAAGGAGTGGCTTCGTAAGAAGCATTTCAAGGTCCTGGAGTGGCCTAGCCAGTCTCCAGATCTCAACCCCATAGAAAATCTTTGGAGGGAGTTGAAAGTCCGTGTTGCCCAGCGACAGCCCTAAACATCACTGCTCTAGAGGAAATCTGCATGGAGGAATGGGCCAAAATACCAGCAACAGTGTGTGAAAACCTTGTGAAGACTGACAGAAAACATTTGACCTCTGTCATTGCCAACAAAGGGTATAGTATATAACAAGGTATTGAGATGAACTTTTGTTATTTACCAAATACTTATTTTACTGAGGAATTTACCAATTAATTCAGTAAAAATCCTTCAATGTGATTTTCTGGATTTTTTTTTTTCTCATTTTGTCTCTCATAGTTGAGGTATACCTATGATGAAAATTGGAGACCTCTCTCATCTTTTAAGTGGGAGAACTTGCACAATTGGTGGCTGACTAAATACTTTTTTGCCCCACTGTACCTGCTATTGCACGGCATCGTGTATCTTATACATGCATTTATCTATAAATGCAAAGAATTTCTGTGTGTGTGTGTCTGTTCCACACATATCTCTTGAACCGTTTGTCAGACTGACCTAAGATTTTATACATGTTTTGCTGAGGTTACAAGGGTGTGCATCCCCGAGTATGGAGTAGCTTAGTCAAAATATGTCATTTTTATCAACAGGGATGGCAACAGGAAATTCTGATTTCAGTTGAAATCTAATTTGGTCGACTGACTTATGGGGGGGGCTGGGGGGGCTGGGGGGCGCAGCCCCCCTGAAGCTGGGAGGTTTTCAATAAAACAGAGGTAATTGGACTTCCGGTTATGGCGGCCGCCTAGAAGGACACGTATCACTCTGCTCTGCTCCTGGAAATAAAGATTCGGCAAATAACTCTCTCATTTGGAACAGAACTTTTCCCAGCGTTTGGGTGAGGATATGCCGGGGAAGACTAAGGCTGGGAAATCAAGCGGGGGAAAAATTGAATCGCCAAAGCAGTCCAAATTAACGGACTTTAAAGTTTGTGGCGCAGTAGAAAAAGCTGCGGATATGGCGGATGAAACTAGCGGTGGTGCGGTAACTGCTGATGATGGCGGCACAGGTGCAGTGCTGGCTGCCATTAGCTCAATGAGAGCAGACTTTTCCGCTAAACTTGATGGGATTATGGCAGCGTTGGATGCAATGAGAAAGGAGTTGGGTGACTGCGTGGAGCGAGTGACGCAGGCGGAGCTTCGTGTTTCCAGTGCGGAGGATGAAATCAGCGGACTTCAAATAAAGGTGCGCACTTTGGAAAAAAAAAATAAAGATCTGGAAAATAACGTTCTGGACTTGGAGTCCCGGTCCAGACGGAACAACCTGAGGCTGGTGGGTTTACCGGAGGGAGCCGAAGGTCGTGATTCATGCTCCTTTTTGGAGGGGTGGATCCCGGAGGCGCTGAACAACGCGGAGCTAAAATCATCAGTCGTCTTGGAAAGCTCCCACCGAATTGGCCCACTGAGAGGTAACAAGGCAGCACCGAGGACGTTAATTATGAAGTTTCTCAGCTACAGAGACAGGATGACGATCTCCAACGCGGTGCGGGCCAAAGGAGAAATTAAATACCAAGATCAGCAGGTGCGGTTCTACCCAGATTTGGCCTCAGGAATCCAACAATTAAGGAAGCAGTTTGACCCCATCCATAAAGAACTGCGCAACCTTGAGATTCGTCATGGAGTGATTCACCCTGCAAGACTTCTGGTCACATATGAGGGCAGAACACACATCTTCAAGACCCCCGAGGAGGCGCAGGAGCTCATCAAGAAGATCCAGGAAGAGACTGGTGGGAGCTAAGCATGAACAGAATATAGGGTAGAATATTTGAGCATTTAACTGATTAGAAGTATATAACAAGATTACAAAATATAGATTGTATTACATATTAAAAAAAAAAAAAGTACAAAATTGCTATAAAATTTTGGAGTTAAATTGGAAAATTACAGAAGAGAGTTAATGTTACGTTATTAAAAGCAGTAGAGTTAGGGTGATTGGGAGGATGAAGAAGGAGTGGCTTTGGCTGATCCTCGTGGGTGTGGAACGGTCGATGGCTATATCGGGAGACGGAATTTTTCTTTTGTTTTTGGGGGGATTGCCACAAATGTGGGAAGGGGGAATTTGTTTGTGTGTAGTTTGTAGGGTGAATGTTCAACCACTCATTTTTTTGCTTTTCTGTTTGAGCATGTTTACACTGCAAGGTAATCCCAAACTCCCTATTGATCATAAATCAAAGCGTTAATCTTAATTTAACTTCATGGAATTGCAGAGGTCTACAAAATTTAAAAAAACTTAAACAAGTTATGAATAAAATAAAAGACATGGGTTCAAAAATTGTGTTTTTACAAGAAACTCATCTAATAGAGGAGGATGTAAAAAGAATTAGGAGTAGATGGCAAGGAAATGTTTTCACCTCATCATTTTCATCCCGAGCCAGGGGAGTTATGACTCTCATACATAAATCAGTCCCATTTCAAGTGAAAAATGTAATTGGAGACAAATTTGGAAGATATGTAATCATTCAAGGATCTTTGCTATTAGAAAATATAAATTTGGTGAACTTATATGGTCCCAATATAGATGATCAAAAGTTCTTTGCTAATTTATTTCTTACCTTATCATCACTTACAGGGCAACATATAATAGCAGGGGATTTTAATTGTACATTGAATCCCGGTATAGATAGATCAACAGGACTGGACTGTATGCACAATGGATGTAGGATGACCATTAATCATTTTATGAAAGAATTGAAATTGATAGATATATGGAGAGAAATGAAACCACAAGTTAAAGCATACTCTTGTTATTCCAATACCTACAAGACATTCTCACGTATTGATTATTTTTTGATCTCCACAGAATTAAGGTCCAAGATTCAAAACTGTTTTTATGATAACATCGTGATCTCTGATCATGCACCCTGCTGTCTAATATATGTAGATAAGAAATTGACAAAGGAACCAGGTAGATGGCAATTTCAGCATAAATGGCTTCAGGATGAGGAATTTGTTAAATACATAGAAAAACAGATAGATGAGTTCTTTGACATCAATACTACACAAACATCAGCATGTGTAAAGTGGGAGGCTTTCAAAGCTTTTATTAGGGGACATATTATTAGTTATACAGGTTCAAAATCTAAGAAGACTCGAGAGGAGAGAGTCCAATTGGAACATAAAATAAAAATTCTTCAAGAAAGAGTATATGCAGGAAGAGATCCAAGGTTGGAGAACGAATTACTGATTTTGAGAGCTGAATATGACAAAAAATCAGCGAATAGAGCTGCCTCGAGTCTTCTAAGATTGAAACAATCTTTTTATGAACAAGGTGAAAAATCAGGAAAGTTATTGGCATGGCAGATTAAACAATTAGAATCTAAAACACCAATTACCAGTATTATAAGTAACGGACAGGTAGTTGTAGATCCTTTAGAAATTAATAGAGCCTTTAGAGATTACTATGAAAAATTATATGATACCAAAAATGAATCTGACTTAACAAAACTACATGGGTTTTTGAATGAACTATTTATACCGTGTATTCCAAATGAAAATAGGGAGATACTGGAGTCTAAAATTAGTCAAGAAGAAGTTGGACTAGCCATTGATAATATGAAATCAGGAAAAGGTGCAGGACCAGATGGTCTTCCAGTTGACCTTTATAAAAAATTTAAGAATAAATTAACAAAACCTTTTTTGGAAATGGTTTTAGAAGCATTTCAAAATAGTAATTTACCATCATATATGAATAATGCCTTAATTATACCGTTGCCAAAACCAGGTAAGCCCTCTAATAAATGTGAAAATATGAGACCAATAAGCCTATTAAATGCCGACCTTAAGATAATCTGTAAAATTTTAGCAAGACGAATACAAGAAATTTTACCAAATATTATTAATCGAGATCAGAATGGCTTTATAAAGGGAAGACAAAGCTTCCATAATGTAAGAAGACTATTTAATATTATTTATTCTAATAAAGAAGCACCGGATACAGCTCTCTTATCACTGGATGCCGAAAAAGCCTTTGATAGAGTTGAATGGCCCTTTCTTTTTGAAGTCTTACAAAGGTTTGGACTTGGAAATAATTTCATAAAATGGGTTCAGATAATATATAATAATGCTACAGCAGAAATCCTAACAAATAACAATATTTCAAAATCAATAAAAATCAATAGAGGATGTCGACAAGGCTGTCCACTTTCACCTTTACTGTTTACTGTCACGCCGCGCCATTCATCAGCGGCGCCACCTGCTCACGCACCTGCTACTCGTCAGCGGCGAGGGATAAAAGCCGCCTCGCCCTGAGCTTCGGCCTGAAGCCGTTAGACTTCATCGCCTTCTATGCGAAGCGTCAACTCTCTCTTCAGCGTCAAGCTAGTGGTAAGAAGATTCCTTTCCTTACCTCTCCCAGTCTGCTCCCCTGTGCACAGGTGGATTCCTCGGCGGCGGACAACTCCGTCCCTCGTCCTTCCTCGCTGCTGCACCGAGTCCTGCAGGTGACTGTCTCCTGGGGTTCCGTCCTTGTAGTGCCTGCCATCTGTCAAACTCAAGTAAGCTTCTCTCCCTCGCCTATTCTCCTCCTGTATTGGTGTGTGCCTGTCACCCTGTGTCTGTTCTTTCCCATAGGGTTGCCGGCTGAACGGTCTCCTGCCTCTGTGCCCGAAGCAGACGCCACCACCAATACATTAACATTCCACTGACACACACCCATACACCCCTGCTGTTAATAAACAGTTTGAACTACTCTGAACCTGTGTGTGTGCGTCTCCTGAGCCGAACGTTATGTCAGTACGGCTTCAGCCAAGCGGCTCGGCAGACGGCGGGCTCGCGCACCGGCTTACCACTCTCGAGGTTCGGGTGGATCAAATTGCTTATCAGCAGCAGGTGATTTTAAATCAACTTATTACCATCACTAACCGATTGGACCGCCTGGACCCCCAACAGCCGTTCCCCCCGGCTCACCAGGGTGGCGCAGCTCCTGCTGTCCCAGCGGCCGTCCAGCCAGCTCCTGCGGCACCGGTTCGGCTCACGCCGATTCCAACCCCCGCCCGCTTTAGCGGAAAGCTCGGCGGAGCGCGGGGGTTCATTATGCAGTGCGAGTCCGTATTCCACCGTGTGCCCGGAGACTTCCCCTCGGATCACAGCCGAATTGGCTACATAGGGAATCTCCTGGAGGGGCGCGCGTTAACTTGGACCTACGCCATAATGGCGAAGCCCAGTTACGCCACCCTCACCTATGACCAGTTCGTGGCACGCTTCCTGGAGGTCTTTGACCATTCCCGAACCGAGACGGTCCAAGTCGATCGGCTTCTCGCTCTCCAGCAGGGAAGCCGGTCGGCAGCGGACTATGCGGTCGACTACCGGGTAGCGGCGGAGGAATTGGGCTGGGACGAACGCTCCCTCTGTGGCCTGTTTCTCCGCAGCCTGAATGATGATCTGAGGGATGAACTTGCTGGTCGGGATATCCCTGGGACGCTAGCTGAGCTAACTTCTCTCGCCATCAGCTTGGATAACAGGCTGCGTGAGCGCTCCTCTGGGCGGAAGTCGTCTTCTTCTCGCCCTCGGGGAGCCTCGTTGCGCCTGCCCCAAGCTCGCCCCCTGGCGACGCCGCCGCCATCGCACTCCGAGGAGTCGGAGCCGATGGTGACGGGCTGGACAAAGCTCTCCCCGGCAGAGAGACAACGCCGCCGTGAGTTGAATCTCTGCATGTATTGCGGAGATAATCAACACACGGTGGAGCTTTGTCTACATAAGCCAAACGGCGGGGTCCGCAAGTCACTGTAGGGGGCCTCGCGGACGTCAATCGGTTAAGTCCCCTTACCCAATTGAAGCTGCCCATCCGTTTTTGCCACAATCCCACTGGGCATCTCACCCACGCACTGGTGGATTCGGGTGCAGAAGGCAGCTTTATTTCACAAAGCCTGGCAACCCGTTTGGGCATTCGCTGTCAGGCACTGAAGAATCCCATCTCCCTTGTTAATCTCTCCCGTGCCTCCCTTGGGGGAGTATCACACCAAACCATCCCCGTTCCGGTCATCATCTCGGGAAATCACCGGGAGGAGATGACCTTCTACGTCCTTCCCAACTCTGTGTCGCCCGTCATCCTGGGGTATCCCTGGCTTCGCCTTCACAACCCGGTCCTGGATTGGAAATCAGCTGGGATATCGGCATGGAGTACGTTCTGTATGGGCACCTGCCTTCAGTCCGCTGCCTGCTCTCCGTCCGCTCCTCCCCCTGCGACGGACGCTGCACCCCCGGACCTGTCTCTGGTGCCCCCAGAATTTCACGACCTGGGTATGGTGTTCAGCAAAGCGAAAGCTATGTCTCTCCCCCCCTCATCGGCCCTATGACTGTGCCATCAACCTCCGCCAGGGGGCTCCCTTACCTTCTGGTCGCCTTTACAGCCTGTCTGCGCCGGAGAAGGAGACGATGAACGCCTACCTGAAGGAGTCATTAAGTGCTGGGATAATCCGCCCATCATCGTCACCCGTGGGGGCAGGGTTCTTCTTCGTGGGAAAGAAGGATGGGTCCCTCCGCCCTTGTATCGACTACCGGGCCCTCAATAATATCACGGAGAAGGACCGTTACACCCTGCCTCTCATGGACACTGCTTTCCACTCCCTCCAGGGGGCGACCTGGTTCACCAAGCTGGACCTACGCAGCGCTTACCACCTCGTCCGGATCCGGGAGGGAGATGAGTGGAAAACGGCCTTCCGTACCCCGAACGGCCACTTTGAATACCTGGTGATGCCGTTCGGGTTGACCAACGCTCCTGCAGTCTTCCAGCGCCTCATTAATGACGTCCTCCGGGACTTCATTGGCCTTTTCGTGTTCGTCTACCTGGACGATATTCTCATCTTCTCCAAGTCCAGGGATGAGCACCAGGTCCACGTGAGGCGGGTCCTCCAAAGGCTGCTGGAGAATCGTCTGTACGTTAAGGCAGAAAAGTGTGAATTTTACGCCAGGAGTACGTCCTTCCTGGGATTCATCATCGCCCACGATAAGGTGCTCCCCGACCCAGAGAAGGTAAAGGCGGTGGTGGAATGGCCTACACCTGCATCCCGGAAACAGGTGCAGCAATTTGTTGGCTTCGCCAATTTCTACCGCCGCTTTGTCCCCAACTTCAGTGCCATCGTTGGACCACTGACCCGCCTCACGTCCCCGAAGGTCCCGTTCCGGTGGACCGAAGAGGTCGCTGCCGCCTTTGAGGCGCTGAAGGCGGAATTCTCCTCCTCCCGGGTCCTTCGCCAGGTCGACCCCGCGCTGCAGTGCATCGTAGAGGTAGACGCTTCGGACACGGGAGTGGGAGCAGTGCTGTCCCAGCGGTCACCGGACGATGGCGCCAAACGACCGTGCGCCTTCTTCTCCCGGCGCTTGTCCCCGGCGGAGAGGAACTACGATGTGGGGGACAGAGAGCTCTTGGCCATCAAGCTCGCCCTGCAGGAGTGGCGCCACTGGTTAGAGGGGGCGAACCTGCCGTTTGTGGTCCTCACGGACCACAAGAACTTGGAATATTTACGGTCTGCCAAGCGCCTGAACGCCCGCCAGGCGCGCTGGTCCCTGTTCTTCGCCAGGTTCCAATTTTCTATCACCTTCAGGCCTGGCTCTAGGAACGTCCTGCCTGACGCCCTCTCCAGGCAGTTCGCCCCCGTGGAGTCGGAGGAGGCGCCCCACTCCATCCTGCCCAGGTCGTGCGCCGTGGGAGCCATCTCGTGGGACATCGAGAGCAAGATCCGGAAGGCACAGGAGGTGGAACCTGACCCTGGCGGCGGACCGGAGGGGAGGCTGTTCGTGCCATCCGTGGTCCGAGGAGAGGTCATCCACTGGCTCCACACCTCCAAGCTCACCTGTCACCCTGGCACCTCCCGGATGATAGATCTCCTCCAACGGTCCTTTTGGTGGCCAGGCCTGCGGAGGGATGCAGCCCGCTACGCCCGGGCTTGCCCAATCTGTGCCACCTGCAAGTCGGGAAATGCCCCTCCAGTGCGTCTGCTCCAGCCCCTGCCCATCCCTGGCAGGCCCTGGTCGCACATCGCGTTGGATTTCGTCACCGGACTCCCTGTCTCCAACTCCTATGACACCATCCTGACCATCGTGGACCGCTTCTCCAAGGCCGTGCACTTCGTCCCCCTGCGTGGCCTCCCTACTGCCCTGGAGACGGCGGACCTCCTCGTCCAACACGTGGTCAGGCTGCACGGGATTCCGGTGGACGTGGTCTCGGACCGGGGCCCCCAGTTTTCATCCGAGGTTTGGAGGTCTTTCTGCAACGCCATCGGAGCCAAGGTGAGCCTCTCCTCCAGCCATCACCCCCAATCCAACGGGCAGTGTGAGAGGACCAACCAGGAGCTGGAGGCTGCGCTCCGCTGTGTGTCCAGATCCAAACCCACGTCTTGGAGCAACCATCTTGCCTGGGTTGAATATGCCCACAACACCGCTCGCTCTTCTGCTACAGGGATGTCCCCCTTCAAAGCGTCCCTGGGTTACGACCCCCCGCTGTTTCCGGAGCAGGAGAGTGAAGTAACTGTCCCGTCAGTTAGGGCCCATCTCAGGCAGTTCCGCTCCACCTGGACTGCCGCGCGCAATGCGCTATTACGCACAGCGGAGCGCAACAGGACTGTGGCGGACCGGCGTAGAAGACCTGCCCCGGCGTACAGAGTTGGGCAGCTTGTTTACATTTCCACCCAGGACGTCACTCTAAAAGGCGAGAGGAGAAAGCTGGCACAGCGCTTCATGGGTCCCTATCCCATCACCCGGATCATCAACCCGGTGGCTGTGCGCGTGGCTATTCCCCCCTCCCTCCGCATTCATCCTACTTTCCACGTGTCGAAGGTGAAGCTGGCAGTCACTGACCCCCTTTGCCCTCCTCCTGCAGCACAACCCGCGCCCCGGATGATTGGTGGCCATCCGGCCTGGTCCGCCTCCTCCATCCTGGACTCCCGGCGCCGGGGTCGTGGGTTGCAATACTTGGTGGACTGGGAGGGCTATGGGCCCGAGCATCGACAGTGGGTGCCCCCGTCGTTTGTGTTGGACCCATCGCTCATCGCGGACTTCCACCGAGCGCACCCGGATAAGCCATCGCCAGGAGGCGCTGCTAGAGTCTGGCGTGTCTGTGTGTGTGTGTGTGTATATATATATTTTATAGTAATATGTACATATGTATATTAGCTGCTCTTGCTTGCTTTTTTTTGCCTTCTGATTGTTGCTCTGAGTGTTGCTATCCCTGTGCTGTTGCAATCCTGGAATTTCCCCGTTGTGGGACTAATAAAGGCTTATCTTATCTTATTATTCCATCTAGCTACATTGCCCAGCACTGTGTGTGTTTATATACTTGCATATTTATTCCACCTAGCTGCAATGCTCCGTACTGTGGGTGTTTATATATTTACATATTTATTCCATCCAGCTACAATGCTCTGCACTGTGTGTCTGTGTGTGTGTGTGTATATATATATATTTTATAGTAATATGTACATATGTATATTAGCTGCTCTTGCTTGCTTGTTTTTTTTTCTTGCCTTATGATTGTTGCTCTGAGTGTTGCTATCCCTGTGCTGTTGCAATCCTGGAATTTCCCCGTTGTGGGACTAATAAAGGCTTATCTTATCTTATCTTATCTTATCTTAGAGGGGGGAGTACTGTCACGCCGCGCCATTCATCAGCGGCGCCACCTGCTCACGCACCTGCTACTCGTCAGCGGCGAGGGATAAAAGCCGCCTCGCCCTGAGCTTCGGCCTGAAGCCGTTAGACTTCATCGCCTTCTATGCGAAGCGTCAACTCTCTCTTCAGCGTCAAGCTAGTGGTAAGAAGATTCCTTTCCTTACCTTTCCCAGTCTGCTCCCCTGTGCACAGGTGGATTCCTCGGCGGCGGACAACTCCGTCCCTCGTCCTTCCTCGCTGCTGCACCGAGTCCTGCAGGTGACTGTCTCCTGGGGTTCCGTCCTTGTAGTGCCTGCCATCTGTCAAACTCAAGTAAGCTTCTCTCCCTCGCCTATTCTCCTCCTGTATTGGTGTGTGCCTGTCACCCTGTGTCTGTTCTTTCCCATAGGGTTGCCGGCTGAACGGTCTCCTGCCTCTGTGCCCGAAGCAGACGCCACCACCAATACATTAACATTCCACTGACACACACCCATACACCCCTGCTGTTAATAAACAGTTTGAACTACTCTGAACCTGTGTGTGTGCGTCTCCTGAGCCGAACGTTATGTCAGTACGGCTTCAGCCAAGCGGCTCGGCAGACGGCGGGCTCGCGCACCGGCTTACCACTCTCGAGGTTCGGGTGGATCAAATTGCTTATCAGCAGCAGGTGATTTTAAATCAACTTATTACCATCACTAACCGATTGGACCGCCTGGACCCCCAACAGCCGTTCCCCCCGGCTCACCAGGGTGGCGCAGCTCCTGCTGTCCCAGCGGCCGTCCAGCCAGCTCCTGCGGCACCGGTTCGGCTCACGCCGATTCCAACCCCCGGCCGCTTTAGCGGAAAGCTCGGCGGAGCGCGGGGGTTCATTATGCAGTGCGAGTCCGTATTCCACCGTGTGCCCGGAGACTTCCCCTCGGATCACAGCCGAATTGGCTACATAGGGAATCTCCTGGAGGGGCGCGCGTTAACTTGGACCTACGCCATAATGGCGAAGCCCAGTTACGCCACCCTCACCTATGACCAGTTCGTGGCACGCTTCCTGGAGGTCTTTGACCATTCCCGAACCGAGACGGTCCAAGTCGATCGGCTTCTCGCTCTCCAGCAGGGAAGCCGGTCGGCAGCGGACTATGCGGTCGACTACCGGGTAGCGGCGGAGGAATTGGGCTGGGACGAACGCTCCCTCTGTGGCCTGTTTCTCCGCAGCCTGAATGATGATCTGAGGGATGAACTTGCTGGTCGGGATATCCCTGGGACGCTAGCTGAGCTAACTTCTCTCGCCATCAGCTTGGATAACAGGCTGCGTGAGCGCTCCTCTGGGCGGAAGTCGTCTTCTTCTCGCCCTCGGGGAGCCTCGTTGCGCCTGCCCCAAGCTCGCCCCCTGGCGACGCCGCCGCCATCGCACTCCGAGGAGTCGGAGCCGATGGTGACGGGCTGGACAAAGCTCTCCCCGGCAGAGAGACAACGCCGCCGTGAGTTGAATCTCTGCATGTATTGCGGAGATAATCAACACACGGTGGAGCTTTGTCTACATAAGCCAAACGGCGGGGTCCGCAAGTCACTGTAGGGGGCCTCGCGGACGTCAGTCGGTTAAGTCCCCTTACCCAATTGAAGCTGCCCATCCGTTTTTGCCACAATCCCACTGGGTATCTCACCCACGCACTGGTGGATTCGGGTGCAGAAGGCAGCTTTATTTCACAAAGCCTGGCAACCCGTTTGGGCATTCGCTGTCAGGCACTGAAGAATCCCATCTCCCTTGTTAATCTCTCCCGTGCCTCCCTTGGGGGAGTATCACACCAAACCATCCCCGTTCCGGTCATCATCTCGGGAAATCACCGGGAGGAGATGACCTTCTACGTCCTTCCCAACTCTGTGTCGCCCGTCATCCTGGGGTATCCCTGGCTTCGCCTTCACAACCCGGTCCTGGATTGGAAATCAGCTGGGATATCGGCATGGAGTACGTTCTGTATGGGCACCTGCCTTCAGTCCGCTGCCTGCTCTCCGTCCGCTCCTCCCCCTGCGACGGACGCTGCACCCCCGGACCTGTCTCTGGTGCCCCCAGAATTTCACGACCTGGGTATGGTGTTCAGCAAAGCGAAAGCTATGTCTCTCCCCCCCTCATCGGCCCTATGACTGTGCCATCAACCTCCGCCAGGGGGCTCCCTTACCTTCTGGTCGCCTTTACAGCCTGTCTGCGCCGGAGAAGGAGACGATGAACGCCTACCTGAAGGAGTCATTAAGTGCTGGGATAATCCGCCCATCATCGTCACCCGTGGGGGCAGGGTTCTTCTTCGTGGGAAAGAAGGATGGGTCCCTCCGCCCTTGTATCGACTACCGGGCCCTCAATAATATCACGGAGAAGGACCGTTACACCCTGCCTCTCATGGACACTGCTTTCCACTCCCTCCAGGGGGCGACCTGGTTCACCAAGCTGGACCTACGCAGCGCTTACCACCTCGTCCGGATCCGGGAGGGAGATGAGTGGAAAACGGCCTTCCGTACCCCGAACGGCCACTTTGAATACCTGGTGATGCCGTTCGGGTTGACCAACGCTCCTGCAGTCTTCCAGCGCCTCATTAATGACGTCCTCCGGGACTTCATTGGCCTTTTCGTGTTCGTCTACCTGGACGATATTCTCATCTTCTCCAAGTCCAGGGATGAGCACCAGGTCCACGTGAGGCGGGTCCTCCAAAGGCTGCTGGAGAATCGTCTGTACGTTAAGGCAGAAAAGTGTGAATTTTACGCCAGGAGTACGTCCTTCCTGGGGTTCATCATCGCCCACGATAAGGTGCTCCCCGACCCAGAGAAGGTAAAGGCGGTGGTGGAATGGCCTACACCTGCATCCCGGAAACAGGTGCAGCAATTTGTTGGCTTCGCCAATTTCTACCGCCGCTTTGTCCCCAACTTCAGTGCCATCGTTGGACCACTGACCCGCCTCACGTCCCCGAAGGTCCCGTTCCGGTGGACCGAAGAGGTCACTGCCGCCTTTGAGGCGCTGAAGGCGGAATTCTCCTCCTCCCGGGTCCTTCGCCAGGTCGACCCCGCGCTGCAGTGCATCGTAGAGGTAGACGCTTCGGACACGGGAGTGGGAGCAGTGCTGTCCCAGCGGTCACTGGACGATGGCGCCAAACGACCGTGCGCCTTCTTCTCCCGGCGCTTGTCCCCGGCGGAGAGGAACTACGATGTGGGGGACAGAGAGCTCTTGGCCATCAAGCTCGCCCTGCAGGAGTGGCGCCACTGGTTAGAGGGGGCGAACCTGCCGTTTGTGGTCCTCACGGACCACAAGAACTTGGAATATTTACGGTCTGCCAAGCGCCTGAACGCCCGCCAGGCGCGCTGGTCCCTGTTCTTCGCCAGGTTCCAATTTTCTATCACCTTCAGGCCTGGCTCTAGGAACGTCCTGCCTGACGCCCTCTCCAGGCAGTTCGCCCCCGTGGAGTCGGAGGAGGCGCCCCACTCCATCCTGCCCAGGTCGTGCGTCGTGGGAGCCATCTCGTGGGACATCGAGAGCAAGATCCGGAAGGCACAGGAGGTGGAACCTGACCCTGGCGGCGGACCGGAGGGGAGGCTGTTCGTGCCATCCGTGGTCCGAGGAGAGGTCATCCACTGGCTCCACACCTCCAAGCTCACCTGTCACCCTGGCACCTCCCGGATGATAGATCTCCTCCAACGGTCCTTTTGGTGGCCAGGCCTGCGGAGGGATGCAGCCCGCTACGCCCGGGCTTGCCCAATCTGTGCCACCTGCAAGTCGGGAAATGCCCCTCCAGTGCGTCTGCTCCAGCCCCTGCCCATCCCTGGCAGGCCCTGGTCGCACATCGCGTTGGATTTCGTCACCGGACTCCCTGTCTCCAACTCCTATGACACCATCCTGACCATCGTGGACCGCTTCTCCAAGGCCGTGCACTTCGTCCCCCTGCCTGCCCTGGCCTCCCTACTGCCCTGGAGACGGCGGACCTCCTCGTCCAACACGTGGTCAGGCTGCACGGGATTCCGGTGGACGTGGTCTCGGACCGGGGCCCCCAGTTTTCATCCGAGGTTTGGAGGTCTTTCTGCAACGCCATCGGAGCCAAGGTGAGCCTCTCCTCCAGCCATCACCCCCAATCCAACGGGCAGTGTGAGAGGACCAACCAGGAGCTGGAGGCTGCGCTCCGCTGTGTGTCCAGATCCAAACCCACGTCTTGGAGCAACCATCTTGCCTGGGTTGAATATGCCCACAACACCGCTCGCTCTTCTGCTACAGGGATGTCCCCCTTCAAAGCATCCCTGGGTTACGACCCCCCGCTGTTTCCGGAGCAGGAGAGTGAAGTAACTGTCCCGTCAGTTAGGGCCCATCTCAGGCAGTTCCGCTCCACCTGGACTGCCGCGCGCAATGCGCTATTACGCACAGCGGAGCGCAACAGGACTGTGGCGGACCGGCGTAGAAGACCTGCCCCGGCGTACAGAGTTGGGCAGCTTGTTTACATTTCCACCCAGGACGTCACTCTAAAAGGCGAGAGGAGAAAGCTGGCACAGCGCTTCATGGGTCCCTATCCCATCACCCGGATCATCAACCCGGTGGCTGTGCGCGTGGCTATTCCCCCCTCCCTCCGCATTCATCCTACTTTCCACGTGTCGAAGGTGAAGCTGGCAGTCACTGACCCCCTTTGCCCTCCTCCTGCAGCACAACCCGCGCCCCGGATGATTGGTGGCCATCCGGCCTGGTCCGCCTCCTCCATCCTGGACTCCCGGCGCCGGGGTCGTGGGTTGCAATACTTGGTGGACTGGGAGGGCTATGGGCCCGAGCATCGACAGTGGGTGCCCCCGTCGTTTGTGTTGGACCCATCACTCATCGCGGACTTCCACCGAGCGCACCCGGATAAGCCATCGCCAGGAGGCGCTGCTAGAGTCTGGCGTGTCTGTGTGTGTGTGTGTGTATATATATATTTTATAGTAATATGTACATATGTATATTAGCTGCTCTTGCTTGCTTTTTTTTGCCTTCTGATTGTTGCTCTGAGTGTTGCTATCCCTGTGCTGTTGCAATCCTGGAATTTCCCCGTTGTGGGACTAATAAAGGCTTATCTTATCTTATTATTCCATCTAGCTACATTGCCCAGCACTGTGTGTGTTTATATACTTGCATATTTATTCCACCTAGCTGCAATGCTCCGTACTGTGGGTGTTTATATATTTACATATTTATTCCATCCAGCTACAATGCTCTGCACTGTGTGTCTGTGTGTGTGTGTATATATATATATATTTTATAGTAATATGTACATATGTATATTAGCTGCTCTTGCTTGCTTGTTTTTTTTTCTTGCCTTATGATTGTTGCTCTGAGTGTTGCTATCCCTGTGCTGTTGCAATCCTGGAATTTCCCCGTTGTGGGACTAATAAAGGCTTATCTTATCTTATCTTATCTTATCTTAGAGGGGGGAGTACTGTCACGCCGCGCCATTCATCAGCGGCGCCACCTGCTCACGCACCTGCTACTCGTCAGCGGCGAGGGATAAAAGCCGCCTCGCCCTGAGCTTCGGCCTGAAGCCGTTAGACTTCATCGCCTTCTATGCGAAGCGTCAACTCTCTCTTCAGCGTCAAGCTAGTGGTAAGAAGATTCCTTTCCTTACCTCTCCCAGTCTGCTCCCCTGTGCACAGGTGGATTCCTCGGCGGCGGACAACTCCGTCCCTCGTCCTTCCTCGCTGCTGCACCGAGTCCTGCAGGTGACTGTCTCCTGGGGTTCCGTCCTTGTAGTGCCTGCCATCTGTCAAACTCAAGTAAGCTTCTCTCCCTCGCCTATTCTCCTCCTGTATTGGTGTGTGCCTGTCACCCTGTGTCTGTTCTTTCCCATAGGGTTGCCGGCTGAACGGTCTCCTGCCTCTGTGCCCGAAGCAGACGCCACCACCAATACATTAACATTCCACTGACACACACCCATACACCCCTGCTGTTAATAAACAGTTTGAACTACTCTGAACCTGTGTGTGTGCGTCTCCTGAGCCGAACGTTATGTCATTTACTATGGCAATTGAACCTTTAGCGATGGCGATACGTCTACAGTCACAAATATATGGAATTAAAGTTGGCCCAACAGAACATAAAATCTCCCTGTATGCCGATGACATAATTTTGTTTATGTCGAATCTTAAAAAATCAATTCCGACCTTGTTGAATTTAATAAAGAATTTTGGGGAAATATCAGGATATAAAATAAATAAAACTAAATCTTCAATATTAATGCTAAATGAGACCCAGAGAAATTACCCAGCCCCTGAGGTAAATCAATTCAATGTTGTAAATCAGTTTAAATATTTAGGAATCCAAATTGTGCCTAAGCTAGAATCAATCGCCAGTGTCAATTATGAAGCCTTAATGACAGATATTGATGAGTTACTTCAGAGATGGATGTCACTACCAATGTCGATGATCGGGAGAATTAATATACTTAAAAGTAATATCTTACCTAAAATACTTTATTTATTTCAATACATTCCCTTACCACAACCTTTAGATTTATTCTCAAGAATTAAAAAAAAGTTAGTGGAATTTATATGGAACAACAGGAGGGCTAGATTACGTCTGTCTTTATTATATTTACCATTTGATCGTGGAGGTCTGAAATGTCCAAATTTTATGTTGTATTATTGGTCGGCACAACTGAGGTCTATGACATATTATTTTTCATCAAATGATCTCCCTCACTGGACTGAAATGGAATCATACAATTTACCTTTACTTCTTCCCATATTCATATACTCAGATTCGGCAAAAAAAATTACAAAAACAAGTTAAAAATCCATTTGTAAAGCATATGATCAAAATATGGTGTGAAGCTAAAAACTATTTAAAAGAACCACAGTTATTGTCACAATTTAGTCCAATATGGGGTAATCAATATTTTAAACCAGGGAGAGCGGACGCTGTATTTAAAGTATGGAATTTAAAAGGGATACAAAAGATTCAGGATTTATATTTGCCATGTGCAGAAAACATAATGTCTTTTGAAGAGCTGAGGATCAAATTTAATCTCAATAGAACACATTTTTTTAAATATCTTCAACTTAGAAACTTTATTCGATCAAATCAAAATAAAGCTCTCACTCGACCTATCTATTCATCCTTGGAAAAAATGTTGATGAAAGATAGTAAAAGAAAGGGTATTATTTCAGAGTTGTATAACTCATTGACACTATCTTCAAGTGAAAATTCACTGAAAAGATTAAACTACTGGAAAGAAGATCTGCAAACTGAAATTTCAGAGGAACAATGGGAATTGGCTTGTACAGAAGCTCAAACCAAATCAATAAATGTACGCCTTAAATTGATACATTTCAAATGGTTAATGCGGATGTATGTTACACCGGAGGAGTTAAATAGATATAACAAAAATATACCAGATACATGCACAAAATGCATGGAAAGTAAAGGAACCCTATTTCATTGTGTATGGGAATGTAGATTAATAAGAATGTTTTGGGAAGAGGTGAGGGTAACAATTGAAAAAATAATCTCAAAACAAATCATATTGAATCCTAAACTGTTTTTGTTGGGTCTGTACCCAGAAAAGCATAATTTTAATAAAAGTGAAAGAACATTCATAGACCTCAGTTTGCTTAATGCCAAAAAATGTATTGCACTATTGTGGAAAAAGACTCATAGACCAGATGTGACTCAGTGGTTAAGACAGATGTTAACAAACCTTCCATTAGAAAGAATAACATATATACTGAAATCAAAGGAAATTGTGTTTGAGAATATATGGAGACCTTTTATTGATTATGTAAAAAATTTAAACATAACTCTTGAAGAAGAAGGTGAATGATGTGTGTGGACCTTGTAAATTCCAAACTGGTGAACATAATATGTGTACTTATGTATTGGATTGTCTAGACTAAACAGAGGAGCATTGTTGAGGATTTGATTTTGTTGGTGGTTGTTGGTGTTTTTTAGTGCATTTTTTTTTTTTTGTAGTACTTTAGTGTTAGTGTTTGATTGTATCATGTTTGTTAAAAAAAAGGTTCAATAAAGATATTGTGGAAAAAAACAGAGGTAATTTAGACTGAAAAAAATGATTAAAAAAAATGAAATACTAGACTTAGATAAATCATTAAATTTAATGAAAAGTTAACTTACTTTTTCTTCAATGTTGTCTCACTGTCTTTAGTCCAACATATTTAACAGTTCTATAAGAGTTTATTACACTATTTACACTGGTCACCAAGTCACTTCTAATGTGAAACTTTCTTCCTTTTAGCAGCAAGCTGTGTCAGTCTCTGAACTTTGAACTTCATCTCCTTTTCTGGTTTCTTCAGAAATTGTCCGAGTGTTTCTGTTACCTCGTCGAACTTTAAGCCAATTTTCACCTTTACCGTCACTTTTCTCTCAAGCCAATTCCATCGGAACTTATTTTTGACACTTTTGTCTATTTCTAGTACTGATGACTCCTGATCCTTCGATAAAAATCTCACAATTCCGCTGAAAACAATACCGAAAGTTCAGAATTTCAACACGAACCAGGGATGTGATTTGGGGTTGGGGAGATTATCTGAAAATTCAGCAGGGGTTCTGGGGGCGAAGCCCCCCGAAGCTCCTGGGTTTTTATGATTTTTAAGTACCAGAACTGTGCTTAAATGGCATAAAACAAACAGCTGAATGCCACTTATTACTGTATAATATTGACTTATGTTCCAAGAAGATAGCATTCCTAAAATATTCCAACAAGCATTATCCATCACATGCTTTAACACTTGATCAAATCAAAATCAGTTAATTTTATCTATTCCATAATAGAAATAAAATTCCAACATACCATTACTTTTTATAATTTCAGCATTCATTTCAGATCACCAGTTTCAATCTCCATTGAGTCTTGAGCAGTTCATTTTGCACAATCACTGATGTAGCCAAGTCTTAGAAATATTCAAAAGTTATGAGTCAATGTCCACTGTGCACTGTCAATTTCAAACTGTTTGGAATCATAAAAGGGGATGGTTAACTTTTATTACTGTTTCCTCCCCCGCGCAGCCCAGCTCATACAGCTGTTGTACGCCGCCAGTAACAGAGAGTTAATGGCTCTCCACCTGGCCATACGCCACTTCCAGTCCTGCCTGAAAGGGCGCACCTTCACTGCGTTCGTGGACCACAAGCCGCTAACGTACTTAACGTACTTTATCTTCCTGGAAGATAAAATAAAGCGGAATTCGGTGAATTAGCAGAAAATCACATCCCTGAGAACATGCCGCCATGAATTTTTGAAAAAGCATACAATGAGCCATTTGATTGATCCAATCGTTTGCAACTATCCAATCGCAGGGCTGTTTACAATACAGCAGTAGCTTGAACACAGCACATCCGGGTTATCGCGGAAGACGACTTCCGGGGAAGCGCCGAGCGCCTATGTAATCGTGTTGATTTTCGCTAAAATCGGTAACAATAAGGTACCTTACCCCCCCTAAAATTTTCTCAACGGATTTAGAAGATTCACAGAAATGATCAATTTGAAAATAAATCGGCGGAAATCTGCGGCTCGGCGGAAAATTGCCATCCCTGTATCAATAAAAGTTTAGCCACCGCTCTGTTTCTCTTCATGCCCTGGCTTCAATAAGTGTGGGCGGGGTTTCGGATTGACTCCGTGCTGATTGGATAATATGCGGCATCACGGCCATGCTGATTAGATAATATATGGCACCATGACCTGTCAGTCACCACAGTGTTCCCTGGACAAAACAAGGAAGTGAAAAACGACAAATTTGACTAATAAAGCATAATACTGAAGATTTAATGCTTCAAAAAATTACACCACAAAGTTTCCATGATTGTGTAGGTCTAAAGGATAATTCGGCATATGTGCAGCAGACTGGGCGGAGCGTCAGCAGACCGGGTCTGACAAATCAACACAGAACATGCCGGGAGAAGCAGCAGCCAGACACGACCTGACTCAAAGGCACGCTAACGGATGACGATAAAAGAAGTTATTTTCAATAAAGTGAAAAAAAGCATGCATTTACCCTGACGCTGATTTTCAATTCAATTCAACTTTATTTATATAGCGCCATTTCACAATAACAGTCATCTCATAGCACTATCAACTGTAGGGGGGGACCCCCACAGTTGCAGAAAGACCCCAGCAATCAGGCGATCCCCTGTGAGCAAGCACTTGGCGACGGTGGAGAGGAAAAACTCCCTTTTAACAGGAAGAAACCTCCAGCAGAACCAGGCTCAGGGAGGGGCAGTCAGCTGCTGCGACTGGCTGGGGGGTGAGGGGATAGAGAAGAAGAAAAGAACAGACATGTAGAGAGCAAACAGCATGATGGGGACTCAGTCTATGGGAGAGAACAAACAAATGTTAATGACCAGCAAAAAAAAAATATTTCATAGAGAGTGAGGAAAGGAGTGAGGCCCAGTGCATTACTGGAGGTCCCCCGGCTGACTAAACCTATTAGCAGCATAACTAAGGGAGGGTTCAGAAACACATGGTCCCTCCCTAATTGTAGGCTATATCAAAAAGGTAGGTTTTAGCCCTATTCTTAAAAACAGAGATCGAGTCTGACTCCCGAATCCAGATTGGCAGCTGATTCCACAGGAGAGGAGCTTGATAACTGAAGGCTCTGCCTCCCATTGTACTTTTGGAGATTCTAGGTATTACAAGTAATCCTGCATTTTGGGAGCGTAGTGCTCTGTTAGGATAATACGGTAGTATCAGATCTTTTAAATAAAAAGGAGCCTGATTGTTTAGAGCTTTGTAAGTAAGAAGAAGGATTTTAAACTTAATTCTAAATTCTATGGGAAGCCAATGAAGGGAGGCCAGATTTATCATGGAAAACAGCTGAACTCTGTGGTTCGAGCGATCAGCTGATTGGATCCACCTCCTCCTCTGAACATACGCTGGATACGTCAGAAATTTTTCAGCCTGGAGCACATATTTTTTTCCAGTTTATAAAAATTTTCATTGGTTCAGAGGTGTGTGCAAAAAAATTGCATTTTGGTTAACATTTAGAGGATCAAAAATGTGATCTAGAGGATGTGATTTAGAGGATCAAAAATGTGATCATTTAGAGGATCAAAATGTGATTAAAAAAAGTGATCTTTTAGTCGTAATAATAATAATAATAATAATAAAATAATTGTCTTGCATCGATAAAAAACAAACCGCTTACAAAACAGCCACGGCCAGTCACGCCCTCAGGGTTCAGATCATTATTTGGCCTCAGTATTGCCCTAGCGTGACGATATCAGCACCGCCTCAGTCTTAGCAATGTAGTTTTAAAAAACCTTTTAATAACAAAATATTGCTAAAATATAAAATGATGCACTACAATGTGTCTCAAATATTTGTAAATGTGTCCTGTTATAGTACTGCATGAGTTTATTGACGATACACAGAAGAAATCCAATATTACACTGAACTCCATCACTGAACAGTGATAGAAACTAAAATAATTATAATGACTGAACAACTTCCATTCCCCACAGTGCAAGATACACTATCTTGAATATAAGTGATAAAAGATCAGCCAAATAAGTGATCTGATAAACAAATAAACAAGGGATCTGAAACATTCGCTAATATTGGATGTCCCATTCCTTTTCAATATTTAGGTATTCTGTAATTAATATTCACACAATCAAATAAATCTTAGTGCCATTTACTCCCTTTAATATTTGTCAAAGTCTAACATGTGACTTGCTACATACAGTATAGCCTACACCTCTTTGTATTCCACTTTCAAACACTGCCTACATTTGGGCCTGGAAAGCCTGATTGGGATCCCCGTTTCGCACAGGAATACTTGGTTTTATGGGCAATGCTCTAGTTCAGTTAATAAAATCTGCTACTCCAGCATTTTTCTTTATGATCCGAATTTTATTCTTGAGCTTCTATATTTTTATCCCTCGGCGCAAAGACAACATAGGCATACAGTAATCACTCCATGTGTCTGTGTATGTATGTCTGTCTGTCTGTTTCCATCTTTTCAGCTTGCCCAGTAAAAATTAAGTGCAACTAAAGGCTTGTATCATTGTTTGACCATATTTTCTTCTTTCAATTTGCCACAATTTCCAGATAAGGCTTTGTTTTCAGAAAACCCCCACAAATTTAACTCATCTTTACCATCAGTGTAGCTGTGAAAAAAGGTATTGTAATAACTATGCCGGACAGTGTGACTTTTTTACAGCCCCATATGCTACCATGCCACAGGCACCGAGGCATCAGCACCTTGGTGCTTTCATTACTGCAAATGAGCTGCATTTCTCTTGTGATTTTCTGACCTTTGTCTCAACAGTTTATTAATTTACTTTTTCCTTAATGAATTTATTGAATCTTTTAAATAACTTCCTGTGTTTACATTCTCAGTGACTGTAATTGTACACACGTGGGCAAAATTGTTGGTACCCCTCTGTTAATGAAAGAAAAATCCACAATGGTCACAGAAATAACTTGAATCTGACAAAAGTGGTAATAAATACAGTATAGTGTATACATAAATACAATATAGTGGTAATAAATGCTGTACATGATTGGTTGTACGGCTGAATGACAATAAGGGTGATTTAATTTAATTAATTTAAAATAAAAATTCTATGAAAATTAACCAATGAAAATCAGACAATGCTTTTGAATTGTGGTTCAACAGAATTATTTTAAAAAACAAACTCATGAAACAGGCCTGGACAAAAATGATGGTACCCCTAGAAAAGATTGAAAATAATGTGACCATAGGGACATGTTCAACCAAGATGTGTCCTCTAATTAACATCACAGGTATCTACAAACTTGTAATCAGTCAGTCGGCCTATTTAAAGGGTGACAAGTAGTCACTGTGCTGTTTGGTGACATGGTGTGTACCACACTAAACATGGTCCAGAGGAAGCAAAGGAGAGAGTTGTCTCAGGAGATTAGAAAGAAAATTATAGACAAGCATGTTAAAGGTAAAGGCTATAAGACCATCTCCAAGCAGCTTGATGTTCCTGTGACTACAGTTGCACATATTATTCAGAAATTTAAGATCCACGGAACTGTAGCCAACCTCGCTGAACGTGGCCGCAGGAGGAAACTTGATGAAGAATGGTAACAAAAGAGCCCAGAACAACCTCTAAACACATTCATGGTGAACTCCAAGGTCAAGGTACATCAGTGTGAGATCGCACCATCCGTCGTTGTTTGAGCCAACGTGGACTTCATGGGAGACGACCAAGGAGGACACCACTGTTGAAAACAAATCATAAAAAGGCCAGACTGCAATTTGCCAAAGTGCATGTTGACAAGCCACAAAGCTTCTGGGAGAATGTCCTATAGACAGACGAGACAAAACTGCAACTATTTGGCAAGGCACATCAGCTCTATGTTCACAGACGCAAAAATGAAGCATACCAAGAAAAGAACACTGTCCCTACTGTGAAACATGGAGGAGGTTCTGTTATGTTCTGGGGCTGCTTTGTTGCATCTGGCACAGGGTGTCTTGAATCTGTGCAGGGTACAATGAAATCTCAAGACAATCAAGGTATTCTAGAGAGAAATGTGCTGCCCAGTGTCAGACAGCTTGGTCTCAGTTGCAGGTCATGGGTCTTGCAACAGCATAATGACCCAAAACACACAGCTAAAAACACCCAAGAATGGCTAAGAGCGAAACATTGGACTATTCTAAAGTGGCCTTTTATGAGCCCTGATCTAAATCCTATTGAACATCTGTGGAAGGAGCTGAAACATGCCGTCTGGAGAAGGCACCCTTCAAACCTGAGACAACTGGAGCAGTTTGCTCATGAGGAGTGGGCCAAAATACCTGCTGAGAGGTGCAGAAGTCTCATTGACAGTTACAGAAATCATTTGATTGCAGTGATTGCCTCAAAAGGTTGTGCAACAAAATATTAAGTTAAGGGCACCATCATTTTTGTCCAGGCCTGTTTCATGAGTTTGTTTTTTAAAATAATTCTGTTGAACCACAATTCAAAAGCATTGTCCGATTTTCATTGGTTAATTTTCATAGAATTTTTTATTTATTACCACTTTCGTCAGATTCAAGTTATTTCTGTGACCACTGTGGGTTTTTCTTTCATTAACAGAGGGGTACCAACAATTTTGTCCACGGCTGTACATATGTGATTTTTTTCCTCATAAATTTGCAGCTTTTATCTTTTAAATTCTTGTTTTTCTTGCAATTTTGCATTATTTTTCTCATGAATTTAGTACATATTTTAAATAAATGGGCATGTGTCCCAATAAATTTGTTATGTTATTCTAGTAAATTTGAAGCTTTTATTGTATATATTGTTACGTCTTTGGTTTCTCTCACGCACCAGACAATTAGCTCTTCTTCAGAATGGCTTTATTTTATTACTCACAGGAGCAGAACAACACCTAAGCTCTAAATGGGTTACTGTTCTTGGCCATCACCCACGCCAGCTCCCTAACCCAGGTCGCTCGCTTGTAGCCACCCTGACTGTCTCACAACAACTAACTTAAGTACAGTCCATATTCACGTACAACATTCTCTACATCTTAAAGGCACACGAATAACAGCAGAGCTCATAACAAACATAGTGAACACATTCCCAACCAACACAAAATCAAGGATCGTTACACTGCCTTCCCAACACTACGTTCCTCGTCCTCGAGGGAACAAAGTCTCTGAACCGGGGTGGTAGTTTGCGCTGTCTCCACGATCGCCTGTGACCCTCAGCAGGAATAGGGGTTTCTGCAGTCTTGGGAACAGGGTCCGGAGAGGGGGGAAACAGTCTCAGTGGTAAATGCGTGGGAGTAGTAAGAGTGGAAGGGCAATTTGCTCGTGTCGGGGGGCTGGAGGGCTCTGTACTCAAGCAGGGGTTAGAAGAAGCTGTAGTGTCCACAATGTCCTGAACAAAACCAGGGGAGCATACCTGCCCCTCTGGAAAAGAAGGGAGGGCATGCCCTCAATATGGTGCCAATCTGTCCCTTTGTAGAACCACTTTTCTGCCCGAGGTGGGAGCTGTACTCTGTAAACCACCTCCCCCACTCTTTCCAGCAATCTGCAGGGCCCCACCCAATTACTGTCCAACTTGGGGCACTGTCCTTTCTTCCTCCCCGGACTGAATACCCAGGCCAGTTCTCCAGCTTGTCCCTTGTGGGCCGTGCAGGTGTCGCAGCTGCGGCAGAAGTCATCTACGTCGCTTGTCTACTGATCCCAGTAGAAACTCTGGCAGAGGCGACGAAGGGTCTTTGAAACACCAAAATGGCCTGACCCCATCCCCCCATGGTAGGCTTCCAGCACTGCTGTCCTCAGCGATTTGGGTCCCACAGCTTGCCACCTCTCCTCCCCTGTGGCAGGCTCCTTCCACGCCCGCTGCAGCACACCATCGCTCAGGCACAGCATGTCGAACTTGGCCCACAGCCCTTTTGTGGCAACAGAGAGTCCAGTGACTTCTTCCCAAGATGGTCTCTGCCGTTGTCCCAGTCATTGTAGCACCGGTTGTAGGTCGCCGTCCTGCTCCTGCTTTGCCCTCTACTTAGCTGCATCCACCACCCATGATACCCCACAGGAGATCTGCACTGTGCTGTTCTGAGTGAGTTCGCTTTCATCTCTCTCTTCTCACAGTAGTGGCAGCTGATTGCAGCAGTCCATTCGTCCTCTCCCATTGTAGTGTGTTCTCAGAAGCTCAGCATGGGGGCTGGAAGGGGGAGGCAACTGATCACAAGGTGGCTGTGCTGGTGCCGGGGAGCGGTGCTTGGCTCAGATTCACAGTGGCTGCCGGGTACATACTGCTCTCCATGGTCGCAACAGCAGCGGGGGGGGGGGGGGGCATGCAGACAGGAAGTGATGTAAGTGGCACACACTTCCCCCAAGAGAGGATGAGGCAGCCCTTACTCATGTCGAGTACGCCACCGACAGTTCGTAAGAGGTCCAACCTGAGGATGCAGGTGTCCTGCACCTCAGCCACCCATGCAGTAAAGGGCACTGATAGGTCTCCCACCCTAAACAGGAACTCCCCCCTTCCTCTAATGGGGGCCAGATCGCCAGTCACTGTTCTCAGCTGCACAGAGGTACATTCAACAGCAGCCCCCGCGGGAACAATGTCAGGCCGCACCAATGTAGCATTAGACCCAGTGTCCAGCAGGGCTGCTTGCGTGACACCCGGCACAGTCACAGGGATGTGGCAAAAGCACGGCAGCACAGTGGTGCAGTGGTTAGCACTGTTGCCTTACAGCTAGAAGGTTCCAGGTTCAAATCCCCAGGCTGGCAGAGGTAGGAACCTTTCTGTGTGGAGTTTGCATGTTCTCCCTGTGCTGCATGGGTTTACTCCGGGGGCTCCGGTTTCCCCCCACAATCCAAAGACATGCATGTTAGGTTAATTAGGGATGGTTGTTCTAAATTGTCCCAAGATGTCTATTTCATATAGGCCCTTAGAATAGAGGCTTAGTACTAGTGAAGCGCTTTGAGTGGTCTTTGATACTAGAAAAAGCGCTATATAAGTACAGGTCCTTATCCTTTATCCTTAATAGTCTCCAACATGAGTTCAGCCCACAGCGATTACTGTCCCCGGCTGTCGTGGCAATGGGATATGGGCACTAATGTCATGGGCCCATCTCTCCCCACCTACATGGGCCCCCTGAAGTTTCCCTGTACAGAAGAGAGCCTGGGGCATTGCATGAGAAGGTGTCCTGATTGTCCATACCCCCAACATCTCTGACCACCACGGCGGCGAGCAACTTGGGCAGCAGGTTGTTCAACAGATGCTCGAGCAGTGTCCTGCAACCCCTCGTCTCCTCGGTGCTGAGTGTCCATCATTATTGCTCTCACTGCGGGTGTGTCCTCCAGCAAGTCATCCTCACTTAATAACTCTCTCTCCAGTGTTAACTCCAGAGCTTCACTCAGCGAGGCAGGGTGGGCTAGCTGCACATGGACACGCAGCTCTCTGGAACTGAATGTCTGTAAGAATTGGTCTCTGGAAAGTTCTTTCTGCACTGCCGGTGGCATATCAGCATAGGCGCATCTGCACAAGCATTCAATCTCAATAGCAACGATGCGGAGGGGCTCACCAGGGCGTCTGCATCTGTTGTTGAATTCAGAATGCAGCAAAACAGGCTGATTGTATTTTCCAAAGTGCCTGTGAAAAGCCCCAACCAACGTGACATTGTCCTTTCTCGCTTCAGGGCTCAGCAATGACAGGCATGCAGCTGCGTCATCAGTCAGGCACAGAGCTAGTTGCAATGCTTTGAGTTCATCAGACCAGCCAGCAGCTTCAGCCAACAGTTCAAATTGGGCTTTGAAAACCTCACAGGCTGTCATGCCATTAAACTTCGGGGTTTTAATCGTAACCGGCGTTACAGATACCTGGGTTCCGCATCTTTGTTTACAACACGTGACGTTGCGTCTGGTCTACCGGCTTTTTCCCGCTCCGGAGAGGGTGGGAGACCCCACTGTCATGGCGGGATGACCCGGAGGAAACCCGGCTTCAGCAGCAAGTAACCCCGCTGTCTCTCTGGGGTTGCAGGCATCCATAGGCGTACAATCGTTTCTGGTTGTTCCATCTTAACCTTGGCACCAGACATACCTGGTCAAGCTGAGAGCTCCTTCGCTCACGTTAGCATGGCTAGCTATTAGCATTGACGTCGGCTCAGTCACTTCTGACACCAGTGTAACGTCTGTGGATTCTCTCAAGCACCAGACAATTAGCCCTTCTTAAGAATGGCTTTATTTAATTACTCACAGGAGCATAACAACACCTTTACCCTAAATGGGCTACTGTTCCTGGCCGTTACCCACACCAGCTCTCTAACCCAGCTCGCTTGCTTGTAGCCACCACAACCGTCACACACAGCTAACTTACGTACAGTCTGTATTCATGTACAACATTCGCTACGTCTTAAAGGCACATGAATTACAGCAGAACTCATAACAAGAATAATGAACACGTTCCCAAACAGCACAAAATCAAGGATCGTTACAATAGTTTGAGAAAGAAATGTTGCTAGTTTATGTGAAATGTTGAATCCCCTGCAAAGTTATCCAAAAAAAAGGTTAAAAATTTATGTTTAGCTGTGCAAACGTTCATGAAATCTTGCCGATTTTTGAGAAAAAGGTGGTGAGATTCAGGTAAAAAAAAGTTGTAAATTTGTGAAAAAGAATAAAATAGGCAGCTCGGTGATTCAGTGGTTAGCACTGTGGCAGCACAGAAAGAAGGTCATGGAATCGATTCCACTTCTGACCATCGTGGGTTCGATCACACCCCGACCATCAGTGATCCTTCTGTATGGAGTTTGCATGTTCTCCCCGTGTCTGTGTGGGTTTACCCCGGGTACTCCGGTTTCCTCCCACAGGCCAAAAACACGCAGGTTAGGTTAATTGGAGACTCTAAAGGGGCCCTGGGTGGGAATGTGTGTGTGAATGGTGAAGGCATTGGTGCCGCACCATGGCTGCCTCATCCATCCAGGTGGATGCCCTGTAATCTCCCTCTGGGATTAATAAAGTATACCAAAATACCCCAAAAAATACAACTAACTAACTAACCTGCACTTATATAGCGCTTTTCTAGTCACAAAGACCACAAAGCGCTTTACTCAGCCTTCTTCCGGCTTTCAGAGAGAGCAGTCGCATTTTCACTCCTCTCCTCCTCCCGCCTCCCTGACTGATCCCAGCTTGCTTTGTCTGTGTCTCGCTCCTTCTCGCGGATCTCAATCCAAACGGAAAAACGGAAAAAATGGAATTTTGGGCTTTAAATGCAATTGACACCACCTTTTCAACAGAAAATCGGGCCCGGGGGAGCCCAAATGTGTGACTCATGGGTTAATTGGAACTCATGTGTCTGTGTGATTCGATTGAAGATGCAGAAGACATCTATCTGTTTGGATATGATCACAGGATTTCTACTGTTTGGCTCCGGAGTTTCCTAGTGTATCGGAAATTATAAAAGTTGGAAGAGCTGGTCAAAATGCGGATCCCGGCGAAGCTCCTTCAACAATTCGACCAGCGATTTTAAGCCTGTGAATTGAATTAATTGTGATGCACAGAATCGCAAGAGAGTGGAAATTACTATGCTCCAAGTGACTGTGCTCATCAGGCCTTGATTCGGCATCCTTGGGAACTCATTCCTCCAGGTGCAGAGATTTTGCAGGAAGGTGTTTTGGCTTCTCTTTAACCCAAACAATTAACAACATTTGCTGTTGTTCAGCAAACCGGACTCTTCAAGGACAGCGTTGTCATGTGTCTAATACAGAACTTTGCCATCTGACATGCACGAAGAGAGAGACTCTGGGACATGCTTATCTGTGTTTTGAATACATGAACATAACACCCATCCGTTGCCAGGAGGCGCCCCTTTGTTGTGCACCAGCAACTGATACATCAACACCGCACTCATACTGATTACATGCTGACTACACACACTGGTCTCTCTCTTGCTCCTTTGTATTGTGTGATCTGTATTAGTCTGCTAATTGTGCTTAGAGGTTTTTTTCTATGTAATCACAATTTTGCTCATACGAGCTTTATTTTGATTAGCTATGTTTTTTCTCTCTGCCCATTGTGTCATTCCCTCCCCCATTCCCCTCTTTACCCTCCACTGATGACAGGCGCCTTCATGGCTGCCGCGTCATTGGAGGCGCTTATCGAGCGCGCCCAATGTCAAGTCAAATTCCTCGTTTGTTTACACTGTAAACATGCTTGGCAATAAAGCTATTCTGATTCTGATTCTGATTTCACTAATACTAACCCTCTAGTCTAAGGGCCTATAGGAAACAGATATCTAGGGACAATTTAGAACAGCCAATTAACCTAACATGCATGTCTTTGGATTGTGGGAGGAAACCGGAGCCCCCGGAGTAAACCCACGCAGCACAGGAAGAACATGCAAACTCCACACAGAAAGGTTCCAACCCCTGCCAACCTGGGGATTCAAACCAGGAACCTTCTAGCTGTAAGGCAACAGTGCTAACCACTGCACCACCGTGCTGCCAGTACTCCAATTCCAATGAAGGTGGGACGTTGCGTAAAATGTTAAAAACAGAATGCAGTCATTTGCAAATCCTTTTCAACCTATATTCAGTTGAATACATTACAAATGCAAGATATTTACTGTTCAAACTGATAAACTTTATTGTTTTTCAGTTTGAGCATTCCTCAACTTTCCCAGTGTTTTGTTGCCCCTGTCCCAGCTGTTTTGGGGACAGGCATCAAATGTTTTGTTGCTACAGGCATCAAATACAAAATGAGTGAATACTTGAAAAAAACAATAAACTTTATCAGTTTGAACATTAAATATTTGTAGTGGATTCAGGTGACTATAGGTTGACAGATTTGCAAGTTGTTAAGGTCAGCTGCGTAAATCCTCGGCCTCCATCAGCAACAAACACGGGGTCAGAGGTTGGAGGCCCTTCCACTACGACCACTGCTCACCTCTTTCCTTCTCCCGAACTCACACCCAAGCTTTATAACTTGGTTTGTGACTTCCTGTAGCGGAAACTGAGACCTGCACTTCACAGAGGGCCAACTCTGCTTCGCCAATCAGGTGAGGGATGGATAGTACCAGATGAAACCAGCCTTGGCCGGAGATGCCTCAGCGATAGCACTGGACAACAACTCCAAATATGGACAGCACATCCTCCAGGAAGAGTCTCATCAGCGTGAGGGGTGGTGGCTTAAAGATCTTCAGTAAAAGTCCACAGAAGACCTTCTTTGGGGCCTTTTGCAGGGGGACCATCTGGATCCCTCATGTCAGGACCTGCTTTTGGACTTGGATCATTTTGAGTTCTTGTTTTTGCTTGTTTTAGGTTTGTTTATGTGGTGTTTTTCATCTATTCTTTTGTGGTTTCTTATTCTTGCTTATTTGAGCGAGTTTTGTCATTTATAGTCATGTAATCATTGGTTTTGGGATTTTCCTTTAATGTAATCCTGATTTCAGTTCATATTTTTGTGATTCATTAAGTTTTTATTCATGGTGAGATCACTTTTGTGTGTTTCACTCTGTAACCATGTATGAAACTTGGCTGCTGTAAATGGCCTTGTGTTTATCTCCGTAGATAAATCACACGGCTCTGCTCTTCTGCGAACCCTGTAACTATTTTACAGTTTTCATGTATTATGCTTTTTGCATTTTCTTGTTTTTTCTTGTGTGTTCTTTTAAATAAAAGTCTCATTTATTGACACTTCAAACCTTTAGACCGGTCTCATCGTCTGGTTCTTTACCTGGGTTAGTAAATCTCTTCTTGTTCTGACTTCATTTAAGGTACTAGGGCCAGAGCCTAGCTTAAGGTTCATCATCAATCTTTTAGCAAGCATGGAGTTGGATAAATAGCCCGAAATAGCATCTCCACGCTTTTTTTTTTAACTTTATTGCCTCATACAGTCAACATAGAACAGGCAATTAACATCATAATGAAACATAAGCAAAACAAAACATCTTGAGATTGGGCCTCATCAGTCACATACAAATAATTTCAACTTAGAGCACATACATTAAAAACTTAAGTCTTCAACCGTTAATTATACCTACATAGAAAATAAAATCAAAATTTATATGTATACATACATATACACACCCATGTACAGTACACACACACACACACAAATAAAATCACGTGGTGAAGGTATGAGTCCTTATCCAAATAATCTATAATTGAAGTCCATCTTCTCAAGAAAGCAGGCACTTTTAGTTGTAACTGTGCCGTCATCTACTCCATCATGTGGACATGTTTTACTCTCTGCAACCACTGATTAATCACAGGAGGTTCAGGCTTCAGCCAGTTAATAGTAAGGAGTTCTGTCTCAGTCATCAACCAGACATGCAGTACACAGCACTGATCTATAGGAAACAGATGACTGGGAAGCACATCTCAGAAAGACAACAGAGGGTCCATGGGAAGGTCTCTTTCCAAGATGTTTTCCAGTTCTTCTTTAACATTTTTCCAATCAGTCTGTATTTTTGGACAGTCCCAAAACATAGTATATGCGTATTATCACCGACCATGCCACAATTCCTCCAACACCTGTCCCTGGAACTGAGTTTAGAAATAAAAGTTTTCAATGGGGTCCTGAAGAATCTGGTTTTGACCTTCCAGTCAAACTCCTTCCAGTGTTGGCTTCCAATGCCCTTATGACATTGGGAACATACAATACGTCCTCCCATGAGTTCTCATCTACCACAGCATTCAACTCCAGTTCCCACTGTTGTTTGACATGTAACGTGTCATCTGACATGTCCTCCATTAGTTTCCTGGACAGACAAGATACTTGTTTTTTTGGTAGATTAATGTTTTTAAACAATTGTATAAAATGTCTTTCTATATTTGTAGGTTCCTTCCTGATATTCTCCCAGTCTGTGTGTTTTGTTACATAGTGTCTAATTTGTAGAAACCTGTATTGGTCACTTGAGGGCAAATCAAATTAATCTCTAAGCTGAGAAAAAGATTTAAATACCTGCCTACCAAAAAGTTGGTGTATTATGGTCAGCTCATTCTCCGCCCATCTTTTGTCAGCTCTGTCTGACTTGGGTGGGAGAAACTCTACATTGCCCACTACGGGCATGGCCCGTGACAGAGATACCACTCCTTTTAGCTGTTTTTGTATGTGCAAACTTTCAGTGTATGTTTAATACAGAAATTGTTAATTTTTTTCTGTGACTTTTGGCTCAGAAATGAGAGATCGGGGTATCCAAGGCAAAGAATTCTGTTCAATAGAGACCCATCCAGGATCCGTGTCTTGAACAACCCATGATACCAGCACTCGCAGCTGGGCTGCTCAGTAGTAGTGTTTTAGATTTGGTCGACCTAGACCACCTTTCTCCTTTGCTGACATTAATACTTTTAGTCGTACCCTCGGTCTGCTGACAAAAAGCAACTCCCTGCCAAGAAAGTGTGTGTTAAAATAATTATTAGGTCAGGGGGATTGTGCACATCAAAAAATTGTGACAGTTTTCCTTTTGTTAAAATCCTGTCCTGTGTGATATATCCTGAACCTTGCAGGTCTGGTTTTGGCATTCAAGGCATCTGAAGCAGGTGAGAATCTCTGCCTCACAGCGCACAAGGACAAAGCTTGAGTAAATTAAGTACTGGCCACTCTCTCGTCACAAATCATTGTATTCTGTCATTATTTAGGTTTTAAACAACGTCCCAACTTCACTGCTAATGGGGTTTGTAGATATCTTTATAGTGCTTAGTGTGGACGGCCCCTAATACATAAGGATATTCACAATGCTGCTCCACCACCTTTTAAGAGATTTGTTCAGCTCTGTTGTGAACAAATGAGCAGAGCTTCCAGGTCCACCACAAGGGGAGACTGCAGTGTGAAGAAGTGAAGTGCAGTCGGCCTTCTCCTATAGAGCAATTAAAGCTCTGAATGTGCTTCCAAATAATTTGAAAATGTGTTCAGAGTTCCAAATGTTTTCTCAGGATGTGAAAAAATGGATTTAGAGTACTCAGTCCTGCTGTCAGGTCAGGCATTGGTTTGCTTGCTACCGGATAACCATGAAAACCGGTACTACCTGTCTCATGGGTCGAGCCGTCGGCGACTCAACCAGCAACCCCACCCTTCCGAGGGTGTGGAGGGTGAAACGGGGCATCCTGGCAGAACTAAAAACAATATCTGTTACAGGTCTGTGGTGGACCACTCCCAGTTACACAGGGTGAGACTGGACATCCTGGCAGATAAGCACATCTGTCACAAGGTCTGTGGTGGACTTTTGCCAGTCGGTGCATTGTGACATGCACTACACAAAGAGCAGAGATAAACAAACCTATCATCTGGTCAGTCACTGCAACAGATACTGGAGTCAGTTTGTCTTGGCCTGTCCTTGCCACTGATAATACCTTTATCTGCCAAGAATGTGCTGCTAGTCCAGCAAAAGCTAGCGGTACACAAATACTTTGCAAGCAGTTTCATGAAATGGTCAGTCAGAAAGCAACTCATACCGGCTCGGACGTCGCCCGGGTTAACAAGGTCAGGTGCTCCTGGCAGCGGAGGGCGAAGGACAGAGCTGCATGGAGGAATCTGATCAGACCTAAATGAAACAGTCATTGTCACCCCCAACAGACTGCTATGATGATGATGAGTCATGTGAGCAGTAATTTTATCATGAATGTTTCTTGTTTTCATAAATTCATGTATAGGTATGATTATTTATATTATATATTATTATAATATACTGTATATATATACTATATATTATTTATAATTGTGTATTTATAATCTTTTTTGCATTGATGTATGTGGTTATTGTGTATTTTTTTTTTCTTTACTTGATTCTCTTTTCTAAAGCCCATCCAGGGACAAGAGTTGGTTATATTTCTGTATTTATAATATTTATAATTGTGTATTTATAATCTTTTTTGCATTGATGTATGTGGTTATTGTGTATTTTTTTTTCTTTACTTGATTCTCTTTTCTAAAGCCCATCCAGGGACAAGAGTTGCAAATTAGCTAATAGCTATACACTCTATGTGCAACACATCAGATTGATTGTCATTGATTAATTGTCTATGTTTATTGCACTGTCCCTGTCAAATAAACTAATCTATCTATTTTAGTGTGTGTGTGTGTGTGTGTGTGTGTGTGTGTGTGTGTGTGTGTGTGTGTGTGTGTGTGTGTGTGTGCGCGCGCACAATTTCATGTTGGTTTTTTTTTCACCTGTCCAGGGACTGCAAATGGAAATTAGCTAATAGCTACATCTGGTACAAAGCTTCTCCTTGTTTTATGTGATTAATGGTTTTTGTACATACATACAACCCTGAAAGAAATAAACAAATAAACCCAACCAAACTCATTGAGAGTTTGGGCCTATTTTTGATCTTTCGGATTGTTTGAGAGATCCTTGTGTGTTTTGGACTAAGTCAAAACTTTGAGGAGACCGTGGCGACTGTGGAGATCACCGAAGATCACTGAGGGACCAAAAAGTGGCCAGATTTCTCAATGATCTCCACTCCTGTGTAAAGGGGGTATTAGTTTGCAGCCATGGGGACAGGGTTTACCACGTGATGATCCCACACTGAGCTGGAGCTATTATACCAGGGATCAGTAAGTAGCTGGAGGTGTGAGTGATCAGTCAAGATCTGCAAACAATCACCGTCCTTGACCCTGATGAGAGGTTACACAATAACACAGATCTACAGCAACTACTAGATGGTGTACGCTCACCTGATCCACTATTATCGCCTTTCACCCGAAACGGGTATATCCACAGTTCCTTCCTTACTTCTCTCCGCTCTGTGTCGAGCCCGTCTTTTCTCGTGAGCTATCACTCTCTTTGTATTATGCGCCCTGCAAACTTTCCTCGTGAGGTTCTTCCATTCCACTCTATCATGTACTACCAATTGCCATTGATCTAAAACATCGGCACACTTCAATGCATTTTTGCATGTGTCCTTAAAACGGAGTTTGGGTCGACCCACTTTGCGAGAACCATGAGCCAGCTCACAATACAGGAGTTCCTTCACCGGCCTATCATCATTCATTCGACAGACATGACCTAACCAGCGCAGGCGACTCATTACAAGCTTGATCTCGATGTCTTCAACATGTGCCCGCCGCAGCACCTCCTCATTGCTGATGAAATCGTCCCACTTGATGTTTAGTATCAGCCGAACGTGACGCTGTTGGATTATGCGAAGCTGCCTGACTTTGTGCTGGTATAGGGTCCAGGTTTCGCTGCCATACATCAGGAGGAGCGTAAGGCACTGATTGTAAACTGCGACTTTGGTAGAGAGTGTGAGGTCATGCGAATCAAACACCCTCTTGCGCAGACGGCCAAAAGCACACGATGCTGCTTGAATGCGAGATGCAAGTTCTTCCTTCATAGAGCAGTCACTGCTGACATAACTGCCGAGATACTTGAAGCGAGTAACGTTGGCCAATTTGATGTCGTCAATAAAGAACTCAGCTGTATTGCCAATACACATGGTCTCCGTTTTGACTGTGTTGATGCAGAGACCCATTCTCTTAGCGACGTCATTGTAGGAGGATAATAACGTCTGCAGGCCCTCTGGTGTATCACTGAAGATCGCGATATCGTCAGCATACTGAGCTTCTCTAATATAATCTGTGAGGACTCTGGATTTCGCTTTTAATCTGCGGAGGTCAAAAAGGTCGCCATCGTAACGCAGTCTGATCTGTATGCTGCAGGTGTGCTTGATTTCTTTGAAAGCGAGCCAAAGTAGGACTGCTGCGTACATGCCAAAGAGTGCTGGAGCTAGTTTACACCCCTGCTTGACCCCGCTGTTGTATTCAAGGGATTGGGTGAGTTCACCATTGATAGCAAGTCGGGCGTGCACGTCCGTGTATAGTCTCTTGATGATTCTTATAAACTTTGGAGGACAGCCAAGTTTGCCAAGGATGATGAAGAGGAGGTCGCGATTGACCATGTCAAACGCCTTCACAAAATCCACGAAAGCTATGTACAAACATCTGCGCTGCTCTCTTGTTTTTTCCATCAGCTGGCGAAGGGTGAAAATCCCATCTATTGTACTTCTACCGTTTCGATACCCTGACTGCAACTGGGGGTAGATATATTCTGCTAACAGGTGAAGCCTCTGCAAGATAACGTCCGCGAAGACTTTACCGACAGCACTGAGCAGTGAGATTTCTCTGTAATTGCCACAGAGGCTTCTGTCACCTTTTTTGAACAGAATTGCGATGATGGCGTCTATCCAGTCAGTTGGGATAATCTCTGTAGTCCAGCAGATGTTGAATAGGACAAGTAGGAAAGCTCTTAAGCGACGTCCTCTATGCACAAGTACTTCAGGTAGAATACCGTCTGGACCTGGGCTCTTTCCTAATCGGGTGTTTCTAAGGGCTTGGTCAAGTTCTTAGTCTTCAATCGGAAGGCTCATTGATTCGATAACTGGAAGCTGGTCTATGTCATCGACGATGCTCAAGTCAACATCCGTTGGTTGGTTTAATAAGTTGCTGAAGTGCTCAACCCATCTGTCCTTTATCTTGTCAGGAACAGTCAGGAGCTCACCATCTTTGGACTTCACAGGATGGGTGCTTCTGGATCTAGGGCCATAGACGGCATTGAGGGTAGCATAAAACTCTCTGTGGTTCTTCTCCTTAGAGTGCCGCTCTGCCTCCTCAGCTCTGCGCCGAAACCAGTCATTCTTTAGCTCTCTGATCCGCCTTCTTAGAACATGCCTGTCCAAGTTCTTGTCTTGAAGCAGCTTTTGAATTTCTTGGTCCTGATCATCAAACCAGTCATTCTGCACTCGTTTCTTTTTGCCGAAGACATGTGTGGCAGCATTCTGGAGAATAAGTCTGAGTTCATCAAAGTCCGCCTTACAGGTAGACAACTTTTCATCTAGGAAGAGCTCCAGTAATGCTTTTTTGTCATCATCCAAATGTGTGTCTGGCTTCTTGGGAGGCCTTGTACCACTCTTCTTGTTTTTAATAAAGAACAGGCACTTAGATACCAGGAGCTTATGATCGGTGAAGCAGTTTGCTGCTTGATTGGCTGATGTCACTGTAACATATGGTTTTGCGGCCTTATTGGATAGTACATGGTCAATTTGGTGCCAGAGCTTTGAACGTAGGTGTTGCCATGCGTTCTTTAAGGTGTTTTTCTGTTGGAACATAGTACCCATGACACTGAGCTGGAATCTGGTGCAGTATTCTAAGACCATAAGCCTGTTGGAGTTCATTTTACCAACGCCATGTTTTCCAATTACTTTTGGCCACGATTTCCAGTCCTTGCCCACTCGAGCATTAAAGTCGCCCAGGATGATGATGATGTCCATCTCAGCGGCAGATGTGCAGCTGCTAAGCTTTTCATAGAACTGCTCTTTTTCTTCCTGAGATCTTTGCATGGTCGGCCCATATACACTAATGAGAGTTAGATTGTTTCCTCCCTTTAGCTGTATGCTCATTGACATGAGCCTGTCGCTAATTGGTGTAGGGGTGATACCTTGAGCAGCTAGCCTGTTGGAAATAGCAAAGCCAACGCCAGCTGTTCTCTCTTCTCCTCCACTCCAGAAGATTGTGTGACTCCTCTCAACTACGTTTCCGGTGCCAGGTCGCCGAACTTCGCTTAGGGCACAGATGTCAATGGATGCTTTCTCAAGCTCACGACAGATAAGAGCTGTTGCTCTTTCAGGTCTGATTGAAGACTCCCTGTCGTTGGTTGTACGAACATTCCAAGCACCGAGATTGAGGCATTGTTTGCATGAGTTCGAAACAGAAGGTCGATGGTGTTGTTCGTCGGTTACCCCGGACGCGGTAGCAGTATACGGACTTCGTCCACTTATCACCACTGCCGTATTGAGTGGCGCATCAGTTCCCCCATATGCGGTAGCCATATCTTCTCTCCTTAACTATACTTCCATTGAAAACTGTGGGGCTGCACCTATGGTAATGACGACACTGCTTGGCGCATAGGCAGTGTCCCTTGGCGAGGTGCTCTGTTGGTCGACAACACAGCAAAGCTGAGATGGTCGCAGAGAAGCTCGTTGCATTTTGCCGCAACTGAAGCCGAGTTGACATTCAGAAGCGCCAATGATGTAGTGCCAGAGATGCCATCGAATTGATGACATAACTGCCGTGCCGTGACCCTGGCAAGGGAGGCTGCGGGTGTACTAGCAGTTGCCCAAGGTGCACACCCAAGGCTAGTGGAGGGAAGGAGGTGCCTCACTACTCCATTCTAGACTGGCGCCGAGCAAAGCTCCAAGCAGAGTCAAGCCACTGCCCCAACCCTGATCCACTACACACCTTTTATCTTGTAATTTCTCACCTCATTTCTTTTCAATTTGTGCTTTTTATTCTTATAAATTAGTGGACTTCATATGGATGCTGGTTAAATTTTCATTCTGTTGTTGTTTAATTTTTTCTGTTCATCTAGACAATGACCCACATTTATTTTTTAGTGTTTTTGTTGGGAGGGAGAGGTTTTATTTCTTTATTTAAACAGTATGAAGTCTAAAATAGAAACGACCAAACACAGTCTTCATTGCCTCCCTAAAAGCTCCAACAGCCCTGTTCTCTGTCACAGCAGCCCAGGTCTGACCACATTCTTCGTGGTTCCTCCCTCAGAACTGAACTCTGATCCTGGGTGTGACCAACCTGTGGTGACGTGTTCAGATCAGGGCTCTATAGTCTCTGTAATGAGGAAGTGAAACTCACACAGTCACCGTCATTGAGAGCAGAAATGGCGCAGAAAGGAGTTCAGCTGGACCGAGAGAACTTCTCTTGTCCAATCTGTCTGGATCTGCTGAAGGATCCGGTGAGTCTTCCCTGTGGACACAGCTACTGTATGGACTGCATTAAAGCCCACTGGGATGGAGAGGACATGAGGAGAATCTACAGCTGTCCTCAGTGCAGGAAGACTTTCAAACCGAGGCCTGATGTGATGAAAAACACCATGTTAGCAGGTCTAGTGGAGGAGCTGAAGAAGACTGGACTCCAGGCTGCTTCTGCTGATCACTGCTATGCTGGACCTGGAGATGTGGCCTGTGACTTCTGCTCTGGGAGAAAGCTGAAAGCTGTCAGAACCTGTCTGGACTGCCGGGCCTCTTACTGTGAGGATCACCTTAAGACCCATTATGATGTGGTTTCGTTCAGGAAACACAAACTGGTGGAGCCCTCCAAGAACCTCCAGGAGAACATCTGCTCTCGTCATGATGAGGTGATGAAGATTTTCTGTCGTACTGATCAGCAGAGCATCTGTTATCTCTGTTCCATGAATGAACATAAAGGCCACGATATAGTCTCAGCTACAGCAGAAAGGGCTGAGAGGCAGAAGAAGCTCAAGGAGAGTCAACTAAAGATCCAGCAGAGAATTCAGGACAGAGAAAAAGATGTGAAGGTTCTTCAGCAGCAGGTGGAGGCCATCATTGGGTCCGCTGATAAAACGGTGGAGGACAGTGAGAAGATGTTCACTGAGCTGATCCGTCTGATCCAGAAGAGAAGCTCTGATGTGAAGCAGCAGGTCAGATCCCAGCAGGAAACTGAAGTGAGTCGAGTTTTAGATCTTCAGGAGAAGCTGGAGCAGGAGATCGCCGAGCTGAAGAGGAAAGACGGCGAGCTGGAGCGGCTCTCACACACAGAGGATCACATCCAGCTTCTCCACAGCTACCCCTCACTGTCAGCACTCAGAGAGTCTCCACACTCAGCCAGCATCCATGCTGGTTCTCTGAGCTACTTTGAGGATGTGACAGCAGCTGTGTCAGAGGGCAGAGACAAACTACGGGACATTCTGACAGAGACATGGACAAACATCTCAGAGCGTCTACTGACACCACCACCAGAGCCAAAGACCAGAGAGGAATTCTTACAAAACTCACAGGAAATCACTCTGGATCCAAACACAGCACACAGATGTCTGGGAGTATCAGAGGAGAAAAGAAAAGTGACAATTATGGAACAACCACAGTCTTATCCTGAACATCCAGACAGATTTACATGGTATCGTCAGGTCTTGAGTAGAGAGAGTCTGAGTGAACGTTGTTACTGGGAGGTGGCGTGGAGAGGGGGAGGAGTTTGGGTAGCAGTAGCATATAAGGACATGGAAAGAGCAGGGAGAGGGAATGAATGTGGGTTTGGATTTAATGACAAATCTTGGTCATTATATTGTTCCCAAGAAAGGTTCAGATTCCGTCACAACAGCATGTCCACTGACATCTCAGGTCCTGGATCCTCCAGAGTAGGAGTGTTCCTGGATCACAGAGCAGGTACTCTGTCCTTCTACAGAGTCTCTGAGACCATGACCCTGATCCACAGAGTCCAGACCACGTTCATTCAGAACCTCTATGCTGGACTTTTTATTTATCGTGGATCCACAGTTGAGTTAGTTAAAGTCAGATAGACTGAAGTCTTCCATGCTGTTGTAGGTTTAAATCTCTGTTATACTTTTCTGTTTTATTTTCTCTCCATCGTCGTTTCTGCAGAGACCAGCTGTCAAACATTGTGGGCGGTTGCTCCACATCTTCTCATGGTTCTCTCTTCCTGTTTTAGTGGTTCTAGTGGAACTCTTTCCTCTGTCTGTCAGCCATGGAGGCTGTCACTGCTCATCATCATGGTTTGATGGACTCAGATGTTTCTCCACATGAAAATGGAAACTCCTCTGAGCTCTGAATGTTTGCTGAAGATTTTCACTCATGTGTCTGGAATCTGTTTTTTTCTCTTCTACTTCATGAGCTTTAACAGGGAAATCAGCAGAGCTTCATTTATCACACAGATTTTGTTCTAATGTTGCTCAAATCTCTGCAGAAATGATCAACTCTGAGGTGTTCTAACACTGTCATTCTCCTGGTTATTGGCAGGAGGAGATTTGTTCTGTTTTAACAACGGGGATGGGAGCATTCACCAATACAGCATGAGGTACAAATGGATAAATGTGAATTAGGTAGAACTTTACAAGAAAAAGGTGCAAAGATATGATAAAAGATGTCAATTTAAAAAATTAAAACATCACAAATTACAGTTTAATTCCACAGAATAAACATTTAACTGTCACGGTGAGGTAAACTGGACCCAAACGCAGGACATGAGGTTGACAATGTTTACTGAGAGCTGGTCGCTCAGATGCAGCTCAAGGGCTTAACAGGAAATAAATGCAACTCAGAAGCTGCAACAAAAACTAAGGCAAAACAGGCTGGAACAGGACATGACTCTGGCAGAATACAAACACGGACAGGAGCGTGTTGATCACTCTGATATGACGAAAGGAACCCGAGCAGAACAGAAGTGGAACAGAACTTAAATAACCAAGGGGGCAATCAAGGCAACGCGACATAGGTGGGGAGAGCAATCATGACTGACAGCTGACACATGAGGAAGACAGAGGTGACAGGAGGGGCGGGGCTACACACACAAGCACAGATGGAGGACACACATGAACAGAGGATCAGAGGGGAGACGAGACCAGGACAATAATAATACTGACAGTGACCCACAAACAAAACTGAGGCAGTGATAATAATCATAGAATGAAAACCAGAAAAGACCAGGATAATCCTACCAAGCATGATGAGCAAAACAGAAACAACAGTTAGTGGCAGAGACGGTAATGAACACAGAGATCATAACAATAATAATCATGAGCAAGAAGCAAAAACAGAAAATCATACAACTGAAGATGAGGACGTGGGTTCCAGCCCACAGCCTGACATTAACCTGCATCCAGGTGAGCAAATTTATGAGAAGCAAGATGATTTTATTTCAAAAAACAGTTTTAAATTTATAAGAGAAAAGTTTTAAATTTCATGTAAATTTTTTTTTTGGTAAATTTACAGGGAAAAATTTTGCAAATTAAGAAAAAAGTTCAAAATTTTTCTCAAAAAAGTTGTAAATATACAAGAAAAAAAACTTGTAAATTTATGAGAAAAAAAAGCCAGTTTTTTTAAAAAAAAAATCAAACTTTTTGAGAAAAAATTCAAATTTACATGAGAAATGTGGAAATATAAAAAAATAAATAAATTCAAGAGTTGAAAATGTATATGTTTTTTTGCATTTCTGCTTAGCATCAGTCATTCAAAGTCATTTTATTCAGTTCTGTAACATCAGAATCAGAATCAGAATCAGAATCAGAATCAGCTTTATTGGCCAAGTATGCACAACACATACAAGGAATTTGACTTTGGCTAAAAACTTGCTCTCGTTGTTCAGGTGAAGGATTTAAATAAGGATTCAATGACAACCACAGTATGTACAGTAAATTACAGTCTGTCCACGTTTCTATAAAAGGATGCAAATATATACAGGAATATATGCAGTTATTTACTCGGACTAACCACACTTTGCAGAAATATATGAAAAAATATACAATCACACAGTATTTCAATGTGGACTCAGATTCAGTGATATAATGTGAATGAAGTAAAAAGCAGTGTGAGAGTTATGTGCAATGTAATAATGGATGAAAAGTCATGAGTACAGCAACAGGTAGGACTAGGTGAATGTTAGGAGTTCATCAGAGTGATGGCTTGAGGAAAGAAACTGTTCCTGTGACGGGTGGTTTTGACCTTCAGTGATCTGTAACGACGACCAGAAGATAGAAGTTCAAACAGTTTGTGGCCGGGGTGTGATGGGTCAGCACAGATGTTTCCCGCCCGTTTCCTGGTTATGGACCGATATAAGTTCTCAATGGAGGGTAGGTCAGTACCAATGATCCTCTCCGCAGACTTAATGATCCGCTGCAGTCTGGTCTTGTCCTGTTTAGTGGCAGATCCAAACCAGACAGTGATGGAAAAGCAGAGGACAGATTGGATGATGGCGGTGTAGAAGACAACCAGCAGCTCCTGAGGCAAATCAAACTTCTTGAGCTGACGCAGAAAAAACAACCTCTGCTGGGCCTTTTTCCGGACAGTGTCAATATGGGAGGACCACTTCAGGTTCCGGGAGATTGTGGTACCCAGAAACTTGAAGGAGTCCACAGTGGACACTGTGCTGTTGAGGATGGTGAGTGGGGGGAATGAAGGGGGGTGTCGCCTGAAATCCACAGTCATCTCCACCGTTTTGGCTGGGTTAAGTTCAAGATGGTTCTGGCTGCACCAGAGGATCAGCTGCTCCACCTCCCGCCTGTATGCAGACTCATCATCATCCCGGATCAAACCGATGACTGTGGTGTCGTCCGCAAACTTCAGGAGCTTCACCGAAGGGTCCTCTGAGGTGCAGTCGTTGGAGTAGAGGGAGAAGAGCAGTGGGGAAAGGACACATCCTTGGGGGGCGCCAGTACTAATTTTTCGGGAGCTGGATGTAAATCTCCCTAGCTTCACCTGTTGCCACCTGTCAGTCAGAAAGCTGGAGATCCACTGGCAGGTGGAGGGGGGCACCTTGAGCTGGAGGAGTTTCTGATGAAGAATGCCTGGGATGATGGTGTTGAACGCTGAGCTGAAGTCGACAAACAGGATCCTGGCGTACGTCCCTGGGGAGTCGAGGTGTTGCAGGATGTAATGTAGTCCCATATTCACTGCATCATCCACTGACCTGTTTGACCGGTAGGCAAACTGCAGTGGGTCCATCAGGGGGCCTGTGATGACCTTCAGGTGGTTCAGCACCAATCTCTCCAAGGATTTCATGACCACAGAGGTCAGGGCAACAGGTCTGTAGTCGTTTAATCCTGTAATAGAGGGTTTCTTGGGAACTGGAATGATGATGGAGCGTTTGAAGCAGGAAGGCACTTCACGCAGCTCCAGTGATCTGTTAAAGATCTGGGTGAAGATGGGGGCCAACTCGTTGGAGCAGACTCTCAGGCAGGACGGAGACACACCATCAGGTCCTGCAGCCTTCTTGATCTTTTGTCTCTGAAAGACCGCGCACCTCCTCTTCACAGATCATTAGTGCTGGTGGGAGGTCAGAGTGGAGGAGGGATGGAGTTCCTGGGGCTGCAGATAATCCTTTTGTGTGGGTGGGAGGTGAGAACTGTAGGTTCTTTTCAAACCTGCAGTAAAAGCTGTTTAGGTTATTAGCCAGCTGGAGGTTTTCCGCAGGGTGGGGGGATGGTCTCCTGTAGTTGGTGATATTCCGTAGGCCTCTCCAGACAGAAGCAGAGTTGTTAGCTGAGAAGTTTTTTTGTAACTTCACACTGTAGCTCCTCTTAGCAAGCCTGGTCTCCTTCGTCAGCATGTTTCTGGCCCGCTTGTACAGAGTCCAGTCACCAGTCCTGTAGGCCTCCTCCTTGGTCTGACGTAGCTGCTTCAGTTTAGGAATGAACCAGGGTTTATTGTTGTTGTATATGCAGAAGGTCTTGGTCTGCACACACATGTCCTCGCAGAAACAGGTGTATGATGTCACAGTGTCAGTGAGTTCATTTAAGTTAATGGCTGCAGCTTCAAAAACACTCCAATCTGTGCAGTCAAAGCAGGCTTGTAACTTCAGCTTTGATTCCTCAGTCCATTTCTTCACAGTCCTTACAACAGGCTTGGAAGTTTTTAGTTTCTGTCTGTATGTTGGAATAAGATGGAGCAGGCAGTGGTCAGAAAAACCCAGAGCTGCACGGGGGACGGCATGATAGGCATTTCTTAAAACTGTGTAACAGTGGTCAAGTGTATTTGTGTCCCTGGTGGGACATTTAATATGCTGTCTGTATTTAGGAAGCTCATTTGTGAGATTAGCTCTATTGAAATCACCCAGAATGATAAGCAGAGAGTCTGGATGTTTTTCCTCCACCTCTGCTATCTGGTCAGCGAGGAGCTGCAGTGCCTCCGTTGTACAAGCAGCAGGCGAGATATAAATTCCGACCAGAATAAATGAAGAGAACTCTCGCGGTGAATAAAAGGGTTTACAGTTTATGAACAGTGACTCTAGGTTAGGGCTACAAAACTTCTTCAACACTGTGACATCAGTACACCAACCTTCGTTTATGTAGAAGCAGATTCCACCACCTTAGTCTTTCCAGAAAATTCTCGGCTGCGATCAGCGCGAAACAGTTGAAATCCGTCCAGACGGACCGCGCTGTCCGGGATGTGTTCACTCAGCCAGGACTCCGTGAAACAAAGGGCGCCAGATCTGCTAAAATCCCGGTTTTTGTGAGTCAGGAGCAGCAGTTCATCCATTTTGTTCGCCAAACTGCGGATATTTGCCAGATGGATCGATGGGAGCGGCGTGCGAAATCCTCGTTTCTTCAGCCTGACTAACGCACCGGCACGTTTACCACGCCGCCTTCGTTTCCGGCCAGCGCCAATAGCCGCTGCTCCCACAGCTAAGATGGACTGAAAAAACTTCAGATCAGCAGCAGTAACTGGCGGAGAAGTTGCATTGGGAGGTAGTCTGAGTGAAAGTAGTTCCTCCCTTGAATAGGTGATTCGGACAGAAGAGCAGAAGTCCAAAAAAACACACAAAATTATCAAAAACATCAGAGAGCAGAAGCCAGTGGCTGCCATCCGCGGCGCCATCTTGGATTTGATATACATGATATAAAAATGATATTGGGGGCTAATTCTCTCTTTTTTCCAGGCTGGGAGGGGCAGTGTCCCCCCGTCCCCCCTTGAGTTGCACCTCTGAATGGAGATGGGGTGGCAGAGGAACAAGGGGGGTGATTGTGGCTCATGTTGCTAATAGGGGGACATCAGCCCCTCAAAGCAGCTGCTGGTGATTGGTCTTTATTTTGGTGAACGGCACTGAGATTCTCAGTCAGGCTGCCTGTGCTGATGAAGGGAATCTGCTCATGAAATGATTGAACACAACTGGTTTGAACGTGGGAATAAACTGAGTTTGAATCATGAATAAAGAGGATTTTAATCAAACCAAATATTTTATTCTGTCTTTATTCAAACACATGATGGTGAGTCTTTTGTTTTGTTGAACATTTTTTTATTTTTAAGACTCATCCACAATTTCCTTATACTGTACAACTGTACAATGACAGTAAAGCCTATTCTATTTCTGAGTTTTTCTGTTGTGACGCTTTGACGTCTTCCTTCCTATTTTGTTTGTTTTTGCTCCATATTTCACACTCAGATGACCAGGAACAACCAACATGTTTTTCTTCACTCTGTGTTGAATGACCTTGTTGAAGGAGTCTTATAATCCTTTCCATTTTTAAAGTGACAGTGCTCATTTTACTTCACAACCTTGCTAAAACATTTCTAGTATAGTTGTGTGATATAACTGACGTTATTAATTCACAGTCTTCCTGAAACAGAACCAGTACAGCAGGGTAACACGGTTGGCGTCTTAGAAAAGCTCCACTCCACAGTCAGTCATGGTTGTGTTTTAAAAGAAAACTGAGTGCAGCTTTTCCTCACTGAATAAGTTTTAGCTGCAAGTATTTTCTATCATCTCTTCTGTTCTACTAGCTGCCTTTTCTGAAAGGTTTGATGACAGTGGTGCATGATGGGAAATACATTCAAATATTCTCCACTACTTCCTGGAGATGCGTGCAAATGTGCTTCAATAAATGGTGTGGATGCAAAGATCTGCTGACTGACTGTGAGGAAGTCAGATGATTGAGTTGCTCAGTTTCAGCTGTGTGTAGCGACCATGTCAGAACCATCATGATGATGAGCAAAAGCTTCACTGATTAGATGATGCAGCAGTTTGGGACGCACAAGTCGGAGTTTATCAAACTTCTCAGATTTGTAATGTTGAAGCCAAGTTGACTCTGGTGATCCATCAAGTGGAAAGACTGGAGCACAGTCAGGTTTCTGCACAGAAGTCTGCTAAGATGCTGAGAATTCACTTCAGCTGCCAGTTAAGACTCAACAGCTTTGAGGGACACAATTAAAGTTACCTCAGGTTTTTTTTTCCTCTGAAACTTGCACTTTATTCTCCTGAATTTGATCCTTTTTCTTGTTAATCTGCAACTTTTTCTTTTGTTTCTGACTTTTTTCTCAAAAATTTGTGATTTTTTTTCCCAAATTAGTTATTTCTTTCTCTTAAAAATGTAATTTTTTCATCACTGGCAAATTTTTAAAAGTAAATTTGTCATTTTTTCCTCATAAATTTTGAACTGTGGAAATGTGAGAATGACGAGACAGAGTTTTCTTTCGAGTCAGCTTTATTCACATCTCCAACATCACGAAGCAGAAAAAGAGAAGGCAACAAGGGAACTCTCGTCCTTAAATACCAGGACTCTTACAGTTAACAAGTCACATGTCTCACAAACCACATTGCATTATAAAGACAGCCACAATGCATCTTCTCTCCATGATATCTCCCCCCACTGTCTACAATGCATCCCCTCTTTAATCCTTTAATTATACCTCACAGTCTTAAGCTTTGCATACCAAAGCTAACACACTTGCAGCTTCCTGTAATCACCACAGAAGCTCTGCCCTTGCTCTGGTCTAAAATGTGAGTCCAAAAGCAGGTTACGTATGTGTGTCCACCACACAAACCCCCCCCCCCCCCAGCATTTTAGAACAAACAAGGGAAAAACAACATGCATGCCGTGATATTAACAATACACATCAGTCCACATGCTGCCTGGGCTTCCGTCTCCTGCCGTATCTGCTGTAGCTGGGGTTGGACGTCTCCGCGGCGCTGTCACGCTGGGGGTTTGCCGTCTGGGGGTGGAAACCTTTTGTCAGCACCTGTGGGGGTTCTGGGGAAACATTACTCTGTGAAGTCCTCCGCGGGGGTCTGCCTCGCCGCGGGGCCTTCGCCAACAGCACTTGCTCATCTGCCACCACAAAAGCGGGTTTGAGTCTGTTTATGCCAACTTTCTCTTTCCTACCCCCCAAATCTAGCAAAAACTGCTTGTCCCTTGTTTCTAGCACTCTGAAGGGTCTGTCATACGGCGGTCGCAGCGGGGTTCGGTGTGCATCGTGTCTGACAAAAACAAACTCTGCGTTCTTCAAAGTTTTAGGCACGAAAACGCGCGGAAAACTGTGGTGCGCGGGGCCGGGCAGCGTGTTTGATTCTATGTTACTCCGCAACAGCTGAGACGTGGAGGTGTCTGGCGCTGGGTCATCTGGGAGAAACTCCCCAGGGAGCCGGAGTGGCTGCGCAAACACGAGCTCCGCTGGGGAGGCTTCTAAGTCCTCTTTAGGCGCAGAACGCAACCCCAATAACACCCATGGTAACTTGTCTACCCAATTTGCACCCGTCAGTGACGCCCTGAGAGCTGCTTTCAATGACCTATGAAAACGTTCGCATAACCCATTAGCCTGCGGATTGTATGCGGTTGTGCGGTGAATTGTGACACCCAGGCTGCGGGCCATTGTTGACCAAAGCTCGGACACAAACTGAGGGCCTCTGTCGGATGTAACATCCGATGGAATGCCGAAGCGCGCCACCCAAGCTGTTAAAAACGCGCGCGCAACCTCCTCGGCCGTGGTTGATGCCAGCGGGACCACTTCAGGCCAGCGCATGGTGCGGTCCACCATTGTGAGAAGGTGTGTGCACCCCTGTGACAGCGGGAGGGGGGCCACGAGGTCCACATGAACGTGGTCGAACCTCTTGGCCGGAATGTGAAACGGCTCCAAAGGAGCCCTCGTGTGCCTGTGTACTTTGGCTCGTTGACACGCCGTGCAGGCTGCTGCCCACTCTAACTTGTTTGCGGAGGCTCGGCCACACAAATTTTTCTCCTACCATTTTGACCGACGCGCGCACTCCCGGGTGCGCCAAAGAATGAATCGAGTCAAAAACGCGGCGGTGCCACGCAGTTGGTACTACCGAACGCGGCCGACCCGTGGAGACATCGCAGATTAGGGGGGGCATACTGTCTTGCAGTACCCTGTTCTCCAGCCTTAACCCTGTTGGTCCAGAATGGAGCGCGCGCACATCCGCGTCACTAACCTGCTCCGCGGCCATGGCTGCGTAATCTATTCCTACGCTGACTGGGGCCGCTACAGCGCGCAAGAGGCAATCTGCCACTACATTGAGTTTGCCCGCCACATGCTGGATATCAGTGGTAAACTCTGATATCGCGGCCAGCTGTCTCTGCTGCCGGCCTGACCACGGTTCGGAAACCTTGGCCATCGCGAATGTGAGCGGTTTGTGGTCAACGAACGCGGTGAAAGAGCGTCCTTCCAGCCAGAACTGAAAGTGGTGGATGGCCAAATGGAGAGCGAGCAGCTCCCTGTCGAACGCGCTGTACTTACGTTCGCTATCGCGCAAGGTCCTGCTGAAAAATGCGAGGGGCTGCCAAACCCTGGCTACATGTTGCTCCACGACCGCCCCTATGGCCACTTCTGAAGCGTCAGTGGTGAGCGCTATGCGGGCCGTTGGGTCTGGGTGTGCCAACAACGCAGCCCTTGCCAAGGCTGCTTTCACCTCCGAGAACACTTGGTCCCGCTCCGGGGACCACTCGACCTTATCCGCGGGTTTCTTTTTTTTGAGTGCAGCATACAGCGGCTGCATGAGCTGCGCCACGCGGGGGAGAAAACGGTTTTAAAAATTCACCATTCCCAAAAACTCCTGCAACGCCCTGACCGTCTGTGGCTGGGGAAAATCTGCCACCGCGCGCACTTTATCAGGAAGCGGAACTGCTCCTTCGGGGGAGATGCGGTGTCCTAAAAAAATCGATCTGCGCCACCCCGAACTGACACTTCGCTGGGTTGATTATTAACCCGTGAGCTCCCAACCTTCGGAAAACTGTGGCCAGGTGTTTTTCGTGTTCGTCTTCGGACGCGCTGGCTACTAAAATATCGTCCAAGTAGACGAACACGAAAGGGAGATTGCGAAGCACCGCGTCCATCTTGCGTTGGAACGTCTGAGCCGCCCCTTTAAGTCTGAATGGCATGCGTAAAAACTCGAATAGGCCAAAAGGCGTTATTACCGCTGTTTTGGGTATGTCCTCAGTGCGCACTGGGACTTGGTGGTAACCGCGGACCAAGTCTATTTTAGAAAAAACGCGCGCCCCTGCCAAATGAACGGAAAAATCTTGGATATGCAGGATTGGGTAGTGGTCATGCGCTGTAGCGTTGTTTATCCTGCGGAAATCCCCGCAAGGTAGCCATAATCCGTCGGCTTTCGGGACCATGTGTAGCGGGGAAGCCCACGGACTGTTTGAACGTCTGATAATGCCCAACCTCTCCAGGTTGGCAAACTCCTCACGCGCTATGGCTAGCTTAGCTGCATCCAAGCGCCGAGCTTTTGCAAAAACGGGCAGTCCGGTAGTGGTAATAAAATGCTCCACCCCGTGCTTAGCAACTGTTGCCGAAAATGTGGGGACCGTGAGTGCTGGGAACTGAGTGAGCAGTGTGTGGAACTTACCGCTTGCAGCTGTGACGTTGGCTTGTGCTGTTGGCGGGGCCACTCGTGCTGTGCAGGGGATAGAATCAAAAGAAAGTGCATTAACCAGGCGCCTGTTAGCGAGATCAACCAACAAACCATGTGAGCACAAAAAATCAGCCCCCAGCATATTGAAATTTACTGCTGCTACAACAAAAGTCCACTCAAATGTACGGCCGTGTAGAGACAGAAGCAGAGTCTTCTCACCGAAGGTCTTAATCTCCGAGCCGTTCGCTGCTGTCACCCGGGGACCTCCGGAACCAGCTAGTCTGTCCGCGTAGGAAGGCGTGATGAAACTCAACTGGGAGCCTGTGTCAACGAGGAACTGCCTCCCCGAGCGTGCGTCCGACAAATAGAGCAGCTTGTTCTCCTCCCCGAGGGCCGTGGCTGCTACGGACCCCCAGTCTTGGAGTTTCCTGAACGCCCGAACTGGCACAGTGGTACACATTTGCGTGCCCTCTCTGCGAAGCGGCGATGGTAGAAACAAAGGACGTCCGATCCGCGTTCCCTGGCCCCTGCCGCCGCCGTCGTCGGTGCGTCTGGTACCGCTGCCTCTGGCCTCCTGTCGTCTCCGGTCGCCGCGCTGAGTTCTGCTGCAGCGGCCGCGGTTGCGCGCCGCTTGGTGGCGTTGACAATCCGCTGCACTTCTCGGCCCAGCGCGCGGTAATCCCGTTGGGCCAACAGTGGCGAACTGGCCAGGATCACTCTCGCTGCTGACGGTATAGTCCTGAGGAAGAGGTGGGTGAAAATGAAGTGATCGTCGTCAGAGTCTTTCAACCTCAACAACTTCTCCATTAGGTTCGCGGGCATGTCATTTTCCCACGCCGTCAGCCCCAGGAGCCTCTCTGCTCGCTCCTCTGCCGAGGGGGTGAATTGCTGGATGAGTGCAGCCTTCAACACGCTGTATTTGTCGTTGTCCGGAGGCTGGTCGATCAGGCTCTCCACATTCTGGGCCGTGTTGCTGTCCAGCTTTGCGACTACGTGGTAGAATCTTGTGGCATCTACTGATATCCCCCGGAGATTGAACTGCGCCTCAACCGCATTGAACCAGGAGCGTGGATTGTTCTGCCAGAAGTCTGGTAGCTGGACTGTAGCGGCATTCGCTTGGCTGGGGGCTCCTGATGAGGCTGGCCCGGGGGAATTCTCCTCATGCATGATACGTCTTGGGGTCACCAGTGTGGAAATGTGAGAATGACGAGACAGAGTTTTCTCTCGAGTCAGCTTTATTCACATCTCCAACATCACGAAGCAGAAAAAGAGAAGGCAAAAAGGGAACTCTCGTCCTTAAATACCAGGACTCTTACAGTTAACAAGTCACATGTCTCACAAACCACACTGCATTATAAAGACAGCCACAATGCATCTTCTCTCCATATCACCCCCCACTGTCTACAATGCATCCCCTCTTTAATCCTTTAATTATACCTCACAGTCTTAAGCTTTGCATACCAAAGCTAACACTCTTGCAGCTCCCTGTAATCACCACAGAAGCTCTGCCCTTGCTCTGGTCTAAAATGTGAGTCCAAAAGCAGGTTACATATGTGTGTCCACCACAGAACTTTTTTTCTTGTAAATTTTTTTTTGACATTTTTTCTCACAAATTTACTATTTTTGTATTTAAAATTTCCAAAATTTCTCATAAATTTGTGAAGGTTTTTTTTTTCTTTTGGTAAAATTGCCATTTGTTTTATTGTAAATTTGCAACTTGTAATTTTACACAAGGCAAGGACCCAAATGCAGGACACAACCACAGAAAGGCTAAGACAGAGGCAATCTTCTTTTTCTTCTTCCTCTTTTTCTTTCAGCTGCCTCCATTTCACACTATCCCTTCATCCCTCTGTGATGGGCTTCATTAGTTGCTTGATTGCTTACACCTGCGCCGGTGTCTGTAAACGTCTCATCCCGTCAAAGCGTCATCTTGTCCGCTTTTGTTTGTTTTTATTGATTTTGTTTTTAATTTTTTATCTCTTTTTGCTGATATTAGTGTTTGCTTGGTGTTAGCTTAGTGTTGGTCTCGCAGAAAGCCCGATCATAAACACAGGTGGATTGGACCCCCGGCTGGGCTGTTTACTGGGCTAGGCTAACTTGTTTTTAGCTGTTTTTAGCTAAGCTGTTTTTAGCTGTTTTTGGCTGGCTGGCTATCCACCTCTCGCCTGGAACGTTATGACTCCATCCCCAACGTGTGTCAGCTGTGTGTCCCTCCTTAGGAAGGTTTCTGAGTTGGAAGTGAGACTCTCCAACCTCTATAAGATTCGGGAGGCTGAAGACCACCTTGACACCATAATTCTTGGGTGAACAACGGCCCCGGCAACCGACTTGCAGCTGGCAGAAACGGTTACTTACCTGGGTGAATTCAGCGCATCGCCATCCACTTCCACCCCTGCTTCGGTCTCTTCAGATATCCATGACCACAGCAATAATCACTGGCTTCAACTCTGAGCTAAACCCAAAGCCCTAGGTGGTTTTTCTCATCCTCAATGCGCGCCATGGACCGCGGTTGGGCCAACTAGTAATCAACGACGATCGACCAGACAGGGCCACGCCTCTTCTCTTCCGTTGCTTTTGGAAAACAGATTCAACATCCTTTCTCTGGAAGATTTTCCCCACCTGGACACAGACCATCCGTCCATGACCGCCCCTCCTCCTCCTTCTCCTCCTCCTTTAGCGGCGGCTCAAACCCGCAAACCCCGGATTAAGACTACTTTAGGTGTGCCAAATTACACACCAGCTCCAAAAAGAAGACAGCGCATCGCCCAGCCATCACAACAACAACAATACCGACAAAATTATCCACCACTTCAGAAACCACCAACAAAGCCCCCCCAGACGACGCTGGTAATTGGTGACTCGATTATGAGGAACGTCAGAAGCAGGTACTGTATCACTAAATTTTTTCTTGGGGCTGAAGTGTCTGATATTGAGGCTCTTACCCCTGACCTATTAAATGAATTCCCCCATGCTAAAACTGCTATAATTCATGTTGGATGCAACAACATCCCTGATGAAGCATCGGAGATCTTAAAGAGTGACTTCAGGAGCCTTCTGTCCACTCTTATGAACTGTGGCAGACGTGTGTTTATCTCTGGGCCTTTGGCCCCTTTCAGACGAGGTTGTAATTATTTTAGCAGAACTCTCGGTCTTGGTTGTGTTCTACATGTCCTACTTTTAACATTGGTTTTGTAGGCAATTTCAACCTGTTTTGGAACCGCCCATCACTTATGAGGCCAGATGGCATCCATCCAAATAGACTTGATGCACGTGTTTTAAGGGACAATCTGTTCTATTCCATTCAGCGTTTTTTAATACAGTGACTGAAATTTGGTGCGTTAACTCACTCCGAAGTTCCTGGGTCTCCCAACCAGCCCTTTTTTGTTCCCACTTCTCATATTAATCCTATTAATCCATATAATGCTCACTTTTTAGATCAGTCTTCAATTTGTAACCTCATAGAGATTGTGTCTGTCTCCCGTTACCCAAAATATTATAACCCAAGACAAATACAACACAACTTGATAAATACACGTCTTTCTGCAGCTCCTCCTCATCCACCACCCCTCAACTTTGCCCCTGTCTTCTCCCTTAGAGAACCTTTGTCTACTCCCCCTGAAGTTAATAAAAATACAATGCATAAACATCCCAAAGTGATTAAACAAAATGTTGGTAAAACCCAAATCAAACCTCAAGTCTCTAAATTTAATAATTTGGCCTCTGTTCCTCCTCATAATTTAAAAATTAAATGTGGTTTGTTAAATATTAGGTCTCTAACTCCCAAGTCTCTACTAGTTCATGATCTATTAATTGATCATTAGATCGATTTAATATCCCTTACAGAGACTTGGCTAGGGCAAGATGATTATATTGATTTGAATGAATCAGTTCCCCCTGGTTATCAAAACTATCATAATCCCAGAAGTTTTGGTCGTGGAGGTGGAATAGTAGCAATTTTCCATTCTATATTACTAGTTAATGTAAAGCAAAAATGATGTTTTAATTCCTTTGAGGGCCTGGTCCTCAGTGTGGGGCATGTTGGCTATCTTGGCTTGAACCCAATTTTCTTTGCCATAGTTTACCATCCTCCCTTGGCCTACTCTTGAGTTTTTATCCGAATTTGCTGAATTTTTAGCTGATTTAGTGCTGAAATCAGATAGAACTAGAAAAGCACTCGGAGAGCGCAGACCTCCGCCAAGCGGCACAGTTCCCCCCATACAGTGTTTGTGTGTACGTTTTCAGATTGCCTGAGCATGAAAAGATATGACTAGCAATTGGATTCACAATGATTATTTGTTTATTTGACATGGACAGTGCAATAAACAGACAATTAATGAATGACAATCAATGTGATAGTGATAGGATTAGTGGTTCAGTAGTGTAAAACGGGGCTATAAGGGACGGCGGGTTAATAAGGGACACTTTTCTGGGAAATGTTTTAAATGTAATTCTGCTTTTTTTATTTTGAGCAGGACGCTGAGTTGTGTTGTTATTGTCAAATATCCATGAATCCTTCATCAAATCTAGGCGGAAGCAAAATTAAAAAAGCAGAATTACATTTAGAAAAGTGTCCCATATTACCCCGCCGTCCCTTATAGCCCCGTTTTATGGTTGTAAAAGCATTGCCTCCTTGGCGGAGGTAATAAACTGAAGTGTTGATGTGTCCATCTCCTCCACTGACGGATGCAGATTGGTTAGACAGGTTGCCGTGGGTTTTATATTATATTGGGGTTGCGCTCCGCGGCAAAACAGAATTTAGAATCTTCCCCGGCAGAGAGGTCGTTTTTACGCAGCGCCTATGGCTGGGCGGGGAATTTGTGGCAAATAATCGGGCGGCGGACAGGTGGCCGTGTCAGGTTTTGCAGCGTGGCGCAAAAACAGGCACGCTGGCGGGCCCAGGCCAGCAGTGTTTTCCGCGTGCTTTTGTGCCTAAAACGTTGAAGAACGCGGAGTTTGTGTTGGTCAGACACGACGACCAGCGCAATGTGCGCAGCGCCTATGGCTGGCACAGGCACGCTGGCGGGCCAAGGCCACCAGTGTTTTCCGCATGCTTTTGTGGCTAAAACGTTGAAGAAGGCGGAGTTTGTGTTGGTCAGACACGATGCCCAGCGCCCTCCATTGCGCCTGCGCACATGTTGAAAATGGCCGTATGTCACAGTGTGGAAAAATGCTCTAAAAAATTCCTGTATGCAGACGGTGATGCGGATCATCCCCAAAATTTAATCAGTTCTTCCTTGTACCATTTCCAACAACGCCTGAAAGTTTCATTGAAATCCGTCCAAAAGTTTTTGAGTTATCTTGCTAACCAACAGACAAACAGACAGACAGACAGACAAACAGACAAACACACAGACAAACACACAGACAAACCCCGGCAAAAACATTACCTCCTCCTGGCCTTTCGGCCTGGCGGAGGTAATAATTATAGTAGGGGATTTTAATATACATGTTGATGTAGATAGTGACTGTCTCAATAAGGCATTCAATTCAATTTTAGACTCAATGCAGTTTTCCCAGAAAGTAGAAAATTCTACCCATTATCTCCACCACACATTGGACCTGGTTCTGACTTATGGTATAGAAATAGAAAATCTGGTAGTGTCTCCTCATAATCCTGTACTGTCAGACCATTGTCTGTTAACCTTTGATTTCACTATTTCTGATTATTTGACTCCTTAAGAAAAATATTACGACAGAAGATGTCTTTCAGATGACGTTACCAAATTTTTGCAGATTGTCTCCTCTATACCATGGGTCAACACAATGGAAATAAAAGATGGAGAGCCTGCTCCTTCCATAATTGATAGCATGGTAGATAGTGTTACAGCCTCTCTGCATCAGACTCTAGACTTGGTGGCCTCTTTAAAAAAGAAAAAGTCTAACCAGAGATTTCTAACCCCTTGGTTTGACACAGAAACTCGTAGCTTAAAACAGAAGACTCATCAGTTAGAAAGAAAATGGCATTAATCTCTTCTATTAATGCAGAGTAGTCGCTGCATTAATAGAAGAGAATAAGAATAATCCTAGGTTTCTTTTCAACACTATAGCCAGGCTGACAGAGTCAGGACTCGGTCAATCCTCACATCCCCCCAGAGCTTTCTAATCAGGACTTTTTGAACTTTTTCAATCTTAAAATTTTATCTATTAGAGATAAAATCAATCAGATTCTCCCCACCGTAAACTTAAGTACAGCAACTACCACAACTCCTTCAACTGATATCTGTTTAGATAAGTTTACTCCAATTGACCTTTTAGAGTTAGATAAAATTATCTTCTCATCCAAGCCTTCATCCTGTTTTTTAGACCCTATCCCTACCAGGTTATTTAACCCCTTGCACTCTGGTCAATTTCCCTAAAAACGCCTAAAATAACATACCCAAAGTAAATCAAAAGCTGTTCTTCAACCCTTTGCAGCATCTTAATGGGGTTGGTCTCATTTAAAAGAAAACACTGAGTTTTTTGGCAAAACAGTCATAATCTCTCTAAGTGCTCCTGCCACTGAGTAACAGTCATCTAAACATACTGAATCTGAAGAAAATAAAGTTCGCCTGGGTGTTTTTTTAGATACAAATGCTTGCAAATAACACACAGCTGTCAGATACTGGCTGGAAAATGCAACAGAAATGTAGAACCAAGTGTTATCAAGCTGAGGTCAAAATTTTGTAACAATACCACAAAAAATGAATATATTACACAGCTTTTTTCTCAGGTTGTTCCCAGGCGTTTTTGAACTGTGCCAAATTGTGCCAAATGGCACAGTTTGGAAAAACGTCTATAACTTTTGAATGCTTCAACATAGAAGCTTCATCTTGGGCGCTAATGAAAGGTGACACTCAGGGCTGTGTGTGTGTGTGTGTGTGTGGGTGTTTATTCATTCATGAATGAATGAATGAACAAACAAGCCCCCCACACACAAAGAAGCATGCCACGTAAAAAATGTGTGGCCTTTTTTTACAAGAAAAAATAACCTACAGTGCAATAAAAATTATACTAAAATATCTGCAATGTAGAGGATAACAACTCCCCCCCCCCCCCCCGGCTACAGAGGAGCTCGGCGCACAAAAAACGGTCTGTCATGTGGCCATGACGCACCATTGTAATTACCAATCGGTCAAAAGTCATTTTTATTACTATTTTCAGTGATAAAGAATAATTTAGCTTATAACACTTACCTGTCCACAACAGCAGTGTCGTTTGCAAACATCTGTTCCTCATTGTCAGACGAACATGAAACTGGTCGGCTTGTTACGGACTCGTGGTTCTGGTCACGCGACCCGGTCAAACCATCTCCGCTTCCATGATTGCGGTTTTGGCGAACGATTTTTCAAAACAAATAAGAACAGTAGTAATAAAAAAAGACTGGCTAACGCTACCATTACACACAGGTCTCAATGTGTGTCACCCAGCGGCTTAGACAAAACAGATTTTACGCACAGGACGCAAGCGTTTCAATTGTCGAACTTCTCTGCTTCAATTGGCTCGTTGTATTTGCGGTCCTTGGTAGGCAGGTCCTTCTTGCTAGGTTTTCAGTCATTGGTTCTTCAAGGTTTCAGAAACCTAATTCAAGGCTCTTATTAGTCAAATGAGAGGTCAATCAAATCTAAACCAATCAAAACACTCCTTTGGCTTTCTGTTTGCGGCTGTGTCTGTACTGGAAGAACGGAAATGCAGCTTTTTTTTTTTCAGTGCGCACTGAGACGCACTAGGACGCAGAGACGTGACCGCCCGCGGTATCCCGGAGTGCAACAGGTTAAAATAGTCTTCCCAATTATTGGTAGCCATATTCTTCATATAATTGATTCTTCTTTAACTTTGGGTTATGTACCGCAAGCTTTTAAGATTGCTGTAATTAAACCCTTACTCAAAAAGCCAACGCTCGATCCAGGAGTTTTGGCTACTATCGACCAATCTCTAATCTGCCTTTCATTTCAAAAATCTTAGAAAGAGTTGTTGCTGCGCAATTGTTTGACCATTTGCAGGGAAATGGTTTATTTGAAGAGTTTCAATCTGGGTTCAGAGTTCATCACAGCACTGAAACAGTCTTAGTGAAGGTCACTAATGACCTCCTTATCGCATCTGATAATTGACTCGTTTCTGTACTTGTCCTTTTAGATCTTAGTGCAGCCTTTGATACTATTGATCATGACATTCTACTTGATAGATTAGAACACTATGTTGGACTAAATGGAACTTCGCTGCAGTGGTTTAGATCTTATTTGTCCGATAGACTTCAGTTTGTTCACATCAATGACGAGTTTTCTTCCAACTCTAAGCTCAGTCACGGAGTTCCACAGGGATCTGTGTTAGGCCCAACTCTTTTTAGTTTATATATGCTTCCGTTAGGCAATATCATTAGAAAGCACTGTATACATTTTCATTGTTACGCAGATGACACACAGTTATACCTGTCAATGAAGCCCGACGATTGTAATCAATTAGCCAAGTTAGATGCCCGTCTTAAGGAAATCAAAGCTTGGATGACTTGTAATTTTCTGCTATTAAACCCAGATAAGACTGAAGTCATTCTTGTTGGTCCAAAAAACCTTAGAAATACCTTTCCAAATCAAACTCTTAATTTGGATGCCGCTACTCTCACTCTGAATAGTTCTGTGAGGAACCTTGGAGTTATTTTTGATCAAGATCTGTTCTTTAATTCACATATTAAATTTGTTTCTAAGATTGCCTTCTGTCATCTGCGCAATATTGCCAAGATTAGGAGTATTTTGTCTCTGAATGATGCTGAGAAACTGATCCCCACTTTTGTTAGTTCTAGATTAGATTATTGTAATTCGTTATTATCAGGTTGTCCTAAAATATCTTTAAAAAGTCTTCAGTTGATCCAAAATGCTGCTGCAAGAGTTTTAATGGGTTCCAGAAAGAGAGATCACATCTCTCCGGTTCTGGCCTCCCTTCATTGGCTTCCCATAGAGTTTAGAATTAAGTTTAAAATCTTTCTTCTCACTTACAAAGCTCTTAATAATCAGGCTCCCTTATATATAAAAGATCTGATATTACCCTATCATCCTAACAGAGCACTACGCTCCCAAAATGCTGTATTACTTGTAATACCCAGAATCTTCAAAAGTACAATGGGAGGCAGAGTCTTCTGCTATCAAGCTCCTTTCCTGTGGAACCAGTTACCACTCTGGGTCCAGGAGTCAGACTCGATCTCTGTTTTTAAGAATAGGGTAAAAACCTTCCTTTTCAATATAGCCTACGATTAGGGAGGGATCTTGTGTCTCTTAACCCCCCTTTTGTTTTGCTGTTAATAGATTCAGACTGCCGGGTGACCTCCAATAATGTACTTGGCTTCTCACCGTTAATGTTTGCTCTCTTTATGTCTGTTCTTTTCTTCTTCTCTATCCCCTCACCCCCAGCCAGTCACAGCAGATGACTGCCCCTCCCTGAGCCCGGTTATGCTAGAGGTTTTTTCATTCATTCATCTTCTTCCGCTTAATTCTTTTCGGGTCGCGGGGGAAGGGGGGGGGCTGGAGCCTATCCCAGCATCTTTGGGCGAGAGGCAGGGTACACCCTGGACAGATCGCCAGTCCATCACAGGGCCAACACAGAGAGACAGACAACCATTTACTCTCACAGTCATACCTAAGGACAATTTAGAATCCCCAGTTGATGCCAATTAACCTAACTTGCATGTTTTTGGCATGTGGGAGGAAACCGGAGAAATCCCGGAGTAAACCCACGCAGACACGAGGAGAACATGCCAGCTCCACACAGATCACTGTTGGTCGGGGGCTGGGATCGAACCCAGGATCCCCCGGCCAAGGATGAGTTACTGTGCTGCCGCAGTGCTAACCACTCCTCCACCGCGCCGCCCCTTCCTGTTAAATCAGAATTTTTCCTCCCCACCGTTGGTAAGTGTTTGCTCACAGGGGATCGTCTGATTGCTGGGTCTTTTTGCAATTGTGGGGTTTTCCCTACTTTTGATAGTGCGATGAAATGACTTCTGTTGTGATATGGCACTATATAAATAAAGCTGAACTGAACTGAATTGTAACCCTCTCCATGTCCTCCTTCACTACATCCATGAATCTTCTCTGTGGTCTTCCTCTTTTCCTCCTGCCTGGCAGCTCCATCTTCAACATCCTTTGTCCAATATCTCCACTATCCCTCCTCTGCACATATCCAAACTATCTCAGCCTTGCTTCTCTTACTTTGTCTCCAAACCGCTCAACCTGAGCTGTCCTTCTGATAGACTCATTTCTAATCTTGTCCCTCTTAGTCACTCCCAATGAAGATTTTAGCATCTTCAAACCTGCCACCTCCAGCTCCATCTCCTGTCATTTTGTCAGTGCCACCATCTCCAAACCATACATCATAGGAGATCTCACTACCATTTTGTAAATCTCCCCTGTCACTCTTGCTGCTACCATTCTGTCACAAATCACCCCCAACACTTGTCTCCACCCACTCCACCCTGCCTGCACTCTCTTCTTCACTTCTCTTGTGCATTTTCCATTGCTTTGGATGGTTGACCCCAGGCATTTAAACTAATCTACAGCACAATAACAACAGCAGCAGCAGGAGATTAAAGTTCACAATAATAGTAAAAAGTTCAAAAAAAAAAAAAAAAGGAAATATTTATCTCAGACCAGCTAAAAAGTGCCACAGTGACCAGGATGTTAAGATATTAAAATTCAAGGCGCTCAAGTAAATAAGATGTTGAAGTGCAAAGTGGAAAAGTGCATTAATTTAATAACGTACATTAATAACATTAGACTATGCCCATATGATGATGATCTTGCACATCGTCTGATTCCACAGAATTTTAAAGTGCTCAGTGGACTGCTGCACGATGCTCTATTGCACATGTTCAGCACATACAGATGTGCATGCATTGATAATACTGCACCAGGTTTGCATACGAGGTTAACCCTTTGTACCCAGGATTGTATCAAAGAATATCGGCCAGATGAAGTCACGAATCTGGACTGGCTTTCAACAAGTGAAATAACACACAACAATAATTATAAACAGAAAAGAATATAGCAGAACACCAGGTGAGTTTATGCCAGATGGTGGGAGCAGTTCTGACTGTCCAGCAGCCGTGATTTTAGATGTTTAGCAAATGAGCAGAGAGTGGGTGGATCACATATAACAGCAGGTGTGTTAAAATGTGTGAAGACCTTACAGAGTTAATAACAAAAAAGCATGACTGAGAAGACATTTACCTGGAAAACGGTGAGAATTGCTGCTGGGAACGTATCAAAGTTGGTCGTGGGCGTTTCGTCTTCAAAATTAAACCTGCAAGAGCAAAAAAAAAAAAAACTAAACAAAAGCAGAGTTCATGAATACAGAGGAGCTGCACAGCCACAACAGACTTCCCCTCCTACACCAGAGATGTCCGTAAAGCTGGGAGAGCCCTCAACCATAAGAGGGGAATCAGAATCAAAATCAGCTGGAGGGGTGTTTCTAGTTTTCTGGAGGCCCTGTGCAAGTTTAGGTTTGGGTGCACTATTTTGGTAATGGAGAAGTCAGTACAAACCCTTTAAAAACGGGGACAAAATCTCTCCTTCCAACACAAAAATATGACAAGGGAACTGAAATGAGTGCAATATCCCCCGCCTCCATTTTCTTTGATGATCCCAATACTTCTTGACAGAGAGCAGTTTTCAACTTTTCAGTGTAATTACTGTGGCAGAACCAAATTATGATAAACCCATCATCCACGAATATACGACAACATAATACAACCCATAGTTGTAGGGCAGGATCCCAGAGTGAACCTGTGTAGCAAGTATGGTGACCCTAGACAGCTTTACATGTTCTATAGTAAGAGATCATAGGCAGTGCCAACCTTGACCTTTGACCCCAAACCTGTAGTCAGAGGTCATGGTCTCAGAGTGAACCTGTGTAGCAGATTTGGTGGCCCTAGCTTTACTCGTTATACAGCAATAAGGCATAAGGAATGCTAACCTTGACCTTTGACCCCAAACCCATAGTCAGAGGTCAGGATCCCAAGGAGAACCTGTGGATCAGGTTTGGTGGCCATTGCTTTACTCATTTTATAGTAATAGTAAATGTAGCATTTACCATTTACCATAGTGCAACTGCAGTGTTAACTTTGCACTTTGGCCTTTGACCCCTTGACCCCAAACCCATAGTTAGGTGAAGTCGTCAAAGATGTGACTGACCCATAACATAATCCCCCGCCCGGGCTTCAACCGGCGGGGGATAAAAATATGCACTTGGCTCACTGTCTAGATCAGGGGTCTGCAACCTGCGGCTCTTTGGCCCATATCCAGTGGCTCCCTGTGGTTCTGAAGAACTCAGATTTACAGAAAAACGGTAACAAATTTATGACAGCATAAATTCACAAATGTACAAGAAAAAGCTGTAAAAGAAAAGGTCTAAAATATGACAAAACTGACAAAAATTTATTCAGAAAATGTTGCTTTTTTTATAAGAATAAAATTGTGAATTTACAAGACAAAGCCATAAATTACAGAGAGAAAAAAATGCAAATTTACATGAAGAGTTGTAAACTTAAAAAAACATAAGAATAAAGTTACACATTTACAAGAAAAATGTCCCAGATTTATGAAAAAAGTTGCTATTTTTTTTTTTAAAGGTCACAAATTTATGTGGAAAAATGTTACAAATTTACAATTAAAAAGCAGCAAATTGAAGAGGACAAGGTCACAAATTTGAGAGAAAAATATGTACATTTTCAAGAAAAAAGCTGCAAATTTACGAGGCAAAAAAGCCCCAAATATAGAAGAAAAAGTTGCAAATTTAAGAGAAAAATGTTGCAAAGTTACACTGAAAAAAATTGTTAGTTTTCAGGAAAATGGATGCACATCTATTACATATTTGGAAGAAAAAAACGTTGCAGTTTTATTTGGCTGTTTTAACTCTTTTTAAGGCTCAAATACATTTTGTGGCTCCATGCAGATTTTTTGGACAAAAATATGTTAAAATGGCTCTTTTTTTAAACAGAAAAAAATAAACCATTACACAGACTGAAAATTTAACCAGCATCCATATGGACGATGCAAATTTACCAAAAAAGCCACAAATTTACAAGAAAAAAGTTACAAGTTTACAAGTCTCTTGAGCAGGGCCATTTCTGGCTTTTTGGGGGTGCAGATGTACACGTGCTTAAAAAAGGAACGAAAGGTTAACCCCTCGTTAGATTTATTTATAAATCAAACTCATCCAAGACATTGACGAGTTAAAGTTTCGGCATAAATCTGAGGTCGATCTGATGACAAATGTAGATGACAGAAAATGTCAAACGGACAAAACTGATTATACCCTCCACAAAAACCATACATGCTGCCATACTGCCCCTTCCAGTGTAACTTGTAGCTCGTGTTTCACCCTGTGCCTTATAGTCCTCCTCTGTACAGTCAGTACTATCCAGTGACTCATGAGGATCATCTATTTAACCTGGCAGTAGCCTGTGTTGTATATAGTTATCTAAACATTTTTACTTTACCTCTGGGGTAATTCCTTTCGTACTATACTGTGTGTTTTTCGGTTGGTTGGGTTGTCTGTGTCACGCTGTAGTTACACTGTAATTTCCCAGTTTGGGATCAGTAAAGTGCATCTATGTATCTATAACAAAACAATAAAGCTATAAGAAGAAAGTGGTACGTTTATGAGAAAAGTTGTTAAAAGGAAGTCACAATTCACAGCTTCCAGGTGTGAATGTGTATCTGTGTGAGTGTGAACAGGGCATCCTTGAAAAACAGAGGTTCCCTCTCAATGGACCTTCCCTGTCTAAATGAGGGTTAAATAAAATAAAAATAAATAAATACGTGTACATAAGGATGAAATCCAAAAAACAGGACCAAATCTGAAAAAAAAAAGTTAGAAACAAGTAGTAAATTTAGGTGAAAAGCTGCAAAGCTGTGAGTAAAAAAAACCCAACTATGCTAGAAACATGTAAATAAAATAAAAATTAAAAGAAAAAGTCACAAATTTACTCCGAATTTCACTCCAACCACTTCATATCCCCTCAGCTTCCTCCCCCATTCTCCTCTGTCCGGTCCAGCATAACTATGACAATTTAAATAAAGTACTGAAGTTATTATATAGCAACAGGAACCTATAAATACTATTTACAGTGGTGTGAAAAAGTGTTTGCCCCCTTTCTGATTTCTCTTTTTTGTATGTTTGTCACACTTAAATGTTTCAGATCATCAAACAAATTTAAATATTAGACAAAGATAACACAAGTAAACAAAAAATGCAGTTTTTAAATGAAGGCGTTTATTATTAACGGTAAAAAAATCCAAGCCTACGTGGCCCTGTGTGAAAAAGTGATTGCCCCCTGTTAAAACAGAAATTAACTGTGGCTTATCACATCTTTGGAAAGCTGAGTTCAATTTCTCTATCCACACCCAGGCCTGATTACTGCCACACATGTTCTCAATCAAGAAATCACTTAAATAGGACTTGCCTGACAAAGTGAAGTGGTGTGGAAGATGTGAAAATGACGAGGCAGAGTTCTTTCTCAGAGTCAGCTTTATTCACATCTCCATCATTTCAAAGCAGAGAAAAAAAGAGAATGAAACAGTAAACTCTCGTCCTTAAATATCAGGGACTTCACACCTCATAGATCACATGTCACACAGACCACCTTGCATAATAAAGACAGTCACAATGCATTTCACCACCTTGCATAATAAAGACACTCACAATGCATTTCTCTCCATGATATCACTTCCACTGTCTCCCATGCATCCTTTCCTTAATCCCTTAATTGACCCCCCACAGTCTCCAGCCTTGCATACCAAGGCTAAGATTCCTGCCTTTGTTCTGACCTAAAATGTGAGTCACAAAACCGGTCCAACAGGTCCCATGTGTGTTCACCACACAAGCCCCCCCAGCATTTTAGAAAAACAGAACAACAAGAAGATAACCACACGCATGCCGTGATAGCATCAATACACATCAGTCCACATGCTGGATAGGCTTCAGCCTCCTGCCGAATCTGCTGTAGTAGGGGTTCACCGTCTCTGCGGCGCTGTCACGCTGGGGGTTTGCCGTCTGGGGGCGGAAACCCTTTGTCAGTCTCTGCGGGTGTTCTGGGGAAACATTACTTTGGGAAACATTACTGTGTGAAACCCTCCGTGGTGGTCTACCTCACCGCGGGGCCTTTGCCAACAGCACTTCCTCATCTGCCACCACAAAAGTGGGTTTAAGTCTGTTTATGCCAATTTTCTCTTTCCTACCTCCCAAATCTAGCAAAAACTGCTTGTCCCCTGTTTCTAGCACTCTGAATGGTCCGTCATAAGGCGGCCGCAATGGGGTTCGATGCGCATCGTGTCTGACAAAAACAAACTGCGTTCTTCAAAGTTTTAGGCACAAAAACACGCGGAAATCTGTGGTGCGCGGGGCCGGGCAGCGTGCTTGATTCTGTGTTACTCCGCAACAGCTGAGACAGGGAGGCGTTTGGCGCAGGGTTATCTGGGAGAAACTCCCCAGGCAGCCGGAGTGGCTGCGCAAACACGAGCTCCGCTGGTGAGGCTTCTAGACCCTCTTTAGGTGCAGAACGCAACCCCAATAACACCCATGGTAACTTGTCAACCCAATTTGTATCCGTCAGTGACGCTCTGAGAGCCGCTTTCAATGACCTATGAAAACGTTCGCATAACCCGTTAGCCTGCGGATTGTACGCGGTTGTGCGGTGAATTGTGACGCCCAGGCTGCGGGCCATTGTCGACCAAAGCTCGGACACAAATTGAGGGCCTCTGTCGGACGTAATGTCCGACGGAACGCCGAAGCGCGCCACCCAAGCTGTTAAAAACGCGCGCGCCACTTCCTCGGCCGTGGTTGATGCCAACGGGACCACTTCAAGCCAGCGTGTGGTGCGGTCCACCATTGTCAGAAGATGTGCGCACCCCTGTGACAGTGGGAGGGGTCCAACAAGGTCCACATGAATGTGATCGAACCTCTTGGCCGGAATGTGAAACTGTTCCAAAGGAGCCCTCGTGTGCCTGTGTACTTTGGCTCGTTGACACGCCGTGCAGGCTGCTGCCCACTCTTTGACCTGTTTGCAGAGGCTCGGCCACACAAATTTCTCTCCCACCATTTCGACCGACGCGTGCACTCCAGGGTGCGCCAAAGAATGAACCGAGTCAAAAACGCGGCGGCGCCACGCGGCTGCTACTACTGGACGCAGCCGTCCAGTGGAGACATCGCAGATTAGGGGGGGCATACCATCTTGCAGCACCCTGCTCTCCAGCCTTAACCCTGTTGGTCCAGACTGGAGTGCGCACACGTCCGCGTCATTAACCTGCTCCGCGGCCATGGCTGCATAATCTAACCCTACGCTGAATGGGGCCGCCACGGCGCGCGAGAGGCAATCTGCCACTACATTGAGTTTGCCCGCCACATGCCGAATATCAGTGGTAAACTCTGATATGGCAGCCAGCTGTCTCTGCTGCCGGCCTGACCACGGTTCAGAGACCTTGGCCATCACGAATGTTAGCGGTTTGTGATCAACGAACGCGGTGAAAGCGCGTCCTTCCAGCCAGAACTGAAAGTGGCGGATGGCCAAATGGAGAGCAAGCAGCTCCCTGTCGAACGCACTGTATTTACGTTCGCTATTGCGCAAGGTCCTGCTGAAAAATGCGAGGGGCTGCCAAACCCCGGCTACATGTTGCTCCAAGACCGCCCCTATGGCCACCTCTGACGCGTCAGTGGTGAGCGCTATGCGGGCCGTTGGGTCTGGGTGTGCCAACAACGCAGCCTTTGCCAAGGCTGCTTTCACCTCCGAGAACGCTTGGTCCCACTCCAGGGACCACTCGATCTTATCCGCGGGAGTTGTGCCGCGCAGGGGAGAAAACGGTTATAAAAATTCACCATTCCCAAAAACTCCTGCAACGCCCTGACTGTCTGAGGCCGGGGAAAATCTGCCATAGCACGCACTTTGTCAGGCAGCGGAACTGCTCCTTCGGGGGAGACGCGGTGTCCTAAAAAATCGATCTGCGCCACCCCGAACTGACACTTCGCTGGGTTGATTATTAACCCGTCATCTCCCAACCTTCGGAAAACTGTGGCCAGGTGTTTTTCGTGTTCATCTTCGGACACGCTGGCTACTAAAATATCGTCCAGGTAGACGAACACGAAAGGGAGATCGCGAAGCACCGCGTCCATCATGCGTTGGAACGTCTGAGCAGCCCCTTTAAGTCCGAATGGCATGCGTAAAAACTCGAATAAACCAAACGGAGTTATTACCGCTGTTTTGGGTATGTCCTCAGCGCGCACTGGGACTTGGTGGTAACCGCGGATCAAGTCTATTTTAGAAAAAATGCGCGGCCCTGCCAAATGAACCGAAAAATCTTGGATATGTGGGATTGGGTAGTGGTCATGCGCTGTAGCGTTGTTTAACCTGCGGAAATCCCCGCAAGGGCGCCATGATCCGTCAGCTTTCGGGACCATATGTAGGGGGGAAGCCCACGGACTGTTTGAACGTTGGATAATGCCCAACCTCTCCAGGTTGGCGAACTCCTCACGCGCTATGGCTAGTTTAACTGCGTCCAAGCGCCGAGCATTTGCAAAAACGGGAGGTCCGGTAGTGGTAATAAAATGCTCCACCCCGTGCTTAGCGACTGTTGCCGAAAATGTGGGGACCGTAAGTGCTGGGAACTGAGTGAGCAGTGTGTGGAACTTACCGCCTGCTGCTGTGACGTTGGCTTGTGCTGTTGGCTGGGCCACTCACGCTGTACAGGGGATAGAATCAAAAGAAAGTGCATTAACCAGGCGCCTGTTAGCGAGATCAACCAACAACCCATGTGAGCACAAAAAATCAGCCCCCAGCATATTGAAATTTACTGCTGCTACAACAAAAGTCCACTCATATGCACGGCCGTGTAGAGACAGAAGCAGAGTCTTCTCACCAAAGGTCTTAATCTCCGAGCCGTTCTCCGTTGTCACCCGGGGACCTCCGGAACCAGCCAGTCTGTCCGCGTAGGAATAGGTGTGATGAAACTCAACTGGGAGCCTGTGTCGATGAGGAACTGCCTCCCGGAGCGTGCATCCGACAAGTAGAGCAGCTTGTTCTCTTCCCCGAGGGCCGCAGCTGCTACCGACCCCCGGTCTTGGCGTTTCCCGAACGCCCGAACTGGCACGGCGGTACACACTTGCGTGCCCTCTCTGCGAAGCGGCGATGGTAGAAACAAAAGACGTCCGATCCACGCTCCCTGGCCCTCGCCGCCGCCGTCGTCGGTGAGTCTGGCACCGCTGCCTCTGGCCTCCTGTCGTCTCTGGTCGTCGTGCCGAGTTCCGCTGCAGCGGCCGTGGCTGCGCGCCGCTTGGTGGCGTTGACAATCCGCTGCGCCTCTCGGCCCAGCGCGTGGTAGTCCCGTAGGGCCAAAAGTGGCGAACAGGCCAGAACCGCTCTCATTGCTGACGGTAAAGTCCTGAGGAAGAGGTGGGTGAAAATGAAGTGATCGTCGTCAGAGTCTTTCAACCTCAACAACTTCTCCATCAGGCTCGCGGGCATGTCGTTTTCCCCCTCCGTCAGCGCCAGGAGCCTCTCTGCTCGCTCCTCCGCCGAGGGGGTGAATTGCTGGATGAGTGCAGCCTTCAACATGCCGTATTTGTCGCTCTCCGGCGGCTGGTCGATCAGGCTCTCCACATGCTGGGCCGTGTTGTTGTCCAGCTTTGCGACTACGTGGTAGAATTTCGTGGCATCTACCGATATCCCCCGGAGGTTGAACTGCGCCTCAACCACGTTGAACCAGGAGCGCGGATTGTTCTGCCAGAAGTCTGGTAGCTGGACTGTAGCGGCATTCGCTTGGCTGGGGGCTCCTGACACGGCTGGCCCGGGGGAATTTTCTTCTTCCATGATACGTCTCGGGTCACCAGTGTGGAAGATGTGAAAATGACGAGGCAGAGTTCTTTCTCAGAGTCAGCTTTATTCACATCTCCATCATTTCAAAGCAGAGAAAAAAGAGAATGAAACAGTAAACTCTCGTCCTTAAATATCAGGGGACTTCACACCTCATAAATCACATGTCACACAGACCACCTTGCATAATAAAGACACTCACAATGCATTTCACCACCTTGCATAATAAAGACACTCACAATGCATTTCTCTCCATGATATCACTTCCACTGTCTCCCATGCATCCTTTCCTTAATCCCTTAATTGACCCCCCACAGTCTCCAGCCTTGCATACCAAGGCTAAGATTCCTGCCTTTGTTCTGACCTAAAATGTGAGTCACAAAACCGGTCCAACAGGTCCCATGTGTGTTCACCACAGTGGACCAAAAGATCCTCAAAAGCTAGACATCATGCTGCGAGCCAAAGAAATTCAGGAACAAATGAGAAACAAAGTAACAGATCTATCAGTCTGGAAAAGGTTATAAAGCCATTTCTAGAGCTTTGGGACTCCAGTGAACCACAGTGAGAGCCATTATCCACAAGTGGCAAAAACATGGAACAGTGGTGAACCTTTCCAGGAGTAGATGGCCGACCAAAATTACCCCAAGAGCACAGCAACGACTCAACCAAGAGGTCACAAAAGACCCCACAACAACATCCAAAGAACTGCAGGCCTCATTTGTCTCAGTTAAGGTCAGTGTTCATGACTCCACCGTAAGAAAGAGACTGGGGAAAAAAATGGCCCAATACTCTGTGGACTGATGAGACAAAAGCTAAACTTTTTGGAAGGTGTGTGTCCGATTACATTCGGCGTACAAGTAACACAGCATTTCAGAAAAGGAACATCATGCCAGCAGTAAAATATGGTGGTGGTAGTGTGATGGTCTGGGGCTGTTTTTCTGCTTCAGGACCTGGAAGACTTGCTGTGGTAAATGGAGCCATGAATTCTGCTATCTACCAAAAAATCCAGAAGGAAAATGTCCGGCCATCTGTTCGTGACCTCAAACTGAAGTGCACTTGGGTTCTGCAGCAGGACATTGATCCAAAACACACCAGCAAGTCCACCTCTGAATGGCTTAAGAAAAACAAAATGGAGACTTTGGAGTGGCCTAGTCAAAGTCCTGACCTGAATCCTATTGAGATGCTGTGGCATGACCTTAAAAAGGCGGTTCATGGTCAAACCCTCCAATGTGGCTGGATTACAACAATTCTGCAAAGATGAGTGGGCCAAAATTCCTCCACAGCGCTGTGAAAGACTCATTGCCAGTTATCGCAAATGCTTGATTGCAGTTGTTGCTGCTAAGAGTGGCCCAACCAGTTATTAGGTTTAGGGGCAATCACTTTTTCACACAGGGCCATGTAGGTTTGGATTTTTGTTTCCCTTAATAATAAACACCTTCATTTAAAAACTGAATTTTGTGTTTACTTGTGTTATCTTTGTCTAATATTTAAATTTGTTTGATGATCTGAAACATTTAAGTGTGACAAACATACAAAAAAAATGAGAAATCAGGAAGGGGGCAAACACTTTTTCACACCACTTTTTCACATATGTATCAAGTGCAGTGATTGTTGTGTTTGGCACAACAAGACAATCAGATATTGGTTCTGCTTACCAAGCTGCTGGACAGGTTTAAAAAAACAAAAGACTGCCCCTGACCATAAAAAAAAACAATGGTGGTACAAAAAAGAAAAAAGACTTACTGGCCACCAAACAGCTGCATGCCCAGCAGAGCGAAAACTACAATGAAGAGGAAGAGCAGGAACAGCAGGCTGATGATGGACTTCATAGAGTTGAGCAATGAAACCACCAGGTTCCTCAGAGAGTTCCAGTACCTGTACAACACACAAAAAACACAATAACACCCGCATGAACCTTTTTAGCTCCATGACCAGTAGTTCCTTTTTTAAGTTCCAACTTCACTCCAATGACAATGCTAGTTGTTATGCATTCAAAACAAATAATTCCAGTCAAATAACTCAACAAATTTGTGTTTAAGTCACTATTTGTTGTATTTGCTAAATACATCTGTGGCTGAATCATGAGCAGACATCCACATCCAGTCCTTCTTTTGTAGTAAAGGGAGATTATAGGTAAAAACTGTAGAGAAGCCAGAGACAGTTCCTTGAGGAACCCCATCTTTAATTGGCTCAACATCTGAAAAGCTTGCATTAAAATTTAGTGCTTGTGTTCTATAGTGATACATGATAAGGCAGTGGATGCTTCTGTGAGCTTGTGGCAATGGCATAATCACACACACACACACACACACACACACACACAGACAAATACAGATGACTCACTTGGTAACTTTGAAGATCCGGAGCAGTCTCAGCGCACGTAGGACACTGATCCCAAATGAGGCCCCTGGCTTGATGGCAGCCCAGATCACCTCAAAAATGCTGCCAATAATCACCTGTGAAGCAGACACATGACGAAGATCAACAGGCCTGTTTTTTTTCTCTGTCCCACCCAGCGTGTCCACGTGACCCCACCAAAGGTTTAACTGGGCTGTCTTGTCTGTCCATGTGGGTCTGTCCACGGGTTCCACTGGTGTTTCCTCACATGGACTTTACTTATTTTCAGCTTATTTTCTCATACATTCGTGACTATTTTCTTGTAAATTTGTGATTTTTTTCTCCTAAATTGATATTTTCTTGAAAATTTCAAACTTTCTCAAAAATATCCAACTTTTTTTTACTGTAAATTTGCAACTTTTTTCTCATAACTGTGTTAGTTTTGTCAGGGCATGGGTGGGGTTCCATGTCTTCATCCTAATTTATAGTTTGTATTTCTTTTCTTTAGAGCTTGGGCTCCAATCCACGTCCTCGACTTGAGTTTACTTCTTGGAATTTTCTGCATTCATTATTATTTGTTAGATTCATAATTCTGTTCACATAGTTATGTGAATATTATTATGATTATTATGATGAGGGGTTTAGTTTGGTTATTGCTTGCATTATTGTTGTCATGGTTGTGTCTCCCCGACCCCCTGTTCATGTTCTCTGTCTCCTCTGTGATTGTGTGTGTAGCCCCGTCTGTCCCATCATCTGTTTTCCTCATGTGTCAGCTGTCAGTCAAGATTGGTCTCCCCACCTGTGCCGTTTTGTCTTGATTGTCCCCATGATTATTTAAGTTCTGTTCCACTTCCGTTCTGTTCGGGTTCCTTGTCGTGTTGGCGTGATTACATGCTGCAGCCTGGTCTGTATAATCTTGTCATGTCCTGACATGCTGTGGTTTTGCCTCAGTTTTTTGTTGCTGCTTCCGAGCCACATTTATTATTTTTCTGTTAAGCCCTCGAGCTGTATCAGGGTGACCAGCTCACAATAAAAACTGCTAAAACTCATGTCCGCCATTTGGGTCCAGTTTACCACTCCATGACAGAAGGAACCCGACCGTATGGACCCAGCGGACAGTGAGTTTTTTCAAATGGGCCTTGATGAGGAGGAAGTTTGGGCTGCTTCCCGCGTCAAGACGCCCGCTTCTCCTACTTGCCAGAAAAGGCCTTTCATTCCCTGGACACGGCCGCAGGAATTATCGAGGGCTCCCCCACCTTGTGGCAATATCCCCCACTCACTGGACTCCTGCTGTCAATGCTGCAGCTCAGCTACAGTGGAAGGTCCAGTGGCGGGGAAAGACCCCGCAGGCGACCAACAAGGACCGGGGGGGGGGCTCAAACAAACCGATGGATGCCGCTCACGCCGGTGGACTCTTCGGCCCGGCTCTTCCTCATCAGCGGAGGCATTCCAGATCTACGTGTCCTCCTCCCTCGACACAGGCCATCAGGCAAATCCCATCATCCAACCACTGTGGGCAGTGGTGGCCTAATGGTTAGGGATTCGAACTGGTGAGCGGAGGGTCACGAGTTTGATCCCTGGACCAGCAGGATCAAATCTGGGTGGGACAGATAACATAGCAGTGTTTGTCCCACCCTCTTTAACGCCACTGTGGTGCCCTTGAGAAAGGCCCTTAATCCCAACTGCTCCAGTGGAGCTGCTCAGTGGCCACAGGTCAGTCTCCGGTTGTACTGGGCAGCTTCCTGGTGTAACTGTGTGAATGTGAACAGGGCGTCCTTGTTTAAGAGAGGTTGCCTCTCAAAGGAACTACCCTGTATAGATAAAAGGTTATATAAAAAAAAATCTCTCAGCAGGGATCACCTGACTCCCCAGCGGCAGCAGAGCAGGAACAGAGGCAAGTATCTTTTCATTTTTAACACCACTTAATGAAAAGTCGTGTCCCGTTCCTGGTGAGGGGGCTCAGTGTCAGCCACCTACCACCACTGAGCTCTCTCCATCCATCTCTGCTGTCATTTCTGCTGCCGCTTCCATCCACCAATCCTCACCTGCATCCCCTGTGTCTAAATCAGTTTTTTCTGAGGAACTGGCTATACTGGGAGGCAGCCTACTGGTCTGGGATGAGCCGGCTGGCCCTGAAGCTTCTCCAGCTGCAGCTACCTCCAGGAGTGGGTTCCAAGCAGCTGTAGCCCCCAGACCAGTCATCCTACTGGTTGCTGTTTCTGTGTCTGGGCTGCAGCAGAATCGTCCTGTACCTGCTCCACAGCGCCCCCCAGTTCCAGTACTTGCTCCATGCCGCTTCCCAGCATCACCACCAGTTCTGACTCTTCTCCGGACAGCTCCAGCAGCTCACAAGTTGTGGCTCATAGCTCCAGCTGTCCCCGAGGTGCACACAACAGCCACAGCCATCCCTGAGGCACACGCCACAGCTCCAGCTGTTCCTGCCCAGCCTGAGGTGCACGCTCCTGTTCCTGCCTCTGTCCTGAGTCTCCGTCATGTGTTCCTGTGGTTGGAGAACCACCATCATGTGTCCCTGAGGTTAGCGCGCACCTGTCATCTGCTACTGGGGTCAGCGCGCCTCAGTCATCAGTTTTAGAGCAAAGAGCTCTCATGTTACTTTCACCTGAGCTTAAAGTGTACCTAGAGTTATCGCTGGATCCGTACTGTTCTCCAGTCTGGTGGTCCAGGGACTATGGTAGACCACCCGACTGGTTATGTTTTGAGATCTGGAGGCCCATAAAATGAGTTAAGCCCCCCCGACCTGCTTTGTTCTCCAGTCCGGTGGTCTAGAGACTCTGGTAGACCACCTGACTCGTTCTATGCTCTGGTCTGGGGTCCCATGGACTTGGATAGGCCCCCTGACCCGCCTTGCTGTCCGGTCTGGTGATCCTGGGACTCTGGAAGACTACCTGACCCATTTTGCGTTGAACTCTGAGGGTCATGGACTTCGTTTACCGTGGTTATGTTTGATTTTGGACTCTGTGGGGGGTAAGAGTTTGTTTTGGCTCGCCTGGCCTTGAACCCCCACCACTCACCCTGGGGAAATGTTTCTTTGGGTTTTGTTTTTTCCTGTTGGTGGTACTTTGAGGGTCGTCTGGAAGGGGGGGGGGTACTGTCAGGGTGTGGGTTGCGTCCCATGTCTTCATCCTGATTTATAGTTTGTATTTCTTTTCTTTAGAGCATGGTCTTGCCTTGAGTTTACTTCTTTGAATTTTCTGCATTTATTATTAATTGTTAGATTCATGATTCTGTTCTTAGTTCTGTGAGTATTATTGTTATGATTATTATGATCAGAGCTTTAGTTTGGCTATTATTTGTATTATTATTGTCATGGTCGTGTCTCCCCTGATCCCCTGTTCATGTTCTGTGTCTCCTCTGTTTGTGATTGTGTGTGTAGCCCCACCCATCCTGTCATCTCTGTTTTCCTCATGTGTCAGCTGTCAGTCAAGATTGGTCTCCCCACCTGTGCCGTTTTGTCTTGACTGTCCCCATGATTATTTAAGTTCTGTTCCACTTCTTTTCTGTTCTGGTATCTTTGTCGTGTTGGCGTGATTACATGCTTCAGCCTGGTCTGTATAATATTGTCATGTCCTGACATGCTGTGTTTTTGCCTCAGTTTTTTGTTGCTGTTTCCGAGCCACATTAATTGTTTTTCTGTTAAGCCCTCGAGCTGCATCAGTGTGACCAGCTCACAGTAAAAACTGTTATAAAACACGTCCACCGTTTGGGTCCAGTTTACCATTCAACGACAAGTTTTTCTGATAAAATTATGACTTTTTCAAAACTTATTTTTTTCATGTAATTTTGGAACTCAGTCATATATTTGCCACTTTTTTTCTGTAATCTTGCAACTTTTTTGTCATAAATGTGTTGCTTTTTCCTTGTAAACTTGCAATTTTTTTTTTTGTAAATTTGTGACTTTTTCCCATAAATTTGTGACATTTTTCTTGTAAATCTGGAACTTGGTCAAAAATTTTCAACTTTTTTTTAATGTAAACTTACAACTTTTTAAGATAAGCCTTTATTAGTCCCACAATGGGGAAATTCCATAAATTTGGGACTTTTTTTAATTTTGAATTTATTAACTCATTTATTTGCTACTTTTGTTAATTTGCAAGTGTTTCCAATTAGTGACTTTTTCTTGTAAATTTGCTAAATTTTTCTTGTAAGTTTGTAACTCCTTCAAGCAATTTTATGATTTTTTTCCTTGTACATTTATAACTTTTTCTACTAAATGTTCACTTTTTCTCACAAAATTCTGCCTTTTTTTTCTAGTAAATTAGTGATTTTTTTTCTCGTAAATTTGCCACTATTTTTTTGTAAATTTTTCACTGTTTTCTTATAAATTTTCACATTTTCTCCCCATAAACTGGCTACTAACTTTTGTAAAATTTTCACTTTTTTTTTTTTTTTTTTATTAATGTTCACATTTTCTTCTCATAAATTTGTATTTTTTCCTTTTAAGCTTGTAACTTTTTTCTACAAAATTTTGACTTTTCTCATAAATTTGCTACTTTTTTCAAGTATATCTGTGACTTTTTCCTCATAAATTTGCTGCTATTTTTGGGGGGGGGAAATTGTCACTTTTTAAAATAATTTTTTTTTTAAATTTTTCTTATAAATTTGCAACTTTTTCCTAGTAAATTTATGACTTTTTTCTCATAAATTTGTTACTATTTTTGTAAAATTTTCCACTTTTCTGACAAATTTTCACATCTTTTCCTCAAATTTGTAACTTTTTTCTTGTGAGGTTGTAACTCTTTCAAGTAATTCTAATTTTTTTCTTGTAAATTTGTAACTTCTTTCTACAAAATTGACTTTTTTTCTTATAAATTTGCTATTTTTTTGTAAATTTGTCACTTTTTTTCTTAAAATTTTTCACATTTTTTCTCAAATGTGTGACTTTTTCCATGTAATTCTGCCTATGGCACCAGTGTTACCACAACCTGCTGCTCACCCACAAGCAGGTAAACGGATCACCTGCTCACCTGCTTCACAGATAAAGTCCATGTGGGCAAACACAGATGGGGCCAACATGGAACCCGCAGACAAACCCACATGGAACCCATAAGACAGCCCAGGTTAAACCTGTCATGGGGCCCACATGGACATGCTGGCTAGGGTCCTACAAGAAAAAAATAGCACGGACAGATGGACACCGTGCCGTTGCATTGGCTCCTTGCAGCTTCACCAGAACGAGCTATAAAACTAGAATATCAATGTAATGATCTTCTTATGTTCTGAGATTCACCTGTACCTCCGCACACACTTGGCAGGTGACCGAACTTGTGTCCGAATATGGCAGGATGACTCACCCCGAAGTCGAAACAGTTGAATGAGGAGTGGAAGTAGCTCTGGGGTCCGAGTCCGTACATTTTCATGGACATCTCAGCCAGGAAGAGGCCCAGAAAAACAAACTCAGCCAGGTCTGTTCAACAGATAAAAAGGCTTGTTACTGTAAATCGAACAATGGAAGGTATCCAGAACCGTATGTTCAGGCATTCATTTAAAAAAAAAAAAAAAACACTACCAGACACCAAACAGCTTTGTTTTTGTTCACATGTCCAGTTTTATTCACGAACCTACAGATTATGTTTTTGTTTTTCATGGGTGGATATTTCATTTCACTGTTGGGGGGGGGGGGGGCAATGAGCAGAACATTTTCTCTAGAGTAAATATTGAGGGGGACACTATCAGTATTATTGTAGCAAGGTCTATTCCTTGTGTCTGGGGGATGGGGGGGACTATGGAAGATTTTGTAATGGGGAAGAATTCAAACCCTATAAAAGGTGGAACAAAAACATCTGTATATATATATATATATATATATATATATACATATAATATACTGCTCAAAAAAAGGGAACACTTTGAAAACACATCAGATTTTAATGTTGTGGCAGGCTAGTCCAGTTTACTCAGATTGAAAAGTGTTCCTGTAATTTGAGTAAGCTGGACTATCCTGCCACAATTTTGATATCCAGCTTATTTTTTCCCATTAAAATCTGATGTGTTTTCAAAGTGTTCCCTTTATTTTTTTGAGCAGTATATATACTGTATATATATATATATATATATATATAAATTAAATTAAATGGGTCATTGTCTAGATAGACATAAAAAAGCTCATTACATAGAATAATAATTTAACCAGCATTCACATGAATGTTCTTGAAACTGAGCTAGGTACCGCCCCATACACCACATGGTGTCCCACATGCTGTGGAAGGGATTATATAACTTATGTGAATGTTCTGAAATTTAGTTGGAAATTTACATAAAAAACTTGCAAATTTAATAAAAAATGTTCAAAATTGTTGAAAATTAATGTGAAAAATTTGCAAATTAGTGAGAAAAAAGTTGCAAATTTACATAAAAAAGTTGCAAATTAATGAGAAAAAAAGTTCCAAATTTACATGAAAAAAGTCACAAATTAATGAGAAAAAAGTTGCAAATTAATGTGAAAATGGCCACAGATTAATGAGAAAAAAGTTGCAAATTCACATAAAAAGCTGCAAATTAATGTGAAAATAGGCGCAGATTAATGAGAAAAAAGTTGCAAATTCACATAAAACGTTGCAAATTAATGACAAAAAGTTGCAAATTTACATAAAAAGTTGCAAATTAATGAGAAAGTTGCAGCATTTTATTTAGTTCTGCAACATGATATAGAAAGGTTTCTGTTAAAAAAAGATGGGTGGGGGCAGTTGTCTGGTTGTTTCCAGGTTAGGAGGGGCATCTAAACTCCCCCCATGTCTGCATTATTAGCTGAAGTGATGAACAGAGACCTTTGCTTTTCTTTGCTCTAAACAACATCACAACTGTCTGGCCATTGATAGAAATCGTATCAGAATCTTCTTAAGTAGACAGTTTGTGTTGGAATTCAACAGACACTGGAATGAATGGCTGCCATACATGTAGAGATGGTCATTTTAGAAAGATTTGAAGTGACACCTTAATTTTTCCAGAGATGTTTATAAAAAAAATAAAAAGCTCATTTGAACTGAAGTGAATTGAACTGAAAATTCCTGTTACTCACACAGCGCGTACGTGAGCCACCCAGGCTGGTTGTAGTGAACGATGGCCACACACAGCGTGTTGAGGCCGACCAGACACAGAACCGTCCAGTAGAAGCTCTGAGATTTGACCAGGCGACGGATGGTGAAGCGAATCCTCTTCTCTTTCCTCTTCAAGTAAGATGAGCTCTCGTTCTTGCTCTTCACACTGGCCCGGGCGAACGGCGACCCTGGGGGGGCAGTTGGAACAAAACACACAAAAACGGCAATAAGGTTATCAAGTCTAAAATGGGTTTTTCTTCAAATACATGACTTCTTCAACCAATGGCCGTCCTGAAATGCTACAAACGTCAAACAGACGCATTTCATAATTATCAGAAGGGCTGGCTCTGTAATTGGTCTCAGGCCAGAGACCATTGAGACTGTGGTGGAGAGGAGGACGCTAAAATGGTTATCCATCATGGACAAACCTGATTACCTCCTCCACCACATACTGGACAGTGGAGCACTTTCTCCAGCAGACTGCTACAGCTTCGCTGTCGAACGGTTAGGTACAGGAAATCTTTCCTGCCACGTGCCATTTAACTGTACAATAACTCACTCTGTTGTAGTCTGGTCATAACTATGCTACCATACGGCACCTTACAGTCCAGTTAGTACCTCACATCTCACTCTTGCTCCTGATAGTCCTGCATTGTACAGCGGGTACAATTCATGTATCTATACGGGTCACCATCTATTCATCTATGATGTATATAAGTTTTTAGCAGTTTTACTTTCCATGGGTAATCCCTTTGTCTATTATGTTGTGTGTCTCTGTTATTTGGTTGTCTATTGTCATGCTGTTACACTGTAATTTCCCAGTTTGGGATCAACAAAGTATATCGTGGAGGAATAGGATCAGGCGAGATGCGACGAGCTGGAAGGTTGCAGAGTTTTATTTTCCTCCAACATAATGAGACGCACTTTGTAGCTCTGTGTGCTCCTGTGCTCCTGAGGCATGTATAGCAAGCTCTTTTATACATGTTATACAAACAGAGAGAGAATGCATGGCACATTAGCATAGTGATATACATATCAGTTGATACCTATTATTAGTGTGACCAACTGGCGCCCGGACGTTCTCTCCCTAATCCGGGGATGTATAAACAACAGTCCATTGTTCTGGTTGTCCCCCAGGGGCTCTCTGTCCGTATGTGAATTGTTCTCTGTATGTAAATGATCCCCTGCTTCCTCCAGACCTGCTGAGTGTGAGAAATGTCCGCGTAGAGTGTGGTGGGTCACCACAGGGCACCCCCAGAACACTCAGAAGGGGCTGTGACCCCCCCCCCCCACCCCCGTCGTTTGGGCTCCAGCTCCGGTAGAAATGTCCTGCTGTAGAGGAGTGTCGGAGAGCATGTCAGTCCATGGGGGGGGGGGGGGGGGGGGGAGACGGGGAGGGATGGAAAAGACAGTGTGGTCCGCTCGGAGTTCCAGCATGTTGAACGGCTGTGGATCGTGGGCGCACGGGGCCAGTGCGCGTCATGCGTAATGGAACCAACCGGCGATTGGCTGGCTTTAGGGAGTGAAGTGCTGGAAGAGTGCTGTGGAGGAGGAGGGGGGCGGGAGTGAGTGAGTGCCGGCCCGGGACGTCAAATGTGTCTGGGCCGCGCAAAAATTGCGTGAGGATCCGCGATGGTGAGGGACTTTCCCGGTCAACCAGAAGGTGATCTGCAGCGGCTGTGAAAAAAATTAAGTCTCTGACTCCTCTCGCGGCTTGGTCCAGCGAGGATGTGGGGAAGGCAAATGGCCAAGTTCCCAGAGGATGCGTAGCGGCTGTGAAACAACTGCAGCTGTGTGAGGGACTTGGTGGTTAGGCTTTAGGTGCAGATGCAGCCCTAAAGCCATCGGGGACAGCAATCAGCTAAACTCCCGGTGTGCGCCGTGGCTGAGAAACCCATACAATGTCCTGTGTGTGGGCTGCATGTCTGCTTCAGGTGTGTGAGCAGCCCTGAAGGTTCAGAGGATGGCGATCGGCTGTGTTTCTCGGGCATGTGCAGCAGCGGAGGACACTATCAGTCTTTGGAGCCGGTTTGTCCCTGTGCATGGCGTGTGCTTGGTGCAGTGACCACCTAGCTGGCAGTTGCGCTGTCCTCGTAATACTGCGGTGTGCGTGCGGGGCTTCTGTACGTGGGAGGTCCACTGTCGGGAGTGTGTCAGGTTCGGGGAGCTTGGTGGAAATCAGCGCAGTTGGCACCGATGTTCTTCCCCATTCAGGCTGCTTCCTTCGGTTCGCTCGTGTCGCCATTCATGGTGCGTGTCGGTCCCAGTGCTGCCCATTCCGGAGGGCGTGCTCCGGTGAGGATGAAGAGGTTGCAGGCGTTCTCTGGTCCTCTGGGATCCACAGCACGGTGAGAGGGAGTAGACGGTCATTCTCTCTTGTCAGGTCACCAGTGTGGAGGGAAAAGATCAGGCAAGGGGCGTACCATGACACGTGCTGGGGCTTCCCGTCCGGGTCATCTCCGGGGTGTTTGCCTCGTGTTCCATTCTTCGTCAAGGGTCACCAGTGTGGAGGTAAAAGATCAGGCGTGATGCGACGAGCTGGAAGGTTGCAAAGTTTTATTTTCCTCCAACATAATGAGACGCACTTTGTAGCTCTGTGTGCTACTGTGCTCCTAAGGCATGTATAGCAAGCTCTTTTAACCATGTTATACAAACAGAGAGAAAATGCATTGCACATTAGCATAGTGATATACATATCAGTTGATACTTATTATTAGCGTGACCAACTGGCGCCTGGACGTCCTCTCCCTAATCCGGGGATGTATAAACAGTCCATTGTTCTGGTTGTCCCCCAGGGGCTCTCTGTCCGTATGTGAATTGTCCTCTGTATGTAAATGGTCCTCTGCTTCCTCCAGACCTGCTGAGTGTGAGGAATGTCCGCGTAGAGTGTGGTGGGTCACCACAATCTACCTATTTGGCACTGGAGTGGTGGCCTAGCTGGTAGAGCATTCGCCCCACAACAGGGAAGCTGAGGTTCAAATCCTGGCCGGGTCATACCAAAGACCAGGTAAAAATTGTATTTTCTGCCTTCTAGCTTGGTACTTAGCATAATAGAACGGGGAAAGGAAAATTAACACACAGAGCTACTAGAGGACTGAACCACCACTGTAGTTTTCACTACTTACAGTAGCTGTGTGGCCTAGGGCCATGAAACGGAGATAGACGCCGCCCTACACCATTGGCATAGGAATAACTTAACATCTATTTGGCGCCACACTGAAACAAGTTTAGAATACTTGTGTAAACATTTAGATCTGTGGGCCACATGCGCCGTTTCGTTATATTTGATTGGTCGTGATAATAAATTCTGTCAGTTTATTGCGACCCATCTAAGGACGCTCCTTCACCCTAATGCCTTTATAAAATGATAAACAACACACATGCACCTTTTAAAGTAGCACAAATGATTTTCATAAATATTACATAAAATTGCCAAATGTGATTGTTTGAATGTGGGGTAAGGACTGAACTTGCACAGAGCCTATTTTGATTAGGATGAATATTTTCCAAAATTAGGCATGTTAATGGTATAAATACCTCTACAGCAATTTAGCAGCAAGCAATTTTATATTATAGATATATATATTGTGGGCTATATTAATCATATATTCCATAACCTACATATGTTGAAGCATGTGGAAATGTTTGGTAATTACATATGTAAAGCAGCTTCACACCTCTGAAAGGACAAAGGCTCTCAACCGCCAAGTGAAGAACAAAGATGTTCCCAGACACTTCGGTGGAGACCGGAGGAGCTACCCTCACCCCCTGGGCGAGGAGAGGAAATACCAAGACAATGGGGGGATTAAGATAATGAGGGATGTCAGCCTTTGTTATGCATGTCTTTTGTTATGTGCAAGTATAAAGTCAGTGAGCCGGAGATATTCGGTCTCTTTTCCTTCTGCTACCTCTGCACTAGATGAGACTTGTTAGGAGAGCTGATAATTAAACTTTGGTTTATATATCAAATCGCCTCATCATTTCAAGCTCTTCTACACTGGTGACCCCTGACGCGAGTATGGACCCGAGGCGTTCCCCCGCAATCGACTCATCCGTGGCGACCCAGGCAGACGCCAGCGACCACGCAGACGGGGGAATAAATGGACGACTTTCCCTCCCGGCAGAAGGGATTGAGAGGGCTCAACCGAGCACCAGCACCGCTGTGACAGCCGAAGCAAGGCACTCTCACCCTGCGGACACAGCAGTGATGGTATACACTAATGCCGTCGCTGTCAAGCTGCCAGACTTCTGGCAAGAAGACCCCGCCTCGTGGTTTCAGCAAGCTGAAGCCCAGTTTGCACTGGCGGGCATCACGGCTGACGATACGAAATTCTATCATATCGTCTCCAAACTCGACGCCGCCACTTCGAGGTGTGTGCGGAGCATGATCCGGCGGTCGCCGGCCCAAGACAAATATGAAATACTGAAAGCAACCATCGTGGCAAATTACGTCTCCTCAGCTGAAGAGACAGCCGAGAAGATCCTGGCAGTCTATGGCCACAGAGGGTGCAAACCTAAAGCCCTCATGGAGGATTTGCTGCAGCTTAAAGAAGAGGACAACGACAACTTCCTCCTCCAATTCATATTCCTCAGCACGCTGCCGCCACACATGAGAGGGACACTCGCCAACATGAGATGCAGCACCCAGCAAGACTTCCGCGTGCTCGCCAACGAAGCTCAACGGCTCGTCAACGCCTGCAAGGAGCTGACACCCACAGCAGCATCCGCAGACCTCAACGCTGATGCCCAGAACCACGAAGAGCCACAACCTACTGAGCAGATCCAGCCCGCGGTGACAGCGACACGGCCAAAACGTAACAGACGGAGCGACGTCTGTTATTATCACCACCGTTTCGCCGAGAAGGCTCACAAATGTGTTCCCCCCTGCAAATTTAAACGCCAAAGCCGAGAGCCGTTAACGGCAGCGGTTCTCGGCGAGAAGAATAAGCTGTTGTATGTGACGGATGGACACACCGGCAAGCAGTTCCTCATCGACACAGGAGCTCAGCTGAGTTTCATCATGCCCTCCCACGCAGATCGAGCCATGGGCACCCGGAGCAACGGAGCGGTTGCAGCCAATGGCTCCAACATCGACACTTTCGGCGAAAAGAGCCTGCACCTCCACATCCACGGCCGCAACTACAGATGGACATTTGTTGTAGCGGCGGTGAGGTTTAACTTGTTAGGCGCAGATTTTTTGTGTGCGCATGGGTTATTAGTGGATCTAGCAAATAGGCGCTTGGTTAATGCACTGTCCTTTGCTTCTATTCCATGCTCAGCTCGAGTTTCTCCACCACCTGTGCAGGCTAACGTCACCACGGCAGGAGGTAAGTTTGAGCAACTCCTCACCCAATTTCCAGCACTCACAATTCCCAAATTCTCAGCCACTGTGGCTAAACACGGGGTTGAACACTTTATTCCCACAGCGGGCCCACCCGTATTTGCCAAAGCTCGCCGCTTAGACGCGGTGAAACTCACCATAGCTCGGGACGAGTTTACTACCCTTGAAAAATTAGGCATTGTTAGACGCTCGAAGAGCCCTTGGGCCTCACCACTTCACATGGTTCCGAAATCCGACGGTTCTTGGAGACCGTGCGGAGATTACCGCAGATTAAACAATGCGACAGCGCATGACCGCTACCCAATTCCTCACATTCAAGATTTTTCACTACATCTGGCGGGTGCGCGCATTTTTTCTAAAATAGACTTAGTCCGCGGTTATCATCAAGTCCCAGTCCGAGCGGAGGACATTCCTAAAACAGCTGTAATAACCCCTTTCGGCCTTTTTGAATTTCTGCGAATGCCTTTCAGCCTCAAAGGCGCTGCTCAAACTTTTCAACGAATGATGGACGCAGTCTTACGCGACCTTCCTTTTGTCTTCGTCTACCTCGACGACATGCTGGTTGCCAGCTCGTCTGAGGAAGAACACGAGCAGCACCTCACTACGGTTTTTCAGAGACTAGAAGAGCACGGGCTAATAATCAATCCAGCCAAATGCAAATTCGGCGTGTCACAAATTGATTTTTTAGGACACAAAGTCTCTCCGAAGGGGGCAGTTCCACTTCCAGACAAAGTTCACGCGATAAAAAGTTTCCCACGGCCACAGATGGTCAAATCACTACAAGAATTTTTAGGAATGGTTAATTTTTACAACCGTTTCCTCCCCCACACAGCTCAGCTCATGCAGCCCCTATATGACGCACTCAAAAAAAAGAAAGCTTCCAACGTGGTCGAATGGACCCCGGAGCGCGAACACGCCTTCGCGGAAGTAAAGAGCTTTCTAGCTAAAGCCACATTGTTAGTTCACCCAGATCCCTCGGCCCGCATTGCGCTAACCACAGACGCTTCAGACCTGGCTATAGGGGCAGTTGTAGAACAACATGTCAGCGGGATCTGGCAACCTTTAGCATTCTTTAGCAAATCGCTAAACCAAACTGAGCGTAAATACAGCACTTTTGACAGGGAGCTGCTAGCGCTTCATTTATCCATCCGCCACTTCCAGTTCTGGTTAGAAGGGCGGAGTTTCCCGGCTTTTGTAGACCATAAACCGCTCACCTTTGCGATGGCTAAAATTTCAGAACCATGGTCAGGCAGGCAACAAAGACAGCTGGCTGCGATTTCAGAGTTCACCACAGACATTCGACACGTAGCAGGCAAACTTAACGTGGTAGCAGACTGCCTCTCTCGCGCTGTGACATCACCAGAGCGCGAGGAGACAGATTATACTGCCTCAGCAGCAGAACTCTTCACTAACGCAGACACATACGCAGCACCTATCCATGCAGGGATAGATTATGCAGCCATGGCAGAGGAACAAAGCAGTGACGCGGACGTGCGCGCACTCCTGTCTGGACCAACAGGGTTAAGGCTGGAGAAAAAGGGTTTACGCGACGGCGTGCCCCCCCTAATATGCGATGTTTCAACCGGCCGACCTCGCCCGTTAGTACCAGCTACATGGCGCCGCCGTATTTTCGACGCAATTCACTCCCTCGCGCACCCAGGTGTGCGCGCCTCGGTTAAAATGGTCGCCGAAAAGTTTGTGTGGCCAGGCCTGCGCAAAAACGTAAAAGAATGGGCAAAAACTTGCATTTCTTGTCAGCGCGCCAAAATACACAGACACACAAAAGCCCCTCTGGAGCCTTTTCCAATCCCTGCTAGAAGGTTCGACCACGTTCATGTCGACCTCGTGGGGCCACTACCTTACTCCCAAGGTTTCACACACCTGTTAACAATGATAGACCGCACCACACGCTGGCCAGAGGCAGTCCCTCTAGCGGCAACCACAGCGGAGGAAGTCGCTCGCGTCTTTTTGACAAACTGGGTAGCACGTTTCGGCGTCCCATCGGACATCACGTCCGATAGGGGGCCTCAATTTGTCTCAGAGCTTTGGTCAGCCATGTCCAGCAGCTTAGGGGCAACAATTCACCGCACCACCGCTTATCACCCTCAGGCTAATGGGTTATGCGAGCGTTTTCACAGGTCTTTAAAGGCTGCCCTCAGAGCCTCACTAATGGATACAAATTGGGTAAATAAACTTCCTTGGGTTTTATTGGGGTTGCGTGCTGCACCTAAAGAGGATCTAGACGCCTCTCCGGCAGAATTAGTTTTTGCACAGCCTCTCAGGCTCCCAGGTGAATTTTTACCAGAGAATCCAGAGCCAGGGCATCTTCCAGTCCCAAGGTTTTTAGGCAGCAACGGACCGGACTTTCTCCCCGGTCCAGCTCATCACTCCTTTCCACGGGTTTTTGTCCCTCGAGCTTTAAAAAACGCTGAGTTCATTTTTGTTAGGCATGAAGCTTTAAAACCAACTTTCCACCCAGGATACGATGGGCCATTCAGAGTGCTGGAACATGGTGATAAACACTTTGTGCTTGATTTTGGGGATAGAAAAGAAACAGTCAGCATTGACAGACTTAAACCTGCCTTCTTGTTGAAAGACGAGCCTGCACAGTTGGCGAGAGCACCTCGGCAGGGTAGACCCCCCAAGAGAAAAGACTCAGCCCCCCTGCAGGGAACAATTAACCACTCTCCTTCCCACGCTGCAGATTCCTCACAAGAAGGTCCCAGCAGGACGCCTAAACGAACCCACAGCAGTTTTGGGAGAAGATTAAAACCCAGACAGCACAGGGACTGATGCAAACTACTCCACAATTGTTCACTAATTGTGCTGCAACAGTTTAGGACTGACTTATGATTTTACTATGCTGTTATGATTACCACTGAACTCTCTTAGGGGCATGGCTGCTGGAAAGTTTCTTCTGTGGCAAGAGATGTAACACTTAGTATGTCATAGTAATTATCTTAGACTGTGAACCTTTCTATTGTCCTTTCTTAGTCGTTTGGGGGGGCTGTGGGCTATATTAATCATATATTCCATAACCTACATATGTTGAAGCATGTGGAAATGTTTGGTAATTACATATGTAAAGCAACTTCACACCTCTGAAAGGACAAAGGCTCTCAACCGCCAAGTGAAGAACAAAGACGTTCCCAGACACTGCGGTGGAGACCGGAGGAGCTACCCTTCCCCCCTGGGCGAGGAGAGGAAATACCAAGACAATGGGGGGATTAAGATAATGAGGGATGTCAGCCTTTGTTATGCATGTCTTTTGTTATGTGCAAGTATAAAGTCAGTGAGCCGGAGATATTCGGTCTCTTTTCCTTCTGCTACCTCTGCACTAGATGAGACTTGTTAGGAGAGCTGATAATTAAACTTTGGTTTATATATCAAATCGCCTCATCATTTCAAGCTCTTCTACAATATATATATATATATAAAAAATTGTATTTGTAACAAACAATTTACTATGGGAAAACGAATGTAAAGTAGTTCATGCTCAATTTAAGGGTGGATTCACACTACAATGTATAGAATAGAATAGGCTTTATTGTCATTGTACAACGAAATTTTGGGTGTTCCACCAGGCTACTGCACAGTAAAATAAGAGAGAAGGATTAGCTAAAACACAGCTATAGAACACACAATTAAACATAAGCTCCTCTGCCAGAGTGAGGCTGCTGTCTGATGTTGGGGGCCCTGGCTCCTGTAGTTGGTGAGAGCCTGGATGCCTCTCAACATCTGTCTGGGGTTGTTGTCTGTGGGGAAGCCCTCCACCTTCCTGCTGTAGGCATTCTTAGTGAGTTTTATGCCTCTCCTCAGGTTGGCTCTAGCAGTGCTGTACAGAGAGCTGTCCCTCTGTCTTCAGGCTGAGTTGCGGGCTTTGGTCAGAGTCTGGACTTCACTGGTCATCCAGAGTTTGCAGTTTGGAAAGACCCAGATGTGTTTGGTGACTGTCACATTTTCTACACAGCATTTAATGTAGAAAAGGACAGATTCGGTGTAGGAGCCCAGGGGCCTCATGACCAAAGGGTACTTACGCACAAAAACATGGCGTATGTCCTTTTCCAGGGAAAATTTCAGATGTATCAAGAATGAAATCACCATGGAAATATGCGTAGCCCCACACCAACTTCATGGCTGGCCTACGTAGTTTCTACTGTTATTGATCTGTTGGCAACACTTAGAGGTGATGTTGGGAGACTGATAATGATGTGAAAATTATTGTACACACCAGAGACACATGATGAACAAACATCCACGTGCGTGCAATTAGATGAGTGGATATAAAAGCAAGCGCAAAGAAGTGCAGAAAATGCCTCTAACAACAGAGGATTAGAGGGTATTGCAAATTGTGCCGTGAGAAGAGAAAGGGTATTTAGATACAGAAGATATTTTGGCTCAGGATGATGACTGGTTTGTCAGCCGGTTTAAGTTTCCATGGGCAGTCCTTGTGGAACACGCCCGTGTGCCACAAATATCACCCTGTCTTCAAGGCTTCATTTCAATTCAATGATCTGAGTAAGTGACTTACTTTGTTTTGCTGATTAAACTACAGTTTCACAACATTCTACCAAGCCCCCAATTACTGCTGTGTGTACAGTAGTTATGTCAATAAACACATACGAAAAGTTTGAAATGCAACAGTCTTACATGTTCCCCGGCGCACTTCATTTAGTAGTGTGTGCAATCCATGTTAGCTGTATACAACTAAAGGATGAGATTTGCATTTTGGACATAAAATATGTACTTGCTGAGTCTAATATGATCTGCTTTCAACTGACAGGTGACCTTGGCTACCCACTAAATAGGTTCATATCGTCTTATTTCCATGACTGTTTTCCTTTAATTCAACCAGCTGATCCACTTGGCTGGTCACACATTGATTGATTCATCGTTTAAAATAACATTGTATAAAAGATACAACATACATTTAAAAATAATGGGATGAGACAAGAAGGTGTGCATACTTATTTCCATTGTGGTCCCTAAAAGAGATCACAGCTGGTCTCGTACCTGCAACCTTATGCTTTGAAATCTGGCGCAGTAACCACTGATGCTCCAGATTACAGCGATCAGCTGATGCTTGAGGAGGACTGCAGACGTCAGTCGAAACATGTCAAAGTTAAATAAACATCTCCTTCTTATCTCTGTCTGAATAAAAGAAACAAACTAATCTTCTAGTGCTGTGAGCAGGCTATTGAATTACGTGTATCCGGCGCTAATGCCGGAGGACAGCATGCCAAACAAAATGTTTTTGCGTGCCTCTACCTCATTCGGGAGCACCTCCAACTCACATTCCATGAAATTCCATTAAATCTATTATTTTTGATCATGGATACAGGCGAATCAAATGTGCTGGGCTTGTATTTATCCATTTGCATCTAATTGCATATTCAAATGGAGGCGTGTCAAGGGAGGAGTCCAGTACTTCCTCACGTGCGTTTAATTCCAGGCAGATCGGTATGTACAAAGGAAATGTGCTTGGATTCCTGTGTACGGATGGTTTCATACATCTGGATGCTTTTTTTTTTTTTCTTCTTCTTCTCACGGCATTTTCTTGGTTTAAATGTACGTCATCTTTCAGTAGGAAATCCACGCAAGTCTTTGTACAGGAGGCCCGAGGTCCTGCTGTTCAAAGATGCTCCAATCTGTGTAGGCAAAGCAGTCCTGTAGCTGGAGGAGAGCATTTTCAGGCCAGGTTTTAAAGGCAGGTTAATAAATGTTTTATGTAAATAAAAATGAACCAGTGCCGTTTTCTCTTTATGCTGAGAGAAAGCCAGGAGAGTAGATTATACAGAATACAGTGATGTGCACGAGACTGAGTTGGTGATGAGCCATAAAGCACTGTGATAAACTGAATCCAAGCATTGCAAAACAGAGGCAGCTGCATGCATGTACAGTGGTGTGAAAAAGTGTTTGCCTCCTTCCTGATTTCTCATTTTTTTGTATGTTTGTCACACTTAAATGTTTCAGATCAAACAAATTTAAATATTAGACAAAGATAGCATAAGTAAGCACAAAATGCAGTTTTTAAATGAAGGTGTTTATTATTAAGGGAAAAAAATCCAAACCTCCACGGCCCTGTGTGAAAAAGTGATTGCCCCCTAAACCTAATAACTGGTTGGGCCACCCTTAGCAGCAACAATTGCAATCAAGCGTTTGTGATAACTGGCAGTGAGTCTTTTACAGCGCTGTGGAGGAATTTTGGCCCACTCATCTTTACAGAATTGTTGTAATTCAGCCACACTGGAGGATTTTCGAGCATGAACCGCCTTTTTAAGGTCATGCCACAGCATTTCAATTGGATTCAGGTCAGGACTTTGACTAGGCCACTCCAAAGTCTTCATTTTGTTTTTCTTAAGCCATTCAGAGGTGGACTTGCTGGTGTGTTTTGGATCATTGTCCTGCTGCAGAACCCAAGTGCGCTTCAGCTTGAGGTCACGAACAGATGGCCGGACATTCTCCTTCAGGATGTTTTGGTAGACAGCAGAATTCATGGTTCCATTTACCACAGCAAGTCTTTCAGGTCCTGAAGCAGCAAAACAGCCCCAGACCATCACGCTACCACCACCATATTTTACTGTTGGTATGATGTTCCTTTTCTGAAATGCTGATACTTTTACGCCGGATGTAATGGGACACACACCTTCCAGAAAGTTCAACTTTTGTCTCATCAGTCCACAGAGTATTTTAGTTTTGGGGATCATCAAGATGTTTTCTGCCAAAACTGAGATGAGCCTTTATGTTTTTTTTGCTCAGCACTGGTTTTGGTCTTGGAACTCTGCCATGCAGGCCATTTTTGCCCAGTCTCTTTCTCATGGTGGAGTCATGAACACTGACCTTAACTGAGGCAAGTGAGGCCTGCAGTTCTTTGGATATTGTTGTGGGGTCTTTTGTGACCTCTTGGATGAGTCATTGCTGTGCTCTTGGGGTAATTTTGGTCGGACAGCCACTCCTGGGAAGGTTCACCACTCTTCCATGTTTTCACCATTTATGGATCATGGCTCTCACTGTGGTTCGCTGGATTCCCAAAGCTTTAGAAATGGCTTTGTAACATTTTCCATACTGACACTTTAGATGTCAATTACTTTGTTTCTCATTTGTTCCTGAATTTCTTTGGATTGCAGCATGATGTCTAGCTTTTGAGGATCTTTTGGTCTGCTTCACTTTGTCAGACAGGTCCTATTTAAATGATTTCTTGATTGAAAACAGGTGGGGCAGTAATCAGGCCTGGGTGTGACTAGAGAAATTGAACTCAGCTTTCCAAAGATGTGATAAACCACAGTTAATTTATGTTTTAATGGGGTGGGGGGGCAATCACTTTTTCACACAGGGCCATATAGGTTTGGATTTTTGTTTCCCTTAATAATAAACACCTTCATTTAAAAACTGCATTTTATGTTTACTTGTGTTATCCTTGTCTAAAATTTAAATTTGTTTGATGTGAAACATTTAAGTGTGACAAACGTACAAAAACTGAGAAATCAGGAAGGGAGCAAACACTTTTTCCCTCCACTGTATGTAATGTCCCCATAATCCAAAACACTTAAAAGTAGTGCTGTAAATAAGTCCAGATTTTTCATTCTGAGGCAATTGGCACAATTAAAATCGTTCCTTTCTAGGCAGCAACTGGAAAAAGTGATCCATACCTTCATCTCATCAAGACTGGATTACTGTAATTCCCTTTACATTGGAGTAAGCCAGTCTTTTCTTGCACGCCTACAGATGGTGCAGAATGCAGCTGCTGGACTTTTAACAGGTACAAAGTAAAGAGATCACATAACCCCTGTTCTGGCCTCACTCCACTGGCTGCCTGTCTACTTTAGAGTTCATTTTAAAATTTGTTTGCTCGTTTTTAAAGTTTTAAATGGTCTTGCCTCTCTTTACCCTACCGAGCTGTTGCAGCACCACAATCCTGCTCGGGCCCTCAGGTCAGCTGATCACCTGCTCCTGGACATTCCCAAGTCCAAGTGAAAACTTTGAGGGGACAGGGCTTTTTCTGTCATTGCCCTGAGGTTGTGGAACGGCCTGCCTTTGCACATTAGACAGGCATCTTCTCTGTCCATCTTAAAACCCACTTTTATTCCCTGGCCTTTAACATCGCATGAGACATTGATTTTATTTAAAGTAATTGCTTTTAGCTGTTTATAAATTTCATTTTAATTATTTTTATATTTTTGTGTGTGGTGATTTTATTTTGTGTTTTAAGGTAGTGTTTTATTACCTTTGATGTAAAGTACTTTGTTCTCAGTTTTTGTCATTTTAATGTGCTTTATAAATAAAGTTGATTGACTGATTGGTCAGATGACACCAAAATTTAACTTTTTGGATGCCACAACACACAGCATGTTTGGAGGAGAAATGGCACAGCACATCAGCCCAAAACACCATATCATCCAGAGACATCCTTGATAAGAACCTGTTGCCATCTGCCAAGATGCTTAAGATGAAACGAGGATGGACATTTCAGCAAGACAATGATCCCAAACACACAGCCAAGGAAACTCAACTGGCTCCAGAGAAGGAAAATAAAGCTGCTAGAATGACCCAGTCAGTCATGTGACCTGAATCCAATTGAAATCTATGGGTGTACCCTGCCTCTCGCCCAAAGATGCTGGGACAGGCTCCAGCCCCCCCGCGACCCGAAAAGGATTAAGCGGAAGAAGATGGATGGATGGATGGATGGATGGAACAAACTGAAGATCAGAGTTCATAGAAGACACTCACATAACCTTCAAGATTTGAAAGTTTATGTGGAAGAATGGGCTAAAATCACTCCTGAGCAATGCCTGCACCTAGTTTCTCCATACAGGAGGCATTTGGAAGCTGTTATTACCAACAAAGGCTTTTCTACTAAATATTAAATGAATTTCACCCAACGTGTTCAATACTTATTCCCTGTGTCATTCCACTTTATTAAATATAACTTGTTTTGTGAACACATTTGCCTTAATTTCTTTGTATGCATGGATTACTTGGGTTGTTACTTATATCTGATGAAAATCTCAGGTCAATGGCTCCATCAGAAATATGTTTAATGAGAAAAATATTGACATGTTCAATATCCTGCCCTGGTGCAGTTGTGGCTACAGTAGTAGCTAGGGCTGTCGCGGTAGAGGAATTTCCCCTGTGGTGATGGTGGATAGCTCAACACCACGATATGCGGGATTATTTTATATGTTTTTAGGATCCTGTGGTCTCGTAATTTAAACAGGGTTCATAACTTATGTGGCAAATGATGGAAGCTGTGAGAAACTCGCTGCAGCTCCGCTCTCAACTTTATGTGCATGTGTGACAATTGTGCAGAGCACCAGTCTTGGCATGAACTGCTGACTCTGTTATAAAAAAAAGGTCATTTTCATAAAGCAGTGGTGGGAACTCCAGTATTTAACTATGGCATGTGTGGATTGGAGACTGCAGCAACAGTCAGCTTATTTAAACAAGACAGCCTCTGTACAGGACCCTGCATAGCTCTTGTTGCTGTGATTTTTGGATTTTTGCTGCTGTCCGAAAAATCACGTTCAAACAAGCAATGCACTAGCAGTAGTTGTTTCGCTGTTGGCGCTCAATCGTCAGGATCATAAGCACTCTGCTCAGAAGGCAATAACATGCTTTGTGCCCTTTTGGTGCTCACTGTCACAGCTGTATTTAGCAAGAAGTCCAAACGCTTCCACCACTAACTGCCTGCTGGAGTCCGTCTGGAGAGAGAGTGCCCCACATGGTACTAACGCCGCCAGCACCCGATGCTATGGAAGCTTCCACAGTACCGGGTGCTGCCGCCATCAGTACCAGGTGCAAACATGCTGTTGGCAATAAAAATACACTTTACATGTATTTTAACAAGATGTAAAATACACTTTACATCTCGTTGTTCATAAGTGAACAAGGACATTTAGCCACACACACAAAAAAAGTGAACACCGCGGTTGTTGCAGTTGCTCGTTATCCTCCATGGTAGGCTTGTCCATAGCGCGGTATTACATAATTGCGGTTATCGTGACAGCCCTAGTAGTAGCCTACCACCATCAATAGCCATGAATACATGGGCAAAATTTCTTCAGTCTAATTACAATTCAGATCAGAACTTTACTGTTTACATGGATCCTGAAAAAGCTGATCCGATTAGGACATGTGTTTCCATGTGTCACACGTTTGAACGGACTAAATCATTTTGACATGCGCACGTTGACATTTCAACATTCCGAAAATAGTAGAAGAAGCAACTTCCAATGCAGACAAACCCCGCTTTGTGTCTCTTTTTGAAATGGACCTGTATTGTGTTATTCAGACTGTACTTTTGCTTCTGCTGGTCTCCGTAATGAAGCTACAAGTACATACTTCTGCATATGACGAACAGAGGGAGACAGCAGGACGATACAGACCAGTTTTGTTATACTCCTGCCATGTTTTCTGCTAGCTGCTGTCAAGGTGGAAATACGTCACATTGATGTGTGGCTGACGTACAGACATGCGCAGTAAACATATTTTCAACCCAAGCTTCGGAATAAGTGTTTATATGCGCACCAATCGGAATAACAATCGGCATAACCCACCCCTCTCAATCGGAATGAAATTTTGATCCATATGAGCGTGATCGGGTCAGAATATTCAGATTGGCATGTTTACATGAAGCATTTTTATTCCGATCAGGCTTTTAAGGTTTTACTTTTAAGGTTGGTTACTTGTGTCCATGTAAACATGGCTACTGTCTGTCTGGAATGAATGAATAATGGACTCACTGTAAGCGCTTAGAGATGTCACCCTACATGTAAAGTGCCATATAAATTTAATCCATTATTATTATTATTACTATTATTATTACTTCTTATTTTCCCCGCTGTATTTTCCTTAAGAAGCTGTTGAAAATATTAGCAAATCGATGATTAATGAACCATATTAATCACAATAACATGCTCATATCACTCTGAATCAATAATTAGCTCCACCAGGGGAAGGAGGTAATGTTTTTAGTGGCATTGGTTGGTTTGTTGGGCATCCTGGGCATCCTGGCAGAACTAAAAACAATATCTGTCACAGGTCTTTGGTGGACCACTCCTAGTTACACAGGGTGAGACTGGACATCCTGGCAGATAGACACATCTGTCGCAAGGTCTGTGGTGGACTTTTGCCAGTCGGTGCATCGTGACATGCACTACACAAAGAGCAGAAATAAACAAACCCATCATCTGGTCAGTCACTGCAACAGATACTGGAGTCAGTTTGTCTTGGCCTGTCCTTGCCACTGATAATACCTCTATCTGCCAAGAATGTGCCGCTAGTCCAGCAAAAGCTAGCGGTACTCAAATACTTTGCAAGTAATTTCATGAAATGGTCAGTCAGAAAACAACTCATACCGGCTCGGACATCACCCGGGTTAACAAGGTCAGGAGTTCCTGGCAGCAGAGGGCGAAGGACAGAGCTGCGTGGAGGAATCTGATCAGACCTAAATGAAACAGTCATTGTCACCTCCAACAGACCGCTATGATGATGATGATGGTTGGTTTGTTTGTCTGTTAGCAACATAACTCAAAAAGTTCTGAATGGATTTTGATGAAATTTTCAGAAAAGGTGTGTAATAGCATGGGGAACAGATTATTAGATTTTGGTGGTGATTCGTGTCACGATGTGGATCCAGAAATTTTTTAGGGGGAAAATAATAATAATAATAATAATATTGAGCTTCCCCTTTAAGATGTGTCCACCCCTTTAAGACAGGTCCATAGAGTTACACGAGGTTCTGAGGACTTGTACCAGCAGCTGCCACATTACCCACACAGTAAGTAAACACACAGCACTGGACAATGATTAATTTTAATTTTTATTACCGCCGTCAAGAGGAGGAGGTAGTGTTGGTTTTTCTGTTGGCAACATTACTCCAAAAGTTATGAATGGATTTTGATGACATTTTCAGGAAAGGTGTGTCATGGCACGGGGACAGAGTATTGGCAGACAAGCTAAGGATGTCTTGCGAGGCACGTTACCCACATGGTATGTAAACACGCAACACTGGACAATGTGTGATGTTGTGATTAATGCCCTTATTGTGAAGTGTGGTGTAGTGGTGGCCACTTCCTGTTCTGCCACTGCACCGCCCTATAAATAGCAGAGGGCATCAATCACATGGTCTCTTTGACCGGTGCCCTCTACCTGGTGGCTGTAGTGTGTCCAAGGGTTAATAAAGTTGAGTTTGTCCATTCACCTGGCCTCATCATTTCGTAAGGTATTTACAGACATAACATTTGGCGATCGTGGATTAACTAATGGAGGCGTGTATTGCACCACTATGCCCCTTCCTGGAGCTCCCGGGCAAGCTGCCTGTGCCCTGGCCAAGATGGTTTGTGGCCTTCCAAAACTACATCATCGCACTCGACCTGGGTGAGCTAAATAAGCTAAGAGCACGTGCACTCCTTGTACACAATTTAGGGATGGGGGGCCAGCATATCCTGCGCATGCTTCAGACTCGTTTGAGGACGTCATCGAGTCGCTAGCAAGCCATTTTCATGCCCTGGATAGCGTGACTGTCCGGAGGATTCGGTTCCGGCAGCGACACCAACGTGCGGGTGAGCCTGTCCACCAGTTTGTGGCCAACTTGAGATAGCTAGTTGGCGAGTGTCATTTTGGGCCACTGGAGGAAGAAATGGTAGGTGACCAGCTAGCGGAGCACATGAACAGCGCAGCATTATGAGCTAGGCTACTCATGGCGCCAAGTGACTTAACGTTAGCCAGGGCTGTCGAGCTAGCTCTCCAAATAGAGACCGCAGACGAGCTAGCTTTGGAGCTAAATTGGCGCCAATCACGACGGCAGCTGGAGCCTACCGCCGCGGCATTAGTAGCAAACCTGGATGGTGACGATAGCTTGAATGATGACTACGCGGAAGCCAACGCTACCAGCCGAAGGTCTGCCACGGGAAAACCCCTTTGCATGGGTTGTGGGTCCGTGAAGCACTAATATAATGCTAAGGATTGCCCGGCAACAGGTAGGCATTGTAGCAAGTGTGGACGCTTTAACCATTATGTTAGAGTGTGCCGTGTATCTGAGCCGGAGAGCCCACGGAAGAAATCACACCACCCGCCCCCGACAACTATCTACACGGTGTCCTCGAGTACCAACAGGTACATGTTCTGCACAGTGACACTGGATGGTGTGGAGGTGCTGCTGCTGCTCAACACAGGGTTGGATGGGTCGTTGCTGAATTGGGCCACGGCGAAGATTTTTCCCCACTACAGGATAAAAGCTAATCCAGCGCCGCTTTACGGTTATGGGGGTCGCAGGCTGTGCACGGTTGGAACGTTGGAGTTAACGGTTCAGTACAAATCTGCGATGATGGCTGACTTCACGTTTCACGTGACGGCCCGAGGCAACAACATCATGGGCTGTGATTTGTTCTACAGATTGGGTTTCGCTATCAAAAACGACGCTGGGAAAGAATGATCTGATTGTGGCCAGTGGAAACCTCTGGTTCTGGTGGTAGAGGATGATGTTGTGTGGGACAAAGGACTAATGGACACCATGGTGGTCAAGCAGGACCAGCCTTACCCAGGTTCGGCGCAGGAGGGTCTCAGTGCCGGTGCTCGGAAAACGGCAGAAGAGGGTACCGAGTGTGGCGGCGAGGCACCTGTGTTGGTGACTGACGGCAATGTGCTAGCCCCCAATTCCTCCTGAGCTTGGCTGCAGAGGGATGGAGGATTGGCAGCTACGATGGCGACCGCTGCAATGGCTTTAGAAGAGAACGGGGCCAGACCGACTGGCTTGGAGAAACCGCGTGCCAAGCAGCACCATATCAGGCTGAGCAGAAACCCTCTTAGGGTCATGGACTTGGTCCGGGTTCAAGAAGAGGAACGTTCACGGCGAAAACGGGCCAGATGACAGCCAGTGAAACACCAGGAACACCTACGCATCGTGACTAAGCTGGGCGCAGCTTACTTCCAGCTGTCTGATGGCTCAGTGAGACATGCCAATGAGCTGCGGCATGTCCGGGAAGAGGCTTCTGGTGGCGGGGCTGGATGAGAGCAACAGTCAGTGGTGATGAGGAGTGGCGCTTTCATCTATGCGATCAGCCACTATTCGGGGAGCCTGCTGCTTCCAGGGGTGCCTCTGCTGAGGGACTGCCCTGGGCTCCCCCCCCCCCAAGCTGGTTCTATCCTTTCCTGCCCAAGGGACAGTTATGTAAATTCTGCTGACTGGTTCTAATGTTCATGTGTTCAGGTTGGTGAAATATTGTTTTGGTGTGTTTTGTTAGCTTAGGAACACGGCAATAATTTTAGTTTTAATGGACTTTTTAATTTATCAGGTGGCAGAATAATCCACCATGACGTGTGGGCAGGACGGTAGTCCACCCGTCCACCCTATTTTAGGTTATGTTGTGTGAATGTGTTAGGACCTTTAGATATATTTGTTTCCATTCTGCTTGCACGTGTTTCAGGTCCTAAATTGGGGAGGGTCTTAATTGTGTGTGTGATTTTGGACTTTTTTATTACCTCTGTAAAGAGGAGGAGGTAATGTTTTTGCTGGTGTCGTGCCAAAAACTGATCGAGGGTGGCACAATTAGCTGCCAAAAAGTGATCATGGGCTGCAGGAGCCGGGAGCACCTGCTTGTTAAAGCTGTACTGCCTGGTCTCAGTCCACCTACAACGTGTCTGTAAATGTTATCCCATCTGAAAAAAAAATTATAGTGTTGGCCAAAGTATTTGCAGTTTGGATAACAACATATAGCATTTATGAGATTCCAATATTTAAGATAAGATAAGATAAGATAAGATAAGCCTTTATTAGTCCCACAACGGGGAAATTCCAGGATTGCAACAGCACAGGGATAGCAACACTCAGAGCAACAATCAGAAGGCAAGAAAAAAACAAGCAAGCAAGAGCAGCTAATATACATATGTACGTATTACTATAAAATATATATATATACACACACACACAGACACACAGTGCAGAGCATTGTAGCTAGATGGAATAAATATGTAAATATATAAACACCCACAGTACGGAGCATTGCAGCTAGGTGGAATAAATATGCAAGTATATAAACACACACAGTGCGGAGCAATGTAGCTAGATGGAATAATATGTAGATATATAAATATATAAACACACCCAGTGCTGAGCATTGTAGCTAGATGGAATAAATATGTAAATATATAAACACACACAGTGCAGAGCATTGTTGCTAGGTGGGATGAAACAGCATAACCGTCTACTTAGTTATCCTACATGGTATGATTATGTGCCCATACATATTCTCACCCTCCATAGCGACCGGTATGTTCCTAGTTGTATGCCGGAGGGGACCATTGTGTAAGTCTATTGCATCTTTTGCATTCAAAAAACTATTAGTTTGTTACGTCTTTTTGCTATCTCTGCGAGCAGCCCTGCTTAGGTTGTACAGTCTGACAGCCGTTGGTAGGAAGGACCTACGAAACCTCTCGGTTGTGCACCTGGGATGATGTAGTCTGCTGCTAAATGAGCTCCTCAGTGCATTCAGTATGTCCTGCATAGGGTGGAACTCGGACTCCAGCAGAGATGACAGTTTAGCCACCATCCTTCTCTCTCCTATCTCCTCCATCGGATCAAGGCGCTGCCCCAGGACAGAGCTAGCTTTCTTAATCAGTTTGTTCAGTCTCTTCCTATCGGCTGCAGTAATGCCACTGCCCCAGCAGACCACTCCAAAAGTGATGGCTGATGCCACCACCGTGTCATAGAATGACTTCAGCAGCGCCCCTTGTACACCAAAAGACCTGAGTCTCCTCAGCAGGAACAGCCTGCGCTGTCCCTTCTTGTAGAGTGCATCAGTATTGTGTGACCAGTCTAGTTTATTGTTCAGATGAACACTCAGGTACTTATAGGATGTCACCATCTCGATGTCTGTTCCCTGTATATTTACTGGTACTGTGAGGGGCTGCCCATGCCTGCGGCAGTCCACCACCAGCTCCTTAGTTTTCCTCGCGTTGATCTGGAGGCAGTTCCGATGGCACCAGTCCACGAAGTCCTGGATAAGCCCTCTGTACTCAGCTTCATCTCCATTGGAGATGAAGCTCCATTTATGTGCAAAGACCTAGTTGTTTAGAAGCTACACAGTAATTGTCTATTGCTGATGCACAGAATATGTATTTATACAGTATCTACATATATATATCCAGTAAATCTATGTATTTTTCCATGTAACCTTGTGACTGCATTATTTTAATTGTTTTTAATCCTACATCAAGTTTGTTTCTGGTTCAAAATGCATCATAAGTGTTAAATATATCTTATTATACCTAACTCACTACTGTTTACCTGTTGAAATATATATTTTACAGCTAATATAACCCCATAACTACAACACGGAACCTCGTGATTAATTTTTGGCAGCTCATCACTTTTTGCCACGACACTGGCATTGCTTTGTCTATCTGTCTCTTAGTAACATTTCTCAAAAATTTATAAATGGATTTTGAAGAAATTTTCAGGAAAGGTGTGTAATAACACGGGGAACAGATGATTACGTTTTTGTGGTGATCCAGATCACCACCTGGATCCAGGAGTTTTTAGGAAAAATCATTATCAACTTGGTTAAATTTTACTTTTGCTGGTACACCAGAATTTCTGTAGCTAAGTTACCAAATACTATTTATTTGTTATTTCAATAAATCTTATAGAAGGAAACTTGAATTAGTATTTTTCATCAATATCAACTGCAGAAATGTTGCATTTAGAAAACTGCTGCATTTCTAACAGTGTGATTTGGTGGAAATGAGCTGCTTGGCGGAGGTCTGCGCTCTCTGAGTGCTTTTCTAGTTGATTATAGAACAGTGAATGTGTAAGAAATGACATGTTTGAGGTTTTAATTGTGGTTTTAGATATATTAAGATAAGATAAGCCTTTATTAGTCCCACAATGGGGAAATTCCAGAAATATGGGAAATTCCCTTATTTTAATTGGTTTTATTATTAAAAGATGCAAACAGATTAAAACAAGTTCAGATGATTACAGAGACAAAACAAAGTTTATAATAAAAATGTTAACTCTAACTTTATTATTATTATTGCTATTATTAACAGCCAATCATTGTGTGACATTATGAAAAGGTGCAGGACCCGAGCCGAGTTGAGAAACCGAGCACATCTGTGACCTACACCAGCACGAAAAATTAAGCAAAGATAAGATAAACCTTTATTAGTTCCACAATGGGGAAATTACAGGATTGCACCAGCAAATGGATAGCAGCACTCAGAGTAAATAAGATAATAAATAAGATTTTTAAAAAATGGGTAGAAAAACAGTATATTTACTACAAGAGTATTTGCAGTTAAATGGTATTTACTAATATACAAATTCAGACATAGTTAAACACATACTGTGTCTACATTTAGATTTTATCTACTACTGTCTTTTTACATCCCTAAAATAAGATAAGCTAAGATAAGATAAGATACATAAGCCTTTATTAGTCCCACAATGGGGAAATTACAGGATTGCAGCAGCACAGGGATAGCAACACTCAGAGCAATAGTTAATAAGATAATAAGATAAGAACTGGTTAGCCAAAGCAGTAAATAATTTTTTTTTTTTTTTATTTTTTTTTTATACATATGTACACAGTTATATACACAGTGCAGGAGCATTGCAGCTAGATGGTATCAACAGCATTACAGTTAGTTAAATTACCCAGCAAAATATAAATATGGACCCAGACAGTATATTTCACATTGAATGAACAGTGTTGTGGCCAATAATTGTAATTGTCTTAGTTGTGTATTGGAGGGGATGATCTCTATAGTGTAGAGTTGTGACATTTAATGACCTCTATGAGCAGTATTTAGATTATCAAGTCTGACAGCCACAGGTAAGACGGACCTGCAGAATCTCTCCCTTGAGCACTTAGGATGGCACAGCCTACCGCTAAATGAGCTCCTCAGTGCATTCAGCATGTCCTGCATGGGATGGGACTCGGACTCCAGCAGAGAGTACCCATTACCTTGGCATTCATTCGGCGAGCAGAATAAGAATTTCAATGCTCAGGAAATGTTGCAATTCTTAACTGTGCACATGATAATAAAGCCTTTGAATCTTGAATCTTGAGATGACAGCTTAGCCATCGTCCTCTCTCCTCCACTGGGTCGAGGCATCACCCCAGAACAGAGCTGGCTTTTTTGATCAGCCTCTTCAGTCTCTTCAGGTCGGCTGCCGTGACGCCACTGCCCCAGCAGACCTGAGTCTCCACAGGAGGAACAGCCTGCACTGCCCCTTCTTGTAGAACACATTGGTGTTGTGTGTCCAGTCCAGTTTATTGTTCAGGTGAACACCTAGGTACTTGTAAGATGTCACCATCTCAATGTCTGTTCCCTGGATGTTAACGGTGCTGTTGGGGGTTGTCCACGCCTGTGGTGGTCCACCACCAGTCCTTTGGTTTTCCTCACATTGATCTGGAAGCAGTTCTGCGGGCACTAGTCCACAAAGTCCTGGATAAGTCCTCTGTACTACGCGACATGCCCCTTGGAGATGAGGCCGACGATTGCAGAGTCATCAGAGAACTTCTGCAGATGGCAGGGTGGTGTGTTGTGTGTAAAGTCAGCAGTGTAGAGGGTGAACAGGACAGGAAACCCACTACCCTGGGTTGGACGTTTGCGTGGTGCTGTGGAGTTTGATAGTTTTCTTCCATTTTGCACGGTACTGCGCATCCTTCACCTTCACCTGCCCCAGATCTTTGGAAACTGCGTCCTTCCACGTTTTCTTTGGTCTGTCTCTGCCTCTTCACGCCACTACCTCAAGGCTTAAGATTTTATTTGTCCATGAGGTGCTTTGTTGGACATGTCCAAACTATTGAAGGTGCCTACATGTGATGGAAGTTTCAAGATCTGTGAGGCCAAATCTTGCACGAAGGCCTCAGGTGTTGATGGGATCACCAGGCTTCACATTGCATATCCAACAAAGCATAGCTCTTTCGTTCCTTTCTAGTCTTGCTATGTCAGACACCTTTACAGGCCAGCACTCGCTAGCATATAGCATAGCAGCTCTGATACAACTGTTGTAAATCCTTCCACAGGTGGTGAGAGACAAGGCTCTAGATGACAACAAAGGCAGGAGCTCCCTGAACTTACCCCATGCAGCCTTCACTCTAGTGATCATCGCGGCTTCACATCTCCCAACAGCACAAATGGCATCACCTAGGTAGCAGAAGGAGTCAACCACCTCCACACTTTCCTCGTTCACTGTGACCTGTTCACGAAGTCTGCCAGTAATAGAATGGGCTGTACCCCGACACCTACTACATCTATAGGAGGGGTCTGATCTTCGTCTTCTTGGATGCTGCTACATCTTTTATGAATCTAATGCAAGCAACCAGGGCAATAGGTGGCATTACTACCCACTCCTTTTTGGTACACACCACATGGGTATGCACCAGAGTTTCTAAGGGATCCAAGGTTAAGGCCTGTGAACATGATCTTAGTTTTACCCATATTAACACGGAGGCCCTTGGACACCAGTCCCTCCTTCCATGCACTTAGTTTCTCCAGGAGTGAATCTAGTGACTCCGATATAAGAACAACATCGTCACCATAAAGTATCTCCCACGGACACCCGGTGCGGCACACTTGAGACAAGGCTTCGAGAACAATGATGAAAAGTAGAGGGCTCAGTACTGATCCCTGATGGACCCTTACACAGACATTAAAGCTGTCACTGAAGATGTTGTTTATCCACACGCTGCTGGAGATGCTGGCATACATTGCTTGAGTGGTAAAAACTAGCCATTCTGATACACCAAAGAGCCTCATGGCCCAACACAGAACTTCCTTAGGGACCCGGTCAAAGCCCTTCTTTAGATCGACAAATACAATATATAGATGTTTCTCTTTAGCAAGGTGTTTCTCTTGGATCTGGCACAGAATGAATATTGCATCATTTGTGCCCTTACTAGGCACAAAATCAAACTGCATTTCATCAACATCCACAACCAACTGCAGCAGCTTTTCCATGACTCTCAACCTTCAGGCAATGCTCAATCAGCCTCAGGCCCCTATAGCTGCTTCTGTCCAGAGAATCCCCCTTGCCTTTGAACACACTGATGATGTAGCTCTCGTTCCACTCATCTAGGATCTTCTTCTGGGCAATGATGCTGTTAGCAAGGTTGCATAAGATTGGGCAACTGGCTTCAAAGGAAGCCTTCAACATTTCAGTTGTAACTACAGATGGTCCAGGCGCCTTGCCAGATTTCATCTTTCCATGGCCTCAGCCATCATCTCCGATGTCATTAGTACTGCAGGGCCTGCCACAGGTTCGGTAGGGAAAAGGTCCTCTGCTGCCCATGGAAATTCAGTGTTCAGTAACCGTTGGTAAAGATCCTTCCAGGCTTTCTTCTTATCATTAGGGTTTAAAGCCAAATTACCTTAATCATCCTTCACACAACCATCACCGACTATATCTTGGTTTTCCCTTCTTTATCTATTTATTTATTGTAAATTGTAGTCACCCTACCTGACCATAACTGATTGTATATCTCTCACCCTCATGGTTTACTTTGTTATGTTTTAGCTGCAATAGATGGTAGATTAGGCTGCTAATATTAGCTGATCTGTTATTATCAAAAGAGCCCCATGTGGTTCTGGAGCCAGAGGTTAGAGAACCCTGTTCTACACAGTCAGCAGGTGTTTTTCCACACTCTGAGGGGGTGATGTAACCAAAGTGGAGACCGTGGTTCTTTTAGACCCCCCCAGACCCCATTCATCCTCTACATCCTCTACTATATTAAACCTTCTGGAACCCAAATTAAACCCAAATGTCAAGTGGAGCAGGGCAGAAAAAAAAAAAGAAGAAAAATGCTTCCATTAGAATTTCATTAGGAGTGCAGGAAGACCAGCGGGCTAATCATTTCCTGCTCTAATTTAATCTGGACACTTCTCACCCCAGCAGCCTCCGCAATCACGCTTTATCTGTCCGTCTGTTTCAGAGGTCAAACACCGGGACTGTGGGAAGAGCATTTCTGAGGAATCTGTTTGGGTCCACAAAACAGTCAGCAAGTTTACATAGGGAATGCGTCTAATCATGCAAACATCGGCACAACGTAGCAAGTTTACATTGGGAATGCGTCTAATCGAGGTCTTATAGAGGCTAGACATCGATGTAATGCTGATGTCTAGCCTCTACAAAATCTCTTTTAGATGCATTCCCGATGCAAACTTGCTACGTCGGGCTGATGTTGGCATGATGTATTCATAAATTTCTGAATTTTACGACTTTTCATGTGTTCATGAAATTTGTTTTAAATACATTTGTGACTTTATTCTCGTATTTTGTCATGTAAACATGAAACTATACACTTTACTTCCTACTTGTAAAATTGTGAATTGCTCTGAGAAGTACAAAGTTATTCTTGTAAAACTGCAACTTTTTCCTTTTAAATGTGTAATTTTTCTCTTAGAATTCACTGATATTTGAAACTTTTCTTCTAACTCATAGAATTTCTCTTAAATTTGCATGTTTGTGAAATTGTATGTATTATTTTTTTTTTCAAGGCCACAGCTGCTTCTGGCAATCAAGCAGAGGTACGCAAATGTTCCTCCTTAGCCACCGGGGGCCCCCAAACAACAAGTTCACCCTTGACATTTTTTGGCGGGGGAGACTTAACCTCTTCCGGTGTTCTGGGAAAATTCCGGTGTTCTGCTGGCAGGACGTTTCAAATTTTCTTTTGCTACTTGGTGAAGAAGAATTTGATTTTCTTTGTGTCCTAAATTTAGGAAAATTGTCTGGAATGCTAAGGGGTTAAAAGAAAAGTTTCAAATTTACAAGAAAAAAGTTGCAAATTTACAGGAAAAAGTTGCAAATATTTGGGAAAAAAAACTTAAAAATTTACAAGAAAAAAGTTGCAAATTTTTGAAAAAAGGTTGAAAAATTGCGAGAAAAAGACGCAAATTTACAAGAAAAAGATGCAAATTTGCAAGAAAAAAACTGCAAATTTTTGAGAAAATTTGCAAATTTACAAAAAAAACCTGGCAAATTGAGGTAATAAAAGTTGCAAATTTGCGAGAAAAAAGCTGCAAATTTATGATAAAAAAGTTGCAAATTTACAAAAAAAAAAAATGGCAAATTGAGGTTACAAAAGTTACACATTTAAAAGAAAAGTTTCAAATCTACAAGAAAAAAATTAGCAAATTTAAAAAGGAAAAAAGTGAGAAAAAGTTGCAAAATTGCAAGAAAAAGTTGCAGATTTATAAGAAAAAAAGATGCAGATTCATAGGAAAAAAAAAGTCACAAATTTACAAGAAAAAGCTGCAAATTTTTGAGAAAAAGGTTGCAAATTTGCGAGAAAAAAGTTGCAAATTTATGACAACAAAGTTGCAAATTTATGATAAAAAAGTTGTAAATTGCAAATTTACAAAAAAACGGCAAATAGAGGTTACAAAAGCTACACATTTAAAAGAAAAGTTTCAAATCTACAAGAAAAAAAAATTACCAAATTTAAAAGGGCAAAAAAGTTGCAAATTTTTGAGAAAAAAATTGCAGATTTATAAGAAAAGAATTCAGATTCATAAGAAAAAAGTTGCAAATTTACAAAAAAACCCGGCAAGTTGAGGTTACAAAAGTTACAAATTTAAAAGAAAAGTTTCAAATCTAGAAGAAAAAAATTACCAAATTTAAAAGGGAAAAAAAGTTGCAAATTTTTGAGAAAAAGTTGCAAAATTGCAAGAAAAAGTTGCAGATTTATAAGAAAAAAGATGCAGATTCATAAGAAAAAAGATGCAAATTTATAAGAAAAAGTTGCAAATTTTTGAGAAAAAAATTGCAAGATTACAAGTAGTTAAGTTATTCCCATGCCAATGACGTTTGGCATGGGAATAACTTGAGGGGGTCAGCCCTCTGGTAACTCTGCATGTTGCAAGAAAAAGTTACAAATTTGCAAGGAAAAAGCTGCACATTTAAATGAAAAAAGTTGGAAATTTTTGAGAAAAAAGTAGCAGATTTACAAGAAAAAAATTGCAAACTGAGGAGAAAAAAGTTGTAAGTGTTCCATCAGCAGAACGTTTCAAAATTTCTCCTGCCAATCAGTGAAGAAAGAATTTGATTCTCTTTGCATGTTTTTTTTTTTTTAGATTCAGTATACTTTATTAATCCCCAGAGGGGAAATTGAGGGTCATCCACCACCTGGATGGATGAAGCAGCCACAATACGGCGCTATCCCTTAACCATTCACACACACTCTCACACCTAGGGCCACTTTAGAGTCTCCAATTAACCTAACCTGCATGTTTTTGGCATGTGGGAGGAAACCGGAGAAATCCCGGAGTAAACCCACGCAAACACGGGGAGAACATGCAAACTCCACACAGATCACTGTTGGTCGGGGGCTGGAATCGAACCCACGATCCCACGATCCCCCGGCCAAGGGTAAACTGTGCTGCTGCAGTGCTAACCACTGCGCCACCGTGCAGCCCCAATGTGCTAAATTTAGGGAAATTGGCTGGAATGCTGAGGGGTTAAAATTGAATTCAACTTTTTTCCTCCTAAATTTATAACTTTTTTCCTAAATTTACTACTTTTTTCTTGTAGATTTACAACTTCATTCTCAAATTTGTGACTTCTTCACTGTAAATTCAGTCATTATGTGAATAGCTACGTTGTTTTGCCTACGCTTTAAAGCTCTAATATGTTTTGTGATTCCATGTTGATTTTTTGGACAAAAACCTCTTTCCATAGCACAGACTGCTGTCCTCTGGACTAAATCAACCAGCTGCAGCAGCGTGTTTGCAGATGTGATCGAGTCATTGTTCCTCACCAACAGATGAGATGTCAGTGAAGTGGTCCTCTCCTTCTTCTGCACTAATCAGGTCATTTTTACTCTTCTTCGTCCTTTTCAGAACTGTAACCACGACCACAGAAACACAAACATCCATTAATAAAGCCAGTAGTGTGTTTGCTGATGGGAGATTTGTGCTGTCATGTTTACGTAGTTGTGTCTGCTCTAAATGCTTCACGGCAGTCAGGAAAAAAGTGAGGGAAAAAGTTGCAAAATTACATAAAAACTTGCATTTTAATGAGGAAAAAAATTGCAAATTAACAGGAAAATTGCAGTTTGAGGAAAAAAGTTACAAATTTACACAAAAAAGTTGTAATGAGCAAAAAGTTGCAAATTTACATAAAAAGTTCCAGATTAATGAGGAAAAAAGTTGCAAATTAATGGGGAAAAAAGTTGCAAATTAATGGGGAAAAAGGTTGCAGATTTACATAAAAATTTGCAGATTAATGAGAACAAAATTGCAAATTTACATTAAGAAGTTGCAGATTAATGAGAAAGTTGCAAATTTACATTAAAAAGTTGCAGATTAATGAGAAAAAAAATTGCAAATTTATATAAAATTTGCAACTCTCCTTTTCCATAGCATAGACTGGTGTCCTCTGACCTAAACCAACCAGCTGCAGCAGTAGTGTGTTTGCAGATTATTGTTACGGCCCCTTTCTGGGCCAACAGCAGAACTGCCTATTTTAATCCTGGGATTTTCAAGACCGTCTCGGCCCCTACGCTAAGGTGTACGAACCTGATCATTTTCACCCCCTTCTTTGGGTACGGTAGACATTCATCAATATCCCAGACTGAACCCTTGACACCATGATCTCAACACCTCCAGTCAACTACTGAGCCAAAGAGGAATTCTTCACTAGCTCTTGGCTAGTAGCGGAGGTGTACTCTATGGTGTCAGGACCTGCACCACTGACCAATTACTCATGGAGGGGGCTGTAACACTATATATATGTATGCATTCACTATATTTACATGCTTCTTACATGTGGAATCGTATTCTCTAGGGCTGTGAATCTTTAGAAGTCACATGATTCAATTTGATTCCGATTTTTGGGGTCACGATTCAATTCAAAAATGATTTTTGATTCAAAATGATTTCAGTTTGCATTTGGCTCTCAGTTCAGTACAAAAAACCACTAATCTCAGAAAAAGGTCCGCTGCACTGCAAAAAATGCTGAGGTAAGCTTGAAAGCAGAATACAGTGTGTTGATGTTTTGGGGGTTATATTTTTAAAAACATCAAAGATGGGCAACTATGTGCCATGGAGGGCCATTCCACTGCAGGTTTTCTGTTCCACCCAGTCTCTTCAGCAGTTGCTTTCTCTAATTAGCAATCCTTGAAGCTCATCAGTCCAAACACCTGCCGAAGAGACTGAGCGGAACAGAAAATCTGCAGTAGGGTGGCCCTCACTGCCATCCCTGCTCTACATACACAAAAGGACTGGAAAATACAGCCCAGTACGTTTATCATTATTATATAATTATTCTTTATCCTGATACACAACATGTATCACAGTATACAGTGGCAAGAAAAAGTATGTGAACCTTTTCATGGTTTTCTCCATTAATTTGTCATAAAATGTGATCTGATCTTCATTGAAGTCAGGGGTATTGACAAATATAATGTGCCTAAAATAATAACACAAAACAATTCTTATCTTTTATGTCTTTATGGAGAACAACGATAAAAACCTCATAGTCCTGGTGGGAAAAGTATGTGAACCCTTGAGTTAATGACCTCTAAACAGCCAATTGGATTCAGGTGTTGGCATACCTGGACTTCTCTAACAAGAGCACTCTGAGGAGAGTGCAATATCATCCGCCTCCATTTTCTTTGAAGATCCCAATACTTACTGACAGAGCAGTTTTCAACTTTTCAATACAATTACTGTAGCTAGGGCTGTCGCGGTAGAGGAATTTCCCCTGCAGTGATGGTGGACAGCTCAACACCGCGATATGCGGTATTATTGCAAATGGTTTTAGGATCCTGTGGTCTCGTAATTTAAACAGGGTTCATAACTTATTTGGCAAGCAATGGAAGCTGTGAGAAACTCGCTGCAGCTCCGCACTCAACTTTGTACGTGTGTGACAACTGCACGGAGCTCTGGTCTTTCTAGACATGAACTGCTGATTCTGTAAAAAAAAAAAAAAAAAAGATCATTTTCATAAAGCAGTGGCAGGAACTCCAGTATTTCAACTATGGTGTGTGCGGACTGGAGACTGCAGCGACATTCAACTTATTTAAACAGGACACCCTCCATACAGGATCCCGTGTGGCTCTTGTCTCCGTGATTTTTGGATTTTTGCCACTGTCCGAAAAATCACTCTCAAACTAGCAATGCACTATGCAGTAGTTGTTTGGCTCTCGAAGCTCAGTTGTCAGGATCATAAACACACTGCTCAGAAGGAAATGACACGCTTTGTGCCCTTTCAGTGCTCACTGTCACAGCTGTATTTAGAAAGGAGTCCAAACGCTTCTACCACTGACGACCTGCTGGAGTCCATCTGGAGAGAGAATGCCCCACATGGTGCTGCTGCCGCCAGCACCCGGTGCTATGGAAGCTTCCATAGTACCGGGTGCTGCCACCATCAGTACCGGGTGCAAACATGCTTTTGGCAATAAAAATACACTTAAAATTTAACAATTTATTTAATAATTAATAGGGGCACATAAGTGAACAAGAAGACTAAGCCACACACACAAAAAAGTGAACACCACGGTTGTTGGGGTTTCTCGTTATCCTCCACGGTAGGCTTGTCCATAGTGCAGTATTACATAATTGTGATTATTGCACCACACCTAACTGTCACAGAACCAAATTATGATAAGCCCATCCACAAACATACAACAATGTATACAACCCATAGTTGTAGGTCAGGATCCCAAGGTGAACCTGTGTAGCAAGTATGGTGACCCTAGAGAACTTTACATGTGCTATCGTAAGAGATCATAGGGAGTGCCAACCTTGACCTTTGACCTTTTGACCCCAAACCCATAGTCATAGGTCAGGATCCCAAGGTGAACCTGTGGACCAGGTTTGGTGGCTCTAGCTTTACTCATTTTATAGTAATAGTAAATGTACCATTTACCACAGAGTAACTGCAATGTTAATTTTAGAAGAAGACCGAGCTGATGAAGATGAACACCACTGCCAACACACCAGTCACAGTTGGAGGAGAGCCCATCAGAGAGGTGGAGTCCTTTGTCTACCTGGGAAGTGTGGTAGATCAACAGGGCGGCACAGACCAAGCCATCACAGCCAGGATCGGCAAGGTAAGAGCAGCTTTTGTTATACTGAAGAATACCTGGGCATCAAAAGAGATCTGCACGAGAACAAAACTGCATCTTCAACTCTAACGTCAAGTCTGGTCTACTTTACGGATGTGAGACCTGGAGGACGACAAAGATGATGCAGCAGAAGATCCAGACTTTCTTTAACACATGCCTGAGGTGCATCTTTAACATCAGGTGGCTGGAGAAGATCGGAAATGAAGACCTGTGGGAGTGAGGGGGACAGAAACCAGCGGCAGAACAGATTCTGCAGAGGAAGTGAGACTGGATTGGACACACCCTCAGGAAACCAGCATCCAGCATCACACACCAAGTCCTGACCTGGAACCCGCAGGGGAAGAGAAAGAGAGGCCGGCCTCAAAACAGCTGGAGACGAGACACTGAGGTGGAGCTGAAACAGCAGGGAAGCAACTGGAGTGGAGTAGAGAGAGCAGCCCAGAACCAAGTGCCATGGCGAGGGGTCGTCAATGGGGTATGGTCCATGGCGCGCTATGGGCTTAAGTAAGTAATGTTAACTTTGAAACTTTGACCACTTGACCCCAACCCCAAACCCATAGTTAGGTGAGGGTGCAAGTTGTCCAAGATGTGTATTAGATACAACTACTGTATCAATTTGAAAAACCTACATTATTTCTTTCAGCAGTTATTGTGTTTAGAAGATTTCGGGAAAAATCTGACCTGACCTTTGACCTCAAGGTCATCTGATGAGTGAAATTCATAGGTCAGGGGCTACAATTCCTGGAAAAATCATCCAATCAGAACCAAATTGCAATATGCACGTTATCAGAGTATATCAAACCATGGTACCAAGTTTCAAAGCAATCAGAACAAAACTGTAGGAGGAGTTGATTTCATAAAAGTGGGACAGATGGACTGAAGGACTGACCATAACATAATCCCCCTTCGGTCGAAGCCCTAAGGGTTCTTCAACCTCTTTAGGCTTCGACCGGCGGGGGGAAAAAAAACTGACTGTGAGGATAAGGACCTGTACTTATATGGCGCTTCTAGTCTCGGAGAGCTTCACTAGTACTAACCCTCTATTCTAAGGGCCTACAGGAGACAGATACTGTACCTAGGGACAATTTAGAATGACCAATTAACCTAACATGCATGTCTTTGGATTGTGGGAGGAAACCGGAGCTCCTGGAGTAAACCCACAGAGCACAGGGAGAACATGCAAACTCCACACAGAAAGGTTCCTACCTACGCCTGCCAACCTGGGGATTCAAACCTGAGACCTTCTAGCTGTTAGGCAACAGTGCTAACCACTGCACCACCATGCAAGTAGTGCAGTTTAATTGTTAGAATGACAGTATTTGACTTTATGATCAAGACACTTTGTCACTAGAAATTATTTTAAAAATTACATACATTTCCACATCAGTCATCAATCCTAACCACCTGAACACACTCACCCCACCATATAATCTAACAGACCAGGTCTGTTTGACACCCCTGGACTAGACTGTAAAAGTAGCCTACTGTATGTCACCCCATGGAGCTTCCTCTTTCTCCATCACACTCCTCCTCCAGAGACCCGTGCAAAATGAACCTGAGCAGAGTGAACTCCGCTGTGAGCCCACTACAGGAGAAGCCAGTAGAAACGGAAAAAAATGTTTCTTTTATAACGGGAATTTTTCAGTCACTCCCTCGGAGCCTGCAGCAGCTCTGACTGTCCCCCAGCTACTGCGGAGAAGAGACCAGCCTGTCCCGTTGGTAAGGGGCAATCTATGCATGCCGGTTCACCTCGCATATCCTCTTCTTTTTTTCCCCCATGACAGCCCACTCCAAAATAAAACAGATCCTGATTTATGTGGCGCTAAATGCGACACTCAAACCAAAGTGCAACCTGTGCACCCAAACACGCAGTATCTGTTCTTGTAAATATGAAAGATGTTCAGCACCGAAATGAAAAAAAATGTCTGGTTCATTTTGCAGTCCTCTCCATTGTAACGGAGGACAAAGAGCAGCAACCACTGAACTCTATACATTGGTGTATTGCACCACTGATCTGCACCAAGTTTAACATGGGGCGACAAAATTTAAAGACTTATAAAAATGCAGGTCACTCAGTAGGGGCCTGGGTCACCAACTTCTGGGCCAACTGGCACAATCACTGATGTGAGGACATGAAACTTGATATCCAGGAGAAATGTGCTGTTATCTGTGGGACATTTGTTGAGGTGTGAAATTATGCTGATGGAACGCACAACTGCAACTTGCCAGTTGTAGTTTGAAAGCAGCTATACACACAAACGGTTGTTTCTCATCACACCGGTGCTACTTCAGTTTGGTAATTCTTCACATAGACCAATTTTCACGTTGCACATGTGACATATGTCGCACTGTACAGCCCTGATCATGAAAAACATCACCCCAAACGTAAAGTGAGGTGGATGAAACATCATGATTTGGGCCTGCTTTGCTGCATCAGGGCCTGGACAGCTTGCAATCATTGAGGAGAAGATGAATTCCCAAAAGTATAAAAAAAATCTTCAAGATAATATCAGAATTTCTGTATGTCAGCTGAAACTCTATAGAAGCTGTTGTATGTTCCACCAGGAAGAACGGGCTTAAAATGCTCCTGAACGATGTGCAGGTCTGATCCACAACTACAGGAAGTGCCTGGTTGAGGTTATTGCTGCCAAAGGGGGGTTGAGCAGTTATTAATTCAAGGGTTCACATACTTTTTCCATCAGCACTATGAGTTTTTTTTATCATTCTCAACTTTTTCCTCATAACTTCACAGCCTTTTTCTTATAAATTTTCAACGCTTGCTGCTTTATGGGCAGAAACATCTCCGCTGTAGATGACGGTAATGTGTGGCGGTGATGTGGGGACAGCTGGTGGCTGTAATGTAGCGTAGAACGTCTGTGGTGATGCAGCGGTGAGAGAGAAGCTGCTACAAACAACGCTCTACATAACTGGATCTGAACACAGCATCCATCTGCTGTCTGCTATTGGCTGATGTTTTAATAATGTGACTACAGTCATTTCTGGCTATAAAGCAGAGGATGCAAACGCATCTGGCCCCCTCAGCCACTAGGGGGCCCTCAAGCTACCCCAATTGTAGATAACTTTTTTCCAGATACAAGCAATTTCTGGATCATGTAATGTGGCTCTAAATGCTAATATTGTATGATACTGTGTGACTGATTATAAAGAAGTGGCACCTCACCAGAGTTGGTGTGCTTCCGTTTGCGCCACGGTCCGTCCAGAGATTTCTCTGCGTTTTTGTCCTCCTCAGCCAGCATCACCTCCTCTGAAACACAGACAGGATCCCCGTCACAGTCGGCTCAAACTGGCATCAAAAATCAATCAGTAAAATCAGGTTAGTCAGATTTAGCTGAAGCATCCAAACAAAGCCTGTCCACAAGGATTTCTGAAATATACAGTGGCAGAGGATGCAGCCATGAATGTCTGCGCTTCATTCTTCACTGTATCATCGTTTTTGTCATCACTCTTAACAATCTCACAACTGTTCAACCGCTTAAAATTCCAGTGTTCCGCCGGCAGGACGGTTCAGATTTTCTACTGCCGTGCAGTGAAGAAAGAATTCGATTTTCTTTGTGTATGATAAATTTAGGGAAATTGTCTGGAATACTAAGGGGTTAAAAGAAAAGTTTAAAATCTAAAAGAAAAAAAGTTACAAATTTAAAGGAAAAAGTTGCAAATATTTGTGAAAAAAGTAAAAAAAAACTACAAGAAAAAAGTTGCACATTTTTGACAAAAAAGTTGCAAAATTGCAAGAAAAAGATATAAATTTGCAAGACAAAAGTTGCAGAATTGCAAGAAAAAAAGTTGCAAAGTGAGGAGAAAAAAAGTTACAAATTTAAAAAAAGTTTCAAATCTGCAAGGAAAAAGTTGCAAATTTACGGGGGAAAAGTTGCAAATTTTTGAGGAAAGGGTTAAAAATTTACAAGAAAAAAGTTGCAAATATTTGAGGAAAAAAAGCTAAAAATCTGCAAGACTAAAGTTGCAGATTTACAAGAGAAAAGTTAGAAATTTTTGAGAAAAAAGTTGCAAATTTATAAAAAAAAATTGCAAATTGAGGAGGAAAAAGTTACAAATTTAAAGTGACACCCCGGCAAAAAATCACATTTTTTCTGTTGTTAACATGTCTGTAACACATTTCTTGCTATTTACAAGACAGATCAAGAGCAAAATCATCCCAAACTCCCAAGTATGTTTTTCTGCTGTGAATGTCTGCTTAAGCTCCACCCCCCAAAAAAGGCAGATTTGGACAGAGCGTTTGTAGCTACGTCAGTATTCCTGCTTAGCCTGATTGGTTAATGTTATAACCAGTCAGGCTAAGCACTCAGACCCCTACTTAACTCTCTCGGGGGAAGAGGGAGGAGCCAAGGAGGAAGCAGGAGCTCAGCTTTTTATAAGTAGAGAAAGATGACAGATTATACGGGGGACGGGGGCGGGGGGGAGCTGAAAAAGTTCATAGTGGTCAAATTTGACCAAATGTGGTTCATTTTTCAACAGCAGGAATCCAAGCGCTGCAACACCGATGGAAGAAGTGTGTGGACTGAAGGGGAGACTATGTTGAAAAATAAACCCCATTTGATCAAATTTGACCACTATGAACTTTTCAGCCCTGCATACGTGTTCAGATTTTTGGCTGTGTGAGCAAGAAATCCTCTTTTAAATTACATATCTTATCCACAGACATAAAAATACGACAGCAATGATCAATTTTATTTGGAAAAACCTCAGTGTCCCTGCTAAAATACCAGAGAGGACATGGGTTCGCAGCCTGCATGCTGGGGAACACGGCCCTGGTATGCGTGGCACAACAGCTGGGCGAGTATCGTCATTGGTGAACCTGAGGAAAGATCATTCTTGGTGGAGCGGAGAGGCAGTCGCTGCCCAGCTGGAGGGCTCCCCTCCCCTTGCTGGGAGCACCCACCGGTGCGCCCCACCAGCCACCTCACCTCTCCCTGGAGCAAGCTGGGGAGAACGTTCTGAAGGAACTGAGTGCTCCTCGGTTCCTCCCTCTTCCCCGAAGGTGAGATCTCTGGTTACCCACTCACCATGGATCGCCTTGCTGAGGGCTGGCGAGCAGTTCACCTAGGAACAGCTCAAAGTGAAGTGAGCTCCAAAGGAAGGAGGCCAGGGAGAACCTCAGAGGCGAGCCGGCTGGCGGGCGGATCAGACCAAGGCAAACTACTCACCAGCCCCCAGTGAGGCGATCCACAGTGAGTGGGTAACCAGAGACTGGCGGAAAGCCTTCCACCCTCCATGCCGGGCCAGGCAGCGACTCTTCCGTGGGTTCACCTACGACGGTACTTCCTCAAGTTAGAGCGCCTTCTCGGAGCCTTGTACAATGTTTTTGTCTTCTTCCAGCTACTGGTGGGCGGGAGTATGGGTGGAGCTAATTAGAATATCCATAGATCTGCGCATACTAAAGTAGGTCAAAGACATAAAAGCTCTTTCCAAGCCATTCTAAGGTAATGAAAGTTTTTTTGTGTCTAAAAAGCCACAATATACTATTTTGGGCAAAACACATTGGTGTTTGAGGTGGTTTTAGAGCCACCGGAGTGAATCTTTAAAAGAAAAGTTTCAAATCTGCAAGGAAAAAGTTGCAAATTTGGGAGGAAAAAGTTGCAAGATTGTAAGGAGAAGTTGCAGATTTAAAAGAAAAAAGTTGCAAATTTTTGAGAAAAAGGATATAAATTTATAGAAAAAGGTTGTCAATATTTGAGAAAAAAGTACAAAAAAATTACCATAAAAAAATTTGCAAATTTTTGAGAAAAAAAGTTGCAAGATTGGAAGAAAAAATTGCAAATTAGCAAGAAGAAAGTTGCTTTGAGTTGATTTCTCCTCAGCATTTTGTCCTCCATGGACAGCATCACCTCCTCTGAAACACAGACAGGATCCCCATCACAGTCGGGTCAAAGGTCAGTGAAATCAAGTTACTCAGATTCAGGTGTTTCACTGGCAGCATGTCTCAGATTTTCTACTGCCACCAGTGAAGACAGAATTTGATTTTCACTGTGGATGCTAAATTTAGGGAAACTGGCTGGAATGATAAGGGGTTAAAAGAAAAGTTTCAAATTATGGGAAATGTTGCTACTTCATTTAAAAAGAGAAGAGGAAAAAGGTGTAAATATGTGGCAGCAAAGCTGTAAATTTATGAGAAAATCATGCAAATTTACACTACCGTTCAAAAGTTTGGGGTCACTTAGAAATTTCCTTATTTTTGAAAGAAAAGCACTGTTTTTTTTCAATGAAGATAACTTTAAACTAATCAGAAATACACTCTAATATCTAATATACATTGCTAATGTGGTAAATGACTATTCTAGCTGCAAATGTCTGGTTTTTGGTGCAATATCTACATAGGTGTATAGAGGCCCATTTCCAGCAACTATCACTCCAGTGTTCTAATGGTACAATGTGTTTGCTCATTGCGTCAGAAGGCTAATGGATGATTAGAAAACCCTTGTGCAATCATGTTAGCACAGCTGAAAACAGTTTAGCTAGTTAGAGAAGCTATAAAACTGACCTTCCTTTGAGCAGGTTGAGTATCTGGAAAAAAATTATTTCAAATACAAATCATTATTTCTAACCTTGTCAATGTCTTGACTATATTTTCTATTCATTTTACAACTCATGGTGGTAAATAAGTGTGACTTTTCATGGAAAACACAAAATAATTGACTGGATGACCCCAAACTTTTGAACGGTAGTGTATGTAGGAAAAAAAGTGACATTTTTGGGTAAAAGACAAGCTAACATGGAGAAAAGTAGCATGTCTGAGTTTGAGACTTTATAAGAAAAAAAGTAAATTTCCAAGAAAAAGATAAACCAATCGAGTTATAAGAATAAACTTGCCTGTCAAAATTAGTAATAATCTTGTCCCTCCTAGTCACTCCCAATGAAAATTTTAGCATCTTCAACTCTGCCACCTCCATCTCTGTCCATCATGTCTTTTTGTCAGCACCACCATCTCCAAACCATACATTGTAGCATGTCTCACTACCATCTTGTAAATCTTCCTTCACTCTTGCTGCTACTCTTCTGTCACAAATCACCCCTGACATTCATCTCCACCCACTTCACCCTGCCTGCACTCTCTTCTTCATGTCTCTTATGCATTTTCCATAGCTTTGGATGGTTGACACCAGGTATTTAAACTCATCTACCTTCACTACCTCTACTCCTTCCATCTTCACCATTACACCTGCCTCCCCCCTCATTTACACTCATGTATTCTGTCTTGCTTCTACGAACTTTCATTCCTCTTCTCTCCAGAGCATAAATCCACCTTTCCAGGTTCTCTTCCATCTGCTCCCTACTCTCACTACAGATCACAATGTCGTCTGCAAACATCATGGTCCATGGAGACTCCTGCCAGCCTGTCCATCACCGTGGCAAAAAAGAAGGGGCTCAGAGCCGAACCCTGATGTAATCCCTCCCAACCTTGAACCCATCTGTCACTCCTACAGCACACCTTACCACCATCTTGCTGTCCTCACATGTCCTGCACCACCATCACATACTTCTCTGCCACTCTTGACTTCCTCATACAGTACCACACTTCCTCTCTTGGCACCCTATCATATGCTTTCTCTAGATCCACAAAGACACAGTGCAACTCCTTCTGACCTTCTCTATACTTCACCATCAACACTCTTAAAGCAAACATTGCATCTGTAGTACTCTTTTCAGTTCAACTTTATTTATATAGCGCCATTTCACAACAAGTCATCTCATAGCACTTCTGTTTCTTGGCATGAAGCTGTACTGCTGCTCACTGATTGTCACCTCTCCTCTTAACCTGGCTTCTACAACTCTTTCCCATATCTTCATAGTGTGGCTGATCAACTTTATGCCTCTGTAGTTACTACAGCTCCAAGTATCACCTTTGTTCTTGAAAATTGGGACCAAAACACTTCTTTCCCACTCCTCAGGCATCCCCTCACTCTCCAAGATTGTGTTAAGCAATCTGGTTAAAAAGTCCCCTGCCATCTCTCCTAAACATCTCCATACCTCCATAGGTATGTCATCTGGACCAACCGCCTTTCCATTCTTCATCCTCTTCAAAGCTGCCTTTATTTCCACCTTTCTTATCCTCAGAACTTCCTTGTTCACCATCTTTCCTTAATCCATCCTCCTCTCTCTCTCATTTTCTTTATTCATCAGCCCTTCAAAGTGCTCCTTCCACCTTCTCAACAAACTCATCATTTGTTAGTACATTACCATTTCTGCCTTTAATCAACCTAACCTGCTGTACATCCTTTCAAGCTCAATCTCTCAGTCTAGCCAGTCAATACAAGTCCTTTTCTCCTTCTTTAGTGTCCAGCCTCTCATACAACTCACTATATGCCTTTTCCTTTTCCACCTCTCTTTGCCATGTGCCTAGATTCCAAATACTTCTGTTTACTTTCTTCATCTCCCTGATTATCCCACTTTTTCTTTGCTAACCTCTTCCTTTGAATACTTTCCTGTACCTCCTCATTCCACCACCAAGTCTCCTTGTCTTCCTTCCTCTGTCCACTGGATACACCACATACCTTTCTGCCCATTTCCCTCAATACTTTTGCTGTACTTTCCCAGTCATCTGGTAAGTCTTTCCTACCACCCAGAGCCCGTATCAGCTCCTTCCTGAACTCTGTGTAACCTTCTTCCTTTTGTAACTTCCCCCACTTAATCTTTGGCTCTGCCTTCACCGTTTTCCTCTTCTTGCTTTTCAAAGTCACCCTACAGACTACCATCTGATGCGGTCTAGCTACATTCTCCCCTGCCACCGCCTTGCAGTCTCCTATCGCTTTCAGATTTCTCCTTCTGCATAAGATGTAGTCCACCTGTGTGCACCTTCCTCCATTCTTGTAAGTCACCCTATGCTCCTCTCTCTTCTTGAAGTCTGTTCACCACAGCCATTTCCATCCTTTTAGCAAAATCCACAGTCATCTGTCCTTCCACATTTCTCTCCTGAAGACCATACCTACCCAGGACCTCCTCATCACCTCTGTTCCCTTCACCTACATGTCCATTAAAGTCTGCTCCAATCACCACTTTCTATCTCCCCTGGGAACATGTTCTACCATTTCATCCAACTTACTCCAGAATTCCCCTCTCTCTTCTACCTGACATCCAACTTGTGTGGCATACGCACTGACAACATTCAACATCACACCTTTGACTTCTAGCTTCAAACTCATGATTCTATCGGACTCCCTCTTTACCTCCTGAACACTCTTCACATACTCTTCCTTCAAGATTACTCCTACTCCATTTCGCTTCCTATCTACACCATAACAGAGAAGCGGCCGTAGTGAGCAACTGATCTCCCTGCGCTCGCAGACTGAGCGGCACAGGAGGTCCTTTGTTCCAACAGCCATTGGGATGTTTAACAGCATCCTGGAAGGCAGAGATCCCTGACCCCGCCCCTCCCCATCACCACCACGCACACACATGCATGTGGACATACATGCTCTCACGTGTGTGCATACAGTATACACTAAATGCATTGCATTGGTGTTTTGCATTATTTTATTTATTGATACCTGAATTTCCCCATGGGAATTAATAAAAATATCTAATAGAACAGTTTAAATCCCCCTCCAGTGTGCCTAGCTTTGCTTCTCTTCCATCTGGTTTCTTGAACACACAGTATATCTACCTTTCTTCATCATTTATACCAGTCATTACCAGTCATAGTCCCTACATTTAATGTCCCTACTCTCACCTCCACACTTCTACCTTTCCTTTTCTCTCTCTCCCTCCTAACTCACCTTCCCCCTTCCCTACTCCTCGATCTTCCACCAACAGTAGCCCAATTTCCACCAGCACCCTGTCGGTTAACAGCACCGGTGCTGGTCGTCGTTAACCCGAGCCTCAACTGATCAGGTATGAAAGTCTCATTCGTCATGATCCACATGTTTGATGTGGCAAAGGTTTTATGTCAGATGCTCTTCCTGACACAACCCTCCCCATTTACCTGGGCTTGAGACCGGCACTAGGAGTACACTGGCTTGTGCAGCCCCTCTGGCTGGGTTCTGAAAAGAGCTAATCAAGTCGTATATTTATGACAAAAAAATAAAATTATGAGGAAAAAAATCACAAGAAAATAATCAGCAAAAAGTCACAAATTTACAAAAAAGTAGCAAATTATGAGAAAAGGTCACACATTTAGAAGAAACAAATTCAGAGATTTACAAAAAAAAAAAAAAAAAAAAAAAAAAAAATCACAAATTTATAACAAAAAAGTTACAAATTTCCTGGGCGCCCACATCTCCTCTGACCTCTCCTGGACTGTCAACACCAAGGCCCCGGTGAAGAAAGCCCAGCAGCAGCTGCACTTCCTCCGTGTCCTGAGGAAGAACAACCTGGACCAGAAGCTGCTGCTGGACTTCTACGCTGCTCAGTGGAGAGCGTGCTCACTTACTGTCTGGGTGTGTGGTACGCCGGCTCCACGGCCGAGAACAGGAAGGCTGTGCAGAGGATCATCAACACCGCCCCCCCCCCCAAAAAAAAATCATTGGCGGCCCTCTGCCCTCCCTGGAAGACATCTCCAGATCCTCCTGTCTCAGAAGGATCAAGGCCATCACAGGAAACCCCTCACATCCCGCCCACCACCTGTTTGACCTGCTTCCCTCTGGAGGACGGTTCAGATCGTTCAGGTCCCACACCCCCAGACTGACAAACAGTTTCTTCCCCTGGACCATCCGGACTGCAGTCAGAGGCCCCACCCCCTCCCTCTGAAGGCTCACATGCACAGAACTGAGGACCTTTTTAATTATCACTACAACACACCTGTCTTTGCACTCCACACTTTCATGTATATTGACCCATCCGTGAAACCACTACTGTGTAGAGGTTCCATAATCCTTGGGCCATTTTACTCAGTTGCGTGTTCTGCACTCCGCACGCTTATGTACATAGTTCCATCCGTGAAGTCACTACCATACCTGTGCATGTTTCCAGAATCGTGGACTTTTTATTTCAGCCGTGTGTTTAATTGTGTGTTCTGGAACTGTTTTATCTAATCCTTCTCTCTTACTTTATTGCGCAGCAGCCTGGAGGAGCACCTACAATTTTGTTGTACTGTACAACGACAATCAAGCCTATTCTATTCTATTCTAAAACGTAGCAAATCTATGGAAAAAAGTGCAAATTTACAAAAAAAAAGAGCAGCAACTGATGAGAAAAAAGCTGAATTTTCTGTGCAGAAAAAGCTGAAGGTAATTTTAATCCTCTTCTTACCTATCCAGCAGGTGTGTGTGCATGTGTGTGCGTGCATGCACAGGTGTGCGTGCAAGTGAATGTGTCTGACCTGCTTTGCAGATCCACTCCAGGTAGCCGGTTAACTCTCTCTCTATCTGCTGCTGTCTCCGCAGTTTGAGGAATTCTTGTCTCTTCTCCACACGCTCCCTCTCCTTTGCAAACTCCCTAAAAAAAACACAGACACACATACAAACACACAACAGGCAGAAAGAGTGAATATTGGTTCTGACGCAGCAGCACGGGCCCTGGAGCGCTCATCTGCTGACAGGTACTCAGCAGGAGAGACAGACTCTTCGCCCTGCAGCTGCACTGACGCTCAGTCTGACGCTGAGACGAGCGGAGCTGTCTGAGTGGAGTGGGTATCTGTCTGTGGAGACCATACATCTGTCCACGGCTGTTTCACTGGAAACCCAGCGATGACTGAGTCTAGACCGGACAAGTGCTGGTGTTGCTATTACATATGCACAACCTGGGACAAAGAGACATTTGCCCGTCTCCATTTCATCATAAACAGTTTTTATATGATGCTACATAACAGCATAAAATGCATCTAAAGCAGCAATTTTAAATCTAAAACTTTTTTCTTTTAAATCCGCACCTTTTTATCAGAAATTTGCAACTTTTTCCAGTAAATAGGCAGTTTTTTTTTCTTGTAAAACTGCAACTTTTTTCACATACATTTAAAACTTTTTTTCATAAATCTGCAGTGTTTTAATGTAAATTTGCATCTTTTTTCTCAATTTTTTTTTTTTTTTAAATTCTGGCAAATTTGCAGCCTTTTTCTTTTAAATCTGCAACTTTATTGTAAAGGTGAAAAATTTTTATCAATAATTTTCCAATTTTTTATTGTAAATCTGCAGCTTTTTTCTTTAAATCTGCAACTTTTTTATAAATTTGCAATTTTATTTTTTAAATCTGCAACTTTTCTTGTAAATCTGTGGCTTTTTTTCTTGTAAATTTGCAACTTCTTTCTCAGAAATCTTTCAATTTTTTCTTGTAAATTTGCAACTTTTCTCAGAAATTATCAACTTTTTTCTTTTAAATCTGCAACATTTTCTTGTAAAATGGCCACTTTTTTCTCAGAAATTTTCCAATTTTTTCACATTCCTCCCCCTCCCCACCCCCATGGCCATTGTTCACCACCTTGTCGTGATGGGGGGTTTGCATGCCCTAGTGACCCCTGGAGCCGTGTTGTCTTGGGCAATTTGCCCCCGCTAGGGTCTCCCAAAACAAAGAGGTCCTGGGTATCTGGGGTTTTTATTCAGGAGTGAGGGGAGAATGGAGCGGGGGACTGACAGACGGATCAGAGCAGCCTCTGCAGTGATGTGGACGTACTGGTCCGCTGTGGTGAAGAGGGAGCTGAGCTCTAAAGCAAAGCTGTCGATTTACCGGTCAGTCTACGTTCCTGCCCTCATCTATAGTCATGAGATTTGGGTAATGACTGAAAGAATGAGATCGTGGATACAAGCGGCTGAAATGAGCTTTCTCCTTAGGATTGCTGGACTCACCCTCAGAGATAGGGTGAGGAGCTCAGTCATCCAGGAGAGGCTCAGAGTAGAACCGCTGCTCCTCCACATTGAAAGGAGCCAGTTGAGGTAGTTTGGGCATCTGATCACGATGCTTCCTGGATGTCTCCCACTTGAGGTGTTTTGTCCACGTCCCACTGAAAGGAGACCCTGGGGCAGACCCAGGACACGCTGGAGAGACTGTGTCTCCCAGCTGGTCTGGGAATGCCTTGGTATCCTCTCTGAAGAGCTGGAGCAGGTGGCTGGGGAGAGGGAAGTCTGGGCTTCTCTGCTTGAGCTACTGCCTCCATGATCTGGACCTCTGGAAAGCAGTAGAAAATGGATGGATGGATTTTCTAATTTTTTCTGGTAAATTTTCAACTTTTTTCCCCCCACATTCTTGCACAAGGCCCCCAAGAATCTAGAAACGGCCCTGCTACTGCAGCATTTTATTCCAATCCACTTGTCTATTAATGCTCTTCTGCCTGTTGGCGTTGCCGGCGCAGTGGTTACAGGGTTAAGTCTCACCAGTTTAAAGGAGCTGAGAGGGAAATGAGACGTGCAGGAGCAGAAGCAGCAGAGACAGGAGGTGGAAGAAGAGAAGCCAGAAGAGACGCAGGAGTAGAGAGAGAAAGACAGACTAGTGAAATCAGAGAATGAGGGATCTCCAGTCCCCCCACCCCACCACCTCCCTGTGATTGGTGTGGAGGGGGGGGGGGGAGCTCTATCCTGCATTGCAGAGGCTGTCTGCCTGCCTTCCTGAGGGGGGAGTGTGTGTGCATGTGTGTCTGCTGGTTTTAAAATCTAATTGCGTGGCTGCGAGTCTTTCAGTCATCCGTGTGCGTCCGTGTGTTGGCTGCCGGAGTCCACGGCGTGTGTGTGTGTGCGTGCACGCACGGAGACGCTCCACTCCCTCACCTCCTCAGTGCCGCTGCTGCCCGCGCACATCTATCACTGTGTAACCCTAGACTGGGCCACTGCTGAGCTTTCATATGCAGACACTCTTAATGTGCCGCACATTCTCCTCCAGCTGCTCTTACTGGACACGCTTTCCGTTCTCTTCCGTCACTACGCAGGATGTTGGCATGGCCTTTTCCACATTTTTTGGGATGGGGGGAAGGAGTATGTAAGATTGTGTTGGGGGGTCTTATTTTGGATGGAGAAGAGTTCAAATCCTTTGAAATGGAAAAAAAAATCTCTCCTTTAGCAACAAAAACATAAAAAATTAACTTGTCATGGGGGGGCTTGTCTGCAGAATTGCAATTTTTTCTCATAAATTTGCAATGTTTTCTCATAAATTTCTGATTTTCTTTAGTAAAATTTCAACTTTTTTCTTGTAAAGTTCCTAAAAATTAGGAGATTTTCTCTTGTAAATTTGCAATTTTTTTCCTGTATATTTGCAACTTTTCTCCTGTAAATTTGCAACTTTTTCTTGTAAATTTGCAACATTTTTCCTGTAAATTTGGAACCTTTTCCTCAAAATTTTTTTTTCTCAAAATGTTTGAACTTTTTTCCTGTAAATTTGGAACCTTTTCCTCAAAAGGTTATAAAGCTTATAAAGCTTTTCTAAAGAAAAGGACAAAAGAAGCAGAGCAGCGGTATAAAACATACAAAAATAAGTTAATTTTATATAATGAGATGTAGTAAAAGAGACTATTACAGTAAAGAAATGGAAAAAAAAAAGAGATAACACTAAAAATACATGGACAATACTTAACATTCTTGGAAATAAAAACAGAAATGCAAGCTACCCAACCAATCTTTCAAAAAAAAAAAAAAGGCAGAGAGTGTGAATGCAGTCTCACCTGCAGATGAACTTAATTTTTTTGTTAACATTGGTTCTAATTTGGTTCCAGAAATACCCATTACGACATCTACAGGTGATACAATAAGCAAAAACATTGCTATAAAAGACTTCCATCTTCATAAAGAACACAGACGAGAGAGAGGTCATTGAAATTGTTAAATCGTTTAAAAGTAAAACATCTACGGACTGTGATGGTATTGACATGCTCTTAGTCAAAACTATTACTTAATGCTTAGTGAAACCACTGACATATATCTGTAACCTGTCTCTCCAAACAGGTACAGTGGGGCAAAAAAGTATTTAGTCAGCCACCAATTGTGCAAGTTCTCCCACTTAAAAGATGAGAGAGGTCTCCAATTTTCATCATAGGTATACCTCAACTATGAGAGACAAAATGAGAAAAAAAAAAATCCAGAAAATCACATTGAAGGATTTTTAATGAATTAATTGGTAAATTCCTCGGTAAAATAAGTATTTGGTCAATAACAAAAGTTCATCTCAATACTTTGTTATATACCCTTTGTTGGCAATGACAGAGGTCAAACGTTTTCTGTAAGTCTTCACAAGGTTTTCACACACTGTTGCTGGTATTTTGGCCCATTCCTCCATGCAGATCTCCTCTAGAGCAGTGATGTTTTTGGGCTGTCACTGGGCAACACAGACTTTCAACTCCCTCCCAAGATTTTCTATGGGGTTGAGATCTGGAGACTGGCTAGGCCACTCCAGGACCTTGAAATGCTTCTTACGAAGCCACTCCTTCATTGCCCGGGTGGTGTGTTTGGGATCATTGTCATGCTGAAAGACCCAGCCATGTTTCATCTTCAATGCCCTTGCTGATGGAAGGAGATTTTCACTCAAAATCTCACGATACATGGCCCCATTCATTCTTTCCTTTACACGGATCAGTCGTCCTGGTCCCTTTGCAGAAAAACAGCCCCAAAGCATGATGTTTCCACCCCCATGCTTCACAGTAGGTATGATGTTCTTTCTCCTCCAAACACGACAAGTTGAGTTTTTACCAAAAAGTTCTACTTTGGTTTCATCTGACCATATGACATTCTCCCAATCCTCTTCTGGATCATCCAAGTGCTCTCTAGCAAACTTTAGACGGGCCTGGACATGTACTGGCTTAAGCAGGGGGACACATCTGGCACTGCAGGATTTGAGTCCCTGGCGGCATAGTGTGTTACTGATGGTAGCCTTTGTTACTTTGGTCCCAGCTCTCTGCAGGTCATTCACTAGGTCCCCCCGTGTGGTTCTGGGATTTTTGCTCACCATTCTTGTGATCATTTTGACTCCATGGGGTGAGATCTTGCGTGGAGCCCCAGATCGAGGGAGATTATCAGTGGTCTTGTATGTCTTCCATTTTCTAATAACTGCTCCCACAGTTGATTTCTTCACACCAAGCTGCTTACCTATTGCAGATTCAGTCTTCCCAGCCTGGTGCAGGTCTACAATTTTGTTTCTGGTGTCCTTTGACAGCTCTTTGGTCTTGGCCATAGTGGAGTTTGGAGTCTGACTGTTTGAGGTTGTGGACAGGTGTCTTTTATACTGATAACGAGTTCAAACAGGTGCCATTAATACAGGTAACGAGTGCAGGACAGAGGAGCCTCTTAAAGAAGAAGTTACAGGTCTGTGAGAGCCAGAAATCTTGCTTGATTGTAGGTGACCAGATACTTATTTTACCGAGGAATTTACCAATTAATTCATTAAAAATCCTTCAATGTGATTTTCTGGATTTTTTTCTTCTCATTTTGTCTCTCATAGTTGAGGTATACCTATGATGAAAATTGGAGACCTCTCTCATCTTTTAAGTGGGAGAACTTGCACAATTGGTGGCTGACTAAATACTTTTTTGCCCCACTGTATATTTCCCAGTGCAATGAAAATAGCTCAAGTAATTCCGATATACAAGACGGGTGACAGAGGGGAACTTTCAAACTATAGACCTATTTCACTATTGCCGCAATTTTCCAAGATACTTGAAAAAAATATTCTGTGAGAGAATTGACAACTTCATAATGAAGAATAATTTATTGTGTGAGCAGCAATATGGGTTCAGACACAAGAGGACAACTGCATTTGCTCTAATGGAATTTATAGAAAAAATATCAACTGTTGTAGAAAATAAAGAGTATTCAGATTGGGTATTTCTGGATCTTAAAAAAAAGCATTTGATACAGTGGATCATAATTTATTATTAAAGAAACGACAAAATTATGGTATTGGGGGGGGGTAGCACTGTCCTGGTTATGTAGTTACTTAAAGAACAGATGTCAGTATGTATGTGTTGGTAGCAAAAACTCGCAGTTACTGAAGGTTACTTGTGGAGTCCCACAGGGTTCAGTTTTGGGGCCATTGTTATTCAATATGTATATAAATGATATATGTAAAGTTTTGGAAAAAATGGATTTAATATTGTTTGCAGATGACACTAATTTATTATGCAGTGGAAGCAATTTGGAACAACTTTTGGATACACTCGGAAAGGAATTAGGAAAGCTCAAACTGTGGTTTGATTCAAACAAATTAACACTCAATTTAAGTAAGACAAAATTTATAGTTTTTAACAACCATCACAACAACTTAGTATCTAAACTCAGTGTAAATGGTGTAGAGATTGAAAGGGTACCAGAAACTAAATTTCTTGGAGTAATAATTGATAAACTGTGTTGGAAGTCACATATTAATTATATTAACGGTAAAATATCCAAATCAATAGCAGTATTACACAGAGTGAAATATTTGCTGAATCAACCCACACTATATACTTTGTATCATTCATTAATACTCCCATACATGACATATTGTACTGAAGTATGGGGAAATACATATAAAACAAACATACACACGTGGACAAAATTGTTGGTACCCCTCTGTTAATGAAAGAAAAACCCACAATGGTCACAGAAATAACTTGAATATGACAAAAGTGGTAATAAATAATAATTCTATGAAAATTAACCAATGAAAATCAGACAATGCTTTTGAATAGTGGTTCAACAGAATTACTTTAAAAAACAAACTCAGAAAAAGGCCTGGTCAAAAATGATGGTACTCTTCACTTAATATTTTGTTGCACAACCTTTTGAGGCAATCACTGCAATCAAACGATTTCTGTAACTGTCAATGAGACTTCTGCACCTCTCGGCAGGTATTTTGGCCCACTCCTCATGAGCAAACTGCTCCAGTTGTCTCAGGATTGAAGGGTGCCTTCTCCAGACTGCATGTTTCAGCTCCTTCCACAGATGTTCAATAGGATTTAGATCAGGGCTCATAGAAGGCCACTTTACAATCGTCAAATGTTTCGCTCTTAGCCATTCTTGGGTGTTTTTAGCTGTGTGTTTTGGGTCATTATCCTGTTGCAAGACCCATGACCTGCGACTGAGACCAAGCTGTCTGACACTGGGCAGTACATTTCTCTCTAGAATACCTTGATTGTCTTGAGATTTCATTGTACCCTGCACAGATTCAAGACACCCTGTGCCAGATGCAGCAAAGCAGCCCCACAACATAACAGAACCTCCTCCATGTTTCACAGTAGGCACAGTGTTCTTTTCTTGGTATGCTTCATTTTTGCGTCTGTGAACATAGAGCTGATGTGCCTTGCCAAAAAGTTCCAGTTTTGTCTTGTCTGTCCATAGGACATTCTCCCAGAAGCTTTGCAGCTTGTCAACATGCAATTTGGCAAATTCCAGTCTGGCTTTTTTATGATTTGTTTTCAACAGTGGTGTCCTCCTTGGTCATCTCCCATGAAGTCCACTTTGGCTCAAACAACGACGGATGGTGCGATCTGACACTGATGTACCTTGACCTTGGAGTTCACCATGAATGTATTTAGAGGTTGTTCTGGGCTCTTTTGTTACCATTCGTATTATCCGTCTCCTCCTGCGGCCACGTCCAGGGAGGTTGGCTACATTCCCGTGGATCTTAAATTTCTGAATAATATGTGCAACTGTAGTCATAGGAACATCAAGCTGCTTGGGGATGGTCTTATAGCCTTTACCTTTAACATGCTTGTCTAATAATTTTCTAATCTCCTGAGACAACTCTCTCCTTTGCTTCCTCTGGTCCATGTTTAGTGTGGTACACACCATGTCACCAAACAGCACAGTGACTACTTGTCACCCTTTAAATAGGCCGACTGACTGATTACAAGTTTGTAGACACCTGTGATGTTAATTAGAGGACACATCTTGGTTGAACATGTCCCTATGGTCACATTATTTTCAATCTTTTCTAGGGGTACCATCATTTTTGTCCAGGCCTGTTTCATGAGTTTATTTTTTAAAGGGCCTATATCATGCTATTTTAAGCCTTTCAGAGTAAACTATATGCATGTATGTGATAGTATATTACCTTTGGTACACTGGAGAATGAATTTCTTATGAAATATGAGTTATTTTCGCGAGCCCGGAAGTAAGATGCCTCGATCTCTGAGGCTCTGCCTCTCCTTGTGGCTGCCGCCCATTTCATGACGTAACCCCTGAGCCGGCTGCTGCAATGTGTCGCTGGGTTCCGCCCACGAAAACAACATCTACAGTAAACTTTAGAAAAGATGGATGAGCATATTGAACTCTTTAGCCTCCTGTTATTATTTTAGCCGATAATATTATTCTTATGTAGTGTATGGTTAATCACGTTTAATATTATGATTTTAGCCTCTGCATTCTGGTCTATTTTGACCATTTCTGACGAGTAGGCTCTTCTTTAGGAAGGCTGAACAAACTCCTAAATCTCACAGCCAAAGACACATTTACGCCACTTAGAAGACATTGTCTTACGTAAAAAAGTAAACAGTTGTTGTCACTGAGCAGATTAGGTGCGAGAGGAACTACTTCTTCACAGCGTCAATGCTAAAGTGAAAGAGTTTTGCTGATCACCGCTCCGTTTGCTGTGCGGAGAAAGTGGGTGTGTGCGTTAGCCTGGGGGTGGTGCTGGCAGCACAGGCACTTCCTGGAGTGGGCGGCTCACCCACGTTCATACGTATGAACGTGGGGACCCAGTCATTATCAGGGACAGGGCGGAGCAGCAGCTCAGAGAGCAGGGTTGAGGAGGAATACTCAGATGCGTGAATGGAGCAAAATACCACTTTGGGGGTGTTTTTGGTGAGGAATTAACATTATAACATGCTTAAAAGCTCAAAAAAGTCGATTTTGCACGATATAGGCCCTTTAAAGTAATTCTGTTGAACCACAATTCAAAAGCATTGTCTGATTTTCATTGGTTAATTTACATAGAATTTTTATTTATTACCACTTTTGTCAGATTCAAGTTATTTCTATGACCATTGTGGGTTTTGTCTTTCATTAACAGAGGGGTACCAACAATTTTGTCCACGGCTGTATGTCCAATCTTTATGCTTCAGAAGAGAGCTATTAGAATAATAAATAAAGCTGCTTACAGGGAACCAGCAAATCCACTTTTTCTTAAATTAAAAGCTCTCAAGTTGAAAGATCTGGTTGACTTTAAAACTGCAGTAATAATGTTTAAAGTGAAGAATCTATCACTGCCAGCAAATATCCAAAAGCTGTTCCAAATAAGGTAGAAACAATATCATTTCAGAGGAACATGTATATTTCAAAAACCTTCAGTGAGAACTACCACCAAGCAACACTGTGTTTCAGTGCAGGGAGTCAGATTGTGGAACGCTTTTGGACCTGAATTAAAATCATGTACAACGCTTGGACAATTTAAACAAAAACTAAAGGAAAAAATACTCCAAACATACAGTATATACAAGATGACATGTAAAATCACATAAGAATTATCATATCCAGTCTGTGTTGTGCTGTTGCTTAGTTTTTGGGGGGGTTTTTGTCACATTTTGTCTTAGCTTTGTTCTGAATTGTAATCGCTCTTGTTTTGTTTTTCTTTTGAATTCTTGGATGGAATATGGGTGGGCAATATAAGCTGCGGCTTCAGCCATCACCCATTTCGGATAACTTATGTTGAACTGTATAATCAGAGGAGTTCTTGTTTAATTTGACCTTGTTAGATTTTTTTTCCCTTTGTTATATTATTCTGTTCCTTTCTTTTAATCTTTACTTTTAGTCTATCCAAAATAAAGATTCATTCATTCATAAATTTTTTTTCCCTCAAACTGTTTCAACTTTTTTCCTGTAAATTTGCAACTTTTTCATGTAAATTTGTGATTTTTCTTTTGTAGTTATGCAAGATTTTTCCTGTGAACTTGGAGCCTTTCCCTCAAAAAATTTCTCTCAAAATGTGTCAACTTTTTTCCTGTAAATTTTCAACTTTTCTTGTAAATTTGAAACTTTTTTCCAGCTTTTTTCTTGAAAATTTGCACATTTTTTTTCTTGCACAATTTCAGCTTTTTTCTTGGAAATTTGCTACTTTTCTCTTATAAATTGCCAACTTTTTCCTGTATATTTTAAACTTTTTTCCTGTAAATTTGCAACTTTTCTCTTGTAAATTTGGAATTTTTTCTTTAAAATTTTCAACTTTTTTCTTGTACACATTTGTTTTTTTTTCCACAATATTTTTATTGAACCTTTTTTACAAACATAACACAAACAATCAAACACTAACACTAAAGTAATAAAAAAAATGTACTAAAACACACCAACAACCACTAACAGGAACAGGTCTTCAACAGTGCTCCTCTGTTTAGTCTAGGCAATCCATTACATAAGTATACATATTATACATTCACCAGTTTGGAATTTATAAGGTCCACACACATCATTCACCTTCTTCTTCAAAAGTTATGTTTAAATTCTTTACATAATCAATAAAAGGTCTCCATATATTCTCAAACACAGTTTCCTTTGATTTCAGTATGTATGTTATTCTTTCTAGTGGAAGGTTTGTTAACATCTGTCTTAACCACTGAGTCACATCTGGTCTATGAGTCTTTTTCCACAATAGTGCAATACATTTTTTGGTGTTAAGCAAACTGAGGTCTATGAATGCTCTTTCACTTTTATTAAAGTTGTGCTTTTCTGGATGCAGACCCAACAAAAACAATTTAGGATTCAATATGATTTGTTTTGAAATTATTTTTTCAATTGTTCCCCTCACCTCTTCCCAAAACATTCTAATTTTCCTACATTCCCATAAACAATGAAATAAGGTTCCTTTACTTTCCATATATTTTGTGCATGTATCTGGTATGTTTTTGTTATATCTATTTAATTCCACCGGTGTAACATACATCCGCATTAACCATTTAAAATGTATCCATTTTAGACGTACATTTATTGATTTGGTTTGCGCTTCTGTACAAGCCAATTCCCATTGTTCCTCTGAGATTTCAGTTTGCAGGTCTTCTTTCCAATAATTCAGTCTTTTTTGTGAGTTTTCATTTGAAGATAATGTCAATGAGTTATAAAACTCTGAAATAATACCCTTTCTCTTACTATCTTTCGTCAAGATTTTTTCCAAGGATGAATAAATAGGTCGAGTGAGAGCATTGTTTTGATTTGATTGAATAAAGTTCCTAATCTGAAGATATTTAAAAAAAATGTGTTCTATTAAGATTAAATTTGATCCTCAGCTCTTCAAAAGACATTATGTTATCTGAACATGACAAATATAAATCTTGAATTTTTTGGATCCCTTTTAAATTCCATACTTTAAATACAGCATCCGCTCTCCCTGGTTTAAAATATTGATAACCCCATATTGGACTAAATTGTGACAGTAAGTGTGGTTCTTTTAAATATTTTTTAGTTTCACACCATATTTTAATCATATGTTTTACAAATGGATTTTTAACTTGTTTCTGTAATTTTTTTGCTGAGTCTGAATATATGAATATGGGAAGAGGTAAAGGTAAATTGTATGATTCCATTTCAGTCCAGTGAGGGAGATCATTTGATGAAAAATAATATGTCATAGACCTCAGTTGTGCTGACCAGTAATACAACATAAAGTTTGGACATTTCAGACCTTCACAATCAAATGGTAAATATAGTAAGGACAGACGTAATCTAGCCTTCCTATTGTTCCATATAAACTCCACTAACTTTTTTTTAATTCTTGAGAATAGATCTGAAGGTGGTGGTAAAGGAATGTATTGAAATAAATAAAGTATTTTGGGTAAGATATTACTTTTAAGTATATTAATTCTCCCAATCATCGACATTGGTAGTGACATCCATCTCTGAATTAACTCATTAATGTCTGTCATTAAGGCTTCGTAGTTGGCACTGGCGACTGATTCCAGCTTGGGCACAATTTGAATTCCTAAATATTTAAACTGATTTACAACATTGAATTGATTTACCTCAGAAGCTGGGTGCTTTCTCTGGGACTCATTTAGCATCAATATTGAAGATTTAGTTTTATTTATTTTATATCCTGATATTTCCCCCAAATTCTTTATTAAATTCAACAAGGTCGGAATTGATTTTTTAAGATTCGACATAAACAAAATTATGTCATCGGCATACAGGGAGATTTTATGTTCTGTTGGTCCTACTTTAATTCCATATATTTGCGGATGTAAATGTACTGCCATCGCTAAAGGTTCAATTGCCATAGTGAACAGTAAAGGTGAAAGTGGACAGCCTTGTCGACATCCTCTATTGATTTTTATTGATTTTGAGATATTGCTGTTTGTTAGGATTTCTGCTGTAGCATTATTATATATTATCTGAACCCATTTTATGAAATTATTTCCAAATCCAAACCTTTGTAAGACTTCAAAAAGAAAGGGCCATTCGACCCTATCAAAGGCCTTTTCGGCGTCCAATGATAGGAGAGCTGTATCCGGTGCTTCTTTATTAGAGTAAATAATATTGAATAATCTTCTTACATTATGGAAGCCTTGTCTTCCCTTTATAAAGCCATTCTGATCTCGGTTAATAATATTTGGTAATATTTCTTGTATTCGTCTGGCTAAAATTTTACAGATTATCTTAAGGTCAGCATTTAATAGGCTTATTGGACTCATATTTTCACATTTATTAGAGGGTTTACCTGGTTTTGGCAACAGTATAATTAAGGCATTATTCATGTATGATGGTAAATTACTATTTTGAAATGCTTCTAAAACCATTTCCAAAAAAGGTTTTATTAATTTATTCTTAAATTTTTTATAAAGGTCAACTGGAAGACCATCTGGTCCTGCACTTTTTCCTGATTTCATATTATCAATGGCTAGCCCAACTTCTTCTTGACTAATTTTAGACTCCAGTATCTCCCCGTTTTCATTTGGAATACACGGTATAGATAGTCCGTCCAAAAACCCATTTAGTTTTGTTAAGTCAGTTTCATTTTTTGTATCATAATTTTTCATAGTAATCTCTAAAGGCTCTATTAATTTCTAAAGGATCTACAACTACCTGTCCGTTACTTATAATACTGGTAATTGGTGTTTTAGATTCTAATTGTTTAATCTGCCATGCCAATAATTTTCCTGATTTTTCACCTTGTTCATAAAAAGATTGCTTGAATCTTAGAAGACTCGAGGCAGCTCTATTCGCTGATTTTTTGTCATATTCAGCTCTCAGAATTATTAATTCGTTCTCTAACTTTGGGTCACTTCCTGCATACACTTTTTCTTGAAGAATTTTTAATTTGTGTTCCAATTGGACTCTCTCCTCTCGAGTCTTCTTAGATTTTGAACCTGTAATAATATGTCCCCTAATAAAAGCTTTGAAAGCCTCCCACTTTATACATGCTGATGTTTGTGTAGTATTAATATCGAAGAACTCATCTGTTTTTCTATGTACTTAACAAATTCCTCATCCTGAAGCCATTTATGCTGAAATTGCCACCTACCTGGCTCCTTTGTCAATTTCTTATCTACATATATGAGACAACAGGGTGCATGATCAGAGATCACAATATTATCATAAAAGCAGTTTTGAATCTTGGACCTTAATTCTGTGGAGATCAAAAAATAGTCAATACGTGAGAATGACTTGTAGGTATTAGAATAACAAGAGTAGGCTTTAACTTGTGGTTTCATTTCTCTCCATATATCCAGCAATCTCAATTCTTTCATAGAATGCTTAATGATCATCCTGCATCCATTGTGTGTACAGTCCAGTCCTGTTGATCTGTCTATACCAGGATTCAATGTACAATTAAAATCCCCTGCTATTATATGTTGCCCTGTAAGTGATGATAAGATAAGAAATAAATTAGCAAAGAACTTTTGATCATCTATGTTGGGACCGTATAAGTTCACCAAATTTATGTTTTCTAATAGCAAAGATCCTTGAATAATTAGATATCTTCCAAATTTGTCTCCAATTACATTTTTCACTTGAAATGGGACTGATTTATGTATGAGAGTCATAACTCCCCTGGCTCGGGATGAAAATGATGAGGTGAACACACTTCCTTGCCATCTTCTCCTAATTCTTTTTATATCCTCCTCTATTAGATGGGTTTCTCGTAAAAACACAATTTTTGAACCTATGTCTTTTATTTTATTCATAACTTGTTTAAGTTTTTTTAAATTTTGTAGACCTCTGCAATTCCATGAAGTTAAATTAAGATTAACACTTTGGTCTATGATCAATAGGGGGTTTAGGATTACCTCGCAATATAAACATGCTCATACAGAGAAGCAAAAACATGAGTGGTTGAACATTCATCCTACAAACTACACACAAACAAATTCCCCCTTCCCACCTTCATGGTAAACCCCCCCAAAATCAAAAAAAAAATTCCGTCTCCCGCTATAGCCATCAACCGCTCCACACCCACGAGGATCAGCCAAAGCCACTCCTTCTTCATCCTCCCAATCACCCTAACTCTGCTGCTTTTAATAACGTAACATTAACTCTCTTCTGTAATTTTCAAATTTAACTCCAAAATTTTATAGCAATTTTTTACATCTTAGTTTTTTTTTGTTTGTTTTTTTTTTTAAATTTAATATGTAATACAATCTATATTTTGTAATCTTGCTCTATGCTTCAAATCAGTTAAATGCCTATGTAAATGCTTAAATATTCTACCCTATATTCTGTTCATGCTTAGCTCCCACCAGTCTCTTCCTGGATCTTCTTGATGAGCTCCTGCGCCTCCTCAGGGGTCTTGAAGATGTGTGTTCTGCCCTCATATGTGACCAGAAGTCTTGCAGGGTAAATCACTCCATGACGAATCCCAAGGTTGCGCAGTTCTTTACGGATGGGGTCAAACTGCTTCCTTAATTGTTGGATTCCTGAGGCCAAATCTGGGTAGAACCGCACCTGTTGATCTTGGTATTTAATTTCTCCTTTGGCTCACGCCGCGTTGGAGATCGTCATTCTGTCTCTGTAGCTGAGAAACTTCATAATTAGCGTCCTCGGTGCTGCCTTGTTACCTCTCGGTGGGCCAATTCGGTGGGCGCTTTCCAAGACGACTGATGAATTTAGCTCCGCGTTGTTCAGCGCCTCCGGGATCCACCCCTCCAAAAAGGAGCATGAATCACGACCTTCGGCTCCCTCCGGTAGACCCACCAGCCTCAGGTTGTTCCGTCTCGACCGGGACTCCAAGTCCAGGACATTATTTTCCAGACATTTATTTTTTTTTTCCAAAGTGCGCACCTTTAATTGAAGTCCGCCGATTTCATCCTCCGCACTGGAAACACGAAGCTCCACCTGCGTCACTCGCTCCACGCAGTCACCCAATTCCTTTCTCATTGCATCCAACACTGCCATAATCCCATCAAGTTTAGCGGAAAAGTCTGCTCTCATTGAGCTTATGGCAGCCAGCACTGCACCTGTGCCGCCATCATCAGCAGTTACCGCACCACCGCTAGTTTCATCCGCCATATCCGCAGCTTTTCCTGCTGCGCCACAGACGTGAAAGTCCGTTAATTTGGACTGCTTCGGTGGTTCAATTTTTCCCCCACCTGATTTCCCAGCCTTAGGCTTCACCGGCATATCCTCACCCAAACGCTGGGAAAAATTCTGTTCCAAATGAGAGAGTTATTTGCCGAATATTTATCTCTAGGAGCAGAGCAGAGTGATACTTGTCCTTCTAGGTGGCCGCCATAACCGGAAGTCCTTTTTCTTGTACATTTGTGATTTTTCTTTTAAGGTGGATTCACACTACAACGTTTGGACTGACTTTTACTGACATTTTGGCAAACGTCTGGTTCTGCTGCCAAAAGTTAATGATAGTTGGTGTTTGTTGACAAATGCTGCCACAAGTTGTGTTCTTTGAAAATTTTCAGCATGCTGAAAATTTGCCGATGTTTGGAAATACACGCTGGTGAATGTTGTGCTCAGTTTGTAAAAGTTTTTCAGCGCTGGGCTAAGTTAGGCAGAGTTTACCCAAGTCAGCCTAAGTTAAAGCTGGGTTCACACTATAGGGTTTGGACCTACTTTTACAGACATTTTGAAAAATCAGAGAAATTAGTCCAAAATGCTGGCAAAAGTCTGTAAAAAGTTGGTGTGTGCTGGATTAAAAAAAAAAAATGCTCATGAACATAATTTCACCATTTGGACTGATTTCTCTGATTTTGAACTCAGCTTTATAGATTACCAACTTTTTTCCTGTAAATTTGGAACTTTTTCCTCAAAAATTTTGTTTTTTTCTCAAAATGTTTCAACTTTTTATTTATCTTTTGTTCACATAAAAGACAAAAAATAAAATAGAAAGGAGATGGATCTCGGTGGATCTGACAGGTCTGCTGGGCTCACCTGTCAGATCCACCGAGATCCATCTCCTTTCTATTTTATTTTTTGTCTTTTATATGAACAAAAGATAAATAATTAAAAGAAGACAAAATGAACCTATTTGACCTGTTTCAACTTTTTTCCTGTAAAATTTTCAAATTTTTTCCAACTTTTTTCATGTAAATTTGCACATTTTTGTCTTGCAAAATTTCATCTTTTTTCTTGTAAATTTGCAGCTTTTTTCTCATAAATTTGCAGTTTTTTCTCTTGCAAACTTGCAACCTTTTCCCTCGCAAATTTTCAACTTTTTTTTCCTCAAATTTGCACATTCATCTGGAGGCTGGTTAAATTGTTATTCTATAATATTAAAGTGTAATTGGTGACATTTTTATTGTACTTTTGCACCTTTATTCTTGCAAATTTGTACCAAATTTACATTTATACATTCGTATCTCATGCTAAATTCCCTCTTGTTAAAAGACAGCATAATGCCTACTGCCATGCTAAAATCTCTTACTAGCCACACATTCATGTGTGTGGGGTAACCATAGTAACACAATCTTTTCACTCCAGATTGGAAGATAATTTTGTGGGGGGTGGGGGAGGTCACGTGACAGCCAAACCTCAACTTTTCTTTTTTGTCCCCATTTATGATTCCATTAAAGAAAATGAGAACGTTTCCATCTATCGCAGACATGATGTGAATCATCTTCTTTTTGCTGCTCAGATGTTCGCGGAGGTCACCCAGATTTCAGGCGACCCGCAGATGAGTGAGGCCAGTGTTTAGGATAAATGACCGAGGATGCAGCTGCGTGCGGAGCCTCGTCCCGCCCACGCTGATGGGATGAAAGCTGAGTGAATTGGCCTCTCAACCCTGCATGTCTCAGCTCTGAAGCTCACATCGTGCCCTTTAAAACAATAACGTGGCCCTGCCACGCGGCATCAGTGACCTTCCACTTCCTCTGTTACTCTAAACCCATCTGACAATGTCTGTGGACACGGAGAGAGCCGCGAACAGGGCGGTATGAGCCGGAGGGGGGCGGGCCTAAATGTTACAACAGCTCCAACAGCTTCTGTCAGGCGTCTGCTTTTGTGACTTTTTCCACTCACAAACTTCCAACTTTTTTCTAATACATTTGCGACTTTTTTCTTGTACATTTGCAATTTTTTCACTTGTAAACTTCCAACTTTTTCTTGTAAATTTGCAACTTTTTTTACTCATAATTTTACTACATATTTCTTGTAAATTTGTGACTTTTTCTTGTATAGTTCCTTTTTTTTTATAAATCTGTAACTTTTTTGGTCATAAATTATCAACTTTGTTTCTTTAAAAATTAGTGATTTTTTTCAGATTACATTTCCAACTTTCTTTACGAGTTTTCAGCCTTTTTCCTCATAAATGTCCAACATTCATATAGCTGCTGGTTACATTTTATTCAGCGTAATGACCCAAGTTCAGTTTTTCAGTGTTTTTGTTGGCGGGGGGGGGGAGATTATTATTTTTGGTTTGGTTTGAACTCCTGTCCGTTACAAAACAGGGTCCTGGAAAAAAAAAAAAAAAGCCAGATCCGACCCTGCCTGACCCCCCCTCCCACCACCACCGTTAAACTGCTGATCTATATGGGGTCAGCGCTCTTTTCTATCAGCAGACACAGACTCTACAGAGGTGAGTGTCGGGGAATGAAGAAAGATAAAAATAACAGCACAGCAATATTAGAAACGCAGACATTTCCCATGATGCTCCTCCTAATGGTGATGAAACAACAACAGTGCGGCGTCTGCCATTTGTGTTCCTCTATAAATGAGGACGTGTGAAGCCCAGAATTACATCGTGTACAGGAGGAGGGCTGCTATAATCAGATGAATGTATGTTTTAATAAAAAACCTCATGAATATTTTATTGCTTCTGCCACAGATGTGGAATCCTGCTAAATTAGTAAAAGTGTGCAGTCTGGGGGGGGTGAGGGGGGTCTTAATTGAGACTCCAAACCGAAGGCAGCGAATGGTCTGCAGTTCAAAGGGAACTGAGAACTGAGCAGGGAAGAAGTGAACAGCCGTACATCACTTCACAGGAAGCTGATAAGAAGATTACCCACAAGTCACTGCACCTCAAATCTGAGTAAAACAAACTATTGTTGCCAACGTTATTAACAAGCGAAGCTAACGCTGGGTATTGTGTATATCAACTGATAGTGATTAAAAAATATATTTGTATTATTTTATTTAAGAAGTATAAAATGTCCACAGTAGTATCAGTACGTGTCTATGGTTGCCATGGTAACGCACAGAGGAAGGTGGCGTTGCAGGGTTTTTCCAAATGGAGAAATTTTGTGAAGGGGAGTTGACCTAACTGATATTCCCTGAGAACGGAGCAGGGAGAAGGGAATGCAGTTGGTTTTGGGATAGCAAGGTCAGAGGTCTGTCACGATCTGAGCACGGGGGGGGGGGGTTCCACCGTGCTTTGTCTCTTTGCCTTTTTGTTTTTCCTTATTTGTATAATATTGTATTTTGGAGTTATTTGCCTGTGATGTCATTTCTAGTTTGTTCTCACAATTGTTTCTTTGTATGATTTATTTTCCTGTTTATGTTAAGTGTAGTTTTGTTTACATATTTGGGTTTAGTTGTCTTTGTTTCCACTTTAATTTTGCCAGTGTCTTCTCTTTTTTTGCTTTCTCTCTCAGGAGCTACAGTTGTCAGGGGCGCTCCCTGGTGTTGGGCGGTGCTCCTGTCAAACTGTCAGCTCCGCCTCCTCTCCTCATGACTCACAGCTGATTGTCATTTTCTCTGCAGCCCGCTCATGTCATTCACACCAGGTACTATTTGTGTTTGACTGTTTCTGGCCTTATTTAAGGGCTGTTATTTTCATTTCTCTTTGCTAGAGTCTCAGTTATCGTTTCCACCAGAATCCTGGCCCTGTTCTGGTGTGCTGTAAGTCTACTTGTATTTCAGTTTGGATTTTCTGTTTTTGCACTGTTTGGGATTTTGTGTTCTGGTTATTAAATATCACAAACTGCAGTCCAGCGTGTGGATTTCTACTCTCTGCCCTGAAGGGCGATTCATGACAGTAGACTCTCGCCAGTCAGAGAGCCAGCGGGTGCAGTTTGGGGGGGGGGGGGGGTTGTTTCTCTCGTCTGGGGGTTGGCGATTTCTGGGAGTTGGCATGGCCAAAAACTACCCAGCCAACTTTATTCACCAGCGGCGGTGAAAGTAGCCTTTTCCTTCTTCTTCCCCCCCAGTTTTTGTTTTTCACCTGGGCTTTGGTTATGTCTGCAGCCCGGAGCCCCACCGCGGGTGCAGCTCCGCTCCAGCCCGGAGCCCCATCGCAGGTGCAGCTCCGCTCCAGCCCGGAGCCCCACCGCGGGTGCTGCAATGTCCCAGTCCAGGACCACCGCGGGTGCTGCAGAGTAGTCTGAAAGCATTGTGGTTCCCCCTCCTCTGCCAGACACCGTCATGGTTCCCCCTCCTCTTCCCAAGGCCATCGTGGTTCCTCCTCCGCTGCCCTCTCCTTCGTTGGGCTTCCCTGTGGGGTGGCTGCCTCCTGGGCCACCCCTTCTGTTTAGGTGGCTGAAGAACTCTGGCCGACTGCCTGACAGACTGCGCCATTGGATTGGGTGGCTTATATTCTCCAGTAGGCCACCTGACTCTTACCACCTCACCATCCGTCAGGCCTGGGACTTTGGCCGACCGCCTGAACTGTTTAGTTCCTTGGCCTAGGGGCCTGGTTTTGCCTGGTGTGGGTCCTGAGCGAGGTTTTGTTTTTGTTCCCTCCTAGCCTGGTTCCCCCACTGCCCTCCCAGGTTGGTTCATTGTTCTTCTCCTGTTAGGGGGGTGGGTTCTTTCTTTTTTCTTTGATGTTATCCTGGGGTGTCTGGATCCACCCCTTGGGGGGGGGGGGGCTCTGTCACCAGGCTGAGCACGGTGTGTTACCGTGCTCAGGCTCTTAATTCATTCCTGAGTGTTCCCTGCATTTCTTTCCAGTGTTGTGTGTTTATTTTCGTGTGTTGGTTTAGGACACGTTCTCAGTCATCAGTTGCTCTGTTTATGTATTCATGTCATTATTATTCTGTCAGTTCTTTAGGCATCTCTTCCCATTTTATCCCCAGTGTTGCTATATGTTTCTGTGTTATTTGAGTTCCCCACGTTTTCCTTGAGACACTCCCACCTTGTTATCTCATTTGTGCAGCCCTGCTCAGTAATTAGGTCAACCTGCCCACTCATGTGACCCACACCTGCTATCACTTGTGATCATCTGTTTCTGGCTCTATTTAAGGACTGCTGTTTCTCTCCCTCATTGCTGGATTCTCAAGTTTAATTCCCCGTCAGAACCCCATCCTGTTCTGACCGTCTACCTGCCTCATTGTAACTTTTTGTTTTCGTGCACTGTATGGACTTGTGTTTCTTTCATTAAATACCACAAACTAGCAGTCCAGCTTCTGGGTCTTCCTCTTTACCCCTCAGGGGTCAATTCATGACAGCTTTTTCCTTACATATTTGCAAAATCATTTAAATTTCTGATTTTTTAAATAATTTTTTTGACTACCATCAAATTGCTACTTTTTTCTTGTGAATTTATACTATTTTCTCCTAAATTTGCAGGTTTTTTCCTGGTAAATTTGATAAAGGGAAATTTGTCATTTACCTTTTGGGGGTTAGGGTTAGGGGGAGCAAATACCTGAATCCTAAATTTGAAACTATCATTGTAAAAAATTGACAAGATAATGAATCCAGAGTAAGTTTTTAATACCAGGATGACTTAGTTGCAAATCCACTCACAGATTTACCATCATTTCATGAATGAAACACAGCACACCTCAGGTGTGGTGTGCTGTGTTCATAATGCTTCTACAGGCAGGATAACTGTTACTTTTGTCATAGTCAAACTGACTAAATCACACATAGTGTCCTTAGTTCATCTGCTTGGGAAGAAACAGTGGTGGTGACATCAATCATGAAAAAAACATTAGCCCTGTCAGAATAAATGTGTTTATCACAACTAATTTATAACACAATAAAATGAGTTCAGAATAATGGTGATTAAGCCCCATTCAGCGGCTACATTAACAATAAATTTAAGGTTTTTCCTCATAAATTTGAGATTTTTTTTCCAAATTGGAGACTTTTAAAACTTGCCATTTTTTGTTAGAATTATATTTTTTTCCACATATGTGAAACTTTATTTCTTGTTGGTTTTTTGTTTGTTTTTGATTGAGCTAGAAATTAAAATGAAAGAAAATAGAAAGTAAAATAAAAAAAATGAATAAAAACAGAAAGATGAAGTTTTCTAGTGACAAAAAAAATAAAATAAAATCAGTGAAATTAAAGGTAACTCAAAGAGCAAAACAATTTAGATTAGATTTTTTTTTTTTGATTTTGTATACTTTATTGATCCCCAGAGGGGAAATTGAGGGCATCCACCTGGATGGATGAAGCAGCCACGTTACCGCACTATCCCTTTACCATTCACACACACATTCACACCTAGGGCCACTTTAGAGTCTCCAATTAACCTAACCTGCACGTTTTTGGCCTGTGGGAGGAAACCGGAGAAATCCCGGAGTAAACCCACGCAGACACGGGGAGAACATGCAAACTCCACACAGATCACTGTTGGTCAGGGGCTGGGATCGAACCAGGGATCCCATGGCCAAGGGTGAGTTGTTGTGCTGCCACAGTGCTAACCACTGCACCACCGCACCGCCCAATTTACTCGAGTATAAGTAGTTTTTTTCCTTCTTAATGTACTCAAGTAAGAGTAAACTATCCTGCAACAAAAGTACTTAGCAGAGAACAATTTTGTGTGTACAGCTGATAAAATGTCAAATCACATTTAAACAAGGCGGGGGGGGGGGGACTCATTTTCCCATTTGTAAACATGTCCATATATTTGCAACACTTTTCTCATAAGTTTTACACTTTTTTTCTTGTAAATTTAGAGCCCTTTTTCCTCATAAATTTGCAACATTTTTCTTATAAATTTGCAACTTTTTTCTCATGAATTTGCATCAATTTTCTCATAAATCTGCAACTTTTTTCTTGTAAATTAGCAACTTTTTATCACAAATTTTAACTTATTTCTTGCAAATTGGCAAATTTTTTCTTATAAATTTGACACTTTTCTTGTAAATTTAGAGTATTTTTCTTATAAATTTGCAACATATTTCATATGAATTTGCAACTGGTAGTAAAACCATAAGTTTTAACCTTTGTAAATTGCAAATAAACTACAATATACAGTAGTCTATAAGTCATAAGCCAAAGTGGGTTACGGACCTCCCACTATTTCCATCAGCAGCACTGGGCTTGTGGGCAGACACCGATGTCTACCTAAGATCCCAAATAATCCTGAGATGAAGCTTGGTTAAAAATGTAAGGAACTCCGTCTTTTCACTTGCCTCGCAGTCCGTACTCACCCTGAAAGCACACCCAGCACCAAGTTGAGCATGAAGAAGGAGCCAATGATGATGAGGGGAATGAAGTAGAGCCAGTTCCACGTGTTCCCCGAGGCGTCGTTGGCCTGAACACAGAAACGGAACAAACAGCAGAGTTAATGCTAATGTGTTGCTGCAGCTTAAGCAGTGGTCAAGAAAACTATGATACAAAACAAGACGTTTAGAAGAATTTTTGGGCAAAGAAGCATCGAAAATGCTACAGTTTCTCCATTGCTCACATTTGGCTCTTTTCTCATATGTTGTTGCAGAGCCGTGTCTGGCTTTAAAGCGGAGGATGCAAATGCTACAAACCCCCTCAGGTACTAGTAGGCAAAAAGCTAAAAGTTCATCTTCGATATTTATGGGAAGGGAGAAATAAATAACCTCGAACTTAGGTTTTTTTTTTTTGCTTTTTTTTTCTTTTGTACGTTTGCAACTTTTTTCTTGTAAATTTGGAGCCTTTTTCTAAAATTTGCAACATTTTTCTCATAATTTGCAATATTTTTCTCAGAAATTTAAAACATTTTTTCTTGCAAATCAGAAACTTTTTTCTCACAAATTTGCAACATTTTTCTCATAAATTTGACACTTTTTTACTGTAAATTTAGAGCTTTTTTTCCCCCACAAATTTGCAACATTCTTCTAAAAAATTTTACAACCTTTTTTGTAAATTTGCAACTTTTTCCTGGTAAATTTGTACATTTTTTCCTCATAAATTTACAACCTTTCTTAGTGTAAATTTACAACTTGGAGCTTTTTTCCTCAAATTTGCTAGTTTTTATCTTATCCACCTTATTCCTAGCCCCCATGATGCCTTGTATGAATTATGGGCGCAACTCCCGGTACTAATTTAGAACATGTGATTGTCACAAAAACAGGGCACTTCTCCTTGTTAAAAAACAAGGACTTTGGCATCAAAAATGTGGGAACACAGCCTCTTGCACCTCAAAAACAGTAATATAATCATAGCACTTCCCATGATTATGGAGCCCACTAGAGAGCAAAACCCGGAAGTGCCACTAACAGCTGGGGGGGGGATTTTGATTTTTCAACACAACTTTATTGTCACAGGTTCAACAGAAAATCACTCCAACTAAAAGAAGCAATGAAAAGTAAATTGATTCACTGACAAGAAATCAAAGACACAAGCAACTAAACCAAGAAAATTAAAAAAAAAAAAAAAACTTGCTTCTTACATCAGAACCACACCATAGGTAATTTTCCCCTCCTTAACACAACACAGGATGTGCTTAAAGCACCATATACTCTAGCCTCAAAAGTTCCCACATTTTGTATCAGGTGATAGTAATTGTAATCAATCATTATTCGAGTCCTGATCATGCTTACCAGCATGTCTTTTATGTTACAATCCAGCATTTGTTCCACTTTTCTTTTCCTACTAACATAAATAGCCATTTTGGCCTGACCCAGGATGAGATCGCCCCAAGGGTCACCCGAGTCAACGGACGGAGCCACTGTTTGCAGCGGGAGACGATACAGCAGGAACCGCCACCCGGTGCCAACGGAGAAGCTCGACATGCCGAGGAACTGTGGCGAAAACGACGCGGGTGCCGGGCTGGAGTTTAGGCGGCGTGCAAGAAATATAAGACAGAATAATAAAGAGTGATGGCAAGAACCAAGCAGACTGCCCGTAAATCTACTGGAGAAAAAAGCCCCCCAGGAAGCAGCTAGCCACCAAGGCTGCTCGAAAAAAGCGCTCCGGCCACCGGCGGAGTGAAGAAGCCTCACCGTTATAGGCCCGGTACCGTGGCTCTGAGAGAGATCCGTCGCTACCAGAAATCCACGGAGCTGCTCATCCGTAGGCTGCCCTTCCAGCGCCTGGTGAGGGAGATCGCTCAGGACTTCAAGACCGACCTGCGCTTCCAGAGCTCCGCCGTCATGGCTCTGCAGGAGGCCAGCGAGGCCTACCTGATGGGTCTCTTCGTGGACACCAACCTGTGCGCCATCCACGCCAAGAGGGTCACCACCATCATGCCCAAAGACATCCAGCTGGCCCGCCGCACCCGCGGAGGGAGAGAGAGCTTAGACTTTCTGCTGCACATTCACCAACCACAATGCTCCGCACTGTGTGTCTATATACATATATATATTAGTGCTGTCAAAATATCGCGTTATTATCGCGTTAACTCAAGCGCCTTTTTAATGGCGAGATTTTTTTTAACGCGAGATTAATGCTGTGACCGTAGTTTTTCATAAGCACAGTGTACTGGCTGTAATACCACGCACGTACACATGGTGGCGGAACGAAGGATACGATTTCAAATATCAAACAAAGAAGAACCCAACGACTAAAGCGCGCGGCACTGGCGGCACTAGTCAGCCACAGTAATGGACGCACCAGGGACACTTCTGAACGGAAAGTTTACATTTAAAATAGGAAAGGATGGTTCGATCGATAAAACTAAAGTTATTTGCACTTATTGTCGATGTGAACTTAGCTACCATCGAAGCACATCCAGTTTAAAATACCATTTGATGGCCAAACACACCAGTGATGTAGCTTCGCCTCCTCCGCGTCAGAACCAAACAAGTTTGGATGGCTTCCGACAGCGGCCCATGGATGCTGCTACTAAAATGAAGCTAACAGCTGCCATAGCTAAGTGGGTGGCTACGGCATGCAGGCCCATTAGTATTGTGGAGGATGAAGGTCTGGCCGAGATAATTCGCATCACATCCAACGACTGGACCTACGAAACTCCTTCCAGAGCTACTATCACACGCCGGATAGAAACGTTGTTTGAAACGGAGAAGTCCCAGTTACAACAGGCATTGGGGCAGACAGAAATAGTCGCGCTAACGGGAGATTACTGGACGTCACTTGGCAATGACAACTACCTCGGGGTCACAGCACATTATTTCACCCCACAGTGGAAACTTCAGTCCCATGCTTTGACTGTTATGAAGACAGAAGAGAGGCACTTCGCTGATAATGTTGCAGAGCACTTCATGAATGTAGCCAGAGAGTGGGGCATCGAAAAGAAAGTTGTTTCACTGACCACGGATAGTGCACGCAATATGATGGCTGCAGCCAGAGAGCTCCTCTTTGAACACCTGCCGTGCATCGCACACAGCGTGCACCGAGCAGTCACGGTTTCTCTGCACAATAGCCCATTCAACAGCACATTGGCAAAATGCAGAAAACTTGAGGGACACTTTAAACACAGCCCAACGAATGCCCTGGAACTCGAGCGGCAGCAAATCGCACACAACCAGAAAGAAGAAGCGCTCACGCAGGAGGCAGCAACAAGATGGAATAGTACTCTTGAAATGATAAAGCGTGTCAACCGGAATATTGAACCTCTGACAGCTGCCCTGGCCCTACACTCAACCAAAGTCACCATGCCAACAGCAACGGAGCTGGAGAAAACAAAGAAGCTCGAAGCTGCGTTGGAGCATTGCAGGTAGGCCTAATTATGTCTTGTAGCCTATATCTGATTCTTTAACAATTAAAGTAGATCTGTGTCAAGACAGAAACATTAGCACCTGTCTCACCCAACGTAAAATACCACCCTGTGGCATGTTTTTGATGGGCCATCTCTATGTGTAGACTGTTTATTTGCTTCATTTTACTCAAAGTGTAGCTCGTGATTATCTGTATATTTTTTTCTGTATTTTGACATAATCAGTGACTGTTTCAATAGCTATGATTCCCTGTGTAACTTAACAACAGAGAAGGCCAGGAAGCGCCCAAGAGGCTAGGTTTTCAGCACTTTCCGCCCTAAAAACGCATTTGGTGGACACAGGCCCTAATGTCTGTCTGTCGGTATCACCTCTCTCCCTTCAACTGTGTGTGTTTGTCCCGCACAGCACTGTAAATGGGTAATGTGTGTGTGTGTGTGTGCGCGCAGGAACACATGTGATTCCTCATATCCCCTCCCATCACTGTAACTGTAGGTTATCTATCAGGTGTCTGTATGTGTGTGACAGAGTTTTGTGAAAGAGCTTTTGTATATTGTTGCAGATATGTGACAGATCTTCTGGGTGGAGAGAAGTTTGTTTCTTGCTCTGTGGTGATGCCAGCATTATGCCACCTGTCCCGAGTAATGGAAGTCACTGAGGACGACCCAGCGTACTTGATCAAGTTCAAGGAAACCTTTTCAGCGGATATGGAAGGTTGCAAAGAGAAGTTGAACATCGCATGGCTCAGGGTTGCTACAGCACTCGACCCAAGGTAAGATATTCATTCTACATTCTTCTCAGTATTTTGTTTGTCTTAAGCACCACTTTGTTTTGTGGGTTGGTTCTCTTCAATATCCATTTTTTTCTTCTGAATCTGGAATAGAGATTAGGTCAATGTTTTGTTTTACTAGTGCCTTTGCTTGTATGGCAATAACGTTGATATTTTTTATTATTTCATTTCAAGGTTTAAGGACCTCAAGTGTCTGAGCAAACCTGACCGGGTTGTCGTGTGGGATTCCATCCGTGCCTTACTCCAGCAGCAGGAGAAGGGGAGACCAGCAGCACTGGATGACCAAAGCATGCCTGAGCCAGAGAAGAAGAAGCCAGCTCATGTTTACACAAGAATCTTCCTCAGATGAAGAGGAGGACACCGTGGAACGCTGCATTGAGCGCTACAAGGCAGAACCTATGATTGGCATTGAAGACTCTCCACAGGAATGGTGGTCCACACATAAAGCGTCACACAGTGAGATGGCCTCCCTTGCATGCAAATACTTAGCAACGCCTGCCACGTCAGTACCATGTGAACGATTGTTTTCACTGTCTGGACATGTTCAGAAAAAACGATCTTCCCTGTTGTCTGAAAATGTCAATAGGCTTGTCTGTTTGAGCAACTGGCTCAAAGACAGAAAGTAGGCCTTTAGGTTGACTCACCTGTTACGTGCTAGCAGTTACATTATGTTCATGTTCAAGAGGCTGTGTTGGTAAGTTTAAAACTGCAGCAGTTGGGCTACTATACAGTCATTAGACTGTACTACTCCTCTCAGGGGACACTCTCCTCTTGTTTTCATTTTGTATTTAAGGGGCTGCTTTTGTGCCTATATATTTTTTATTTGTATGTATCTTTTTATCGCAGATATCAGTGGCAGGGTTACTAAACTAATGAAAAGGAAAAAAAGAAAACATTTTTTTATTTTCAGAGTAATATGTCCTGTTTTGTTTTCTCGGTCTAATACGGAAGATATGGATGCTTTGCAATGATAATAATAATAAAAAACATTTGTACAAAGCAAGCCCACTCACTTTTTGTGCTGTTAAGAGAATTACAATGGTTTTTCATGAGACAAAAATACGCAACTAAAATGTGATTAATCATGAGTTAACTATGAGATCGTGTGATTAATTATGATTAAATATTTTAATCGCTGGACAGCACTAATATATATATATATATATATATATATATATATATATATATAGTAATATGTACATATGTATACTAGCTGTTCTTGTTTTTTTCTTGCCTTCTGATTGTTGCTCTGAGTGTTGCCATCCCTGTGCTGTTGCAATCCTGGAATTTCCCCATTGTGGGACTAATAAAAGCTTATCTTATCTTATCTTAAATTTAAAAGTTCACTTTTTTCTTGCTTCTCTGCCTATATGGAAAACTCAAGATAAAAATCTGCAGGGAAGAGACTTCTGCAAACAGATAAAACAGCTTCTCCAAAATCACAAACAACAATTGCAGTCCATTACGGTCCAGAAAACAATGGAACACAGTCTCTTTCTGAGGACAAAATGGACAAACCTCAAGAACATTTGGGTTTAAAATAGAGATAAAAGCATTTACAGCCACAGCACCATGTAAAACCCACCATTGCAGGTCTCCAACCTTCTTAGTTAATGGTGGTTTATAGAGTGCTCTCCAGGCAGGCTCGACCTTTTAATTTATTCACATTTAGAACTTTCTCCAAAGGTCCATACATTTTTTTACCAGAAGAGTCACAAATGTTAATGTGTTCAAAGTTTAAAAACACACCAGTGCCATCTTTAAAATCAGGAGCTGAAACACTAAAAGGAAAAGGCTCATCAGCGGTTCGCACAGAACCTTTGCAGTGCAAAACAATAGAGTGTTCTTCTGTGGGGAGGCAGTCTCTCCGATCTTTCAGCGAGTTTATTATAACTCTGACTGAAGAAACACCAAGAGCCGAGCACAGGGCAACAGCATTGTCCAGGTTAGGACCACATAAGTTCACCAAGTGTCCCAGCGTTGTAACCTTTGCAGAAAGGGACTTTTTTAAAACAGAAGGTCCTAAAACATTGCCCACATCAAAACGGGTCCCAAAGAGAAGTGGTTCCTTTAAAAGCCAAAAAGGCGACAAGAAAGCCTAGGGAGAGTTCTTTTTAAAAAGTCCCCAGATTTTAAAAGCACTTTGATAAAACTGGGGAAGTTCTGGGAGTTTTTGACTCTTTAAGTCCATTAAAAACAAAGACTCCTCTAGTCCCAGCCTCCCACAGCGAGCCAGGACAGCTCTGACAACAGGTCTCCACACAGGTCGAGAGGGCCACTCAGCGGTCGCTGAATGAACTGTAGGCGAAAGATGGCCCCCCTGCTGGCCAGATAGAAGAGTCCTTGACCACCTTCTTCCCTCGGTAAAAACAGGATGCTCTGTGGAACCCAGTGAAGACGGTCCCAGGAAAAGTCTACAATTATAGATTGTATTCTGGCCAGCAAACTGGTTGGAGGGTCCACACAAGACAGTCGATGCCACAGCATTGAAGTAATCAAGTTGTTAATGATTAAAACGTGACCTCTGAAGGACGTTTGGCAAAATCCATTTCCATTTTTTTAATCTTCCTTCAACTTTCTCCAAAATATACTCCCAACTTTTCCCAGTAAAAGTCTGATCTCCTAAAAACACACCGAGATATTTAAAACCACCCCGTGTCCACGAAAGGCCACCAGCTAGGGCAATTTTTTGTAGTCTACCCCCCATCATTACAGCTTCACTTTTACCCCAATTCACTCTCGCTGAGGAGCACTCACCAAAAAAATTAACAGTTCTTAAAAGGTAGTCTACATCATTTTGATTTCTGATAAAAACAACAACATCATCAGCATATGCAGGCACTTTAAAAACAGAGTCAGAGTTGGGGACTTTAAAACCAGTGAGGCCTTGCCTTAGTTTACAAAGGAGGGGCTCGATGGCAAGAAAGTACAGCATACCTGAGAGGGGGCAGCCCTGTCGGACACCCCTCTCAACTTTGAAAGGAGCACTCAAACCACCATTAATCTTAAGAATACTCCCAATGTCTCTATACAAGGCCTGGATCTTGGCAATGAAACCTGAGCTGAAACCAAAGGCTTCTAGTGTCTGCCAAAGGTATGGATGTTCGACTCGGTCAAACGCCTTTTCTTGGTCTATTGAAATGAGACCAAGTTCCTTGACCAATGAGCTGGAGAGGTCCAAAACATCACGAATTAAAAAAATGTTGTCTGTAACCAACCTACCAGGTACAAAGTAGGTCTGGTCTACATGTGTGACCTGCTCCATCACCTTCTTCAGTCTGTTAGCCAACACTTTGGAGAGAATTTTGTAGTCAGTACAGAGGAGGGCCACTGGACACCAATTTTTAATGCCTTTCAAGTCACCTTTCTTGGGAAGGAGGGTGAGGACTGCTCTCCTACAACTTAGGGGCAGGTAACCCTTCCACAGACTGTCAGACAGTACTTCCAGCAAGTCCTCACAGATCTCAGACCAAAACGTCCTGTAGAACTCCGATGGTAGACCGTCTATCCCTAGGGCTTTTCCACACTGAAGAGATTGGACAGCCACTGCTAGTTCTCGCAGAGTGATCTCACTCTCCAGCTCTGCATTCATACTAGCCATCACCTTCGGCAAGTCCGTCAAAAAACAACTCCGCACATGCGGCTTCTCAACAAACTCTTTCTTAAAAAGATCTTTATAGAAAGCAGCTGCAAAGCGACAGATCTCTGCAGACTCATGGATCAGCCACCTGTCTTTGAAGCTGAGAGAGTGGATCATCCTCCTCAGACCATTCTTCCTCTCCAAACCAAAGAAAAAAGGAGATGGAGCATCCATTAGTGCGATGTTCTGAAACCTACTGCGTACCACAGTGCCCCTAGCGGCCACGCCCAGTAAGTCAGTTAAAACAGACTTTTTGCCATTGAAGGCCTCAAAATCTCTTTCTCCTGTGGAGCCTGCCAAAGACTGCAGCTCCACTACTTGTCTCTCCAGGCCCCTGACAGACCTGGCCAAGTCTCTAGAAACATTGCGAGTATACTGTAGGCATAGTTTCTTTATTTGGCTCTTCCCTACATCCCACCACTGCTGCAAAGAACTAAAATTTGATTTTGTCAATTTAAAATTACTCAAAAAAAAACAAAGGCATGTTAGGTCAGGCCCCAACCGTTCTTCCGTCATCACACTCAACACTGGTGTACCACAGGGCTGTGTGCTCAGCCCATTCCTCTACTCCCTCTTCACCCATGACTGCAGGCCTATGTATGGATCCAATTCCATCATAAAGTTCACAGATGACACCACGGTGATCGGACTCATCAGGGACAACGATGAGTCAGATTACAGGGCAGAGGTTGAGCACTTGGCTACTTGGTGCGCTGACAATAACCTGCTCCTTAACACCAGCAAAACCAAGGAGCTCATAGTGGACTACAGGAAGGAGAAGGGAGAGACACATGACCCCATCCATATCAATGGCATAGCTGTTGAACATGTCCCCAGCTTCAAATTCCTGGGGACCCACATCCCGGAGGACCTGTCCTGGTCAGTTAACACCACCAGCCTGATCAAGAAGGCCCATCAGCGCCTCTTCTTCTTGAGAACACTGAAGAAGAACCATCTGTCAACTGACATCCTGGGCAACTTCTACCGCTGCGTGATAGAGAGCACCCTGACCAACTGTGTCACAGTCTGGTATAGGAGCTGCTCTGTCGCTGACCGTAAGTCGCTGCAGCGGGTGGTGAAAACCGCCCAACGCATCACAGGGACTCCACTTCCAGTTATAGAGGACGTCTACAGGAAAAGATGTCTGCGCCGGGCACGCAGCATTCTTAGGGACTCCAACCATCCTGCTCATGGACTGTTCCAGCTTCTCCCCTCCAGAAGGCGTTTCAGAAGCCTTCGGACTAGAACCAGCAGGTTTAGGAACAGTTTCTTTCCAACAGCTGTCACGTTATTGAACTTAGTTCCCCGCTGACTCTCTTACCATCATCTCTTACCATCCTCACCTGTACATAACTGCCCATCTAACTTATTGTACATTATTTGCACATAACAGTACTCTTAACTTTCTGCACTGCTGCATATATTTGCATATATTTGCTTAAATTGCACATACTGTCAATTACTGCATATACTGCACTGCTGTCCTTTGCACATCTGATTGGATGCTAAACTGTGTTTCGTTACCTTGTATTCATACATGTGTAATGACAATAAAGTTGAATCTAATCTAATCTAAAGGCAGTTTTAAAACTATTATCTGATAAAAGTGATGTGTTAAAATGCCAGTATGCACTACTGCACTTTATATTCTTGATAAAAACACAACACTGGACCAGAGAGTGATCTGTAAAGCCAACAGGGACTATAAAAGAACTTTTAAAAATGCTGAAATGGTGCTTAAAACTATAAACCCCATCTAGTCTAGCTAAGGGACAGAATATTGTCCTTGCTATGGCTCCACGTGTACCGTCTAGACTTACCATGAAAATTTCTCCACACATCACACAGATCATGAGCTTTTATAAGACCCTTTAGACTTCCCTTGGATGCAGCATGTGGCTCTGGGTGATTCCTATTCATGAAAGGATTTTCTGTACAATTAAAATCACCTCCCACAAATAAAAAGTCATCATTACTGCAATTTTTGATCGTGTCATTTAAAATATTTAAAAAGGCCAATCTTTCTGTGCCTACGGTTGGAGCATACACATTTATATAAACAACTTTCATATCCTCAAAAACAGTTTGAACTGTTAAAATGTGGCCTGCAATTACCTCATCAATGTCATAAGAAAGTGGAATAAAATCTCGAAAATAAAATACCCACTCCACCACTGCTGCTATTTTTGTGACTGAGGATAACTTCCCCTTGAAATTTCCTCCTCCAGTCAGCAGCATTGTCCTCAGAACTGTGAGTCTCCTGAACAAACAGAACATTAATTTTCTTACATTCTGCAAGAGTAAAAACACACGCTCGCTTGGACATTTCTCTCGCTCCATTGACATTGGGTGTGCCAAAATTAAAACTACATGTGTATAAAAGGGCAAAACCAATACAAAAACAGAAGAAAAAAATGAGCAATAAAAAACTAATCATCTTGGGCAATTTGGTTCTTAACTTTCAGTGCAAGCTTCTTTAGTCTGTAGATCTCCTGATCAGCGAAGCTTTCCAGCTCCAGCTCTCCCCTATTTTTCATGTAGGCTCGAGCAGAGTCAACAAAACATTTTAGGTCAGGGAAAAAGTTTTCAACTTTAATCATTCTGGATCCCTTAGTGTCCTGCAAAAACTTCAGTATTTTTGTGAAGGGGTAACCACCTCCACTGGCCACATCATCACTGCTTTCACCATCACTCTCTATCTCAGACCCAGTATATGAATCTGGTTGAGATAGAGAAACCTCAGAACTTTCTTTGACAACCCTTTTCACTTTGCTCCTCTGCTCTTTGTTTTCCAAATTCTTCCGTTTAACTGAAACTTTAGATAACTCTTCATCTATCTCAATATAATCCTCATCCTCCAACAATGACTCAGCCACCTTGGTGGCTGTCTCTTCTTGTTTTTCACTGACCCTGTGCTGTGCCTTTATATTCATCTTTATAGTCCCACCATCTACCTGTGCCTCATTTGGCTCATCTGTCTGATCCTGAACGTGATCCCTCTCGGTAATCTCACCCTTGTCCACAATGTTGGTCTGTGCATTAGCCTTGCAATGTACTTTAACTTTTGTTGTTGTTCTATTTATGACCGACAGGTTGGTCGCGGAGGGCGGCAAAGCCGCCCCGCTGCCACACAGCCCCGCAGCCTCGGCCAAAGCGCCTGATGGCACAGCCGTGTCAGCAGCCTCGGAGGGCAGCAAAGCCGCCCCGTTGTCGGATAGCCCTGCGGCCGTGACGCCCAACGGCAAGGCCGCACTAGCGGCCTTCCCCAGGTGATCACCTCCGACTCCCTGAGGGTATGATCGAATCAAATGCCCCTCCATTTCGCAGCCAAAACACTTCATATTATCAGAGGTGAGGTGGAGGGTATAATCAAAGCTGTCAATCCGGTACTGAAATATGAGGTTGAGGCTTTCCTCGCTGTTTTTTAAAATCATGAGCACCTGTCGTCTAAAAGACAACAAATAAAGACTGAGGGATAAATACTGTACAAGCAAATAGTGTTTAATAGGAGACAAAAGCTACCCATATCTCGACAGCTCCTTCTCCAACAGCTCATTCTTTAAAAATAGTGGGACATTTGATATTGTGATTCTTTTTGTGGGATTTACCAGAGACAGAACAGGAGATGTGTCCTTAATTACCACCCCGCTCTCTACCACCTGATTAACTTTTTCAACGCTTTCTAAGAAAATTACCATGGCATTATTCATTCTGGAAGCCAACCTGACGCTTTCATAGCTGACCAACTCCTCCACAGCCAGACTACAATCTTCAACTGAGCAGCTGACAGCTGGAGCCAATTTGACAGCATGCCGGCGTCAGCTTCTCAAACCCGGAGCCTCGCTCCAAAACCATGCTGACCAGCAAAGCTGGCAGCAGAAACCCCCCTCCCAGAACACCTACCCCACCCCAGCTACAGAGAACAATGAAACTTAAGATTATTTAACAAAAAAACACCTTAAACACAAAAAGATGGAGAAAAGTTTGAGACAACTCACACGCTGTCACACGCTCCCAGCTTGCACTCACAGACGAGAGCGAGAGAGAGAGAGAGCGAGAGAACACAAAAGTACAAATATAAAGCGAGAACTAAAAAGACAACAAATAAAGACTGAGGGATAAATACAAGCAAATACTCAAATAAATAGCAAAACTGCAATGAACAAACAGGAGAATGAGCAGAACTAAGAAACAATACAAGATATATGAAAACCATCCATCCATCTTCTTCCGCTTAATCCTTTTAGGGTCGCGGGTGGGGTGGGGCTGGAGCCTATCCCAGCATCCTTGGGCAAGAGGCAGGGTACACCCTGGACAGATCGCCAGTCCATCGCAGGGCCAGCACAGAGAAAGACAACCATTCACTCCCACAGTCATACCTAAGGACAATTTAGAATCCCCAGTTTGATGCCAATTAACCCAACTTGCATGTTCTTGGCATGTGGGAGGAAACCGGAGAAATCCCAGAGTAAACCCACACAGACACGAGGAGAACATGCAAACTCCACACAGATCACCAACCAAAGCTAAAATGGCAGGAAACTAAGAACTCTAAAACACAACAAATATACAAATACGGAAAACGACCATGAGACTGAGCATGGCGGAACCCCTCGTGCTCAGATCATGACAGCTAATATCAAGTCCATATCAGTCCAATGTAGTGCAACAAATGCAAAAAAAACCCCCAAACCATTTGATATCTGTCTTAAATCGTTAAGCCTTAGAAAGCAAACTTACTATTTTTATTTATCATTTTACTTCATGCAGCCTTGCATCTGGTGACATATATGACGCATAAACGTCAGATCTGTGACATTCATACAAGTGAAAACATACCTGGTGCTCTTGTGTCTGTACCACCGATCACACCAACAGTCCTTTTCAGTTTTCAGTGCATGATCTACGCATTGCCAGTGAGAAGCCTCCATTTATACAGTCTACGGCACAACCACAAACACCAGCAACAAGTAGCAGAACTACACCAAAACATTCAAAAAAATGCAACTACAAGTGTTGAAATTAGCTGCCACTTGAGTGCAAAACACGTATATGTGGACTATACATTAAAATGAATTTGAAAAACTTTTAAAAACGCTGTTTTAAATGTCCCACTACTCCACTCTTGCTGACTGATTTAACATGACTTCAGTTGAAACCCGAAGCTCCGCCCATAATTGTTCCTACAGCAGTGTCCTCAGGAATAAGGTGGAGAAATTTGCAACTTTTTTTATAAATTTACAACTTTTTTTCTTGTAAATTAGTAATTTTAGTCTCATAAGTCTGAAAATTTCTCATAAATTTGCAGCTTATTTCTTGTAAATTTGGAGGTTTTTTCCCCTCAAATTTGCAATATTTTTCTCATAAATTTGGTTCTTTTTTTCTTGCAAATTAGGAACTTTTTTCCTCACAAACTTGAAATTTTTTTCTTGTAAATTTGGTGCTTTTATCTCATAAATTTGCAACTTTCTTATAAATTTATAATTTTTTCCTTGTAAATGAGCAACTTTTTTTTCATAAATTTGCAACTTTTTTCATATAAATGTACAACTTTTTTTCTTGTAAATTTGGTGCTTTTATCTCATAAATTTGCAAATTTCTTATAAATTTACAATTTTTTCCTTGTAAATGAGCAACTTTTTTTTCATAAATTTGCAAGTTATTTCTTGTAAATTTGGAGTGTTTTTCTCATAAATTTGCAACATTTTTCTCAGAAATTTAAAACTTTTTCTTGTAAATTAGCAACTTTTTCCCACAAATTTGTGAATTTGTATCCATTCATCCATCTTCTACCGCTTTTCTGGAGGTCCGGGTCACGGAGGCAGCAGTTCAAGCAGAGAAGCCCAGACTTCCCTCTCCCCAGCCACCTGCTCCAGCTCTTCAGAGAGGATACCAAGACGTTCCCAGACCATCTGGGAGACGTAGTCTCTCCAGGGAGTCCTGGGTCTGCCCCGGGGTCTCCTCCCAGTGGGACATGGACAAAACACCTCAAGTGGGAGGAGTCCAGGAGGCATCCTGATCAGATGAACAAACCACCTCAACTGGCTCCTTTCAATGTGGAGGAGGTAAGGTGAGTCCAGCAATCCTACGGAAAAAGTTTGTAAAGTTTTTTTTTTCTTGTAAATTTGGAGCTTTTACCTCAAATGTTTTCTTATAAATCTACAATTTTTTTCTTGTATATTTGCAACATTTCTTTCATGAGTTTGCTACTTTTTTGTACATTTGTAGCTTTTTTCTTGTAAATTTGGAGCATTTCTCTCATAAATTTGCCACTTTTCCTTTAAATTTAGTTTTTTTCCCCTCAAACTTGCAACTTCTCATACTTGCAAATTTCTCATAAATTAGCAACTTTTTTCTCATAAATTTGCAACTTTTTTCTCATAAATTTACTTCTTTTTCTTGTAAATTAGCAACTTTTTTCTCATAAATTTGCAACTTTTTTCTCATAAATTTACTTCTTTTTCTTGTAAATTAGCACCTTTTTTCTCATAAATGTACAACCTTTTTCTTGTAAATTAGCAACTTCTCAAATAAGCAATTGTTCTCACAAATTTGCAACTTTTTTCTTGTAAATTTGGAGCTTTTTTCTCAGATTTGCAACATTCTTCTCAGAAATTTGCTACTTTTTTTGTACATTTGAAACTTTCTTGTAAATTTGGAGCTTTTATCTCATAAATTTGCCACTTTCTTTTAAATTTAGTTTTTTCCTCATAAACTTGCAACTTCTTGTAAATGTACAACTTTTTTCTTGTAAATTAGCAACTTTTTCCCCCACAAATTTGCAGCTTTTTTCTTGTAAATTTAGAGCTTTTTCCCCCACAAATTTGCAGCTTTTTTCTTGTAAATTTAGAGCTTTTTCCTCCACAAATTTGCAGCTTTTTTCTTGTAAATTTAGAGCTTTTTCCCCCACAAATTTGCAGCTTTCTTGTAAATTTAGAGCTTTTTCCCCCACAAATTTGCAGCTTTTTTCTTGTAAATTTAGAGCTTTCCCCCCACAAATTTGCAGCTTTTTTCTTGTAAATTTAGAGCTTTTTCCCCCACAAATTTGCAAAATTTCTCATAAATTTGACTTTTTTCTTGTAAATTTAGAGCTTTTTCCCCCACAAATTTGCAACATTCTCATAAATTTGCAACCTTTCTTATTGTAAATTTACGTTTTTCTCATTAACTTGGAGCTTTTTCTCAAAAAAGTTGCTACTTTTGTGAATTTTCATATTTTTTTCCTGTAATCTGTGACTTTTTTCTTGTAAATTACTGGTGCTGGTGAGCGGCGGCCTGCTCAGCAGTGTGTTTGTTTGCATTTCTGTGCTGTTGCAGCAGGTGTCCCAATCCTCGGCTCGTGTTCCCATTGTGACTCCCAGCCTGCCCTAGGCTTTCCTGCCGTACGAGTGTTTACCAAGCGTTTACATCTGCGGGGGGTTAATTTGACTGGGATTGTCTCGTTTACTGAATTTAGCCGGCCTGATCCGTTCCTCTCCCTCAGAATCATTATGTAAATTCATCATGGCGCTGCCGTACGTTATCATCTCCTCGCTCATTATCTCCTCACATAAAGGGATTGTCTTCATACGTTTGCTTTTTCTGTTTTCTAATCAGGCGGAACAATAATTTCTGCCTTCACACACACACACACCACACAGGCATTATGGGGCTGATTTACAGAGTAAGATTCTCGTAGGATATGGTAGGGCTCTGGAGCCACGCATAGCTATTTTGTCAGTAAAGAAAAAAAAATAGAAAAAATGAAAAACAGCCTTCATCACAACAGCCCATTTCAACGTCTGTCACCTTAAATGTGAACAAACCCCAGATCACCACATCGTCATGGTTCTGTCAGTTCTCAATTCTCTTTCTGCTCTGTCTTTGAGGCATAGGTGTAAGCATGTAAAAACCTTTCTAGATCATGTTACAGAACTGAATAAAATGCATTTTAAGCACAAATGCTAAGGATACATGCAAAACAAATATTCTGTGGGGGAAATTTGCAACTTTTTTCTCACTGATCTGCAAATTTTTCATGTGTTTGCAACGTTTTTCATTTCAATTTGCAACTTTCTCATAAATTGCAGCTTTCTTTCTTAAAGTAGAACTGAACGGCATTGAACGGCACTGGGTGATAGTACATACAATTATAAAGATAATTTATCATTGGCACCCCCTCCACAAATCCCGGAATCTTGGAGAAAATCGCGATTTTGAATTTCCCGCCCTGAAAAATCAGACGAATCCGCCGATTAACCGGAAGTGCAGCCGGAGTTCCGCGTGACGTCACAAGTGTGACCCAGTCCTCATGTTTACCATTGCGAGCACGTCGACACTGGTTGTTTTTGGTGCATTTTGTCGTGATAGTCGACTACAAAACACTTCCAACACCTGGGAAGATCTGTTCAGTGGCCAAGGAAAGCTGTCATGGCGACGAAAGAAAAGAAAGGGGGAGGAAAAGCGACCGGGAAGCGATGCGTTTCTAGATATACAGTGATCCCTCACTTATCGCGTTTAATGGGGACCAGAACCGACCGCGAAAAGAGAAAAACCGCGAAGTAGCATCCCCCCCCCCCAAGGGCGTCACAAGCACTATTTTGCACAAAAAGGCACAAGAGAACAGCGAAAAGTGCCATTAAGCAACACGAGCGATAAAGAACAATGAATGCGCTCTTCCTTCGCTGGGTAAAACGTCTCGGCCAATCAGCTTGCGAGATTCCCGAGCGGTGAAGAGGTGGGCGGAGGAGTGGAGCGATGGTCAGAGAGGTGGATTTTGAGCTGTGCGGGCTCTCCGTGTTGATACCTGATGTTCTAATGTAGTCTCCCTGCCTTCTACATTAGAACATCAGGTATCAACACGGAGAGCCCGCACAACTCAAACAAACTCAAAATCTACCTCTCTGACCACCGCTCCACTCCTCTCCGACCACCTCTTCACCACTCGGGAATCTCACAAGCTGATTGGCCGAGACGTTTTACCTCACAAGCTGATTGGTCGAGACGTTTTACCCAGCTTCGCTCCCTGCCGAGCGCCTATACCCAGCGAAGGAAGACCGCATTCATTGTTCTTTATCGCTCGTGTTGCTTAGTGGAACTTTTCGCTGTTCTCTTGTGCCTTTTTGTGCAAAATAGTGCTTGTGATGCCCTTGGGGGGGGGGGGGGTGACGCTACTTCGTGGTTTTTCACTTTTCGCGGTTGGTTCTGGTCCCCATTAAACGCGATAAGTGAGGGATCACTGTAATAAGTTGGAAAAATGCTGATGGGTTTTTTTCCCCCCTTTTTTTTATTGTTAATTTTCCTTATCCTGACACCCCAAACATGCCAAAGTAAAGACTCACTATTCTGTATTCAATAAGCGACTCTCCTCCCCATCACTGCTGCGGTCTGAGTCGGTGCCGGAATCCCCCGAAAATTCTGGCTCTAATCTGTACGGTTCGATGCCTCCCTCGCTCTCTTCCTGTTCACTTGACACTCCTGCATCCTCCTCTGTCTTGTCACCGATCCTGAATGCCTCTTCACTCTGAAAACTCTGGTGTTCTTGACTGCTGGAACTGCTATCATCTGCCATTGTTGTTTTGATAAGAGTCACACTCGTGACGTCACGCAGCGTCGTCTGCACTACTTCCGGTTTGTTTGGCACTGCCAGCCAGAGGCAAAAGTTTATCGGCTTATAGCTTGGCCATCGCACGGCCTAAAAATTTCTTTTGTGTTGAAAAATACAATAGGTAATAAGGAATTAATCTGCTATTCTACTTTTTTGGCAAAAAGGTGAGTTCAGTTCTACTTTAAGTTTGCAACTTTTTTCATTAGTTTGCAACTTTTTTCACATAAATTAGCAACTTTTTTCTCATTAATCTGCAACTTTTTTCATGTAATTTTGCAATTTTTTTTATTTGAATTTGTAACTTTTCATTTAAATTTGCAACTTTCTTTAGGTGCATTCAGACCAAATGCAAATAGGCAAAGGTTCCACGCAGCGTGATTACATTTTAATTCAATGTAAACACGCGAATAGACATGAATTCACAGTCTGAGTGAGTTGCAGACAGGCGAAGGTGGCTTTACAACTTCTGCAGCTGTGTTCAACCTTCTGTGTAAATCCCCAAATACCGTCATGCTGAGGTTTACATTATCCAACGGGGTCTCTCACCAGAAAAAAAATGTCTCTTCCTCCAAAATCTCACCTGGATGGGTTATTTACACTGTTAGCCTGCTAGCCTTGTTAGCACGTCCGTGGCAGGAGTCTGTGGGTAAAAAACTCCGACACACTGATTCAGCTGCAGAGCTCCCGGTCCTTCTGTATCCAGGTGAGTGTCAGTCTCATTTTCAAACTAGTTTACCCTCCAATGTTGATACTTTTACTCCGGTGATGGTAAAATCTCAAAGCTAGTGCTATCCCTTGGAGGTGAATGTGGGAGATTCGCATGTGCTCACCTCTTTCCATTGACTTTGTATGTATTCACACCACTTGTTCATATTTGGTCTGAACACACCTTTTCTCATAAATCAGCAACTTTTTTCATGTAAATTTACAACTTTCTCATAAATTTGCAACTTTTTCTAATTAATCTTGTAGTGAACTGGACAGGGCTGCAGCCTTGTCCATGCTTCGTGTTCCTTTTTTGGACCCATTATTATCTTTATTCCTGTCTGACTCATCATTTTGTGTGTTTACTTGTGGTAACAGTGCTTTCAGTTTGCTTCTGCTCTTCGTTATTGGTCCTTTTGTGTTGTTAATTATTCACAGCTGTGTCCGATTGTGTAACTCACCAGCTGCTCCATATATACAGCTCTTGCCTCACTCTCAGTGCAGCGATCTACTGTTATTTTCACTACGACTCTCACACGCGCAGCGAACTGTTTTTTCCTCCAAGCTAGACACGGTTTAGGTTAGTCTCATTTATCCTGCCACAAAGTTTGTGTTGTTTTTCCAAGCCATCGTGCTTTATTATATTATTTTGGTAATAAAGCCATGTTTGAACTTCGCCAGGCAATTGGGTCCTCTTCTTTGCCCTGAAGGGGCAAACCTGACAGAAGATAACCACTAGTGAAGGACCCAGTGGACAAAGGGAGATCAGTGGCCGGTGGTCCCAATGTGGATGAGCAGTGGGCAGCCCAGTTCATCCAGGACTTTGTCTCGGACGCCCGCGCCTCCTACACACCAGAGGCGGCCCTGGAGTGCCTGGACGCCGTGGCTGGGATTGTGGAGGCGCACCACAGTCTGCGGCGATACCCCAAGCTAGCGGGGCTACTGGGCACCGTTTCCAACCTCCACTGGACATACCACGGTGCTGGTGAAGAAGTTATGTGGGGCACCGGAGTTTGTGCCAATGGTGTAGCGTCCCCTGACTCCGACATCCCTTTTTTCTTGCCGCTCACCAGCCTTGCAGCCACACCACAGGCGGGGGAGATGTTCACTCAGGACGCCAGGAACTGTGCCGATGAGACAGCATCCCCTGGCCTCGACGTCTTCAACACTTCCTCGCCACTCGGCAGTTCTGTCACCCCGGAAGCTTGTGCTGACGCAGAAATGTCCCCTGGCTTCCGCAATTTCCACACACCTCTCCTCCGCTCCAACCCCAGCTCCTCGCTGCTGCACAACAGCTCCCTACCAGGCGGTCACCGTAGCCACTCAGTGTGATTCGTCTGGTTCTCCAGCAGCAGGTTTAACAGCAGCGGCAGCCTCAGTGGCAACAGAGCTGAGGACAAAGCAAGTACCATTTTCTCATTTTTTAACATCTAATAGTGAGAAGTCTTGCCTTGTCCCCAGTGAGGAGCCTCAGCAGCCGCTTTCTATTGCTGCTGAGCCCTCATTTTTGTTTCTGCTGCCGCCTCCATGTGCTCTCCACCACTCACCTCTACTCCTTGTTTTACCGAGATCATCTCCACCTCAGTTGGGTCCAAAATGGGTGGAGGTAAGCTCGACCACTGGCACTGCTTCTCTCCACGTGCATGCTCCTGCAGAAGCTGTTTCTCCTCACATGCACGCCCCTGCAGAGACTGCTCCTCTTGAGATTTTCACCCCTACACCAGCAGCAGAGTCATCAGGTTCCTCACCAGTGAAAGGGCAAGAGTTAAGGCAAGTACTCGTCCTTATTTTGTAAATATCTGTATTAGAGGTCTTGTCTTACTCCTGGTCAGGAGATCCAGTTGGAGCCTCCATTTGCTTCTAAGCTCTCCCTGGCAAGCTCTTCTGCTGACTGTTATGGTGTGTTCCCCACTTCAACCTGTACCTCTTCCTTTCTGTCCGAGGTGATGGCGTCGGAGAGGGATTCCTGGGCATCTGGGCCAGATGAACTTCAGTCCCAGCCATCTCATCCTGAGGTCAGTGCATCCCAGCTGTCTTATTTGGGGATCAACACGCTCAAACCATTAGCTCATGTGGTCGGTGTACCCCAGCCGTCTCGTCCAGAGGTCAGCGTGCCCCAGCCATTTCATCCTGAGATTAGCATGCCTCGGTCATCTGCTTCAGGGCAAAGAGTTCCTTTGTTACCGTTTCCTGAGCTTAATGCGCCTGTGCTGTCATGTTTTCCGGTCTGGTGGCCCAGGGACTCTGGTAGGCCACCTGACCCGTCCCGTTTCCTGATTTGGAGGCCTGTAAACTGGGGTAGACCCCCTGAACCACCTTGTTCCATGACCTGGGGGCCTAGGGACTTTGGGAGGCCGCCAGATTCACCCTGCTCTTCGGTCTAGGGACCCATGGACTTGGGTGGGGCCCCTGACCTGCTTTGTTCTCCGGTGCGGTGGTCCCAGAACTTTGGGAGACCACCCAACCCACCTTGTTTTGTCTTGGGGCCTTGGGATTCCCCCCACAAACTGGGGTTTTGTGTTGGACTTTGTGGGGGAAAGGTGTTTGTTTTGGCCCACCTGCCCTTCCCCCCCCCCCCCCCCCCCCCAACACCCACCCGGCTGAGAGGGTCCCTCTCTTCATCCTGTGGTCATCTGGGATCTGCCCTTGAAGTAGAGGGGGTACTGTAGTGATCTGGACAGGATTACAGTCCTGTCCACACTGTGTTCCTTTTGACTTATCATTATTATTATTAATATTATTTTCTTTATTCCTGTCTGACTCATCATTTTGTGTTTACTTGTGGTGACAGCGCTCTGTTTACTTCTGCTCCTCTTGTGTTGCTAATTATCCGCGGCTGTGTCTGTGTTAACCACTGGCTGCTCCATACATACCGCTCTCGCCTCACTCAGTGCGGCGATCTACTGTTATTTCCACTACGACTCTCACACGCACAGCGAACCGTTTTTCCTCCAAGCTAGACACGGTTTAGAGTCATCTCATTTATCTTGCCATGCAGTTTGTGTTATTTTTCAAGCCCTCGTGCGTTATTCGATTATTTTGGTTGGTTTGGTAAATTTAAGAGCCTTTTTTCCCTTGTAACTTTGCTATTTTTTTATAGTAAATCTGCAATTTTTCCATGTAATTTGTAATAATTTTCACAAAGATATTTGTTGTAGATATCTTTGTAAATGTAAATTTTTTGTTCATAAATTTGCAATTTTTGTCACATGAATTTGACCATTTTTTCTTCATACATTTCTAAATTTATTCATGTAATTTTGTGACCCTTTTCGGAAATTTAGTTAATCAGAATAAGCATAGTTAAACTTGAGCAGTTTGGGTGAAGGAACAAATACCCAAATACCAAATTTTAAAAATGAATCCCACCGTCATGAACAGATATCCAGATAAGAGAACGTCTGGGTTCTGCCCCGGTAAAATGTAATAGTCTGATGATTCCATCCTTCATTGTTTATTTTGTGAAGCTCTGTTAAGTCTTTACCTTCCCCCACACACCTAGTTAATCAAATTATACAGTATGGATTTTACTTTTTCCCCCCCATACTGCAATTACAATAAGGCATCACTATGCAAGCCTTGCTGTTGTGTTAATTTATACAAACCTTTTAAAGAGGTTTTTCTATTCAACCAATTTCCCTCAAAAGCTCATCATTTTTCAATGAATGAATGTGGACTTTTTGTTTTAAACTTTTTATTTTACAATTTTATCACCTTCACAGTAAGTTCAGCCTTTTAATTGTATTAACAGACTGCATCAGCTGTGACAGAAGAATCAGATTTATTGCCATCGTTCATGTAGTACACAAACTAGGAATTTGTCTCGGTGCAATGCTGCAACATTAAACATAAGATAAAAGAATAAAAAACTATACATGCAATAAGTGTAGAATAAGAATGAGTAATACTAGTCAAAGCAGTTTTTAAATATATTAGCGAGCAGCAGATATTGTGGAGTACCACATAGTGCAGTCGGTAGTGCAAAAGAAAACAGTGATAATTGTAATGAGACCGGTTGAGCTGCTATACGTAGTGCACGAGAGTCAATAAGTCACTTAGTGTTCAGCAGTCTGATGGCAGAGGGGAAGAAGCTGTTCATGTGCCGGGAGGTTTTAGTCTGAATGGACCGAAGTCTTCTACCCGAGGGGAGGGGGGCAAACAGTACGTGACCAGGGTGTGAAGGATCGGCTATGATCCGGCTCGCACGCCTCCGGGTCCTGGAGATGTACAGGTCCTGGAGAGATGGGAGCTTGCAGCCAATCACCTTCTCAGCAGTGCGCACGACGCGCTGCAGCCTTAGTCTGTCCCTGGCAGTGGCTCCTGCGTACCACACGGTTATGGAGGTGGTGAGGATGGACTCGATGATGGCTGTGTAGAACTGCACTAACATCTTGGTGGGTAGCTTGAGCTTCCTCAGCTGCCGCAGGAAGAACATCCTCTGCTGGGCCTTTTTGATGAGGGAGCTGATGGTCGGCTCCCATTTGAGGTCCTGGGTGATGGTGGTGCCCAAGAAGCGGAAGGAATCTACAGTGGTGATGGGAGAGCCTGTGAGGGTGAGGGGGGGCAGAGGGATTGTGACTTTCCTGAAGTCCACAATCATCTCCACTGTCTTCAGAGCGTTCAGCTGCAGGTTGTTGTGGCTGCACCAGGACGCCAGCCGGGCCACCTCTCTCCTGTAGCTGGACTCGTCGCCGTTGTAGATGAGCCCGATGAGGGTGGTGTCGTCCGCAAACTTGATCAGCTTAACAGACTGGTGGCTGGAGGTGCAGGAGTTGGTATAAAGGGAGAAGAGTAGGGGGGAAAGTACACAGCCCTGGGGTGATCCGGTGCTGATGCTGACAGAGTCTGAGAGTCTTCCCCAGCCGCACATGCGGCCTACGGTCCGTCAGGAAGTTGGTGATCCACCTGCAGAGGGAGTCAGGCACGCCGAGCAGGGACAGTTTGTCCTGGAGCAGAGCGGGGCGGATGGTGTTGAATGCAGAGCTGAAGTCCACAAACAGGATCCTGGCGTAGGTTCTCGGGGAGTCCAGGTGCTGCAGGATGGAGTGGAGGGCCAGGTTGACTGCGTCGTCCACAGACCTGTTGGCTCGGTAGGCAAACTGCAGTGGGTCCAGGAGGGGAGTGGTGATGGACTTGAGGTGGGGCAGGACCAGGCGCTCAAAGGACTTCATGACTACAGAGGTGAGTGCTACAGGTCTGTAGTCATTAAGTCCAGTGATCCGTGGCTTCTTGGGGACAGGGATGATGGTGGAGGATTTGAGGCAGGTCGGCACGTGGCATAGCTTAAGGGAGGTGTTAAAAATGTCTGTCAAGACAGGAACCAGCTCTTTCGCACAGTGTCTCAGGGTGGAGGGAGACACGCCGTCCGGACCGGGGGCCTTGCGCGGGTTCAGTCTGGAGAATTGTCTGTGCACATCCTGCTCGCTGATGACAAGGGCAGGGGGGGGGGGGGAGGAGGGAGGGACCACTTTTGAAGAAGTAGGGACCGAGGAGGCAGTGGAGCTGGGGGGAGGGGGGGGGGGGTTGGACACAGCTGACGAGGTGTCAAAACGGGCATAGTGTTGGGACAGTCTTTGACAAAGAGCTTTGTCATCCTGACCTTTAGAAGCCTGAGGCCGATAGTTGGTGATTTGCCTCAGTCCTCTCCACACAGAAGCCGAGTCGTTAGCAGTGAACTGCTGCTGGAGTCTCTCAGAATACACAGATTTAGCTCTCCTCAGCTCTCTGTTAAACCGATATTTAACCTCCCTGTAGCAGTCCCTGTCTCCACTTTTCAACGCTGCTTCCTTCTCCTTCCTGATCTGTCTGAGCTTAGCAGTGAACCAGGGCTTATCATTAGAGTAACTCACCCTGGTGCGCGATGGAAGAATGCTCTCCTCACAAAAGTGGATATATGAGTTCACAGTGTCCGTGTACTCATCCAGATCATGCGTGGCTCCTTTAAACATGCCCCAGTCAGTTATTTCCATGCACGTTTCCAGCTTCTCCTCAGCTTCACTGGTCCATTTCTTCATAGTGGTCACAACAGGTTTAGTGAGCTTCAGTCTCTGTCTGTATGTGGGAATGAGGTGGACCATCACGTGATCAGATAGTCCGAGCACAGCGCGGGGAACAGCGCGATACGCGTCCTTCACTGTAGTGAAAGTGATCCAGCGTGTTTTTTCCTCTGGTTGGGCATTTAATAAACTGTATCGGGGGAGATCGTGGCTCAGATTGCACTGGTTAAAGTCGCCAACCACAATAACCAGAGAGTCCGGGAAAGTCCGCTCCGTATGTTGGATGTGATCCGCGAGCGCGCGCGCGCGCATCTGCGTCGGGTAGGACGTAGACAGCGGCCAGGATGAATGAGGCGAACTCCCGCGGGGAATAAAATGGCTTGCAGTTGATGAATAAAAATTCCAGAGCGGGAGAACAGTGTTGGGAAATCACCGTTACATCAGAGCACCAGCTGCTGTTGATGTAAAAGCAGACTCCTCCTCCCGAGGACTTACCGGAGAGCTCTGTGACGCGATCAGCACGAAACAGCTGAAATCCCTCTAGGTGAAGCGCGCTGTCCGGTATATTCCCCCTGAGCCAGGTCTCAGAAACAGAGGGCAGACGAGGAAGCGAGGTCCTTAAATCGCATCAGCAGTCTCAATTCATCTACCTTGTTTGAGAGAGAGTTGGCATTGGAGAGAAATATGCCAGGCAACGGCGTGCGCGTGCCTCTCCTGCGGAGCCGGACGAGAGCGCCCGCTCGCCTACCTCTTTTTCGCCGTCTCACTTTTTGAGCTAAACAGTGAATCAGCTCGGCGGCAGGAGCTAAAAAAAACTGGGAGTAGGTCCGTGGGAGTGAAAGTCCTGATATTTAGTAGAGCAGACACACAATTGACGAACAAAAACAAAGAAAAGCGCAGCGAAGCACCATGGCGACCACTGTGGGCGCCAACTTGGGGGGGGGGGGAAGAAGAAGTGGACATGGATGGGCCAGAGGGTCCACTAAGCTACATGGACAATATATGCCAAGCATCCAATAAGCGACTGTTGTTTGAAGATGAAGGATTTGCAGCAAAACTTATTTCTGTTCGATTACAGACTGAACAAGGCAGTGTAGTGGATCCTACTCCAAATCTGTGCAGCAATTTGACAATGTAAAAAACTGATTTTTCATGAATCCATCCATCCATCCATCCATCTTCTACCGCTTTTCCAGAGGTCCGGGTTGCAGAGGCAGCAGTTCAAGCAGAGAAGCCCAGACTTCCCTCTCCCCAGCCACCTGCTCCAGCTCTTCAGAGAGGATACCAAGGCATTCCCAAGACCAGCTGGGAGACATGGTCTCTCCAGCGAGTCCTGGGTCTGCCCCGGGGTCTCCTTCCAGTGGAATGTGCCCAAAACACCTCAAGTGGGAGGTGTCCAGGAAGCATCCTGATCAGATGCCCAAACCATCTCAACTGGCTCCTTTCAATGTGGAGGAGCAGCGGTTTTACTCTGAGCCTCTCCCGGATGGCTGAGCTCCTCACCTTATCTCTAAGGGTGAGTCCAGCAATCCTACGAAGAAAGCTCATTTCAGCCGCTTGTATTCACGATTTCATTCTTTCGGTCATTTCCCAAAGCTCGTGACCATAGGTGAGGGTAGGAATGTAGATTGACTGGTAAATCAACAGCTTTGCCTGAGAGCTTAGCTCCCTCTTGATCACAACGGACCAGTACAATGTCCGCATCACTGCAGAGGCTGCCGCGGTTCATCTGTCAGTCTCTCGCTCCATTCTCCCCTCCCTTGTGAATAAGACCCTGAGATACTTAAACTCCTCCACTTGGGGCAGGAGCTTGTCCCCAACCCGGAGAGGACAATCCACCTTTTTCCGGCTGAGGACCATGAACTTGGACTTGAAGGTGCTGATTCTCATCCCAGCTGCTTCACACTCAGTGGCAAACCGTCCCAGTAAGGCCTCTAGGTCATTGTTGGATGAAGCCAACAGGACAATATCATCTGCAAACAACAGAGGTGAAATCCTGTGGTCACCAAGCATGACACCCTCCCTTCCCTGGCTGCGACCAGAAATCCTGTCCATAAAAATTGTGAACAGGATCGGTGACAAAGGACAGCCCTGGCAGAGTCCAACTCTTACTGGGAATGAGTCCAATCGAGTGTTGGCAATACAAACCAAACTCTCACAACGGTCGTTCAGAGACAGAATAGCTCGTAACAATAAGCCCGATACCCCATACTCCCGAAGCACCCCCCCACAAAAAGCCACGAGGGGCACGGTCGAATGCCTTCTCCAAGTCCACAAAACACATGTAAACTGGTTGGGCAAACTCCCATGAACCCTCGAGGATTCTCGAAAGGGTAAAGAGTTGGTCCGATGTGTCACGGCCAGGACGACAACCACACTTTCTCCTGAATCCGAGGTTCGACCAACGGCTGGACTCTCCTCTCTAGTACCTTGGCATAGACCTTCCCAGGGAGGCTGAGGAGTGTGATCCCTCTAAAGCTGGAACACACCCTTCGGTCTCCTTTCTTGAAGAGACGAACCACCACCCCAGTTTGCCATGGCAAAGGGACTGTCCCCGACCTCCACACAATGTTGCAGAGGCATGTCAACCATGACAACCCTACAACATCCAGGGCCTTGAGGTACTCAGGGCAAATCTCACCCATCCCCAGGGCCCGGCCCCCAAGGAGCTTTTTAACCACCTTGGCAACCTCAGCTCCTGCGATCAGCTCCAACTCACCACCAGGTGGTGATCAGTTGACAGCTCTGCACCTCTCTTTATCTGAGTGTCCAAGACATGTGGTCGCAAGTCTGATGACACGATGTAATGTACTTAATTTATATAGCCCTTTAAAACAACCTGTAGGTGACCAGAGTGCTTTACAGAAAATTAAACAGCATTAAAAACACGCACAGCATTAAAAACAAAGAAATAAGAATAAATACCTGAAAATAAAAAATGTCAAGACAAATATCACCACTACTGGGTATTAAAAGCCATCCTAAACAAATATGTTTTAAGTTCTGATTTAAAAAGGGCCAGGTCAGAGATAGCACGTAGGTCAGGGGGGATATTATTCCAGAGCCTGGTGGTGACAACAGAAAAGGCTCGGTCATCCCAATGTGTATACCTTGACCTGGGCACATCCAGCAAAAGCTGATTGGATGACCTCAAAGCTCTGCCTTGGTCACGGACAGTCAAAATCCCAGACAGATAAACCGTAGCAAGGCCATTAAGAGCTTTAAAAACAAAAAGTAAATGTTTAAAATTAATTCTAAGATGGACTGGAAGCCAATGAAGTGAAAAAAGGATCAGCAATTTGCTCTTGCCTAGTTGTGTTGGTCAAAAGACGGGCCGCTGCATTTTGCACAAGTTGAAGGCAGCCGAGAGAAAACAGATGCCAACATAAAGTGCATTGCAGTAATCAAGTCGAGAAGTGATTAAAGCATGGATGGCTCTCTCAAGATCATGACAGCTCAAAAAAGGTTTGGCTTTGGATAACAGACGTAATTGATAAAAGCTCATCTTGACTACATTGTCAATCTGTTTATCAAATTTTAAATGGCTGTTAAAAATGACCCCCAAATTTCTAAGAGCTGAACTGAGCCTTAAAGAGAGGGTACCAAAGCCAGCTGTTACAGTATCTCCAAATATAATACATTCTGTTTTTTCTTCATTCAAGTGGAGAAAATTTTGGCTTAACCACAACTTAATGTCAGTGATGCAGTCCAGTAGAACACTTTGAACCCAGAACAAACAAACTCACAAAGGTAAATAAAGCTGCAAATCGTCCACATAGCAGTGGAAAGACATGTTGTGCTTGGCTATTATTCACCAGAGTGGCAGCATATATAATGAAAACAAAATAGGGCCAAGGATAGAGCCCTGTGGGACCCCACAGGAGAGCGAGGCACCAGATGAAGACATGTCAGCAATCATCACAGAAAAAGTTCTGTTAGGTAGGATTCAAACGACTTAAGTGCAGTGCCATGGATGCCAACATGGTGATTGACGACAAAATCAATCATCGACCTGCGACCAAGTGTGTCCTGGTGCCAGGTGCACATATGGACACCCTTATGCTTGAACATGGTATTCGTTATGGACAAACTGTGGTTGGCACAGAAGTCCAATAAAAGAACACCACTCGGGTTCAGATTGGGAAGAACGGTCTGCCCAATCACACCCCTCCAGGTTTCACGGTCGTTGCTCATGTGAGCATTGAAGTACCCCAGTAGGACAATGGAGTCTCCTAGAGGAGCACCCTCCAGCACCCCAGTCACAGACTCCAAAAAGTGTGGGTACTCTGAACCATCATTTGGTGCATAGGCACAAATGATGGTTAGGACCCGTTTCCCTGCACCTTCAGGTTGGGGAAACGACTCTCATTCCCTGGGGAAAACTCCAATGTCGAGGCAGCAAGATGGGGGGGGATATAAGAATACCCACCCCTGCCCATTGCCTCTCACCCAGGGCAACTCCAGAGTTGGCCAAGCTCCAGCCCCTCTCCAGGAAACTGGTTCCAGAACCAAAGCTGTGCATTGAGGTGAGCCCAACTATATCTAGCAGATATATATATTTATATATTTATTTATTATAATATAATATATAAAAATTTTTTTTTTTTCTGGTTTTGGTTCCGCCGGACCGGCGGCGCCACACGAGTTGGCTGCCTTTTGCAACTGCCTTTTTCTTATCTTCCTTCTTTCTACACCTTTCACTCATATATATCTCACAGACACACAGATCGCCCCAAGGGTCTCCCGAGTCGGCGGACGATACAGCAGGGAAGAGCTAGCTAGCTGGCTAGCTAGCTCCAACCACCACCTGGTGCTAACGGAGAAGCTCGACATGCCGAGGAACTGTGGCGAAAACGACGTGGGTGCCGGGCTGGAGTTTAGGCGGCGTGCAAGAAATATAAGACAGAATAATAAAGAGTGATGGCAAGAACCAAGCAGACCGCCCGTAAATCTACTGGAGGAAAAAGCCCCCCAGGAAGCAGCTAGCCACCAAGGCTGCTCGAAAAAAGCGCTCCGGCCACCAGCGGAGTGAAGAAGCCTCACCGTTATAGGCCCGGTACCGTGGCTCAGAGAGATCCGTCGCTACCAGAAATCCATGGAGCTGCTCATCCGTAGGCTGCCCTTCCAGCGCCTGGTGAGTGAGATCGCTCAGGACTTCAAGACCAACCTGCGCGTCCAGAGCTCCGCCGTCATGGCTCTGCAGGAGGCCAGCGAGGCCTACCTGGTGGGTCTCTTCGTGGACACCAACCTGTGCACCATCCACGCCAAGAGGGTCACCATCATGCCCAAAGACATCCAGCTGGCCCGCCGCACCCACGGAGAGAGAGCTTAGACTTTCTGCTGCACATCCACCAACCACAATGCTCCGCACTGTGTGTCTATATATATATATATATACACATACACACACACACAGTGGGGTAAAAAAGTATTTAGTCAGCCACCGATTGTTTAAGTTCTCCCACTTAAAAGATGAGGTCTCCAATTTTCATCATAGGTGTATCTCAACTATGAGAGACAAAATGAGAAAAAAAAAAAAAAAAAATCCAGAAAATCACATTGAAGGATTTTTAAAGAATTTATTTGCAAATTATGGTGGAAAATAAGTAATTGGTCAATAACAGAAGTTCATCTCAATACTTTGTTATATACCCTTTGTTGGCAATGACAGAGGTCAAACGTTCTCTGTAAGTCTTCACAAGGTTTTCACACACTGTTGCTGGTATTTTGGCCCATTCCTCCATGCAGATCTCCTCTAGAGCAGTGATGTTTTGGGGCTGTCGCTGGGCAACACGGACTTTCAACTCCCTCCAAAGATTTTCTATGGGGTTGAGATCTGGAGACTGCCTAGGCCACTCCAGGACCTTGAAATGTTTTCTACAAAGCCACTCCGTTGCCCGGGCGGTGTGTTTGGGATCATTGTCATGCTGAAAGACCCAGCCACATTTCATCTTCAATGCCCTTGCTGATGGAAGGTTTTCACTCAAAATCTCACGATACATGGCCCCATTCATTCTTTCCTTTACACGAATCAGTCGTCCTGGTCCCTTTGCAGAAAAACAGCCCCAAAGCATGACGTTTCCACCCCCATGCTTCACAGTAGGTATGGTGTTCTTTGGATGCAACTCAGCATTCTTTCTCCTCCAAACACGACAAGTTGAGGTTTTACCAAAAAGTTCTATTTTGGTTTCATCTGACCATATGACATTCTCCCAATCCTCTTCTGGATCATCCAAATGCTCTCTAGCAAACTTCAGATGGGCCTGGACATGTACTGGCTTAAGCAGGGGGACACGTCTGGCACTGCAGGATTTGAGTCCCTGGCGGCATAGTGTGTTACCGATGGTAGCCTTTGTAACTTTGGTCCCAGCTCTCTGCAGGTCATTCACTAGGTCCCCCCGTGTGGTTCTGGGATTTTTGCTCACCGTTCTCGTGATCATTTTGACCCCATGGGGTGAGATCTTGCGTGGAGCCCCAGATCGAGGGAGATTATCAGTGGTCTTGTATGTCTTCCATTTTCTAATAATTGCTCCCACAGTTGATTTCTTCACACCAACCTGCTTACCTATTGCAGATTCAGTCTTCCCAGCCTGGTGCAGGTCTACAATTTTGTTTTGACAGCTCTTTGGTCTTGGCCATAGTGGAGTTTGGAGTCTGACTGTTTGAGGTTGTGGACAGGTGTCTTTTATACTGATAACGAGTTCAAACAGGTGCCATTAATACAGGTAACGAGTGGAGGACAGAGGAGCCTCTTAAAGAAAAAGTTACAGGCCTGTGAGAGCCAGAAATCTTGCTTGTTTGTAGGTGACCAAATACTTATTTTCCACCATAATTTGCAAATTAATTCTTTAAAAAAATCAGACAATTTTCTGGATTTTCTCATTTTGTCTCTCATAGTTGAGGTATACCTCTGATGAAAATTGGAGACCTCTCACATCTTTTAAGTGGGAGAACTTGCACAATTGGTGGCTGACTAAATGATAGATATGTACACTAGCTGTTCTTGTTTTTTTCTTGCCTTCTGATTGTTGCTCTGAGTGTTGCTATCCCTGTGCTGTTGCAATCCTGGAATTTCCCCATTGTGGGACTAATAAAGGCTTATCTTATCGCTCAACCTCATACACCAGCTCCAGCTCCTTCCCTACTAGAGAGGTGATGTTCGACGTCCCAAAAGCCAGGTTTGAAAGCCGGGGATCAGACTGCGAAGGTCTCTGACTTTGCCTTCCACTGACACGCCTTCCACAGAGGAAGCAGGGCTTGAGGACGAGGGGGACAACTCATCCATCACAGGGATTGAGGTCACCAAAGTGGTTAAACTTTTTGGCAGCCGGGCCCCAGAGGTGGATGGCATTCGCCCCGAGTACCTCAAGGCCCTGGATGTTGTAGGGCTATCATTGTTGACACGTCTCTGCAAGGTTACGTGGACGTTGGGGATGGTGACTTTGGCATGGCAAACCGGGGTGGTGGTTCCTCTTTTTAAAAGGGGGGGCCAGAGGGTGTGTTCCAACTTTAGGGAGATCACACTTCTCAGCCTTCCTGGGAAGGTCTATACCAGGGTATTGGAGAGGCGAGTCCGACTGCTGATCAAACCTCAGATTCAGGAGGAGCAATGCGGTTTCTGTCCTGACCGTGGCACATCGGACCAACTCTTTACCCTCAAGAATCCTTGAGGGTTCGCAGAAGTTTGCCCAGCCAGTCTACATGTGTTTTGTGGACTTTGAGAAGGCATTCAACTGCATCCCTCGTCCCTCATGGTCTCTTGTGTGTGTGTGTGGGGGGAGGTCCAGCTTGTTATGAGCTATCCAGTCCCTATACGACTGCTGCAAGAGTTTGGTTCGTATTGCCAACACCCAGTCAAACTGGTTTCCGGTGAGAGTTGGACTCACGAGGGCTGCCCTCTGTCACCGAGCCTGTTCATAATTTTTATGGACAGGATATCTACGTGCAGCCAAAGATTGGAGGGTGTCATGCTCTGTGACTACAGGATCTCATCTCTGCTGTTTGTGGATGATGTTGTCCTGTTGGCTTCATCAAGCAATGGCCTACAGGCCTTGCTGGGACGGTTTGCTGCTGAGTAGCAAGCAGCTGGGATGAGAATCAGCACCTCCAAGTCCGAATCCATGGTCCTCAGCCAGAAAAAGGTGGATTGCCCTCTCCGGGTTGGGGAGAAGCTCCTGCCCCAAGTGGAGGAGTTTAAGTATCTCAGGGCCTCATTCATGATTGAGGGGAGAATGGAGCGAGAGACTGACAGACTGATCGAAGCAGCCTCTGCAGTGATGCTGACATTGTACCAGTCTGTTGTGGTGAAGAGGGAGCTGAGCTCTAAAGCAAAGCTGTCGATTTACCCGTCAGTCTACTTTCCTACCCTCACCTATGGCCATGAGCTTTGGGTCATGACTGAAAGAATGAGTTCACGGATACAAACAGCTGAAATGAGCTTTCTCTGTAGGATTACTGAACTCACCCTTAGAGATAGGGTGAGGAGCTCAGTCATCTGGGAAAGGCTCAGTAGAACTGCTGCTCCTCCACACTGAAAGGAGCCAGTTGAGGTGGTTTGGGCATCTGATCACGATGCCTCATGGACACCTCCCACTTGAGGTGTTTTGGGCACGTCCCACTGGGAGGAGACCCAGGACACGCTGAAGAGACTATGTCTCCCAGCTGGCCTGGGAACGTCTTGGTTTCCTCTCTGAAGAGCTAGAGCAGGTGGCCGGGGAGAGGGAAGTCTGGGCTTCTCTGCTTGAACTGCTGCCTCCACAACCTGGACCTCCAGAAAAGCGGTAGTAAATAGATGGATGTATAGAAAAAGATAAATCAGAAAATAGATTTGAAGATTAAATATCTGCATGTAACGATAGAGGGAAAATGAAGTTTGTTCAGGAAATAAAGAAGGTGTGTTAAAAAAAATAGTGATGGTGTGTTTTATTAAGTGTTTTTGAGTGATTAGTTCTGATTCCCTGCCATCACACTTCTTTTTGTGAATGTGGTTCCTCTTAAATTTAAATATTCTACATATACCTCCCAACATAACCTGAACAAATCCTAGTCAGGAGCACGTTATGTTCACAGCCTTTGTTACCATAGTTACAAACATACTCTGACTTTTTGGAACCGAAAACTCAGTTACCACAAACTGAGTTAACTTGCCCACGTAAGCCACTAAACCTGCTTTCTGGAAAGACTCGTTGAGATTAAAAATCTCTAAGAGTGTCCTGGCCAAGACAGGTCACATGATATAGAAAGATTTATGATGATATTGGGGGGACAATTCTCTTTCTTCTAGGATGGGGGGGGCATGCCCCCGTCCCCCCCTTGATTTACACCTATAAATAGAATAGGCTTTATTTTCATTGTACAGTGCAACCAAATTGTGGGTGCTCCACCAGGCTACTGTGCAATAAAGTAAGACAAGAATTAGATAAAAACAGTTACAGAACACATGATTAAACACACATCCATCCATCGTCTTCCGCTTAATCCTTTTCAGGTTGCAGGGGCTGGAGCCTATCCCAGCATCTTAGGGCGAGAGGCACACAACTCAAACAAAAATCGCCCAAGACTCTGGAAATATACACAGGTATGGTACTGGCTTCATGGATGGAACTATGTTCATAAGAGTGCAGAATGCGGAGCACAAATGAACACACAATTGAGTGTGGGGGATGGCAGGTTAACAAGGGGGACCGCACCCCCCTCTCGTGTGTTCCCCTTAATTGTCAAACCCATGTTGCTCCAGATCCACAGGTTGCAAACCCCTGATTTAATGTCATATGAGGTAAAAATTGAGACATAATTCAGGTTAAACGCCTCATTGTTCAGTAAAGACGACATGTGTGATGGTGCCAGGTGAACTCCAGATGAGTGAAGGATTGATTCCAGTTTAAATGACTGGTTAGGATTGATTTACTCAGGCCGGGGGATGGGTGTCATATTGACCCAAACTTCCAGTATCCAGGATAACAAGATTATGGGATCCAGTGGAGGTTGTCTGGGTTGAGTTGCCATGTCTGCTGCTAAACCTCATCATTTATGACAATATCTGCATCTACAGTAAGATACCTGAGCGTTATTACAAATCTTCTGGGGAGGTGGGGGGGGGGGGGGGGTACTATAAAGTCTAGTTCATGCAAACTTCATGTGCCCTTTAGATTTAACAGCTGGACTGACGATATTATGAATTGAGACAATTTTTTCCACCACTAAAAATCAAACTAAAATGGAATAAAATAAGCATTAGCATGCAGTTAAAAGTTTGGGCCTAAAAAGGAGGGTTAAATAAACTGATGTGCTTTTACTCCTAAATGTGAAACTTTTCTCATAAATTTGTGACTTCTGCTTTACCTATATTATTTTTATCGTTTTATAGTGTTTTAGATGTGTTGACTCTTGTTGTCCTGTTCTATATACTGGTTTGCCGTCTTGGCCAGGTCTCCCTCAAAAAAGAGATGGCAATCTCAAGGGACTTCCTGGTTAAATAATGGTTAAAATAAATGTCTGACATTCAGATAATTGTGCCAACCACTCAACTCGCTATTCTGTTGGGAAGAAAATTGAGTACTTTTTGTTTATTGCATTTTGCACATTACATTTATAAAATGACTGCATTGGAGGCCCGGCCTCCCTCAGCCGTCCCTCCTGGGGCGAATGCCTGGCTGTCCTGAGGCTTGTTGGCCTCGGGACATTTGTGCTCTGTGTGGGATGATGCTTGCTCAGGGTTTCTGAGAAGGGTGTGTGTGTGCTGTGACTGCCCGCCCTCTTCATACGTTTCCTGACAAACCACTCATATGCACACTTATTTTGCACATGCTCTCATACACATGCACACGTATGCGCACACATGTCTCTCCTTTAACAGGTGCAGATAGACTCGTATTGAGACCTTCAGTGGAAGAAACAGTCTTTCGTTTGCTTCAGTTGTTAGTCTTCTTTGTCTGTTCCTCTCCTCCCTTTCCCCCTTCCAAACCCTTCTTTCTTCATTTCCCCCCATCAAGTTCTTCATGGGTAGAACAATTTAAATAAAGTATTAAAAGTTATTACAAGAATTTATAACAATATGGTGGTGTGAAAAAGTGTTTGCCTCCTTCCTGATTTCTCATTTTTTGTATGTTTGTCACACTTAAATGTTTCATATCATCAGAAACATTTAAATATTAGACAAAGGTAACAAGTTAACACAAAAGTGCAGTTTTTAAAGAGGTTTATTATTAAGGGTAAAAAAAAAAAAAAATCCAAGCCTACATGGCCCTGTGTGAAAAAGTAACCCCCCGTTAAAACATAAATTAACTGGTTTGTCACATCTTTGGAAAGCCGAGTTCAATTTCTCTAGCCACACCCAGGCCTGATTACTGCCACTTCTGTTCTCAATCAAGAAGTTACTTAAATAGGACCTGCCTGATAAAGTGAAGTAGACCAAAAGATCCTCAAAAGCTAGACATCATGCTGCAATGCAAAGAAATTCAGGAACAAATGAGAAAAAAGTAATTATGATCTAGCAGTCTGGAAAAGGTTATAAAACATTTCTAAAACTTGGGGACTCCAGGGAACCACAGTGAGACTCCTGATCCACAAATGGCAAAATATGGAACAGTGGTGAACCTTCCCAGGAGTGGCCGGCCGACCAAGATTACCCCAAGAGTGCAGCGATGACTCATCCAAGAGGTCACAAAAGACCCCACAACACCATCCAAAGAACTGCAGGCCTCACTTAAGGTCAGTGTTCATGACTCCACCATAAGAAAGAGACTGGGCAAAAATGGCCTGCATGGCAGAGTTCCAAGACAAAAACCACTGCTGAGCAAAGAACACAGACTCGTCTCAGTTTTGCCAGAAAACATCTTGATGATCCAAGACTTTTGGGAAGATACTCTGTGGCTGACGAGACAAAAGCTGAACTTTTTGGAAGGTGTGTGTCCCATTACATCCAGCGTAAAAATAACAGTATTTCAGAAAAGGAACATCATACCAACAGCAAAATATGGTGGTGGTAGTGTGATGGTCTGGGGCTGTTTTGCTGCTTCAGGACCTGGAAGACTTGCTGTAGTAAATGGAACCATGAATTTTTCTGTCTACCAAAAAAAATCCTGAAGGAGAATGTCCAGCCATCTTTTTGTGACCTCAAGCTGAAGCGCACTTGGGTTCTGCAGCAGGACAATGATCCAAAACACACCAGCAAGTCCACCTCTGAATGGCTTAAGAAAAACAAAATGAAGACTTTGGAGTGGCCTTGTCAAAGTCCTGACCTGAATCTGATTGAGATGCTCTAGCATGACATTAAAAAGGTGGTTCATGCTCAAAAACCCTCCAATGTGGCTGAATTACAACAATTCTGTAAAGATGAGTGGGCCAAAATTCTGCCACAGCGCTGTACAAGACTCATTGCCAGTTTTTCGCAAACACTCGATTGCAGTTGCTGCCAAGGGTGGCCCAACCGGTTATTAGGTTTGGGGGGCAATCACTTTTTCCACACAGTGCCATGTAGGTTTGGATTTTTTTTTTTTTTTTTTTATTATTAACCCTTAATAAACACCTTCATTTAAAAACTGCATTTTGTGTTATCTTTGTCTAATATTTAAATTTGTTTGATGATCTGAAACATTTAAGTGTGACCAAAAAAAAAAAAAAAAAAAAAAAAAAAAAAAGGAATCCCGAAGGGGGCAAACACTTTCACACCACTGTATAAAACTCCTTTTGGCAAAGAAAATCTGTTTGGCACAATAAGAGAAGCAGATTTCTGTTCTGCTCACCTAGGTGCCTGAATGCAGCAGTTTTCTAAATGCAATGTTTCTGCATTTGATATTGAAGACAATTACTAATTCAAGTTTTCTTCTATAAGATTTATAATTCTATAAGAATTGGTTACAGAAATTCTGGTGTACCAGCAACAGTGAAATTTAACCATGTTTATACTGATTTTTCCTAAAAATTCCTGGATCCAGGTGGTGAGCCGGATCACCACAAAAATGTAATAATTTGTTCCCCATGCCATTACACACCTTTCCTGAAAATTTAATCAAAATCCATTCATAAATTTTAGAGTAATGTTGCTAAGGGACAGACAAAGCTGCCAAAAATTGATCACCAGGTGCCATACTGTAGTTATGGCGTTATATTAGCCATAAAATATATACATCTCAACAGGTAAACAGTACTGAGTTAGGTATAATAAGATGCACTATTCAAAGTTAGGGATGTTCAGCTTTTGGGTAAAATTTCAGGATGCACCTAAAATGCACTATAACCTTTACAGGTGAACTTAATATGACCTAACCTTTTGAATGCACATGTCCAGCTGCTCAATATTTCAGTACTTTTTGCATAACTTGCTGTTCTCTAACAAGGTGCTTAATGGCAAAATTCAAACTGGTGTTTAATTCAACAAGAAAATTTATTGGTCAATTCATGGATCAGACTTGGTATTTAAACATTGCTCTTCAACCCAGCCACAGGGGGTGCACAAGCCAGTGTACTCCTAGTACTGGTCCCAAGCCCAGGTAAATGGGGAGGGTTGTGTCAGGAAGGGCATCTGACGTAAAACCTTTGCCCAATCAAACATGCGGATCATGACAAATGAGACTTTCATACCAAATCGGTCAATGCCTGGGTTAACGACGACCGCCACCGGTGCCATTAACCGACAGGGTGCCAATGGAAATTGGGCTACTGTTGGTCAAAGATCGAGGATGACGAGAGGGGGAAGGTGTGTTAGGATGGAGAGAGAGAAATGGAACGGTACAAGTGTGGAGGTGAGAGTAGGGACGTTAAATGTAGGGACTACGACTGGTAAAGGCAGAGAGTTGGCCGATATGGAGACAAGAAAGGTAGATATACTGTGTGTTCAAGAAACCAGATGGAAGGGAAGCAAGGCTAGGAGCATTGGAGGCGGATTTAAACTGTTCTACCATGGTGTACATAGGAAGAGAAATGAGTAGGAATAATCTTGAAGGAAGAGTATATGAAGTGTGTTCAGGAGGTAAACTGAATCAATCAGTAACTGATTGCTGGGGTCTTTCTGCAACTGTGGGGGTCCCCCCCCCCCTACAGTTGATAGTGCTATGAGATGACTGTTGTTGTGAAATGGCGCTATATAAATAAATAAAGTTAAAGTTAAAGAGGGAGTCCGACAGAATCATGAGTTTGAAGCTACAAGTCAAAGGTGTGATGTTGAATGTTGTCAGTGCATATGCCCCACAAGTTGGATGTCAGGGAGAAGAGGAATGCTGGAGAAAGTTGGATCAAGTTGGAGCACTTGGCTACTTGGTGCGCTGACAATAACCTGCTCCTTAACACCAGCAAAACCAAGGAGCTCATAGTGGACTACAGGAAGGAGAGGGAAGAGACACATGACCCCATCCATATCAATGGCATAGCTGTTGAACGTGTCCCCAGCTTCAAATTCCTGGGGACCCACATCTCGGAGGACCTGTCCTGGTCAGTTAACACCACCAGCCTGATCAAGAAGGCCCATCAGCGCCTCTTCTTCTTGAGGACACTGAAGAAGAACCATCTGTCAACTGACATCCTGGGCAACTTCTACCGCTGCGTGATAGAGAGCACCCTGACCAACTGTATCACAGTCTGGTATGGCAGCTGCTCTGTCGCTGACCGCAAGGCGCTGCAGCGGGTGGTGAAAGCCGCCCAACGCATCACAGGGACTCCACTTCCAGTTATAGAGGACGTATACAGGAAAAGATGTCTGCGCCGGGCACGCAGCACTCTTAGGGACTCCAACCATCCTGCTCATGGACTGTTCCAGCTTCTCCCCTCCAGAAGATGTTTCAGAAGCCTTCGGACTAGAACCAGCAGGTTTAGGAACAGTTTCTTTCCAACAGCGGTCATGTTATTGAATTTAGTTCCCCGCTGACTCTCTATCATCTCTTACCATCCTCACCTGTACATAACTGCATAACTACATCTAACTTATTGCACATTATTTGCACATAACAGTACTCTTAACTTTCTGCACTGCTGCATATATTTGCTTAAATTGCACATACTGTTAATTACCGTATATACTGCACTGCTGTCCTTTGCACTTCTGATTGGATGCTAAACTGTTTCGTTACCTTGTATTCATACATGTGTAATGACAAAGTTTAATCTAATCTAATCAAGTGGTAGAGGGTGTTCCCAGGAGGGCGAGAGAGAGAGAGAGTGGTGATTGGAGCGGACTTTAATGGACATGTAGGTGAAGGGAACAGAGGTGATGAGGAGGTCCTGGGTAGGTATGGTCTTCAGGAGAGAAATGTGGAAGGACAGATGGTTGTGGATTTTGCTGAAAAGATGGAAATGGCTGTGGTGAGCACATACTTCAAGAAGAGAGGAACATAGGGCGACTTACAAGAGTGGAGGAAGGTGCACACAGGTGGATGACATCTTATGCAGAAAGAGAAATCTGAAAGTGACAGGAGACTGCAAGGTGGTGGCGGGGGAGAATGTAGCTAGACAGCATCAGATTGTAGTCTGTAGGATGACTTTGCAAAGTAAGAGTAGGTAAACAGTGAAGGCAGAGCCAAAGATTAAGTGGGGGGGAAGTTACAGAAGGAAGGTCGCACAGAGTTCAGGAAGGAGTTGAAATAGGCTCTGGGTGTTAGGGAAGAATTACCAGATGACGGGGAAAGTACAGCAAAAGTATTGAGGGAAATTGGTAGAAAGGTATGTATGTGGTGTATCCTCTGGACAGAGGAAGGAAGACAGAGACTTGGTGGAATGAGGAGGTACAGGAAAGTATCCAAGGGAAGAGGTTAGCAAAGAAAAAGTGGGATAGTCAGGAAAGTAGACAGGAGTATTTGGAATCTAGGCACATGGCAAAGACAGGTGACAAAGGCAAAGGCATAGCATATGAGAGGCTGGACACTAAGGAAGGAGAAAAGGACTTATCAATTGGCTAGACAGATCAAGATGGAAAGGATGTACATCTTGATGTACAGCTTGGAAAGGATGAAGAATGGAAAGGCGGTTGGTCCAGATGACATACCAGTGGAGGTATGGAGATGTTTAGGAGAGATGGCAGTGGACATTTTAACCAGATTGTTTAACACAATCTTGGAGAGTAAGGGGATGCTTGAGGAGTGAAGAAGAAATGTTCTGGTACCAATTTTCTGGTGAAATACCTCTGAAAGGATGAGGCCAGGTGAATGGACAAACTCAGCTTTATTAAAGGGTGAAACCACAATGGACACACTGTAGACACCAGGCAGAGGGCATTGGTCAAAGAGACTGTATAATGGATGCCCTCTGCTATTTATAGGGCGGTGCAGTAAGTGGCTGCCACTAAACTGCACTTCACAATAAGAGTGTTAATCCCCGGCACCACATTTCCTCCCCCTCTTAGAAAGTCCAAAACCACTCACTCAATTAAGACCCTCCCCAATTAGGGACCTGAATCACACACTAACAAAACAAAAACTGATATTTTGTAATGGCCAAATTCACACACGACAAAACCTAAAATAGGGCAGATGGGTGGACTGCTGTCCTGCCCATAAGGCAAGGTGGATTATTCTGCCACCTGCTGAAGTAAAGCAAAGTCCATTAATAAACTAAAATCACTGCCATGTTCCTAACCTAATAAAAAAAACAACACATTTCACCGCATACATAAACATATGAACATCGGAACTATAACAAAATTTATAGCACTAGCCCTTGGGTAGAAGAGGGTAGAACCAGCGTGCGTGCGTGCGGTCCAGGGCAGCCCCTCAGCAGATGTGCCCCGGAAGTAGCAGGCCCCCAGGATAGTGGCTGATCTCACGGACGAAAGCACCCCTTCTCATCACCACTGACCGCCGCTCTCGTCCAGCCCTGCCACCAGAAGCCTCTTCCCAGACACGCTGCAGTTGATTGGCATGCCACGCCAAACTGTCAGACAGCTGGAAGTAAGCTGCGGCGAGCTTAACCACGATGTGTAGGTGTTCCTGGTTTTTTGCTGGCTGTAGTCTTGCCCGTATTCGCCATGGACGTTCCTCTCCTCTAACCCGGACCAAGTCCATGACCCTAAGAGGGGCTTGGCTCGGCCTGACATGGTGCTGCTTGGCACATGGTTTTCCCATGCCAGTTGGTCTGGCCCTGTCCTCTTCTGAAGCCATTATAGTGGTTGCCATCATAGCTGCCGATCCTCCAGCCAAGTTCCGGAGGAATCTGGGGCTAGCACATCGGCGTCACTCGCCGACACAGGCACCTCGCCGCCACGCTCCATAGCCCCCCCACCCCCTCTACCATTTCCCGAGTGCCGGCACAGAGACCCTCTTGTGCCAAACCTGAGTGAGGCTGGTCCTGCTTGACCGTCATGGTGTCCATTAGTTCTTTGTCCCACATGTCATCCTTGACCACCGAAGCTGGAGAGTTCCACTGGCCACAATCAGACCATCCTTGCCCAGCGTCGTCTTTAATGGTGAAACCCAGTCCGGAGAACAAGTCACAGCCCATGATGTTGTCGCTTCGGGCTGTCACGTGGAAACGTGAAGACAGCCATTGTCGCAGACTTATACCGAACCGTTAACTCCAATGTTCCAACCGTGCACAGCCTCCATACCCATACAGCAGTGCTAGTTACCCCTTATCCTGTAGTGGAGGAAAACTTCCTCACCGTGACCCAATTCAGCAACGACCCCTCCGCCCCTGTATCGAGCAGTAGTGGCACCTCCACACCGTCCAGTGTCACAGCGCAGAACGTGTACCCGCTGGTACTCTGGGACACCATGTAGATGGTTGTCGGGGGCGGGTGGAGTGATCCTTCTGTGTGCTCTCCGGTTCAGATACACGGCACACTCTAGCATAATGGTTCAAGTGTCCACACTTGCTACAATGCTTCCATCTAGCCAGGCAGTCCTTAGCCTTATTTTGGTGTTTCATGGACTCAACCTTTGCAGAGCAGTTTTCCCAGGGCAGACCTTTGGCTGGCAGCATTGGCTTCTGAATTGTCATCGTCCAAGCTATCCAGGTCCGCTACTAATGCCACAGCGGGAGGCTCCAGCTGCGACTGGCACCAATTTAGCTCCGAGGCTAGCTTGTCTGCGGCCTCCATATGGAGAGCTAGTTCGACAGCCCTTGCTAATGTTAAGTCACTTGGCACTGAGTAGACTAGCCCAAATAGCAGCACTACTCATGTGCTCCGCCAGCTGGTCACATACCATTTCATCCTCCAGCGGCCCAAAACGACACTCGATAGCTAGCTGCCTCAAGTCGGTGACAAACTAGTGGATCAGCTCACCTTCACGTTGATGTTGCTGCCAGAACCGAATCCTCCGGACAGTCATGCTATCTGGGGTGTGAAAATGGCTTGCTAGCAACTCGACAACGTCCTCAAACAAGTCCGAAGCCCCGAGTGTGCGTAGGATATGCTGGCCCTCAATGCTGAGGTTGTGTACATGAAGCATACGTGCTCTTATCGAGCTTACCCAGGTCGAGCGCGGTGATGCAAGTTTGAAAGGCCTCAAACCATCTTGGCCAGGGTAGAGGCAGCTCACCTGGGAGCTCAAGGAAGGGGCGAAGTGGTGAAATACACACCTCCATTAGTTAATCCTTGATCGCTAAAAGTTATGTCTGGTGAAATACCTCTGAAAGGATGAGGCCAGGTGAAGGGATGAACTCAGCTTTATTAAAGGGTGAAACCACAACAGACACACTGTAGACACCAGGTAGAGGGCACCGGTCAAAGAGACTGTATAATGGATGCCCTCTGTTCTTCATAGGGCAGTACAGTGGCGGGACAGGAAGTGGCCACCACTACCCTGCACTTCACAATAACTGTTAAACCCCAACACCACAGTGATGCTCAGAGCTTTAGTAACTACAGAGGCATAAAGTTGATCAGCCACACTATGAAGACATGGGAAAGAATTGTTGAAGCCAGGTGAAGAGGTGCCAATCAGTGAGCAGCAGTACAATTTCATGCAAAGGAAGTACTACAGATGCTATGTTTGCTCTAAGAGTGCTGATGGAGAAGTATAGAGAAGGTCAGAAGGAGTTGGACTGTGTCTTTGTGGATCTAGAGAAACCATATGATAGGGTGCCAAGAGGAAGTGTGGTACTGTATGAGGAAGTCAGGAGGGGCAGAGAAGTATGTGGGGGTGGTGCAGGCCATGTATGAGGACAGCGAGATGGTGGTGAAGTGCACTGTAGGAGTGACAGGTTTAAGATGGAGGTGGGATTACGTCAGGCATTGGCACTGAGCCTCTTCTTGTTTGCCATGATGATGGCCAGGCCGACAGACGAGGTCAGACAGGAGTCTCCGTGGACCATGATGTTTGCAGACGACATTATGATCTGCAGTGAGAGTAGGGAGCAGGTGGAACAGAACCTGGAGGTGGAAGTATGCTCTGGAGGGAAGAATGAAAGTTAGAAGCAAGACAATACATGAGTGTGAATGAGAGGGAGGTCGGTGCAACAGTGAAGACTGGAGTAGCAGTAGTGAAAGGAGTTAAATGCCTGGGGTCAACCATTCAAAGCAATGGTAAATGCACAAGAGAGGTGAAGAAGAGAGTGCAGGCAGGGTGGAGACAAGTGCCAGGGGTTATTTGTGACAGAAGGGTAGCAGAAAGAGTGAAAGGGAAGATTTACAAGACGGCAGTGAGACCTGCTATGATGTATGAATTTGAGATGGGGCACTGGCAAAAAGACAAGAAATGGAGCTGGGGATGGCCGAGTTGAAGATGTTAAGATTTTCATTGGGAGTGACTGAGGGAAAAGATTAGAAATGAGTATATCAGAGGGACAGCTCCCATTGAGCAGTTTGGAGACAATGTAAGAGAGGCAAGGCTGAGATTGTTTGGACATGTGCAGAGGAGGGATAGTAGCTATACTGGACAAATGATGTTGAAGATGGAGCTGCCAGGCAGGAGGAAAAGAGGAAGACTAGAGAAGAGTCATGGATGTAGTGAATGAGGACATGGAGAGGGTTGGTGTTACAGAGGAAGATGCAAGGGATAGGGTGAGATGGAGGCAGATGATCCGCTGTGGTGACCCCTAAAGGGAGCAGCCAAAAGAAGAATTAAAGTCCTCTTCATCATGCTGTTCACATTTTGACATCATGAGACCAAAACGACACCTAACAATTGATCAACAGTGCTTCACCACTGCGAGGCTTCAAACAGGATATTCTCAAAGGGAAGTGGCCACTGAGCTTAGAGTGTCACAGTGGCATCAGCAGGTTGCAACAGCAATACAGAGAGACTGAAACAGTAACAGAAAGGCAAAGAAGTGGACGCCCTTTGGCCACATCCCACATTGATGACCACTTCATTGTAAACAGTGCCCTGTGGAACTGGATGATGAATGCTACTCAACTCCAGGCACATTTAAGGGAGGTGAGAGGCACCCAAGTGTCATGTCAGACCGTTGGAAACCGTTTACATCAGTGTGGTCTGCGTACTAGACGACTTGCAAGGGTACGTGACCACACCATCAGGCACAGTTGTCATCGTCTTGCATGGGCCTGGGAGCATTTACACTGGATAAGCGACCAGTAGGCCTCAGTGCTGTTCTGATGAAAGTCAATTCACGTTGAGCAGAAATAATGGCTGCTAATGACGTAGGAGACATCAAGGAGAGCACTATGCATCAGCCACTTGTCACCAGACGACCCTTTGGTGGTGGTACAGTCTGGGCAGGTGTGTCTAATCAATACAGAACTGCCCTACACTTTGTGAATGGTACAGTGACAAGCCGATACCTGAATAACAATTAATCCAGTCATTGTGCCCCTTCATGAACAACCCAGACCTAATTTCATCTTCATGGACGACAATACTCCAGTTCATCGAGGTCGCATCATTAGGAATGGCTGCTGAGTATCTCAAATGGAGTGGCCTGCACTTTCTCCAGACCTGAATCCCATAGAAAACCTATGGGATCAGTTGAGTGGCAGTGTCGAGGCTTGTAACCCTGCACCCCACAATCTCAATGACCCGAGGGCCACCCTTCAAGAAGAGTGGAAGGCCATACCTCAGCAGACAATAAGTCAACTTGTGAACAGCACGAGATGTCATTGTCAAGCTATAATTGATGCTCAAGGGCACATGACAAGTTATTGAGACACTGACATTTTTTGTTGTGGTATACCCACCACTGTTGTTGGCTTTTGTTTCAATAAATTGATATGAGGAAGCTACCACTGCATGCTTGTACTTACTGTAAATGCCCTACTTTCATTATATTGTATCATTATAGTGTGAACTTCATATTCCAGAAGTTTCACCCAAAAGCCAAATGTCCTTAACTTTGGGAGTAGTGTATTTAACACTTATGATGCATTTTGAACTAGAAACAAACTTAATGTAGGATTAAAAGCAATAATGTAGTCACAAGGTTTCATGGAGAAATATAGATTTACTGGATATATACTGTATGTAGATACTGTATAAATACATATTCTATGCATCAATGGACAATTACAGTGTACTTTGACACGACACTAAGAAAATCATTACCTCCCCCTTTGGTGGAGGTAATAAAAATGAAACATTGTCCAGTGCTGTGTGTTTACATACTGTGTGGGTCACGTGCCTCGCAAGACATCCTTAGCTTAACCAGTACTCTGTTCCTTGTGCCATTACACAGTTAATTACCTTCCACAGCATGTGGGACACCATGTGGTGTATGGGGCGGCCCCTATCACCGTTTCTCTGACCCTAGGCCACACAGTCCTCAGGTAGATCTGTGCATTAATTTCCCCCCCCCCCCCATTATGCTGAGCACCAAGCTAGAAGGCGTAAAGTACCATTTTTAATATGGTCTTTGTATGAGCCGGCCAGGATTTGAACCCACGACCTCCCAGTTGTGGGGTGGATGCTCTATCAACTAGGCCACCACTCTGGTCCCATGCCGTTACACACCTTTCCTGAAAAGGTCATTAAAATCCATTCAGCCACAGTTTGCTTGCTTTTTGTTGGCAACTTCAGATGAAATATGTCAACTATCACATACTATGTATGGGTGCAGAGGTGAAAGTAATCAACCAACTTTATTTATAAAGCACTTTAAAAAGCAACAATCGCTAGACAAAGTGCTGTACAACAAGAATCAATGAAATAAAAGGTAAAATAAGTAAATAGATAATAAAAATCCATTTCATTCAATAACATCAATGTCTCACACTGGGTTGAAGGCCAGGGAGTAAAAGTGGGTTAAAAAAAAAAAAAAAAAAACCACAGTGAAGGTGCTTGACTGATGTGCAGAGGTCAATCGTTCTATAACATGGGTGCTGTGATCAAAAAGGTGCTGTCCCCTCTGAGCTTCTGCTTTGCCTTTGGCACCCTCAGAAGCAGCTGTGCATATGCCTTAAAGGGGTGGAGATGTCTTAAAGTGGAAGCTCCATATTACTTCCCCCCCCCCTCCAAAAAAAAAATTCCAGCATGCAGATCGTGATCCAGATCACCAAAATCTAACCATCTGTTCCCTGTGTCATTACACACCTTTCCTGAAAATTTCATTAAAATCCATTCAGAACTTTTTCAGTAATGTTGCCAAGAGACAAACCAACGCCACTAAAAACATTACCTCCTCCCCTTGGCAGAGGTAATAACATCACTTTGGATCAATTCTGAGCAGAATTTAAAACAAAAAAAAACAACAACTTATAAATCTGCAACTTTTCTTAAAATTTGTGACTTCCCCCACCCCATTTGTATATTTGCCAATTTTTCTTGTAAATTTTCAACATTTCTCAAATTTACTTTTAACTTTGCAACTTCTCAAATTTGCAGCTTTATCCTGAAGAAGTTGGGAATTTCTCATAAATTTGCAGCTTTTCCAATAAATGTTCAGCTTTTCCTGTAAATTTCCAACTAACATTTTCTTGTTAATGTGCAACTTTTTCCTCAAAAAAGTGTTTTCCTCAGAAATTTGAAATCTCTTGTGAATTTGCAACTTTTTCCTATTAATTTAACTCAGAAATTTGCAACTTTCACTGTAAATTTTATACTTTCTCAAATGTGACTTTTCCTGTAAAATGTTTAATTTGCAAATTTCTCAAGTTTGCAAGTTTTTCCTGAAAATTCAGCTTTTCCTCAAATCTGCAGCTTTTCTCCTGTAAAGTTAATTTACAAAGTTATATGTAGAAAAAAGTTTTCAAATAATTTTTCCTGCAAGTTTGCAACTTTTCCTAAAGTGATTTCTCAATTAGCAATTTTTCTTGTAAACTTACAACTTTTTTCATGTAAATCTGAAACTTCTCATAAATTTGAGACTTCTGTAAAATCTCACATTTTCTTCTAATAATAATGCAACTTCATTCTTGTAAATTTTCAGCTTTTTTTTATAAATTTGCAGTGCTCACCTGGATAGTGGTTACATTTTTATTGTGTATAAATTGTAATTTGACACCTTAATTTTTAAATTGGCATCTTTAATCATCTTTGCACCTTTATTCTTGCAAATTTGTACCTAATTTTTTAGTTTTATACATTTGTGAATCGTGCCAAATTGGTGAGTGCCTCCCATCCCATGTGTTTCACTTTCTTTTGCTGCTGGAACGGAGAACTGCTAAACTGGTTTTCATTGTTTGCTCGAGACAATGGCAGTATCTGTGGTAAGGCAACTTTATTTGTATAGCACATTTCATGTACTAGACCAGGGGTGGGCAATCATGTGCCATGGAGGGCCATTCTACTGCAGGTTTTTTGTTCCACCCAGTCTCTTCAGCAGGTGTGTGCTCTGACCAGCTTCAAGGATTGCTAATCATTGAAAACACCTGCTGAAGAGACTGGGTGGAACAGAAAACCTGCAGTGGAATGGCCCTCACTGCCCACCCCTGTACTAGACAATTCAAAGTACTCTGCATAAAAGCATTAAAGCAAATGGCGTTCACTTCTTTACAGATTCAGCTAACCACCAAGTTTGTTAGGAAAAGCAGAAAATTTACACCACAAATATGACAAATTTAGGGGGAAAAAGTTGCAATCTTATGAGCAAATTCCTTGCAAATCTGCAACAAAAAAAAAAAAAGGCAGAAAATTTCTTTAAATACTTAGTGGAAATATATTTTTGAAGAGAAAAAGTCAGATTCACAGGGAAAGACTGCGATTTTACCTGAAACAGTAAAATTTTCAAAGAAAAATACAAGATTATTAGCAAACCAGAAGAGTTACCATCCTCACCATACAGTGTGGACAGGGAGCCGTTTCACCCTCCGGAGTCGCCAGACAGTTTGTCAGAATCTTGTCAAAGCCGACCAAACGTTTTGGTTTCAGCAACCACCCGAGCTGCACTCCACTTGACCTGCTGGTACACCTCAGCTGCTTCGGGAGTCCCACAAGCCAATCAAGCTTGATAGGACTCCTTCAGCTTAATGGCCTCCCTCACCACTGGTGTCCACCACTTGGTTTGGGAGTTGCCACCACGAGATGCACCAATGACCTTGCGGCCACAGCTCTGGGCAACTGCTTCAGCAATGGAGAACATGTCCCATTCAGACGCCATGTTTCCAGACTCCCTTGGAATGTGGTTGAAGTTCTTCCGGACAGGGGCCTCAGCCAGACATTCCCAGCACACCCTCACTATACATTTGGGTCTACCGGGTCTGAATGGCATCCTCCCCTGTCATCGGAGGCAACTCACCACAAGGTGATGACCAGTTGACAGCTCTGCACCTCTCTTTACCGAAGTGTCCAAGACATGTGGTCGCAGGTCTGATGACACGATAACAAAAGCGATCATCGACCTGCGACCTAGGGTGTCCTGGTGCAAGGTGCACATATGGACACCCTTATGCTTGAACATGGTGCTCATTATGGGCAAACTGTAGTTGGCACAGAAGTTCAATAACTGAATACCACTTGGGTTCAGATTGGGCAGGCCATTCATCCCAATCACCCCCCTCCAGGTTTCACTGTCATTGCCTACGTGTGCACTGAAGTCTCCCAGTAGAACAATGGAGTCTTAAAGAGAAGCTCTCCAGCACCCCAGTCAAAGACTCCAAAAGGGTGGGTACTCTGAACCATCATTTAGTGCATAGGCACAAATGATGGTCAGGACCCGTTTCCCAACCCGAAGGTGCAGGAATACAACCCTTTCGTCCACCAGGGAAAACTCCAATGTGGAGGTAGCAAGGGGTGTGTGTGTGTGTGGGGGGGGGGGGGGTACAAGAATACCCCACCCCCTGCTTGGCACCCTTAGGTCTTATTCTAGTTTGTGCGCAAGAAACCTGGGTGTAATTTTTGATAGGGATTCTAAATTTAACAAAAATCAATTCAGTGGTCAAGACTAGTTTTTATCAATGACGACTTTTAGCAAAGGCCTACCATCCCAAACCTCATTTTGAGAGTTAGTCATACTTTTTAGTTCACACAAAGACTACTGTAACTCTCTCCATGTTGGTCTTAACCAGCCATTGAAACGACTGCAAAATGTCCAGAATGTTGCTGCTTGCTTAGTGGCAGGAAAGAAACTTCGCGACCACATTACCCCGATTCTTGCCTCTCTGCACTGGCTTCCTGTTAATTTTGGGATACAGTTTAAAAATTGTATTAATTGTTTTTAAATGGGTAAATGGTTTAGTTCCTTTTAACCCAGCCACAAGGAGTGTACAAGCCAGTGTTCCTAGTGCCAGTCCCAAGCCCAGGTAAATGGGAAGGGTTGTGCCAGGAAGGGCATCCGACGTAAAACCTTTGCCAAATCAAACATGCAGATCATGACGAATGACACTCGCATACCAGATCAGTCGAGGCCCAGGTTAACAATGACCGCCACCAGTGCTGTTAACCGACAGGGTGCCAATGGAAATTGGGCTACTGTTTGTTGAAGATCAAGGAGGAGGAGAAGGGAAAGGTGTGTTAGAAGGGAGAGAGAGAGAAAAGGAAAGGTAGAAGTGTGGAGATGAGTGTCAGGACATTAAATGTAGGGACTATGACTGGTAAAGGCAGAGTTGGCTGATACGATGGAGAGAAGAAAGGTAGATAAACTATATATTCAAAAATCCAAATGGAAGGGAAGCAAGGTTAGGAGCATTGGGAAGGGATTTAAACTGTTCTACCATGGTGTAGCTAGGACGAGAAATGGAGTAATCTTGAAGGAAGAGTGTTCAGGAGGTAAAGAGGGAGTCAGACAGAATCATGAGTTTGAAGCCAAAGGTGTGATGTTGAATGTTGTCAGTGTGTATGCCCCACAAGTTGGATGTCAGGTAGAAGGTGTTCCCGGGGGGGGGGGGGAAGAGAGAGAGAGAGAGGTGATTGGAACAGACTTTAATGGACATGTACTGTAGATGAAGGGACCAGAGGTGATGAGGTGGTCCTGGGTAGGTGTGGTCTACAGGAGACCAATGTGGAAGGACAGATGGTTGTGGCTTTTGCCAAAAGGATGGAAATGGCTGTGGTGAACACATACTTCAAGAAGAGAGAGGAACATAGGGCGACTTACAAGAGTGGAGGAAGGTGCACACAGGTGGACTACATCTGATGCAGAAGGAGAAATCTGCAAGAGATAGGAAACTGCAAGGTGGTTGCAGGGGAGAATGTAGCTAGGCAGCATTGGATGGTAGTCTGTAAGATGACTTTGCAAAGCAAATGGAGGAAGAGAGTGAAGGTACAATCAAAGATTAAGTGGGGAACGTTAAAGGAAGAAGGTCGTACAGAGTTCAGGAAGGAGATGATCCAGGCTCTGGGTGGTAGGGACGAATTACCAGATGACTGGCAAAGTGCAGCAAAAGTATTGAGGGAAATGGGTAGAAAGGTATGTGGTGTATCCAGTGGAAATGAAACAAGGAGACTTGGTGGTGGAATGAGGAGGTACAAAGTATTTGAAGGAAGAGGTGGCAAAGGCATATAGTGAGTTGTATGAGAGGCTAAACACTCAGGAAGGAGAAAAGGACTTATCAATTGGCGAGACAGAGGGATTGAGCTGACAATGAGGAGTGTTGGGGTGGGAGAGAGAGGAAAAAAAAAAAAAGATGGTGAACAAGGAAGTCCTAAGGATTAGCAAGGCGGAAGTGAGGGCAGCTTTGAAAAGGATGAAGAATGAAAAGGCGGTTGGTCCAGATGACATACCTGTGGAGGTATGAGATGTTTAGGAGAGATGGCAGGGGACTTTTTAAACCAGATTTTTTTTTTTTTTTTTTTTAAATAAACAATCTTGGAGTGTAAGAGGATGCCTGAGGAGTGGAGTAGTAGTACCAATTTTCAAAAACAAAGGTGATGCTTGGAGCTGTAGTAACTACCGAGGCATAAAGTTGATCAGCCACACTAAGAAAAGATGGGAAAGAGTTGTTGAAGCCAGGTTAAGAGAAGAGGTGCCAATCAGTGAGCAGCAGTACTGCTTCATGCCAAGAAAGAGTACTACAGATGCAATGTTTGCTCTAAGAGTGCTGATAGAGAAGTATAGAGAAGGCCAGAAAGAGTTGCACTGTGTCTTTGTGGATCTAGAGAAAGCATATGATAGGGTGCCAAGAGAGGAAGTGTGGTACTGTAATGAGAAAGTCAGGAGTGGCAGAGAAGTATGTGAGAATAGTGCAGGACATGTATGAGGATAGTGAGATGGTAGTGAGATGTGCTGTAGGAGCGAAAGAAGGTGGGGGATCAGCTCTGAGCCCTCTCTTGTTTTCCATAGTGATTGACAGGCTGACAGATGAGGTCAGGCAGGAGTCTCTGTAGACCATGTTTGCAGATGACATTGTGATCTGTAGTGAGATTAAGGAGCAGGTAGAAGAGAACCTGGAGGTGGTGGTATGTTCTAGAGAAGAAAAATGAAAGTCAGTAGAAGCAAGACAGAATACATGAGCGTGAATGAGAGGGAGGCAGGTACAATGGTGAAGATGGAAGAAGTAGTGAAAGTAGCCGAGTTTAAATATATGGGGTCAACCAGCCAAAGCAATGAAAAATGCACAAGAGAGGTGAATAAGAGAGTGCAGGCAGGGTGGAGACGAGTGTCAGGGTTGATTTGTGATAGAAGGGTAGCAGCAAGAGTCAAAGGGAAGATTTACAAGACAGTAGTGAGACCTGCAATGATGTATGGTTTGGAGACAGTGGCACTGGCAAAAAGACAAGAAATGGAGCTAGGGTGGCTGAGTTGAAGACGCTAAGATTTTCATTGGGAATGACAAGATTAGAAATTACTATCAGAGAGACAGCTCAGGCTGAGATAGTCTGGACATGTGCAGAGGAGGAATAGTGGAGATACTGGACAAAGGATGTTGAAGCTGGAGCTGCCAGGCAGGTGGAAAGAGGAAGACCACAGAGAAGATTCATGAATGTAGTGAAGGAGGACATGTTGGTTGGTGTTACAGAGGAAGATGCAAGGGATAGGGTGAGATGGAGGCTGATGATCTGCTGTGGAGACCCCTGAAGGGAGCAGTCAAAAGAAGAAATGGTTTAGCATCTTTTTATTTATCCAAGCTTCTTCACCCTTATTCCTCAGCCAGAGCACTGAGGTCAGCAAATCAGCTGCTTCTGGCTGTTCCCAGGGCTTGGTTAAAAACCCATGGTGACAGAGCCTTTTCAGCAGTGGCAGCTAAATTGTGGAAGAGCCTACCTTACCAGGTCAGAGCTGCACAGACACTTGGGCACTTTAAAACACTACTGAAGATGTCACGAACGGGCACCTCCGGGGCAGAAAGGCAGATCCAAACGCTCAACTGCTTTGTGACATTTATTAACCAAAAAGTTCAAACAGTGCACTAACATAAAAATACAAACAAAACTACTAACAGAATTGGCACTCCAGAGCAAAGGAAGCTCTTAAGGAGAGGAGAGGAATAGTCCAAAATTCTTTGCAAGTCAGAGAATAAACATGGCACACTAAACAGAGCTGACCATGAAAGTAACATAAAACAACTTACAAAACTGGCAACCCAGAGCAGGGCATGCTCTGGGGAACAGACAGGAAAAGTCCATGAAATGAAGTCAAAGAAGAGAGTCCATGTAATGCTGCCACAGTGAAACAATGAACTAGCAGAGCTTAAATACTGGGCAGACAAACGAGCAGCAGGTGTGGCTGAGCAGGTAGGGAGGCCTAATTAACAATCATTCACAGCTGAGAACTGAGGCAGGCTGCAAGTGAATAGTGGGTACCTGGGAGAGGAAGAGGCTCATGTCACACTACCAAAATAAACAGAACCAAACAAGAAAATAATAGACAGAAAAACACTCAAAAATACATAAAGAGTCTGAGCAGAGCTCAGACACATGACAGAAGGCTCATCTTTTCTCCTTGGTGTTTTAGTCCCAGTCTAGGCATGTTATCGTGGCCTTCTTAGTTTTTTAGTTTATTTTTATTTATTAATCTATTCTATTTTATACATTATCAATCTATTTTAATTTGTTTTTAATGTTTTTATCTATCTTACCCTTAATTATAGAATGTGTGTGTTATTTGTACAGCACTTTGGTCAGCGGAGGTTGTTGTCAAATGTACTATATAAATGAAGTTGACTTGACTTGATCCACATAGCACCGGACCCCCATCGTTCATCAGGTGGTGAGCCCACTGGAGGGCGGACCCATGTAGCTCCTTTGGGCTGAGCCCGGCCGGGTCCCATGGGCAGAAACCTGGCCACCAGATGCTCGCCATCGAGCCCCTCCCCCAGGCCCGGCTCCAAGGCGGGGCCCCAGTAACCCCATACAGATACCGGGCGGGGTACAGTGAATCCTTGATTTTTTTAATTCATCATGGGAGTCTATTGGATCATTCTGAGTTTGGCCCTTCACCCAGGACCAGTTTACTTTGGGAGACCCTAACAAGGCAAACTGTCCCGGACAACATAGCTCCTGGGATCACTAGGGCACACAAACCCACCACCACGATAAGGTGACGATCCATGGGGGGATTAGCAACTTTTTTCTTGTAAATTTGCAAAAGAGCCACAGGTTGCAGAGCCTCATTCTATATGAAACTAACACCATTGCACCCCATCAGTGTTGCAGGATGATGAGCTGTGATGCAGCTGTGAGATGGAAGTGGCCGCAGGCCACAGCATGCGTTCTGGTGCATTAGTTGGTGTTGAACAGAAAAGCCATTAGGAGCCCAGCAATAGCCTGAGTGTTATTGTGAGCACAGCCATTCATTCACCAGCAGATACCACACCCAACAATGGAGACAGGCCGGGGGACAGATCAGGGAGCAGGAACTCAGCCATGAAACACACGGCCATTTCCAGCTCTTCAGACGCCCCTGTTTTTGTAATAATCAGACCTGTTAAAATTTTTAAAAAGAAAAAACTTACCTCCCAACAAAAACATAAAAAAAACTTTATTGGTCATTGTCTCAATGAACACAACAAAAATAAACCATTACATAGAATAACAATTCAACCTAAATCCATATGAATGTTGCAAATTTACAAGAAAAATTAATGAGATAAAGGTTGTAAATTTATGATCAAAAAATCACAAATTTAAGGGAAAAACTGAAAATTTACAAGAAAAAGGTGGAAAGTTATAAGGAAAAAAGCTGCAAATTAATGAGGAAAAGAGTAACAAATTTAAGGGAAAAACTGAAAACTTACAAGAAAAAGATGGAAAATTTGTAAGGAAAACAAAAGCTACAGGTTTATGAGGAAACAAGTCACACATTTAAGGGAAAAAGTTGAAAAGCAAGAAGAAAGTAATAAATTTATGAGAAGAATGTTGAAAATTTATGAGGAAAAAAGACAAATTTATGACAAAAATGCTGGGTGGGGTCAGGGTGGCGGTCGAAAGCGGAAACCTTGGCGGTCTGATCCCAGGCTTCCTAAACTGGCTTTTAAGATAAGATAAGATACGATAAGATAAGCCTTTATTAGTCCCACAATGGGGAAATTCCAGGATTGCAACAGCACAGGGATAGCAACACTCAGAGCAATAATCAGAAGGCAAGAAAAAACAACATCTACTAAACATATGTCCATATTACTATAAATATATATATATATAGACACACAGTGCAGAGCATTATGGTTGGTTGGTGAATGTGCAGCAGAAAGTCTAAGCTCTCTCTCCGCGGATGCAGCGGGCCAGCTGGAAGTCTTTGGGCATGATGGTGACCCCCTTAGCAAAGAAGAGACCACCAGGTGGGCCTCGCTGGTCTCCTGCAGAGCCATGACGGCGAAGCTCAGGAAACGCGGGACGGTCTTGAAGTCCTGAGCGATCTCCCTCACCAGGCGTTGGGCGGGCAGCTTACGGATGAGCAGCTCCGTGGATTTCTGGCAGCGACGGATCTCTCTCAGAGCCACGGGCCTGTGACGGCAAGGCCTCTTCACTCTGCCGGTGGCCTTTTGGTTCGTGAAATGTCACCTCTCTGGTGGGGAAGGAGCCTGAGCTGGTGCATGAAGTTGAGAGATACCGGCTAGATACAGTCGGCATCACCTCAACACACAGCTCCGGTTCCAGAACCAGTCTCCTGGAGAGGGGCTGGAATTTGGCCTACTCTGGAGTTGCCCCAGGCGAGAGGCGACTAGCAGGGGTGGGTATTCTTGTATTCCCCGACCTTGCTGCCTCTATACTGAAGTTCTCCCTGGTGGACGAAAGGGTTGTTTCCCTACGCCTTCGGGTTAGGAAACGGGTCCTGACCATCATTTGTGCCTATGCACCAAATGACTGTTCAGAGTACCCACCCTTTTTGGAGTCTCTGACTGGGATGCTGGAGAGTGCTCCTCTTGGAGACTCCATTGTCCTACTGGGGGACTTCAATGCGCACGTGGGCAACGACAGTGAAACCTGGAGGGGGGTGATTGGGAGGAACAGCCTGCCCGATCTGAACCCGAGTGGTGTTCAGTTATTGGACTTCTGTGCTAATCACAGTTTGTCCATAATGAACACCATGTTCATGCATAAGGGTGTCCATATGTGCACCTGGCACCAGTCCACCCTAGGTTGCAGGTCAATGATTGACTTTGTTATCATGTCATCAGACCTGCGACTGTATGTCTTGGACACTCGGGTAAAGAGAGGTGCAGAGCTGTCAACTGATCACCACCTGGTGGCGAGCTGGATCCGATGGCAGGGGAGGATGCCATTCAGACCTGGTAGACCCAAACGTATAGTGACGATGTGCTGGGAACAACTGGCTGAGGCCCCTGTCCAGGAGGTCTTCAACTTCCACCTCCGAAAGACCTTCGACCACATTCCGAGGGAGTCTGGAGATATGGAGTCTGAATGGGACATGTTCTCCATCTCCATTATTGAAGCAGTTGCCCAGAGCTGTGGCCACAAGGTCATCGGTGCATCTCGTTTTGGCAACCACCAAACCAAGTGGTGGACACCAGTGGTGAGGGGGGCCCATTAAGCTGAAGAAGGAGTCCTATCGAGCTTGGTTGGCTTGTGGGACTCCCGAAGCAGCTGAGGTGTACTGGCAGGCCAAGCAAAGTGTAGCTCGGGTGGTTGCTGAAGCAAAAACTTGGGTGTGAGAGGAGTTCGGTGAGGCCATGGAACAAGACTTTCGGTTGGCCTCGAAGAGATTCTGGCAAACTGTCCGGCGGCTCAGGAGAGGGAAGCAGCTCCCTGTCCACACTATGTATGTTGCGGATGGGGCGCTGCTGACCTCGACTGGGGATATCGTCGGGCGGTGGAAGGAATACTTCAAGGATCTCCTCAATCCCACTGATATGCCTTCCACAGAGGAAGCAGGGCTTGAGGACGAGGGGGACAACTCACCAATCACAGGGGCTGAGGTTGCCAAGGTGGTTAAAAAACTCCTTGGTGGCCAGGCCCCAGGGGTGCACGAGGTTCACCCTGAGTACCTCAAGGTCCTGGATGTTGTAGGGCTGTCATGGTTGGCATGCCTCTGCAACATTGCGTGGAGGTCGAAGGCAGTGCCTTTGGCAATGGCAAACCGGGGTGGTGGTCCCTCTCTTCAAGAAAGGGGACCAGAGGGTGTGCTCCAACTTTAGAGGGATCACACTCCTCAGCCACCTTGGGAAGGTCTATGCCAAGGTACTGCCATTAGTTGAACCTCGGATTCAGGAGGAGCAATGTGGTTTTCGTCCTGGCCATGGCACATCGGACTAACTGTTTTACCCTCTTGAGAATCCTTGAGGGTTCGTAAGAATTTGCCCAACCAGTCTACATGTGTTTTGTGGGCTTGGAGAAGGCATTTGACCACGTCCCTCGTGGTTTTTTGTGGGGGGTGCTTCTGGAGTATGGGGTATCAGGCTTGTTGTTATGAGGTATCCAGTCTCTATACGACCGTTGTGAGAGTTTGGTTCATATTGCCAACACTCCGTCGGACTAATTCCCAGTGAGAGTTGGACTCTGCCAGGGCTGCCCTTTGTCACCAATCCTGTTCATAATTTTTATGGACAGGATTTCTAGGTGCAGCCAGGGAACGAAGGGTGTCATGCTTGGAGGCCACAGGATCTCATCTCTGTTGTTTGCAGATGATGTTGTCCTGCTGGCTTCATCCAGCAATGACCTAGAGATCTTACTGGGACAGTTTGCTTCTGAGTGTGAAGCGGCTGGGATGAGAATCAGCACCTCCAAGTCCGAGTCCATGGTCCTCAGCCGGAAAAAGGTGGATTGTCCTCTCCGGGTTGGGGACAGGCTCCTGCCCCAAATGGAGGAGTTTAAGTATCTCGGGGTCTTATTCACGAGTGAGGGGAGAACGAAGCGAGAGATTGACAGATGGATTGGAGAGGCATCTGCAGTGATGCGGACGTTGTACCGGTCTGTCATGGTGAAGAGAGAGCTGAGTTCTAAGGCAAAGCTGTCGATTTACCAGTCAATCTACGTTCCTACCCTCACCTATGGTCACGAGCTTTGGGTAATGACCGAAAGAATGAGATTGTGGATACAAGCGGCTGAAATGAGCTTTCCTCGTAGGATTGCTGGACTCACCCTTAGAGATAGGGTGAGGAGCTCAGTCATCCGGGAGAGGCTCAGAGTAGAACCGCTGCTCCTCCACATTGAAAGGAGCCCGTTGAGGTGGTTTGGCCATCTGATCAGGATGCCTCCTGGACGCCTCCCACTTGAGCTGTTTTGGGTACATCCCACTGGATGACACACCGGGAACAGACCCAGGACTCGCTGGAGATACTACGTCTCCCACTTGGTCTGGGAACGCCTTGGTATCCTCTGTGAAGAGCTGGAGCAGGTGGCCGGGGAGCAAAAAGTCACAAATTTAAGGAAATCATTTGAATATTTACAAGAAAAAAGTTGAAAATTTGTGAGGAAAGAGTTGCAAATTTATAAGAAAAAGGTCACATATTTATGAGAAAAAGACAGAAAATTTATGAGGAAAAGTCACAAATTTACAAGAAAAAGTAGCAAATTAATGAGAAAAAAATTCTAATTTACATAAAAAAATTGCAAATTTATAAGAAATAAGCAGCATTTTTTTTGAAAAACATTGCAGTTTTTTGAGGAAAAAAATCACAAATTTATGAGGAAAAAGTTGCAAATTTACAAGAAAAAAATCTCAAATTTTTGAGAAGAATGTTGAAAATTTATGAGGAAAATGTCACAAATTTAAGGGAAAAATGAATATTTACAAGAAAAAAAAGTAGAAAATTTGTGAAGAAGACAGCTGCAAATTTACAAGAAGAAAGTCACAAATTTATGGGAAAATGTTGAAAATTTGTGAGGAAAAGAGCTACAAATTTATAAGAAAAAGTTGCAATTTTTTTTAAACAATGCAATTCTATGAGAAAAAAAATCACAAATTTACGAGAAAAGAGTTGATAATTTTCAAGAAAAAAGTGAAAATTATGAGGGAAAAAAAATTAAAATTAATGAGAAAAAAGTAACAGATTCACAAGTAAAAAAACCTGCAGTTTTATGAAAAAAGCTAACTTTAATTCTCCCCTATAAAAATGCTGAGGGTGAACTTGTATCATGGGGTTTGATAGTAGCTGAGGCGAGCTGCTGCCTTTGCGTATCCTGTTTTGTAGACAGGATATGCTCTTCTGATCAGGTGACATTCCTCTGATCGTTCCTCTCTGTTGTCCGTGTTCCTGAGCCTAAAGCGGCACGACAGCGAGGAAAGGATCATGTGACTTCCTCTGTCCTCTTCCCCATCACTTCTCCTCTCACTAACCAAACTATCATCGACCGCTTCAGCTTCTCCGCTCTCACTCATGTTTGTGTGTGTGTGTGGGGGGGGGGGCAACCAGAGCAGCGGACTCACACGGATAAAATCACATCTTCCCCACAGCTGTTTAATAATTCACATTACTGCATCATGATCTCTCTGCTATCGTGACATAATTCTGACTCCTGTGCAAACGGCCAAGAGCTGTGATGTGTTTCATGCTAGTAGTGGTGTGTGTGTGTGTTGGGGAGGGTGAGAGAGAGACAATCATCTATGGCTATGGTTCATCTAAGGCAGGAGTGTCAAATGTATGGCCCGCGGGCCAAAACCGGCCCACCAGAGAATCCAAACTGGCCCATGGAATGAATTGGCAAAGTGTGAAAATTAAAAAATATATTGTATGTGTCATGAATTGCCCTTCGGGGCAGAAAGGTGAGACCCACGCGCTGAACTGTGAGCTTGTGAGATTTATTGAAAAAAAACAAAACAAAAAACAACAAACAAAGTCCAACACAGTGCTCTAACACAAAATACAAATAACAAATAAACTTACAGGAGAAACTCAAGACTGCAGCAATCGGGAAATGAAAATGGCAGTCCTTAAATAAGGCTAGACACAAATGAAACAAGTGATCACAGGTGTGGGTCACCTGAGCGGGCAGGAGAAAACAAAGATACAATTTAGACCAGCTGGGAGTGATGAGAAGGGAGAGAACGACTGGCACTGGCAGCTGACAGGGCCACGCGGAGCAAGAAGCCCGGAAAAGCTACTGAGAGCTGTCAACCCTGAAAGAGAATCGCAACAGAATACAAATATAATGAAATGGCAAAAATAGAGACAAGTAACCTCAAACATGTAAACAAACTATAATAAACGTAAACAGGGAAAATAAATCATACTACGATACAATACAGAACATATGACAAATCGACCAAGGATAAAATAACAGGAATAGCAACTCAAAAGGACAGCACAGTACAAATATGAAAAAAGGCAGAAAGACTGAGCCTGGTGGAATCCCCCCACGCTCAGATTGTGACACTATGTCTGTGAATATTCAATGCGGTGATGGATTAGTCATAATTTTAGAACCATGAGCTTTGTGTTAGAATAATCAAATATGACGTTTTATCCTGCAGCAGCTTTTAATGTTTCCCTTATATGTTAAGAAAAGTGTGCTGAAATTAACAAAATCCATGTATAATGACGTAAAAGTCAATAAAGCTTTTCTTTCCCCTGAATACTAATGTTTGTGCATTATTTACCTCCTATAATTATATATTGTAAGTAGAATCCATAAAATGTATGCTTCATCTGCCAAAATTTCATTTGGTTCTTCAGATTGGTTTCATTTAGTTCTTCAATTTCAATTTGGTTCTTCAAGGTTGAATTGTGAAGATTCATTACTGTTCCCTTTGGGGACAGTAAAAATCAATATAACATGTTCTGTCCAACTTGTGAATAGTCTCAAAGGACTGTTATAGCTTATAAATGTTATTTCACCTGCCAAAAATTGATCAAGGGTCTTAATGTTGATTGAAATTGTTTTTATGCTTTAGAAATAACTTGATTTGGTTGTTCAGGATTAAATTGTGAACAGCGGTGGCAACATATTTTTCCGGGGGGGGGGGGGGGCAGAAAACACATGACACTATTGTAACCGGACTATGTTAATTTTATACTATTTATTTCTTTTTTAATTTTGCACAGTAACTTTGCATATGGAACTTACCAGCTGAAGTATTGTACAACCAAGGCTTGAATGTTGGAATATTGGGCCAGTTGGGGTCCCACCCAGATGTCCTGTGTTTGGACTTTTTACTGATGTCATCCTTCTCTCCTCCCTCTGCTCTCACCTCTCCTGGACCTTCTGCCTGAACACTTTCCTCTCCTTGGCTCCTCTCTTCTGTCTCATCTTTCCCTCTCTGATGTCATGTTCTGGTGAGCATGCTTTTCCCCTGCCCATCCAGTTCAACTCTCACCTACTCCAAGGGCAATCATCTCCACCTGCGTGATGAGACGCACCTGTTCCTCTGACTTGCCAGCACTTAAATAGGCCTTCTCTTCAATGCCTTGGCGCTGGCTCGTTGGGTATACTACCTGATTCAGCAGTAAGCTTAATTTCTCTCCAACTCGAAAAACCTCCTAATCATTTTCTTCCCTTTTCACAGATTGCTACATCCTCTGTGGTGCGTCTTCCGGGGTTGATGCGTGCTCACCTGCCTCATCTCCACCATCACATCAGCGACCATCATCACCCAGTCTGACTCCTCACCCAGCTCCACTCCTGCCGTCCTGCATCAGCAGCAGGTTCGCCGTAAGTGCTGGGTTCTTCTGTCGGGTTCTCTTATTCACCCACGTGAGTGTTGTCCTATTTTTACATGTTGAGTCTCCCTGCTAATCTACCTGCTCTCATCTCTCTCCACAGACTGTGTGTTCACCTGGCGAGTGGCGGTTTTCTCTTGTGGAAGCGTTCTTTTGCATTAATAAAATTAAGTCAAATTTGCTTCTCTGTGTCTCGGTGTGTTCCTATATTGCCATTCCCTGCACATGAGCTGTCAATAAATATCAGTCATGACATCTGAGCTTTGTCTAATTCAGGTTCTCTCTCCGTCTACAGTGGTATTATACAGGATAGAAAATACCAAGTGTCACGTTTTGTCCTGCAGGATTTTTTTGTCATGGTTTACATAAATGACAAAAGTATGGTATGTGTATTTTTTGTATTTTTATTCTAGTGTTTCTTTTTTCTATTGAGAGAGTAGGGAAGGGAGAAAACATTCCTCATAGTAATGTACTCATGCATACATAAATTATATGATCTGAGGTGGGTATAGTAACCAGAAATTCTACTTATGTAAAAGCAGTGTTATGAAATTAATAATTAAAAGTAGACAACCAAAAATTTCTAGTTGAGTTAAGGGTACAAAGAGCAGCCACTTAAAAACTGAGTAATGACTTCAGTCTTGAAGGTTTGAGGTTTTTCTCCAAAATTTATGACAATTTTTTTTTATAGTTTTCTACTTTTCTCTGTAAATTTATCTAAATTTGAAACAATTTTCTTTATTTGTAACTTCCTCTTGTAAAACTGACTTTTCTTGTATGTTTGTGACTTTATTATAAATTTGTGGATTATTTTATGGCTAATTGTTCTGTTTTTTATAAAATTACTGCTTTTTAATATAAATTTGAAACAGATTGTGGTAAAATTTTGACTTTTTTTCCTTATATAATTTACACTTTTGACCATAATTTTGCAGTCAGAACAGAACAATAATTTAACTCCGATTTAAAAAAAAAAAATTTTTATAAAATTGTATTTAATGAAATAAATTAACTTAACCTGTTGCACTTCAGTGTACCGCGGGCGGACACGTCTCTGCGCTCCTAAGACGCACACTGTACGTCCTAGGAGGCACTGAAAAAACAAAAAGCTGCATTTCCGTTCTTCCACTACAGACACAGCCGTGAACAGAAAGCCAAAGGAGTGCTTTGATTGGTTTAGATGTGATTGACCTCTCATTCGACTAATAAGAGCCTTGAATTGGGTTTCTGAAACCTTGAAGAACCAATGACTGAAAACCTAGCAAGAAGGACCCACCTACCAACGGCTGCGAATACAGCCAGCCAATTGAAGCACAGTAGTTCGAAAGCGTGCCTCCCTTGCAAAATCTGTTTTGTTTTAGCCGCTGGGTGACACACATGCGTTCGCCAGTCTTTTTTTCTTACTACTGTTCTTATTTGTTTTGAAAAATCGTTCGCCAAAACCGTAATCATGGAAGCGCAAAACCGCAATAATGGAATTATGGTTTGACCGGGTCGCGTGACCAGAACCACGAGTCCGTAACAAGCGGACCAGCGTCATGTTCGTCTGACAATGAGGAAGAGAAGTTCGCCAGCGACACTGCTGTTGTGGACAGGTAAGTGTTATAAGCTAAATTATTCTTTATCCCTGAAAATTGTAATCAAAAATGACTTTTGACCGATCGGTAAATTACAACTGTGCGTAGTAGACCGCGGCGCACCGTGACCGTGGCGCACCGGGCGATGTCCGTCCTCTGTAGCGGGGGGGGGGGGAGTTGTTATCTTGTACATTACAGATATTTTAGAATAATTTTTAGTGCACTGTAGGTTATTTTTTCTTGTAAAAAAAAAAAGCCACACATTTTTTACATGGCATGCTTCTTTGTGTGTGGGGGCTTGTTTGTTCATTCATTCATTCATGAATGAATAAACAACCCCCCCCACACACACACACACAGCCCTGAGTGTCGCCTTTCATTAGAGACCAACATTAAGCTTCTATATTGAATCATTCAAAAGTTACAGACGTTTTTCCAAACTGTGCCATTTGGCACAATTTGGCACAGTTCAAAAACGCCTGGGAACAACCTAAGAAAAAAGCTGTGTAATATATTCATTTTTTGTGGTATTGCTACAAAATTTTGACCTCAGCTGGATAACACTTGGTTCTACATTTCTGTTGCATTTTCCAGCCCGGATCTGACAGCTGTGTGTTATTTGCAAGCATTTGTATCCAAAAAAAACACCCAGGCGAACTTTATTTTCTTCAAGTTCAGTATGTTTAGACGACTGTTACTCAGTGGCAGGAGCACTTAGAGAGATTATGACTGTTTTGCCAAAAAAATTCAAAGTGTTTTCTTTTAAATGAGACCAACCCCATGAAGATGCTGCAAAGGGTTGAAGAACAGCTTTTGATTTACTTTGGGTACGTTATTTTTTGGCATTTTTAGGGAAATTGACCAGAGTGCAAGGGGTTGATGATGAAGATTGAAGTTGAAGATGCAGTTATTTCTGTTATAATATTTCTATATATTTATAGTTTTTAGAAATGTCTTCACCAACCAGACAGCAGGAAAAACCTCCCTTATTTTGAGACAGACAGACAGACAGACAGACAGACAGACAGACAGACAGACAGATAGACAGATAGATAGATAGATAGATAGATGTACTTTATTGATCCCAAACTGGGAAATTACAGTGTAACAGCAGCATGACAGTTGACAACCAAACAACAGAAACACACACATGACAGACAAAGGGATTACCCATGGAAAGTAAAAAACTAACACGACACAAAATCCAAAATCCAAATGTTGGCACGTTTAGTTTGTCTGAAGGCTGCTGATGGATTAAAGTCATTGACTTTGTGAATTTCGGTCACCTTAACTCGCCAGATACATAATAATGAACATAAATTAGTTAATATTATAGCGGCTGGTGAAGTCAATCCTGAGCGATTCAGTCACTCTTGCCTTTCCCTGCATATGAAGCCTAACCATACCTGTTAGCTAAGCGACTCTTCATTACTGTTCCCGTTACCAGCAGGTTAAAACCACGATAAAACCACAATAAATGCCTCCACTGCTTACATACCTCTTCTGCTTTTTTTTGCATTTAAAGTACTTCAATAAGCTCATGCTTCTCTTGGATAGCAATGCTAGAGAGACACTCTGCCTGCCAGCTGACAGTCACACGGGCAACGCGCTTCCAAACGCCGATACGCGGATGACTGTCACGTGCGTTGTTCGTGTGCACACTTGCGGAGCGTCATTCCTTAATTTACTTTTCTTAAATGTACATTTCTTCTTAGCGTGGCGGCATAACTTCAAGGGTGGCGGCAGACCACACAGAAATGTTACCAGAGGAAACCCTGTAACATGTCATTTCACCTGCCAAAAATTGATTAAAGGTTTTAATGTTGATTGAAACAGTTGTCATGCTTTAAAAATGATTTTATTTGGTTCAGGATTAATTTGTTAATATAATACTCTAACTTGCTCTTTCGTGCTTGTGAAATAGTCTCAAAGGACAATAATTTTGTATTTCACCTGCCAAAAATTAAGGGTCTTAACCTGGATTGAAACTCCAGAAATCCAATCATAACTGTTTTATTCATGTGTATGTAAACATGGTCAATGATCATGTTTACATGTACACTAATAAACCAGTTATGATTGGATTTCTGCAGTTATCTGATTATTCAAGTGGCCATGTAAATTGAATAAGCCAATAAAGGCCATGTAACCGGGGTGATTAACTCAAGTGGTTTACCCTCTAGTAATTCGTTTATTCAGTGCATGTAAACATGAGAAAACTGAAGATTGGCATCATCAGTTTATTGCCAGTAATTGGTTTATTGTGATCACTGTTCAAAATACAAACAAGTTCCAGGACTAAACAGTAGATGGCAGCAATACGATATGTGGTTCCTTAAATGGCATTTGTTTTTATCGTGATTAAGATATTGTTCGTCAGCAGTTCAGCTCAAAACAGAGAAGAAAAGAAGAAAATTCAGGTTGTTCATCCTTTGATGAAGATTTATCATTCAGGTTGTTCATGTTTAGTAAAAGAATGGTTCAATAAATATAAACATTTCATAATGTACCTGTATTTCTTTGTACTAAATTTGGAGTTGCCATCAGGTTGTTTTGCTATTATTTTACTGCTCCGGCCCACTGGGCATTAAATCCGGCAGAATGTGGCCCCTGAGCTAAAATCAGTTTGACACCCCTGATCTACGACTCAGTTCACATTACAACATGTATGGTTCAATTCTGATTTTCCAACGTCATAAACCTTTTACATCATGGTACATAATGACATAACATGATTTTAAACCACAAATTCTCAGAAGAAATGCAAAAAAATCTTTGACTTTATCTCAAAAATGTTCAACTTTTTCTCATAAATTTGCACATTTTTCAGGTAAATTGGCAACATTTTTCTCATAGATTTGCAGCTTTTTTTTCCTCAAAAATGTGTGACTTTTTCCTCAAATATCTGCAACTTTTCTCTTATAAATTCCAACTTTTTCCAGATGTATTTTTTTCTCATAAATTTTCAACTTTTTTCTCTTAAATGTAAGACTTTTTTCATAAATTTGCTACTTTTTTCCTGTAAATTTAAAATTTTCCCCATAAATCTAGAACTTTCTCATAAATGTCCAATTTTTTTCTTGTAAATTTGCAATATTTTTCACATATTTGTTATTTTTTCCTCCTAAATTTTCATTTTTTCCTCATACAACTGTGACTTTTTTCTCATAAACTTGTTACTTTTTCCTGTAAATTTTCAATATTTTCTCATAAATCTACAACTTTTTTCTCAAAAATTGTGACTTTTCTCAAAAATTTTCAACTTTTTTCTCATAAATTTGCATTTTTTCTTGTAAATCTGCTATTTTTTTTCCTGTAAATCTGCAACATTTTTCTTGTAGATTTGCAATTTTTTTCTTGTAAATTTGCAACTTTTTCTCGTACATTTTCAACTTTTTTCTCATAAATTTGCAACTTTGTTCTCAAAAAATTGCAATTTTTGTCTGCAAATTTTCAGCTTTTTTTTCTTGTAAATTTGCAAAGCTTACCTGGATGTTGGTTAAATTTTTATTCTGTGTATTGTAATTGTAATTTGTGACTTTTTAAATTCTATTTTAATCATATCTTTCACCTTTACTCTTGTAAATTTGCACCTAATTTACACTTACAGGTTTGCACTTCATGCTAAGTTTTGCCACAGTTTTCTGTGTGTTTAAGTGATTATTGAATCTAGTAATGTCGCCTGCGTCTTTGCCTCCTCTCTCCGCGCCTGCCTGCGATCCCTGACAGTTTCTGGAGCGGCGGACTCACATTGTAGAGGATGTCCACCCATCCCTCCATGGTGATGCACTGGAAGACGGTGAGAATGGCAAACAGGATGTTGTCAAAGTTGGTGATTCCAAAATTGGGTCCGATCCAGTACTCCCTACATTCGGTCCCGTTGGCACAGGTCCTCGCCGGGAGCTCGAGTCCACAGGGGAAATCCGCCGCCAGCTCGCCTGCAACCACAAACACACTCACGGTCAGAAACTGGAAACTCCTGAGGTGGCACTTTTACAAGGAAGCTTTTTAAGGCCCTTTGATCATATTTCAGATCCTACTCCAGCCATATAAAAAACAATAACCAATGACCAAATAATATGGGTTTTGGTTTTGGTAGTACTTTATAATACAGCCCACAAATTATATGGTTAAATGGGCAAAGTATGGGGTAAAAAAAAACAGTAGGTAAGGGGTAAGTCATTGGAGCGTAGGTTATGCCTTGGCTTTTACAAAACTGGAGAAATAAGGGGGAAAACATGGTAAAAACTGGGCAAGTAAGGGCAAAAAAAACAGTAAAAAGAGGTGGAAAAATTAAAAATGAGTACAAATAGCAGGGGAAATTGAATATCAACAGAGCCAAAACTGGGTAAGTAAGGGGTAAGTGTGAGGGAAAAAAAACAGGAAAAACAGGAGGAAAATTAGTAAAAACGGGGAAAAAAATGAGTAAATTGATTAAAAATGGGAAAACAGAGCAAAAACAGGGTAAAAACAGGTTACGTAAAGGAGCATTTAGGAGGAAAAAGCATAGAAAAATTGGGGAAATTAGCAAAAACGGGAAAGTTGAGTAAAAACAGGGAATAGATTGGGTACAAACATGGGGAGGAAAGCATGGGAAAAACAGGAAAATTAGTAAAAATGGAAAAAAATTGAGTAAGAGTGAAAAAAATGGGAAAAACAGAGCAAAAACAGGGTAAGAGCATGATAAAAAGAGGTTTAGGAAGAGGCATTTATGAGGAAAAGGCAGAGAAAAATTAGGAGTCTTAGTAAAAACAGGGTAAAATTGAGTAAAAACAGGGAAAAGAGGGAAGAAACATGGTGAAAACAGCAAGAGGAAAGTATAGGGGAAACAATAAAAACAAGACAAAATGAGTAAAAACAAAGAAGAAATATGGTCAAAAAACAGTGTAAGTAAGAAAAAAGTATGGGGAAAACAGGAAAAAAAACCCTGCAAAAACAGGGTAAAAGCATAACAAATACAGGGTAGGGAGCAATCGTGAAGAAAAACAGTAAAAACAGAAAAACAGGGTAAGCAAAGAGAAAGTACGGCAAAAAACAAGGTAAAAACAGTGGAAGTAAGGCACAATTATGGCGAAAAAACTGTAAAAAAAATGGAAAAAATAGCAAAAATGGTGAAAACTGTAAAAAAAAAACATGGTAAATACATGGCAAGTACAAGGGGAAAAACAGTAAAAACAGTGAAAAATCATGGTGAAAAACAGGGGAAAAAGTAATAGGAAAGTACTGGTAAACAAACAAGGTTAAAACGGTAAAACGGGAAAATGGGGAAAAACAGAAAAACTGCAAAACGGTAAAAGCATTGTAAAAAAGGGTAAAGAGAAAGTATGAGAAAAATAAGGTAAAACAGGGTAAAAACAGGGCAAGTGCAAGGGAAAAACGGTTAAAAGTAAAGGGAAAATAGTGGAAAAAAGCAAAGTAAAAACAGGGTAAAAACACGTAAAACGGGAAACTAAAAATGGGGAAAAAAGAAAAACTAAAAAACAGGGTAAAAAGCATGAAAACGGTAAGTAAGGGGCAATTATGAAGAAAAACTGGGGAAAACAAGGTAAGCAAAGAAAGTATGGAGGGGAAAAACAAGGTAAAAATGTGGAAAAACATGTAAAAGGAAAATAAGTAAAAACAGAGGAAAAAACAGAACAGGATAATAGCATGATAAAAGCAAGGCAAGTACGAGGTAATTATGAGGAAAAAACTGGGAAAAACAAGGCAGGTAAAGGGAAAGATGGGGGAAAGAAGGTAAAAACGGAAAAATGAGCAAAAGCAATAAGTAAGGGGCAATTATGAAGAAAAACTGGGGAAAACAAGGTAAGCAAAGAAAGTATGGAGGGGAAAAACAAGGTAAAAATGTGGAAAAACATGTAAAAGGAAAATAAGTAAAAACAGAGGAAAAAACAGAACAGGATAATAGCATGATAAAAGCAAGGCAAGTACGAGGTAATTATGAGGAAAAAACTGGGAAAAACAAGGCAGGTAAAGGGAAAGATGGGGGAAAGAAGGTAAAAACGGAAAAATGAGCAAAAGCAATAAGTAAGGGGCAATTATGGGGAAAAACAGTAAACACAGGGAAAAATAGTAAAAACAGTAAAAAAAAAACATGGTAGAAACATGGTAAAAATAGTCAGGGTCAAGAAAGAGGAAAAAACTGTAAAAACAGGGAAAAGACAATGGAAAACTATTTTTATCCTCTTTCCCCCCCATGTTTTCCCCCATACTTATCATCTAATTTAATTCAAAATCTTTGAAGTCCAACCTTTTTCTTAAGTCACAGACTGGTTATTAAGTTAAAAACAAACCCAGATATTTCTGGAAAGAAGTGAATGTGTTGGAGTTCTGCCCAAGAAAAAGTTCAGACTGTGAGTCAATTTCATCTGTTTTTAAAGGTCAAATACTGTGTTTCTTTCTTAGTGTTTATAAGCATAAACATCAATCAAGTGAAAGTGACATTTAAAATACATCTAAAATCTTCAGTGAAAAAGTGAAAGGGTGAAATTCTCGAACTAATAGTGACCTGATCCTATAGTTTAATGTAAAGTTCTGATTTGGATGTATTCAGCAGTGTCTATGTCATGATCTGGACAGGGCTAGACCCTGCCCACACCTTATTTTCCTTTTTGGATTCTGTTATTATTATTAGTATCATTATTGCCATTCATTATTATTGTTTCTGTATGGACTCTTATTTTGATGGTACTCTTTGTTTACTTCCTGTTAGCGTAATGCATCTTCCGTTTAGCCTCATCCTCTTACGTTGTTAATCATTCACACTGTTTCCCTATACATGTTGGTCGCGGGCATTAATCCCCGCAGCATCCTTATGTTACCACCACGTTATCTTCACCATGTTGTTGGAACTGTTTTTTGTTCCACTGTGTCTGAATTACCACAGCCACCTGCCGTTGTCTGCTCACTTTTGTTTTCTGCCCACAAGCAGAGTCTTCTTTTCTTATTAATAAATCTGCAACTAGTACCACAGCTTTTGGGTCTTCTCTTCTGCCCAGCCTGGGCACAAACCATGGCATGATAATGACAACCATTTAATTACAGATACATTTTTATCTGTCACTTTGTTTTTTTAATCCTTCATCGGCCACACTGTTATGTATAAAATTACCTCTTGAATGACGAGGCCAGGTGCACAATGGAACGTAGCTTTATTTGGGAACCACACACAATACAGCCACCAGGCAGGGGCATCGGCAAAGAGGCCGGATGGAGATGCCCGCCTGGTATTTACAGTGCAGTGGCGGAAGAGGGAGTGGCCGCCACTACACCACACTTCACAAATAAACGCATCATTTACGATACCCCCCCCCCCACACACACACACACAGAAAAGTCCAAAAGCACACACACAACTAAGACCCTCACCAATTTAGGACCCGAATCACGCACTAATAAAACGAAAACTGAAATTACCACATGGCCTAGCACATTCACACAACAAACCTAAGCTGGGGGAACGGGTGGACCACCATCCCACCCCACACGGCAAGGTGGGCTATTCTTCCACCTGTAATCCTCTAAAAAGTCCATTAAAACTAGAACTGCTGTGTTTCCTAAACTAAAAGCACAGAACAATAACAGTATATAAACATAAAATAGTGTAAATAACTAAAACACACAGAATTATATATACACACACACACACACATATACTGTATATACTGTATATACATATATACATATACAGTATATCATCACTCTATAAATTTAAGAAATCTCCGTGTGTCTGTCTGTGTGCCACAATCACAGGACATCATAGGATGGCCTATGATGTCTGCATGATGTCCTATGATGATCCTATGATCTCAGGATACATAGGACTCGCAATGCCGTCATATAGGCAATAGGACTGGCTACCTATGATGGAGTGTCCTATGATGTCTGCCTTGATGTCTTTGTGAGGTCATATAGACCAACCGGACGCTACGTAAATGGAGAGGAATAGAGTGCGGAGAGCTGCTGCACGTCAGGAAAGAACCGTGAAGATGACACAGCTGAGGTTCCAGCAGTACGTCGCAGGCATGACTGAACAACACAGCCGTCTGAGACACGAGGAGACCCTTCATCAGCATAGGGTACGACAGACAAGGGATGCACAGACAGACAGGAAACGTGTGGCAGTGCGCCATGCATGTGCTGAGTCACTTGAAGCCCGAAATGCCCGCAAAGCGAGCAACGCTGCACACCAGGTAAGGCACAGACAAGCTGAGACTGAATAGGACACGCTACTTTAAACCACACCCATTCAAAGCAGTAAACCTGGAAATCTCACTCAGATAAACACACTCTATAAATTCAAGAAATCTCTGTCAGTCTGTCACCCGATTAAGAATAGGACACCCTACTTTAAACCACACCCATTCAAAGCAGTACCCATGAAGAATGGCAGTCTACACTACAAATGTGTAAAATGCCAAGCAAAGCGCTGATTTTCTCCGGGTGCTCTGGTTTCTGGGTTTCTACGGGCATGCATGGGTCTTCCTGAACAGGGTCGAAAGCCTCTTTTTGCTCAGATCTATTTTCATGATCCTGTCCATGAACTGGAATTACAATGCACCTATCCCTCAACCAGTGGTCTGAATGAAGAAAAAGAAGACGACCCACCAGATGAAGAGCAATAGAGTGAGGAGAACTGATGCATGTCAGAAAAGATGCCATGCAGATGAAACACCTCAGGTTCCAGCAGTACGCCACAGGCATGAGTGTGAACAATACAGCTGTCTCAGACAGGAAGAGACCCTTCAGCAACGGGCATGCAGAAATATTTGCTTATACTTGGTTTTGATGGGCATGGACAGGTACACACACACACACACACAAACGTCTTTCCCCATGAGCCCGGACCAGATCCATAACTCTCAGAGTGGCTCTGCTCGGCCTGCAGTGTTGCTGATCGGCACTCGGTCCCTCAGTGCCTGTCGGTCTGGCCCTGACTCCTTGCAAAGCTGCTGCAGCGGTCACCATTGAAGCTCCAGATCCTCTAGCCCACTGTGGCCAAGCTCCGAAGGAAACTGAGGCTCACTCGTCAGCATCACTCGTTGACACAGGCACCTCGCCACCATGCTCGGTACCTTCTCCTACCATACCCCAGCAACCGGCACTGAGACCCTCCTGTGTTGAACCTGAGTGAGGCTGGTCCTGCTTGACCGTTGTGGTGCCCAATAAATTTTCTCCCCACACCGTGTTGTCCTCCACCACTGGAATCGCATGGTTCCGCTGGCTACAACCAGTCCGTTTTTCCCCAGCGTCATCTCTAATAGCAAACCCCAGTCCATAAAACAGGTCACAGCCCACGATCTTGTTGCCTCGGGCCGTAACGTGGAATGTGTAGTCAGTCATCACCGCCGACTTGTACCAAGCTGTTAACTCCAGCGTTCCAACCGTGCACAGTCTGCCACCTCCATAACTGTACAGCGGCGCTGGGTTACCTCTTATTCTGTAGTAGGGGAAAAATTTCCTCACTGTGGCCCAATTCAATAACGATTCCTCCACCCCCATGTCGACCAGCAGCGGTACCTCCTCGCCATCCAGCGTCACCTTGCAGTACTTGAACCCACTGGTACTCGGGGACACCGCATGGACAGTTATCGGGCCGGGTGAAGTTGTTTTTCTCCGTGGGCTCTCCGGCTCGGACACACGACACAACCTGGCATAATGATTCAAATGACCACACTTGCCACAGCACTTCCCTCTAGCCGGGCATTCCCTAGCCTTGTATTGGTGCTTCACGGACCCACAACCCATACACATGGGTTTTTGCGGGGCAGACCTTCGGTTGATAGTGTTGGTTTCCGTGTTGTCGTCGGCCACGCTATCCTCGCTCTCTGGGTCTGCTACTAATGCTGCGGCGGCAGGCCCCAGCTGCCGTTGTGATTGGCACCATTTTAGCTCCGAAGCTAGCTTGTCTGCTGTCTCCACCTGGAGAGCTAGCTCAACAGCCTTGGCTAACATCAGTTCACTCGGCCACGAAAGCAGCCTAGCTCATAAAGCATTGCTGGTTATGTGCTATGCCAGCTGATCACGTACCATCCCCTCCTCCAGTGGCCCGAAACAACACTTGCTAGCCAGCTGCTGTAGGTCAGCGACAAACTGGCGGGCAGGCTCACCCACTCGCTGGTGTCGTTGTCGGAACTGAATCCTCCGGACAGTGACGTTGTCCGAGGTGTGGAAATGGCGTGCTAGCAACTCAACCACATCCTCATACGAGTCGATAGCCCCAAGTGTACGCGGGATACACTGGGCCTCAAACCCCAAATTATGCACCAGAAGCACACGTGCCCTCCGTCTATCTAGCTCACCCAGGTCGAGCGCGATGATGCAGTTTTGAAAGGCAGCAAACCATCCAAACCAGGGCACAGGTGGCTCGCCCAGGAGCTCCAGGAAGGGCTGAAGCGGTGGAACACACGCCTCCATTTTTTATTCTCGTTGCCAAAATTTTATGTATGGAATTATCTCTTGAATGACGAGGCCAGGTGCACGATGGAACTTCACTTTATTTGTGAACCACACACAATACAGCCACCAGGCAGGGGCATCAGCAAAGGGGAAGGATGGAGATGCCCGCCTGGTATTTATGGGGTGGTGCAGTGGCGGAAGAGGAAGTGGCCGCCACTACACTGCACTTCACAAATAAAGGCATCGTTTACGATACAACACACACACATCATATTTTAACTGGATAAAACTGCAGCTAATTTTACCAGCTGACGTCTGTCATTAGTCACAACATCTGCCAGCGTGTTTTTGTCTAATGAGTCACACCCACGTCCGCGTCACCGTGACAACGAGACATTCAGGTTTCCTTCTGTTTCTCTGACCCGTGTCGATCCTGAAGCAGGTGCGGTGGAACTTTCCCATGTAGAAGTCGAGGCCGATGATGGCGAACATGAGGATGGCGAAGAAGAGCAGCAGGCCGATCTGCAGCAGCGGCACCATGGCCTTCATGATGGATTTTAGCACCACCTGAAGACCTGAGGAATGACAACAAAACAGCAACAGAGCTTCTGAAGCAGGACCTCAAAAATAGCAAAAAAAGAGTTGTTTTTAAAAATAATTTAAGAAAAAAAAACACAAAATTGCTCATTTCTAATTTATTTGAATGACACTGAAAATTTATTTTAAAAAAGCTGCAAATTCTAAATTCTAAACAAAAAAAAACATAAAATGTCAGAAATTTATGAGAAAAGTTGCAACATTTAAAGGAAAGTCTCAAATTTAAGACAGAAAAAGATACATTTTTCATTAAAAAAGCCCTCACCTATTCCTGACACTGTCGGGCCAGTTTTATTCTCGTAACGCGGCTGTTTTATTTTCATTTTAAGCTGTTGATATTTTTTCTCTTTTCTGACAACAAATTGCAGTAAATCGACTTATCTACAGGTTGATGACCCCCGCTTTAGTCTTCAAACCTGGACAGTAACGTAGAAGTGAGGCAAACTTACTGGGGATGCCTGAGACCAGTTTTAGTGGACGCAGGACTCTGACGGCCCTCAGAGTCCTCAGGTCAAAGTCGGCTCCAACGGTGGCCAGGATTCTGCAGGAAAGAACACAAACATCAGAGGAAACCAAAAACACGAAAGGCTACCAGAGGAAATTCAACATCTGCAACATGTGGCTCTTTGGCCCAAAACTGGCGGCCCTCTTTGGGTTTGACAAAAAAATAAAATGAGGGGGAAAATGGCAACAAATTTGAAGTGTCAAATTTAGGGGGGAAAAAGTCTCAACTTCACCTGAAAAAAAAAACCAAACCAACAACAAATATGCAAGAAAAATGATTACAAAATTTAAATAAAATTTTTGCAGAAAAAGTTGCACATTTGAGTTACGAAATTCTGAGGAAAAAAGTCATACATTTATGAGAAAAAAGTCACAAATTTATGAGAAAAAACTTGCAAATTTACAGGAGAAAAGTTGCAAATTTTTGTGAAAAAAGATTTAAATTTACAGGGAAAAAAAGGTTGCAAATTAATGAGAAAAACTGCTAATTTATGAGAAAAAAGTTGAAACTTTATCAGAAAAAAGTTGTACATTCATGAAAAAAGTCAAATTTTTGAGGAAAAAGGTTGTTTTTGAGAAAAAGTTGCAAATTTACAGGAAAAAAGTTGCAAATTTTTACAAAAAAACCGTTGCAAATTTGCAGGAAAAAGGCAAATTAAAGACAAAAAATAGTAAATTTATGAGAAGTTAAAATTTACTGGAAAAAAATTGCAATTTTTTTAAGTTAAAAAAATACAGGAAAAAAGTTGAAAATTAATGTGAAAAAACAGCTAATTAATGAGAAAAAATGCTGAAAATTTACTTGAAAAAAGTTATGCTTACAAGAAAAAAATTGCATTTTTTTTCAGAAAAAAGTTTTTTTTAATTGCATCTTTATGAAAAAAGTCATAAATTTTTCAGAAAAAAAGTTGCAGATTTATGAGGAAAAAAATGCAAATTTTGAATATTTTCAAAAAAACAGTTTCGAACTGGTCCTGTTATACAGCTGTGTAACCTGACATACACACGTGGAGAAAATTGTTGGTACCCCTCTGTTAATGAAAGAAAAAACCACAATGGTCACAGAAATAACTTGAATCTGACAAAAGTGGTAATAAATAAAAATTCTATGAAAAGTAACCAATGAAAATCAGACAATGCTTTTGAATTGTGGTTCAACAGAATTACTTTTTTTTTTCCACAATATTTTTTATTGAAACTTTTTTACAAACATGGCACAAACAGTCAGACACTAACACTAAAGTAATTTAAAAATTAAAAAGAACACTATCAACAAAAAAAATGTAATAAAAACAACAACAACCATTAACAAACACAAGTCAACAACAATGCTCCTCTGTTTAGTCTAGGTAATCTATTACATAAGAATACATAATATACATTCACCAGTTTGGAATTTGCAAGGTCCACACATATCATTCACCTTCTTCTTCAGAAGTTATGTTGAATTTCTTTACATAATCAATGAAAGGTCTCCATATATTCTCGAACACATTTTCCTCTGATTTCAGTATATATGTTATTCTTTCTAGTGGAAGGTTTGTTAACATCTGTCTTAACCACTGAGTCACATCTGGTCTATGAGTCTTTTTCCACAATAGTGCAATACATTTTTTTGGTATTAAGCAAACCGAGGTCTATGAATGTTCTTTCACTCTTATTAAAGTTGTGTTTTTCTGGATACAGACCCAACAAAAACAGTTTAGGGTTCAATGTGATTTGTTTTGAAATTATTTTTTCAATTGTTACCCTCACCTCTTCCCAAAACATTCTGATTTTTCTACATTCCCATAAACAGTGAAATAGGGTTCCTTTACTTTCCATACATTTTGTGCATGTATTTGGTATGTTTTTGTTATATCTATTTAATTCCACTGGTGTAACATACATCCGCATTAACTATTTAAAATGTATCAGTTTAAGACGTACATTTATTGATTTGGTTTGAGCTTCTGCACAAGCCATTTCCCATTGTTCCTCTGAAATTTCAATTTGCAGGTCTTCTTTCCAATAATTCACCCTTTTCTGTGAGTTTTCACATGAGAATAGTGTCAATGAGTTATAAAACTCTGAAATAATACCCTTTCTCTTACTATCTTTCGTCAAAATTTTTTCCAAAGATGAATAAGTAGGTCAGGTGAGAGCATTATTTTGATTTGATCGAATAAAATTTCTAAGCTGAAGATATTTAAAAAAGTGTGTTCTATTGAGATTGAATTTAATCCTCAGTTCTTCAAAAGACAATGTTATCTGAGCGTGACAAATATAAGTCTTGAATCTTTTGAATCCCTTTTAAATTCCATACTTTAAATACAATATCCGCTCTCCCTGGTGTAAAATATTGATTACCCCATATTGGGCTAAATTGTGACAGTGAGTGTGGTTCTTTTAAATATTTTTTGGTTTCACACCATATTTTGATCATGTGCTTTACAATTGGATTTTTAACTTGTTTCTGTAGTTTTTTAGCCGAGTCTGAGTATAAGAATAAGGGAAGAGGTAAAGGTAAATTGTATGATTCCATTTCAGTCCAGTGAGGGAGATCATTTGATAAAAAATAATATGTCAGAGACCTCAGTTGTGCTGACCAGTAATACAACATAAAATTTGGACATTTCAGACCTTCACGATCAAATGGTAAATATAGTAAGGACAAACATAATCTAGCCTTCCTATTGTTCCATATAAATTCCACTAACTTTTTTTTTAAATCTTGAGAATAGATCTGAAGGTGGTGGTAAAGGAATGTTTTGAAATAAATAAAGTATTTTTGGTAAGATATTACTTTTAAGTATATTAATTCTCCCGATCATCGACATTGGTAGTGACATCCATCTCTGAAGCAACTCATTAATATTTGTCATTAAGTCTTCATAGTTGGCATTGGCGACTGATTCTAGCTTAGGCAAAATTTGAATTCCTACATATTTAAACTGATTTACAACATTGAATTGATTTACCTCAGGAGCTGGGTGATTTCTCTGGGTCTCATTTAACAATAATATTGAAGATTTTGTTGTGTTTATTTTATATCCTGATATATCCCCAAAGTTCTTTATTAAATTTAACAAGGTCGGAATTGATTTTTTAAAATTTGACATAAACAAAATTATGTCATCGGCATACAGGGAGACTTTATGTTCTGTTGGTCCTACTATAATTCCATATATTTGTGGATGTAAACGTACTGCCATCACTAAAGGTTCAATTGCCATAGTAAACAGTAAAGGTGAAAGTGGACAGCCTTGTGGACATCCTCTATTGATTTTTATTGATTATGTGATATTGCTGTTTGTTAGGATTTCTGCTGTAGCATTATTGTATATTATCTGGACCCATTTTATGAAATTATTTCCAAGTCCAAACCTTTGTAGGACTTCAAAAAGAAAGGGCCATTCGACCCTATCAAAGGCCTTTTCGGCGTCCAATGATAGGAGAGCTGTATCCGGTGCTTCTTTATTGGAATAAATAATATTAAATAGTCTTCTTACATTATGGAAGCCTTGTCTTCCCATTATAAAGCCATTCTGATCTCGGTTAATAATATTTGGTAATATTTCTTGTAGTCGTTTTGCTAAAATTTTACAGATTATTTTAAGATCAGCATTTAATAGGCTTATTGGTCTCATGTTTTCACATTTATTAGGGGGTTTACCTGGTTTTGGCAACAGTATAATTAAGGCATTATTCATGTATGGTGGTAAATTACCATTTTGAAATGCTTCTAAAACCATTTCCAAAAGTGGTTTTATTAATTTATTCAACAGAATTACTTTAAAAAACAAACTCATGAAACAGGCCTGGACAAAAATGATGGTACCCCTAGAAAAGATTGAAAATAATGTGACCATAGGGACGTGTTCAACCAAGATGTGTCCTCTAATAAACATCACAGGTGTCTACAAACTTGTAATCAGTCAGTCGGCCTATTTAAAGGGTGACAAGTAGTCACTGTGCTGTTTGGTGACATGGTGTGTACCACACTAAACATAGACCAGAGGAAGCAAAGGAGAGAGTTGTCTCAGGAGATTAGAAAGAAAATTATAGGCAAGCATGTTAAAAGTAAAGAATATAAGACCATCTCCAAGCAGCTTGATGTTCCTGAGACTACAGTTGCACATATTATTCAGAAATTTAAGATCCACGGGACTGTAGCCAACCTCCCTGGACGTGGCCGCAGGAGGAAACGGATAATACGAATGGTAACAAAAGAGCCCAGAACAACCTCTAAACACATTCATGGTGAACTCCAAGGTCAAGGTACATCAGTGTCAGATCGCACCATCCATCGTTGTTTGAGCCAAAGTGGACTTCATGGGAGACGACCAAAGAGGACACCACTGTTGAAAACAAATCATAAAAAAGCCAGACTGGAATTTGCCAAACTGCATGTTGACAAGCCACAAAGCTTCTGGGAGAATGTCCTATGGACAGACGAGGCAAAACTGGAATTTTTTGTACAAGGCACATCAGCTCTATATTCACAGACGCAAAAATGAAGCATACCAAGAAAAGAACACTGTCCCTACTGTGAAACATGGAGGAGCTTCTGTTATGTTCTGGGGCTGCTTTGCTGCATCTGGCACAGGGTGTCTTGAATCTGTGCAGGGTACAATGAAATCTCAAGACAATCAAGGTATTCTAGAGAGAAATGTGCTGCCCAGTGTCAGACAGCTTTGTCTCAGTCACAGGTCATGGGTCTTGCAACAGGATAATGACCCAAAACACACAGCTAAAAACACCCAAGAATGGCTAAGAGCAAAACACTGGACTATTCTAAAGTGGCCTTCTATGAGCCCTGATCTAAATCCTATTGAACATCTGTGGAAGGAGCTGAAACATGCTGTCTGGAGAAGGCACCCTTCAAACCTGAGACAACTGGAGCAGTTTGCTCATGAGGAGTGGGCCAGAATACCTGCTGAGAGGTGCAGAAGTCTCATTGACAGTTACAGAAATCATTTGATTGCAGTGATTGCCTCAAAAGGTTGTGCAACAAAATATTAAGTTAAGGGTACCATCATTTTTGTCCAGGCCTGTTTCATGAGTTTGTTTTTTAAAATAATTCTGTTGAACCACAATTCAAAAGCATTGTCTGATTTTCATTGGTTAATTTTCATAGAATTTTTATTTATTACCACTTTTGTCAGATTCAAGTTATTTCTGTGACCATTGTGGGTTTTTCTTTCATTAACAGAGGGGTACCAACAATTTTGTCCACGTCTGTGGACAAAATTGTTGCTGTGTTTTCTGAGCTTCCTCCCTCCTGCCTCCAGACTTTTGTTCTGCTTTGTTTTGCTGCTTCATCACCGAGCTCTATTACAGCCAACAACTGCATCCTTCACACTCCATTAAAGATGTTTTTACCTCCTAAACCCTGTCACACCCATACACACCAACACCGCCGTCAGCACACACACACACGGCCATCCAACACGTCGCTCAGTGCAGATTTCATCTGCCCGTTTGTCCAGCAACTCGTGCAACACCAATTACATGTCTGTTGTTTGCATTCCAGGGGTGGTCTGCTGACTCTGTGATTACAGCCGGGCGGGAACAACATCCACCTATGTGCACACACACACACACACACACACGGGGAACACAGGCATATCTTTATTCAATTTGGAAGACAAGGCTACAAACTACAGAGGCAAAAAGTTGCTAATTTATGAGGAAAAAGTCACACATTTACGAGAAAAAGTTGAAAATTTACAGGAAAAAGGTTGCAAATTTATGGAAAAAGTGACAATTTTTTTGAGAAAAAGTTGCAAATTTACAGGTAGAGAAATGCAAATTTATGAGAAAAAAGTCAGAAATTAATGTGAAAAATTAGCAAATTTACAGGAAAAACATTTCAAGTTTACAAGAATAAAATTGCAAATTTATGAAAAAAATTCTAAATTTTTTGAGGAAAAAGTTGAAAACTTATCGGGAAAAAAATGGCAAATTTATAAGAAAAAAAGGTGAACATTTTTGAGGAAAAGTTGCAAATTTATGAGAAAAAAGTTGCACATTGAGAAAAAAAGTCACATTTATGAGAAAAAATTCACAAATTTTTAAGGGAAAAACCTGCATATTTACAGGAAAAAAATTGAAAGAAATTTGAAAATTTATAAGAAAAATTAGCAGATTTACAGGAAAAAAGTTGCAAGTTTACAAGAATAAAATTGCAAATTATGAAAAAAATCTAAATTTTTTGAGGAAAAAGTTGAAAACTTATCGGAAAAAAGTTGCAAATTTGAGGAAAAGTTGCAAATTTATGACAAAAAGTTGCAAATTTTAAGAAAAAATTCACAAATTTTTAGATAAAAACCTGCATATTTACAGGAAAAAAGTTGAAAATTTGCAGGAAAAAATCTTGGAAATTAATGAGAAAAATTAATAAATTTACAGGAAAAAAAATTGCAAGTTTACAAGAATAAAATTGCAAATTTATGAAAAAAGTCCCTTTTTAAAGAAAAAAGTTGCAGATACATGAGGGAAAAAACTGCAAATTCAAAAGATTTGAATTTACAGTGGATTTACTGGTCACAAAATGATGTAAATCAGAGTAGATTTGCAACTTCCCTTCCACTAAAATCTAGTATATTTTTTATCTCAAAAGTGTAAACATATCTTAAACATCTGAAAACACCAAAAATAACAGCCCAGCCTTCCTCAATGAGCAGCAGAAGTTTGTAGCAGAAAGTGTGAAGGAGGAGTTCAGGTCCAAAAAAAATGACAAAATAAAAAAAAATCCACCTTAAACAACAGGAACCCGATCAAGGAAAAAACGTTTCTTTTGTCACAGCATTATGTAAGGCAGCGAGGCCTTATTTTGGCAGACGCAGCCTTCATCACGAGTCGGATGAAAAATTAATTGTGAATCATCGTCTTTGCCTCTGGGTCAGGCTCAAGGGAAGTGCAGCTGCAGGAGGAGGAAAAGCAGCAGAAGAAGAAGCTCAGAGGAAGAACTCGCCTTTGCAGTGAACCACATCAGCAACAGTCACGACTTCCAACTTTAATGTACGAGGGAATAAAGCCTCAGGCTGTTTAGAATGATCAGGATCCAACGTTCACATATTAGAAAAGCCTAATATAACCCCACACACACTTCAGAGTAAAGAGCACACCACCAACAACCTCATTATTCCGTCTGTCTCAGTCCAGTGCATAATTTATAACCATTTTATAAACGCTGACGACCATTTTTCACAAAATCCTGTGTTTTTGCCTTTTAAAGAGCATTGATTTATTATTAATCTATAGAGTTAATATGAAATCTTCAGCTATAATATTGCAAAATCAATTTAGTCAATTTCCATAGAAAAATACATACAGTCTTTATTTAGTTCATCTCTTAAAGAAACAAGAGGATCGCAATTCCTGGTTCCTGTGACAGGCAATGCCACCTGTAGGTGTTTGGGGGGGGATGCTGTCCCCCGTTGTTGGCAAACTGGCCCAAGCCCCCATCTCCATAAAGAGACCAAGAGTCCAAGGATAAGAATGAGCTACATTTACTACATGTTCTCAAGTAGTAGTAGCTTTTTCAAAAATAAAATTTAAACTTGTGACTTTCCCCCAGTTTAGTAGATTTTTAACTTTTCCCCATCTTTCAAATTTGCAACTTTTTCCCAGTTTCATAAATTTGTGACTTTTCCCCATCTTGCAAATTTATGACTTTTCCTCCCACAGGGTTTCCTCTGGTAACATTTCTCGGTGGCGGGCTGCCTCACCAGAAATTTTACCGCCACGCCATGGAGATATGAATTTATTAAGAAAAATATATGAAGCAATGACTTTCCGCAAGTGCGCACATGAACAACGCGTGTGGCCGTCATCCACACAGAGTTTAGAAGCGCCCCGCCCACACAAGTTTTCCAGTCAGTCAGCAGGCAGTGTCTCGCTAAGTGCGACTGTCCAACAGAAACATGAGTTTATTAAAGTACTTTAAATGCGAAAAATTATCAGAAGAGGTATGTTAAGCATTGGAGGTATTTATCATGGTTTTAACCCGCTGGAAACGGGAGCAATAATGGAAGAGTCGCTTAGCTAAGAGATGTGGTTAGAATTCATATGCAGCTGGCTTCATGTGAAGGGAAAGGCAAGGGGGACTGATGAATTGCTGAGGATATATTTCACCAGCCACGACAATATGAAGTTATGTTCTGTAGGAATTGCAGGAATGAAGAGACTGGCAATTTCTCTCTTTTCTCGCACGAGCAGGCGTGCCGTTTTTATCCTCCAGTGGCAGTGACAAAAAGCAACAGCTAAAAACGCTAGCGCTATTTTCCCTCTAAACTGAGGTCCTTCAGCGGCTGCCTAGAGAGGTGCCTGATGAGAAAGCCTGAGAGCACAACTATAACTGCCTAAACAGATCATTCTGTATATGAACACATATTGTGGTGAATTATGTCTTTAGAGTCTGCCACAGTTCCCTATTATGTACCTGGCAGGTTAAGATGACCGAAATTCACGAAGTCAATGACTTTAATCTCTCAGCAGCCTTCAGACAAATTAAACGTGCCAACATCTGATTTCAAAATAAGGGAGGTTTTTCCTGCTGTCTGGGTGGTGAGGAGATTTCTAAAAAACAAACAAACTATAAATATAAAGAAATATTATAACAGAAATAACGGCATCCTTGGTCATTTAAGTTAATTTATTTCATTAAATACAATTTTATTAATATTTTTTCTTTGTAATCAGAGTTAAATTATTGTTCTGTTCTGACTGCAAAATTATGGTCAAAAATGTAAATTGTTATAAGGAAAAAGTAAAAAAAATGATCACAGTCTGTTTCAAATTTATCTAAAAAAAATAGTAATTTTATTTTAAAAAACAGACAAAAATTAGTCATAAAATAATCCACAGATTTATAATAAAGTTTCAAATGTATAATTAAAGTCAATTTTACAAGAGGAAATTACAAATTTGAGGAACATGGTTTCAACTTTAGATTTACAGAGAAAAGTAGAAAACTAAGAAAATTGTTATAAATTTTTGAGAAAAACCTCAAACCTTCAAGACTGAAGTCATTACTGAAGATTTTAAGTGGCTGCTCTTTGTACCCTTAACTCAACTAGAAATTTTTGGTTGTCTACTTTTAATTATTAATTTCAAAGCACTGCTTTTACATGAGTAGAATTTCTGGTTATTATACCCACCTGATCATATAATTTAAGTACGCATGAGTACATTACTATTATGAATGTTTCTTTCCCTTCCCTACTCTCTCAATGGAAAATAAAAATACAAAAAAATGCACATATTTTTGTCATTTATGTAAACCATGATAAAAAAAAAAATCCTGCAGGACAAAACATGACACTTGATATTTTCTAACCTGTTTGTATACCACCATAGACAGAGAGAGAACATGAATTAGACAGAGCTCAGAGAGGGCAAGATGAGACAGAAGAGAGGAGCCAAGGAGAGGGAAGTGTTCAGGCAGAGGAAGGAGAGAAGGATAACGCCACTAAAAAGTCAAAACACAGGATGTCTGGGTGGGACCCCAACTGGCCCAATATTCAAGCCTTGGTTGTACAATACTTCAAATGGTAAGTTCCATATGCAATGTTACTGTGTAAATTTTTAAAAAGAAATAAATAGTATAAAATTAACATATTCCAGTATGTTTACTGCCCCCCACCGGGGAAAAATATGTTGCCACTGCGCCAAGGTCTTTAAGCCAGAGGAAACATTGTCCCAGTTTCATAAATTTGTGACTTGATCCATCAGTTTTGTAAATTTGTTACTTTTCCCCACCTTGTAAATTTACGACTTTGTCCCCCAGTTTCATAAATTTGTGACTTTTCCTCCCAGTTTTGTAAATTTGCAACTTTTCACCTGTTTTTCATAAATATGCGTCTTTTCCCCCATTTTTGTAAATTTGTGACTATTTACCCCATTTTTGAAAATTTGCAACTTTCTCCGCCACTTCTGTAAATGTGTGACTTTTCCCCCAGCTTGTAAATTTGCAACTTATTTCCCCGTTTTGTAAATTTGCAACTTTTCCCCACCTTGTAAATTTGAAACATTTTCCCCCAGTTTCATAAATTTTTGACTTTGTCCATCAGTTTAGTAAATTTTCAACTTTTCCCCATCTTTCAAATTTGGGACTTTTTTCTCTGTTTCATAAATTTGTGACTTTTCCTCCCAATTTTGTAAATTTGTAACTTTTCACCTGTTTTTTGTAAATTTGTGACTTTTTCACATTTTTGTAAATTTGCAACTTTGTCCCCCAGTTCTGTAAATGTGTGACTTTCCTCTCAGTTTTGTAAATTTGTAACTTTTCCCCAGTTTTGTAAATTTGTAACTTTTCACCCGTTTTTTTTGTAAATTTGTGACTTAATCACATTTTTTAAATTTGTGACTATTTGCCCCATTTTTGTAAATTTGCAACTTTGTCCATCAGTTTTGTAAATTTGTAACTTTTTCCCCCAGTTTGGCAAACTTGCAACTCCCCTCTTCTAGAATTTGTTCCACTGTTACCCACCTTGTAAATCTGGAACTTTTTTAATAAATTCAGGACTTACCTTGAGCTAAACTCATGACTTTTTAAAACTGTTAAATGAGCATCTTTTATCATATTTTTGCACTTTTATTCTTTCAAATGTACCCTTAAATTACATTCATTGCACCTTGTGCTAAATTTGTGTACATACAGTATATACCACCACCCTCGCTGTTAAAGAACACCTAACGATCACGGCCGATGAGGACAAACGTCCTTTTCGATGAAGACCTGGATAATATCCTAGCCTAACTAGTTCACCAGCTAATAAGATGGAGTCTGAACCACTTTACACAATGTGCCCAGAGCTGCAGAAAACACCCTGGAGGGTGAGTAGCGTGTTTGTTATCGGTCTGTGCTAACAACACAAATGTCATCACAGAAAGTTGTTTAGTTCACTTCAAAAAGTAGCAGTGTGAAGCCAAACCGAACTCGGCCAAATGTAGACAATAGAACAGAAATATGAATCTTGGTCTCTGAGGTGTGAAAACGCCCTCAGACACCCTTCACCCAATCAGATTAGGAGCTCATTAATATTAATGAGCACGCTGAAAACCAACTCTTTCAAAAAGAACTTTGTACATTTTATTAAGAGCTGTTAAACAACTCAGAAGTTTTTTTTTTTGTCTCTTAATTATTAATCCCTGGAAAATGCACATATAGGACCTTTATTTACTACTGATTCCTCTCATTAAAATAACATTTTTGTGATAACAATTATTATTATTATTATTGAGAAATGAATGTTATAATGTCACACAGCAGCACACATGTAGGTCTTTCCCCATAGATGGCAGTAAAAACAGATTTCATCATTCTGTAAAATTGACGGTGGCCGTTAAATTATGAAACGATCCCTCGGCAGAGTGCGGCGCTCTCTAACTTTTCTGCATGTGTAACCCAGTCTCGTGCTTTCTCATCCGCGTCCCTGTGGGAGCGAGTTATAGTAGCCTGATGATGCAGAGGAAAGTGCTGGGAAGCTGACAGAAAGACCAGTGTGGAGCGGGAGGAAAATGAAGAAAAGCCAGAGATAGAGAGAGGGAGGTGGGGAGGGAGGCTCAGAGATGGGAAACCACAGAGGATACGACTGGAGGCGTCGCCATAGAAACACAGGAGGCTCCACTGATCTCATTAGAGGCAAACAGGCAGGAGACGATGGAGGCTCAGAGAGAAGGAGCACACCAGTTCTTTACATTCGCTTCTTTAACACGTGCAGCGCAGAATTTATCACAAACTATTATTACAACATCCTGAGTTATGGCTCCTAACTACATTTTTGGTGGACTGATAATCTGTTGTAAGCAAAAAATGGAGTATAGTATTGAAGAGCAGTCTTGGAGAAGACTATACATAACCATAAATACATTTCAGCATCAAGAGCAGCTCAGGGATTTCCTCGTTTGGCGTACAGAAAGGTATACTGACACTATACTATACTGGCACTATACTGACATCACACCACAGTACAGTAATACTACAGTGACACAACACTATTGACACCACAATATAGAAACACAACACTACATTACAAACGCTTCACTACTACTGACCCTAAACCACACTATACTATATTACACTACTGATACTACACCTCCATTAAACAAGTAAGAAATAATTCTCTGCTATCAGCATGGCATACTTGTGTATAGTACAGTACAGTATGGCATAGTATGATATTGTTTTGAACAGTACAGTATAGTATAGTATAGCTTAGTACAGTAAAGTATAGCCTAGTATAGTATAGTACAGTAACTATCGTGTTGTGTAGTATGGTACTGAACGGGATAGTATAGTATAATATAGTATGCTACAGTATAGCATAGCTTAGTATAGTATTGTAGAGTATAGTATATGACAGCTTAGTATGTACAGTATAGCGTGGTATATCCATCCATCCATTTCCTACCGCTTTTCTGGAGGTCCGGGTCGTGGAGGCAGCAGTTCAAGCAGAAAAGCCCAGACTTCTCTCTCCCCAGCCACCTGCTCCAGCTCTTCAGCAAGGATACCAAGGCGTTCCCAGGCCAGCTGGGAGACATAATCTCTCCAGTGTGTCCTGAGTCTGCCCCGGGGTCTTCTCCCAGTGGGACGTGCCCGAAACACCTCAAGTGGGAGGCGTCCAGGAGGCATCCTGATCAGATGCCCAAACCACCTCAACTGGCTCCTTTCAATGCGGAGGAGCAGCAGTTCTACTCTGAACCTCTCCCGGATGACTGAGCTCCTTGCCCTATCTCTGATGGTGAGTACAGCAATCCTACGGAGAAAACTTGATTTCAGCTGCTTGTATCCACGATCTCTTTCTTTCGGTCATTACCCAAAGCTCATGACCATAGGTGAGCGTAGGAACGTAGATTGACGGGTAAATTGAAAGCTTTACTTTAGAGCTCAGCTCCCTCTTCACCACAGCAGACCGGTACAACATCCACATCACTGCAGAGGCTGCTCCGATCCATCTGTCAATCTCTCGCTCCATTCTCCCCTCACTTGTGAATAAGACCCTGAGATACTTAAACTCCTCCACTTGGGGCAGGAGCTTGTCCCCAGCTCAGACAGGACAATCCGCCTTTTCCCGGCTGAGGACCATGGACTCTGACTTGGAGGTGCTGATTCTCATCTCAGCAGATTCACACTCAGTAACAAACCATCCCAGCAAGTCCTGTAGGTCATTGGTTGATGAAGCCAACAGGACAACATCTGCAAACAGCAGAGATGAGATCCTGTGGTCACCGAGCATGACACTCTCCAATCCTTGGCTGCACCTAGATATCCTGGAGCAGGATCACCAGGATATATATCTGAACAGGATTGGTGACAGAGGGCAGCCCTGGTGGAGTCCAACTCTCACTGGAAATGAGTTTGACTGGGTGTTGGCAATACGAACCAAACTCTTGCAACAGTCGTATAGGGACCGGATAGCTCGTAACAACAAGCCCGATATCCCAACCTCCCGTCGCACCCCCCCCCCACAAGAGACCATGAGGGACACAGTGGAATGCTTTCTCCAAGTCCACAAAACACATGTGGACTGGTTGGGCAAACTCCCACAAACCCTCGAGGATTCTCGAGAAGGTAAAGAGTTGGTCCGATGTGCCACGGCCAGGACAAAAACCACATTGCTCCTCCTGGATCCAAGGTTCGACCAGCAGTCGGACTCTGCTCTCCAGTACACTGGCATAGACCTCCCCAGGGAGGCTGAGAAGTGTGATTCCCCTCAAGTTGGAACACACCCTCCGGCCCCCCTTTTTAAAAAAAGGAACCACCACCCTGGTTTACTATGCCAAAGGCACTGTTCCCAACCTCCACGCAATGCTGCAGGGGAGTGTCAACCATGACAGCCATACAACATCCAGAGCCTTGAGGTATTTAGGGAGAATCTCTTCCACCCCTGGGACCCGGCCACCAATGAGTTTTTTAACCACTTCGGCGACCTCAATCCCTGTGATGGGCGAGTCGTCCCCCTCATTCTCAAGCCCTGCTTCCTGTGTGGAAGGCATGTCAGTGGGATTGAGGAGATTCTCGAAGTATTCCTTCCACCGCCCAACGATGTCCCCAGTCAAAGTCAGCAGCACCCCATCCGCACCATACACAGTGTGGATAGGGAGCTGCTTCCCCCTCCTGAGCCGCCAGACAGTTTGCCAGAATCCCTTTGTGAGGCTGACCGAAAGTCTTGTTCCATGGCCTCACAATCTCCTCCTACACTTGAGTTTTTGCTTCAGCAACCACCCAAGCTGCACTTCCACTTGGCCTGCCGGTACACCTCAGTTGCTTCAGGAGTCCCACAAGCCAACCAAGCTCAATAGGACTCCTTCTTCAGCATGATGGCCCCCCTCACCACTGGTGTCCACCACTTGGTTCAAGGGTTGCCACCACGAGATGCACCGACGACCTTGTGGCTGCAGCTCTGGGCAGCTGCTTCAACAATAGAGGTGGAGAACATGGCCCATTCAGACTCCGTGTCTCTGGACTCCCTCAGAATGTGGTCCATATACTATACTATATACAATAGTGTAGTATAGTATAGCATAATATATCATAGCATAGTATAGTGTAGTACTGTACAGTACACTTTAGTATGTATAGTATAGTATAGTATAGTGTGTGTATATATAGAGCATATAGTGTATGCAGTATACTGTATAGTACAGTGTACAGTACAGCCTAGTATAGCATAGTGCAGTGTGGTGTAGTTTAGTACAATATAGCACAGTATAGTGTTAATGTCTCATCTCACTTTCACCAACTCATCACTGCACTCGAGGCAGAAGACGCACCTGCTCCTGCTCATCAGCCAGCGTACTTAAGGAGGACCTCTCCGCGCATTCTACGCTGGCTCGTCTGGGTATACTGCCCTTCAACGGACAAGCAAGTATCATTTTGACAAGTGTAGACACGTCGTCTAATCTTGGTTCTCTTCTCTCGTCAGGTTGCTGCCACCATGCAGGTGTGTCTCTGGGACTGTGCGCGCCCTCCTGCCACATCTCCACTTCTCCTCGGCTTCCAACCTCCACCTAGTCAGGCACCACCAGCTCATCCCTCTCACCCTACTGGTTCGTCTATTCCCCGCTGGAGCCCTGCCGGTTCTTCCTCAGAACCCAAGTAAGTGGCGATTTGGCTCGCCCATTTCCCCTTATTCCGTTCCTCCACTCACAGCTCTCGTCTTCTCTCCGCAGGTTGATTCCTCTGGCAAGTGACTCTTAAACTTTCAAACGTGCCTCCTCGTGTGGGTGTTCTCCTGTGCTGTCGTATCGTGCGCATGAGCTGTCAGCTTATTAGTCATGACATTTTAAACTCTAGCATGCACCCCTGCACTAAGACAATAAGTGTCAGGATTTCTGAGCTCTGTTTAACACAGTTTTTTTTCCCCCACTGTGCAGCACTTGACATCACACCTGCCTCCCTGCTAGAATTAGCCAGTAAAAATCAGGAGGGCTCTCCAGCGTGTGCCTGTGTGATGATTTAGCTTTGTTAAGCTCACCTGACCTCACTCTGGAGGTAAACTGCTTTCATAGCAGCGCTCTGATCTCATCCCAGGATGGCTGCTTGTTTTCCCTCCAATCACAGTGTGTGAGTGTGACATGTCTGTGAGCTCCACATTCACTGGGAGGCTCTTTGTTTTCATGCTGGAAAAAGTGCTGCCTGTAGTTAGAAAAACACTACTGCATGCAGATCAAAGGAGGAGATGAAAAAGGTGGAAACAACTCAGTATGTGGCTAATAATTTAAGACTGAGGATATGATGGTAGATTCACGCATGAAGAAGTGTAGCACGTAGGTCTGTAAATCATTAACAAAATATAGTGAGCTAAACAGAGCACAAATATTTACTATATATACAATATATACAACATAAACATATACAGTCATATACATCATGCAAGAAATTCAGGAAAAAATGAGAAACAAAGTAATTGAGATCTATCACTCTGGAAAAGGTCATAAAGCCATTTCTAAAGCTTTTGAACTCCAGCAAACCACAATGAGAGCCATTATCCACAAATGGCGAAAATATGGAACAGTGGTGAACCTTCTCAGGAGTGGCCGGCTGACCAAAATTACCCCAAGAGTGCAGCGATGACTCATCCAAGAGGCCACAAAAGACCCCACAACAACATCCAAAGAACTGCAGGCCTCACTTGTCTCAGTTAAGGTCAGTGTTCATGACTCCACCATAAGAAAGAGACTGGGCAAAAATGGCCTGCATAGCAGAGTTCCAAGATGAAAACCACTGCTGAGCAAAAAGAACATAAAGGCTTGTCTCAGTTTTGCCACAAAACATCTTGATGATCCCCAAGACTTTTGGGAAAATACTATGTGGACTGACGAGACAAAAGCTGAACTTTTTGGAAGGTGTATGTCCCATTACATCCGGCGTAAAAGTAACACAGCATTTCAGAAAAGGAACATCATACCAACAATAAAATATGGTGGTGGTAGTGTGATGGTCTGGGGCTGTTTTGCTGCTTCAGAACCTGGAAGATTTGCTGTGGTAAATGGAACCATGAATTCTTCTGTCTACTAACTAACTAACTAACCTGCACTTATATAGCGCTTTTCTAGTCACAAAGACCACTCAAAGCGCTTTCATTAATACTAACCCTCTATTCTAAGGGCCTATAGGAAACAGATATCTAGGGACAATTTAGAACAGCCAATTAACCTAACATGCATGTTTTTGGCATGTGGGAGGAAACCGGAGAAATCCCGGAGTAAACCCACGCAACACGGGGAGAACATGCAAACTCCACACAGATCACTGTTGGTCGGGGGCTGGGATCGAACCCACGATCCCACGATCCCCCGGCCAAGGGTAAACTGTGCTGCCGCAGTGCTAACCCCTGCGCCACCGTGCAGCCATTTTTTTACCAAAAAATCCTGAAGGAGAATGTCTGGCCATCTGTCCCTGACCTCAAGCTGAAGCGCACTTGGGTTCTGCACCAGGACAATGATCCAAAACACACCAGCAAGTCCACCTCTGAATGGCTTAACTATTTGAGTGTGAGAATTTTTGTGCCCCTAGTTGCAGAGCACAGCACTGCACCTGTCTTCTCACTCTGACATGATTGCCTGCCTTGGGGATTTGTACTGACTGTACTGATTTGCCAGTTTCAAAAGGTGGCAGACATCCATTGGAGGACTCAGTGGATGACACATAATACACTAAAGAAGAAGAATTCCTCATTTCCTTTTCCTGTTTTAGCATTTAGCCCAGAAAGCTAATATGTCCACGATTGTCACGTCACTTTTTCAGCTTTGTACGCCAAAAATAGCCACGGGATACAAGCGAAATTTATGTGGGATAATCATAAGACTTTGTAGATGTGGTAGAGATTTTATATTACTGCCAGAATGCAAAATAAGATAAGATAAGCCTTTATTAGTCCCACAATGGGGAAATTCCAGGATTGCAACAGCACAGGGATAGCAACACTCAGAGCAATGATTTAGAAGATAAGAAAATAATAGCAGTGAATATACATATGTACACATAAATATATAAATACATATATACACAGTGCGGAGCATTGTAGCTAGATGGACTAAACAGCATAACCGTCTATTTAGTTACCCTACATGGTATGAATATGTACCCATACATATTGTCACCCTCGATAGCGACTGATATTGTCCTAGTTGTATACTGGAGGGGACCATTTGTGTAAGTCTGATTGCATCTTTTGCATTCAATACTATAGGTGCATTCAAATGCGAAGTGTGACTTTTTTCTGAATTGGAGGTGGGGCGACTTTGAGGCAAGGTCGTCACGTTTTTTTGCCATTTCTGCGAGCAGCCCTGCTTAGGTTATACAGTTTGACAGCCGTAGGTAGGAAGGACCTGCGAAACCTCTCGGTCCCGCATCTAGGATGATGTAGTCTACAGCTAAATGAGCTCCTCAGTGCGTTCAGTATGTCCTGCATAGGGTGGGACTCGGACTCCAGCAGAAATGACAGTTTAGCCACCATCCTTCTCTCTCCTATCTCCTCCACTGGGTCAAGGCGCTGCCCCAGGACAGAGCTAGCTTTCTTGATCAGTTTGTTCAGTCTCTTCCTATCGGCTGCTGTAATGCCATTGCCCCAGCAGACCACTCCAAAAGTGATGGCTGATGCCACCACTGTGTCATAGAATGTCTTCAAGAGCACCCCTTGTACACAAAAAGACCTGAGCCTCCTCAGTAGGAACAGCCTGCGCTGTCCCTTCTTATAGAGTGCGTCGGTATTGTGTGACCAGTCTAGTTTATTGTTCAGATGAACACCCAGGTACTTGTAGGATGTCACCATCTCAATGTCTGTTTCCTGGATGGTCACTGGTGCTGTGAGGGGTTGTCCTTGCCTGCGGCAGTCCACCACCAGCTCCTTAGTTTTCCTTGCGTTGATCTGGAGGCAGTTCCGATGGCACCAGTCCACGAAGTCCTGGATAAGTCCTCTGCACTCAGCTTCATCTCCGTTGGAGATGAGGCTGACGATAGCAAAGTCGTCAGAGAACTTCTGTAGATGGCAGTGTGTTGTGTTGTGTGAGAAGTCCGCAGTATAAAGGGTGAACAGGAAGGGAGCCAAAACCGTTCTCTGGGGGGCCCCCGTGCTGCTGATGATCGTGTCCCGACCCACAATCCCGAGTTCTCACAAACTGTGGCCGGTTAGTGAGGTAGTCCAGGATCCATGATGACAGGTGCTGGTCCACCCCTGCGCACAGCAGCTTGTCCTTCAGGATCATCGGTTGGATGGTGTTGAAAGCACTGGAGAAATCAAAGAACATGATCCTCACCGCATTCCCGGGCTTCTCCAGGTGGGACAGGGAACGGTGAAGGAAGAAGATCACTGCATCCTCCACCCCAATGCCATGCTGGTAGGTGAACTGGTGTGGACCCATCGCTGGCCCCACCAGGGGGCGGAGGTGAGCAAGGAGCAGTCTCTCCAGGGTCTTCATCATGTGAGACGTCAGGGCCACTGGACTGTAGCTGTTCAGGTCTTTGAGGTGGGAACTCTTTGGTACACGTACCACACAAGATGTTTGCCACAACTGTGGTACCCTCCCCAGCTTCAGGCTCAGGTTGAAGATGTGCTCCTCAATCCCACACAGCTGGTCTGCGCAGGACTTGAGGAGCTTCGCACTGATGCCGTCCGGTCCCGAGGCCTTCCTTGCCTTGATCTTCCTCAGCTCCGTCCTCACCTGGGTCTTAGTGAGGGTCAGGTTGGGGGGCTGTGTGCTGGGAGTGGGGGGGTGTTGGTGGAGTGGGGTGTGGACAGCAGGTCTCGATGACTTTAGAGGCAGCAGTGGTTGGTGTGCAGTCGGGGGGGGAGGGCGGTTGGTCAAACCTATTAAAAAACAGGTTCAGATTGTTCGTCCATTCCCTGCCCCCCGTGGCCTGGGAGGAGGTGTTCTGGAGCCCAGAGATGGTTTTGAGGTTTCTCCAGACCCCACTGATGTCGCTCTGTTGCAGCTTGTCCTCCATCTTCTTCCTGAAGCTGTCCTTGCCTTCTCTGATCTTCCTCCTCAGCTCCCTCTGTACGGACTTCAGCATCTCCCTGTTCCCCGACCTGAAGATCCTCTTCTTCTCTCTCAGAAGTGTTTTTATCTCAGGGTTGATCCAGGGTTTTGTTGCTCGAGCAACACCGTATTGTCTTGGTGGGTACGGTGTTGTCCACACAGAAGTTGATGTAGTCCGTGATGGTGTGAGTGAGGCCATCGATGTCCTCACCAGGTGAATCGCAGAGCTGCTCCCAGGCAGTGGTTTCAAGACAGTCCTTTAAAGCGTCCACTGCCTCCTCCGACCATATCTTCACCGTGCGCATGACCGGAGGTTGTCTGTGTACTAGGGGTTTGTACATTGGCAAGAGATGAACCAAGTTGTGATCCGATCTCCCGAGTGGGGGGGGTGGTGATGAGGTGTACGCCTCCTTAGTGTTTGCATAGAATAAGTCCAGTGTTTAATTGTCTCTTGTGTGGCATGTGACATACTGGGTGAACATGGGCAGAATGTGGGACAGTGAAATATGGTTGAAATCACCGGAGATGAGGAGAAGAGCATCTGGGTGTTCTGTCAGCAGCCTGCCAGTTACTGAGTGAATGACGTCACGTGCTTTCCCCGTGTTCGCCGTCGGATTTGCATAAATAACAATGCAGATCACGTGTGAGTATTTCCTCGGGAGACGGGTAGGCCGCATGCTAACAGCTAGCAACTCAATGTCTTTGCTGCAGTGATGTTGTTTAACCGTGATATGTCCCGGTCTGCACTCCTCCCCCCCTTGCCTTCCCACTGTCTAGTGTCCGGTCTGCCCGTATTGCGTGGAAACCCTCCAGTTCGATGTTAGCATCTGTTGCTAGTTCTGTTAGCCACGTCTCAGTAAACAACATCAAGCTACTCTCTCTGAAGACGTTCTTGTAGAGGGAGATGGCCGCTAGCTCGTCGGTCTTATTGAGTAGCGATCGAATGTTCCCCATAATAATAGATGGAAGGACGGGTCTGTACCTTATATTTCTCGCCTGCCGTCTTGCTCCAGCACGGCATCCACGTCGTTTCTGTCTTATTTCACCCGGTATGTCAAGGTCTTGCGCTAGCATCTTGGCCCGGTTAAGTGCTAGCAGCTGGTCTCTGCTGTAACGTATCCTGCTAAAAACAGTGGCTCCGTCTGCCGGCTCAGGAGACATTTCCATCTCGATTCCAAGATGGCGCCCACAGCGGTCGACATGGTGCTTCGCTGCGCTCTTTGTTTGTTTTTGTTTGTCAATTGTGTGTCTGCTTGCACTTATACCCGTGAAGAACTTTTAAATATCAGGACTTTGACCCCCACGGACCTCCTCCCAGTTTTTCTAGCCCCTGCCGCCGATCTGGTTTATTGTTTGGCTCGGAAAGTGAGACGGCGGAAGAGAGGAAGACGAGCGGGCGCTCTCGTACGACTTCGCAGGAGAGGCTCGCGAACGGCGCTGCCTGGCATATTTCTGTCCAATACCAACTCTCTCTCTAACAAGGTGGATGAACTGAGACTGCTGATGCGTTTTAAGGACCTCGCCTCCTCAGCTGTCCTCTGCTTTACTGAGACCTGGCTCCGGGAAAATATACCGGACAGCGCGCTGCGCCTCGACGGCTTCCAGCTCTTCCGTGCTGATCGTGACACAGAGCTTTCCGGCAAGACCACAGGAGGCGGAGTCTGCTTCTACATCAACTGTAGCTGGTGCTCTGATGTAACGGAAATTTCCAAACACTGTTCTCCTGCCTTGGAATTTCTTGTTATCAACTGCAAGCCTTTTTATTCCCCACGGGAGTTTGCTTCTTTTATACTGATCGCTGTGTACGCCCCTCCCGACGCGGACACGCGCGAAGCTCAGCGCGTGCTCGCGGATCACATTCAACACACAGAGCGGAGTTTTCCAGACTCGCTGATTATTGTGGCTGGCGACTTTAATCAGTGCAATCTGAGCCACGATCTCCCCCGCTACAAACAGTTTATTAAATGCCCCACCAGAGGATTAAACACACTGGATCACTGTTACACCACAGTGAAAGACGCATATCGCGCTGTCCCTCGAGCTGCGCTGGGATTATCTGATCACGTGATGGTTCACCTCATTCCCACATACAGACAGAGATTGAAGCTCACTAAACCTGTTGTGAGCACTACGAAGATACGGACCAGTGATGCTGAGGAGAAGCTGGAAACGTGCATGGAAATATCTGACTGGAGCATGCTTAAAGGAGCCACGCATGATCTGGATGAGTACACGGACACTGTGAACTCATATATCCACTTTTGTGAAGAGAACATTCTTCCATCACGCACCAGGGTGAGTTACTCTAATGACAAACCCTGGTTCACAGCTAAGCTCAGACAGATCAGGAAGGAGAAGGAAGCAGCGCTGAAAAGTGGAGACAGGGACTGCTACAGGGAGGTTAAATACCGGTTTAACAGAGAGCTGAAGAGGGCTAAATCTGTGTACTCAGAGAGACTCCAGCAGCAGTTCACTGCTAATGATTCGGCTTCCGTGTGGAGAGGACTGAGGCAGATCACCAACTATCGGCCTCAGGCTCCTAAAGGTCAGGATGACAAAGCCCTTTGTCAGAGACTGTCCCAACACTATGCCCGTTTTGACACCTCGTCATCTGTGTCCAACTCCCCCCCTCCCTCCAGCTCCACAGCCTCCACATTCCCTACTTCATTTAAGGCACCCCCCCCCCACCTCCCCCCCTCCCTCCAGCTCCACAGCCTCCACATTCCCTACTTCATTTAAGGCACCCCCCCCACCTCCCCCCCTCCCCTTATCATCAGTGAGCAGGATGTGCTCAAACAGTTCTCCAGACTGAACCCGCGCAAGGCCCCCGGCCCAGACGGCGTGTCTCCCTCCACCCTGAGACTCTGTGCGAAACAGCTGGCTCCTGTATTCACAGACATTTTTAACACCTCCCTTAAGTTATGCCACGTGCCGTCCTGCCTCAAATCCTCCACCATCATCCCTGTCCCCAAGAAGCCACGGATCACTGGACTTAATGACTACAGACCTGTAGCGCTCACCTCTGTAGTCATGAAGTCCTTTGAGCGCCTGGTCCTGTCCCACCTCAAGTCCATCACCACCCCTCTCCTGGACCCGCTGCAGTTTGCCTACCGAGCCAACAGGTCTGTAGACGATGCAGTCAACCTGGCCCTCCACTCCATCCTGCAGCACCTGGACTCCCCGGGAACCTACGCCAGGATCCTGTTTGTGGACTTCAGCTCCGCATTCAACACCATCCGCCCCGCTCTGCTCCGGGACAAGCTGTCCCTGCTCAACGTGCCTGACTCCCTCTGCAGGTGGATCATCGACTTCCTGACGGACCGGAGGCAGCATGTGCGGCTGGGAAAGACTGTCTCAGACTATACTAGCATCAGCACCGGATCACCCCAGGGCTGTGTACTTTCCCCCCTACTCTTCTCCCTTTACACCAACTCCTGCACCTCCAGCCACCAGTCTGTCAAGTTGATCAAGTTTGCGGACGACACCACCCTCATCGGGCTCATCTCCAACGGCGACGAGTCCGCCTACAGGAGAGAGGTGGCCCAGCTGGCGTCCTGGTGCAGCAATAACAACCTGCAGCTGAACGCTCTGAAAACAGTGGAGATGATTGTAGACTTCAGGAAAGTCACTACTCCTCTGCCCCCCCTCACCCTCTCAGGCTCTCCCATCACCACTGCTGATTCCTTCCGCTTCCTAGGCACTACCATCACCAGGGACCTCAAATGGGAGCTGACCATCAGCTCACTCATCAAAAAAGCCCAGCAGAGGATGTTCTTCCTGCGGCAGCTGAGGAAGCTCAAGCTACCCACCAAGATGTTAGTGCAGTTCTACACAGCCATCATCGAGTCCATCCTCACCACCTCCATAACCGTGTGGTACGCAGGAGCCACAGCCAGGGACAGACTAAGGCTGCAGCGCGTCGTGCGCACTGCTGAGAAGGTGATCGGCTGCAAGCTCCCATCTCTCCAGGATCTGTACATCTCCAGGACCCGGAGGCGTGCTGGCCGGATCATAGCCGATCCCTCACACCCTGGTCATGTACTGTTTGCCCCCCTCCCCTCTGGTAGAAGACTTCGGTCCATCCAGACTAAAACCTCCCGTCACATGAACAGCTTCTTCCCCTCTGCCATTAGACTGCTGAACACTAAGTGACTCTCGTGCACCATGTACAGCAGCTCAACCAGACTCATGTCAATCATCACTGTTTTCTTCCTGCATTACCGACTGCACTATATAGTTCTCCACAGTATCTGCTGCTGGCTAATATATATTTTAACTGTTGACCAGTATCACTTAATCTTATCCTACACTTTATTACATGTATAGTTTATTTCTCTTATCTTATCATGTTTAATGTTGCAGCATTGTACCGAGACAAATTCCTAGTTTGTGTACTACATGAACAATGGCAATAAACCTGATTCTGATTCTGATTCTGATTCTGATTTGGGTGATCCGTGTGTCTGTCCGATGTATAAGGTGTGCCGGATCAGAAAGATTAGCAAGAGAAGCAAGATAGTAAATAGAAATAGGAAGAAATTGATCTGCTGTTGCAAAAAGGCAGCCTACTCATGTGGCGCCGGAAGTAATTAAGGACCATAATGGGTGAAAACGCGACAACCACGCCAGCCCCCCTTTGTCAGACTGTACAACAGTAAGAGACTTATTTTGTTTTTGTTTTTTTAAAATGTATTGATTTCTTGTTCATATACTTTGAAGATAAGATGATGAGGTACCTCTGTAAAAAAAAAGGTGTCAAAAGACTGAACCATTCTTTGTGTAAATACGTCCAAAGTCCAGTTTTGACTGAGTTATGGAATTTAAAGAGGTGCCGCAACATTATGCAAATTAGATGCATAAATTTATTCCTATCTGAAACTTTGGATCATATTTTACATCTTTCTAATTGACACTAAGCCATTATGCAACTTTCAAGTTATAGCCTTGGAAATCTGAACTATTTTATTGACAAAAAATATTTACAACTCTTGACCACTAGGGGTTATGTCGCAGTTTGGCAACATACACACTCAGAGGGCAAAGAAAACAAAATGAAGACTTTGGAGTGGCCTAGTCAAAGTCCTGACCTGAATCTGATTGAGATGCTGTGGCATGACCTTAAAAAGGTGGTTCATGCTCAAAAAACATCCAATGTGGCTGAATTACAACAATTCTGCAAAGAGTAGTGGGCCAAAATTCCTCCACAGCTCTGTAAAAGCCTCGGGGCAGAGAGAAAGACCCACGTGCTGGACTGTGAAGTTGTGAGATTTATTGGAAACAGAAGGTGCACAAAACAACTCAAAAATATGAGAGGAATAACCCATAAACGAGATGAAAAACCGAGCACGTTTACACTTACATTTAGGAGAGATCACACAGAAGTCACAAGAGTCAAGACCGCAGCCAGAAAAGAGAGGCGTCCCGTTCTTAAATAAGGCATAACATAATATAGCACAGGTGTGGATACCAGAGAGGACAGGAGAAAACACTGATTGATAATCTGGGTCAGCTGGGAAAAATGAGAGAGAAGCGACTGGACTTGACAGCTGACAGGGCGACACCCGCACAGAGCACAAACACGGAAACGCCACCTGACAGCTGTCAACCCCGGGAAAGACCACAGCAAGAATATAAAAAATAAACATCATCAAATGCAGACTGATAATTAATTACAAATGATACAAAACATGAGCATAACAAAACTGAAACATAAACAGTAAAATAGAAAACAGTACGCGAATAGCAAAGCTCAAAAGGCACAAAATACAACAAATAAATAAATATAGAGAAAAAAGCCATGAGACTGAACATGGCGGAAACTTCCAGTGCTCAGCTCGTGACACATTGCCAGTTATCGCAAACGGTTGATTGCAGTTGGTGCTGCTAAGGGTGGCCCAACCAGTTACTAGGTTTAGGGGGCAATCACTTTGTCCCACAGGGCCATGTAGATTCGGAATTTTTTCCCCTTAATAATAAACCCCTTTATTTAAAAACTGCATTTTTGTGTTTGTGTTATCTTGGTCTAATATTTAAATTTGTTTGATGATCTGAAACATTTAAGTGTGACAAACATACAAAAAAAATGAGAAATCAGGAAGGGAGCAAACACTTTTTCACACCACTGTATATATACATATACATTTCATGAGCTCAGCATCAGAATAATAAGCAAATATTAATCAAATCATTAACTGATATCCAATAGCTAGTCGTAGCACCTAACACCGATACAAAGGAGCGACTCTGTCCCCGGTTCGTCTCACTGACCCGGCATCGGCCCGGTAGATGACAGCTGAGCCTCCCGCACAGATTCATAGAATCTTGTGATTGGATCTCACCGGGGGAACTAACTGAGGCAACAGCTGGACAGGAACCAGATCGGAGCTGAGTTACAGCGGCGGGGCTCGGCAGAGGAACTACTGAGGAAGACAGCGGTAGGCGGCGGGGCTCAGCGGAGGAGCTACCGGGACCCCAGCTGGACAGGAGCAGGATCGGAGCTCAACTACAGCGGCAGTGGGGCTCGGTGGTGGAGCTGACGGCACCCCGGCTGGATAGGAGCCGGATCAGGAGCTCAATTACAGCGGCGGTAAGCAGTGGGACTAGCAGCGGTGGGGGCTAGCTGAGGCCCCAGCTGGATTCGAGGTCGGTTGGATCGGATACCGGCGACACCAGCAGAGATTGTTTTACTGTCAACAGATCAGTAAAAATGCCACCAAAGAAGGAAGAAATGGAAGAGATTAAAAAATCTCTGAACTTCTTGTCAGAAGAACTGACCAAAGTGGCCAATCAACAGCTTAAACTATTAGGGCTAATGGAGGAAGTCCAAGAATTGAAATTAACAATTAAGGAAAAAGACAAAAAAATTGCAGACTTGGAGCGACGCATTGAGGATCTTGAACAATATTCTCGTATGGATGATCTAATTATAAGTGGACTAGACATTAAATATCAAACATATGCCAATGCTACAGCAGGAATGAGAGGTGAGGAGGCTCCCTTAAGTGAATCAGTCTCCCTGGAAAACCAGGTGCTTCAGTTCCTTGAAAGCAGAAATATAAAGGTTGAAGTAAATGCAATTTCAGCTTGTCATACTTTACCCAGAAAAGATAATAAAGAAATCAATTGTGATGCGCTTTGTGAACAGAAGGGTAAAGAATGACATACTGAGGCAGGCCAGAAAGCTACGGGGAACAGAAGTTTACCTAAATGAACATTTAACAAAGACTAATGCTGAAAGAGCACGGCAAACACGGATGCTGAAAAGACAAAATAAGATACAGGCAACATGGACAAGAAACTGTAGAGTTTGGATCAAACTAAATGGAACACCTGAGGAAGCAAAGGCCATAATAATCAGAGATCTTACTGACTTAAATAAATATACATAGATGAACACTGATTAAGAAAATTAAGAGACTACGATAATCCATATCCACACACACGGCAAGAACAGTTCTTTTGTGACATACCACGTTAATGTACTTTAAAAAAACAAAAAAACAAAACAACTTATGACTGACTTTAGTAGACATCAATCATCCCCAGTTGGAGGAAGTCATTTGACACAGAGTGAGGAAATTCAAACTCTGAAAATATGCCATTATGCTGAACATAAACTACAAGAGATGGAGAATGATATTGATCCTGATAACCACTTCTTCAATAATATTCATAATCATTGTGAATATTATACTGAAAAGCAATTTAAAAGTCAAGTGCAATTAGATGGTAAACTATCAATAATACACTTCAACAGCAGAAGTCTTAACAAAAACTTTCCACAGACTCAGGACTATTTAAAACAGCTAGATAGAAAATTTACAGCTGTCGCAGTCTCTGAAACTTGGCTTAATGACGAGCAGGCTTCTCTGATGGCAATAGAGGGATATCAGATGTTTCATATTAACAGATCTCAAAAAAAGGGTGGTGGTGTTGCACTGTATATTGATGACCTGTATAGGTGTAAACTTGTAAATGGAATGTCCTTTGCACTACCAGGGATTCTGGAATGTGTTACTGTTGAGATTGACCAAGATAAAACAAAAAATCTAATTATAAGTTGTATATATAGAATGCTGGGATCTTGCATTGAGACATTCAGAGATAAATTAGTCAAGCTGTACAATAATATAACTAGTAAGAAAATGGTTGTAATCTGTGGAGATTTCAATATTGATTTACTAAATCCATTTCAACAAAATGTAATTACAGAGTTCATGAATTCTATGTACAGTATGAGTCTATATCCCACAATAACACATCACAGTAGAATCACAGTTCACACTGCTACACTTATTGACAACTTGTTTGTAAATATTATTGATAAGAAAATAGAAAGTGGATTATTGATAAATGACATAAGTGATCATCTGCCAGTCTTTGCACTTATCCATGGCCACACGGGGGCCAATACAGAAAAAAACTTTAAAATCTTTCAGATACAAATCACAAATTGCAATCAGTTCTTTTAAAGAAGACCTGCTGAAGCAAGACTGGACAAAAGTCTATGTATCAGATGTAAATGAAGCCTATGACACATTTATGAACATTGTAACCACTCTTAATGAAAAAAATTGTCCATTAGTAAAGAAAAAGCTTAAACAGAAATTTGTTGACAAGCCATGGTTAACCAAAGGATTACAAAAAGTGTGTAAAAAGAAAAATTCATTATATAAAGCTTTTCTAAAGAAAAGGACAAAAGAAGTAGAGCAGCCATATAAAACATACAAAAATAAGTTAACATATATAATAAGATGTAGTAAAAGAGACTATTACAGTAAAGAACTGGAGAAAAACAGAAATAAAACTAAAAATATATGGACAATACACAAACATCAGCATGTGTAAAGTGGGAGGCTTTCAAAGCTTTTATTAGGGGACATATTAGTTATACAGGATCAAAATCTAAGAAGACTCGAGAGGAGAGAGCTAAATTGGAACATAAAATAAAAAGTCTTCAGGAAAAAGTGTATGCAGGAAGTGACCCAAGGTTGGAGAATGAATTACTGATTTTGAGAGCTGAATACGACAAAAAATCAGCGAATAGAGCTGACTCGAGTCTTCTAAGATTGAAACAATCTTTTTATGAACAAGGTGAAAAATCAGGAAAATTATTAGCATGGCAGATTAAACAATTGGAAATTAAAACACCAATTACCAGTATTATAAGTAAGGGACAGGTAGTTATAGATCCTTTAGAAATTAATAGAGCCTTTAGAGATTACTATGAAAAATTATATGATACCAAAAATGAACCTGATTTAACAAAACTAAATGGGTTTTTGAACGAACTATCTATACCGTGTATACCAAATGAAAACAGGGAGATATTGGAGTCTAAAATTAGTCAAGAAGAAGTTGGGCTAGCCATTGATAATATGAAATCAGGAAAAAGTGCAGGACCAGATGGTCTTCCAGTTGACCTTTATAAAAAATTTAAGAATAAATTAATAAAACCTTTTTTGGAAATGGTTTTAGAAGCATTTCAAAATAATAATTTACCATCATACATAAATAATGCCTTAATTATACTGCTGCCAAAACCAGGTAAGCCCTCTAATAAATGTGAAAATATGAGACCAATAAGCCTATTAAACGCCGACCTTAAGATAATCTGTAAAATTTTAGCAAGACGAATACAAGAAATTTTACCAAATATTATTAATCGAGATCAGAATGGCTTTATAAAGGGTAGACAAGGCTTCCATAATGTAAGAAGACTATTTAATATTATTTATTTTAATAAAGAAGCACCGGATACAGCTCTCCTATCATTGGACGCCGAAAAGGCCTTTGATAGAGTTGAATGGCCCTTTCTTTTTGAAGTCCTACAAAGGTTTGGACTTGGAAATAATTTCATAAAATGGGTTCAAATAATATACAATAATGCTACAGCAGAAATCCTAACAAATAACAATATTTCAAAACCAATAAAAATCAATAGAGGATGTCGACAAGGCTGTCCACTTTCACCTTTACTGTTTACTATGGCAATTGAACCTTTAGCGATAGCGATACGTTTACATTCACAAATATATGGAATTAAAGTTGGACCAACAGAACATAAAATCTCCCTGTACGCCGATGATATAATTTTGTTTATGTCGAATCTAAAAAAATCAATTCCAACCTTGTTGAATTTAATAAAGAATTTTGGGGAATTTTTTTTTTTTTTTTTTTTTTTTTTTTTTTTTTTTTTTTGTTACTTATTTGTACCCGTAGGTAGATTTGGTTTGCAGTCTGGTGACAAGCCACCGGCTGCTGGTCGCTGCGTGCGCGAGCGCCCTAAACCTACATGTTTTTGGTGTGCGGGAGGAAACCGGAGAAATCCCGGAGTAAACCCACGCAACACGGGGAGAACATGCAAACTCCACACAGCTCACTGTTGGTCGGGGGCTGGGATCGAACCCACGATCTCATGATCCCCGCGATCCCCCGGCCGAGGGTAAAACTGTGCTGCCACAGTGCTAAACCACTGCGCCACCGTGCAGCCCTATATCAGGATATAAAATAAATAAAACTAAATCTTCAATATTAATGCTAAATGAGACCCAGAGAAATTACCCAGCCCCTGAGGCAAATCAATTCAATGTTGTAAATCAGTTTAAATATTTAGGAATCCAAATTATGCCTAAGCTAGAATCAGTCGCCAGCGTCAACTATGAAGCCTTAATGTCAGATATCAATGAGTTAACTCAGAGATGGATGTCACTACCAATGTCGATGATCGGGAGAATCAATATACTTAAAAGTAATATTTTACCTAAAATACTTTATTTATTTCAATACATTCCCTTATCACCACCTTTAGATCTATTCTCAAGAATAAAAAAAAAGTTAGTGGAATTTATATGGAACAACAGGAGGGCTAGATTACGTCTGTCTTTATTATATTTACCATTTGATCGTGGAGGTCTGAAATGTCCAAATTTTATGTTGTATTATTGGTCGGCACAACTGAGGTCTATGACATATTATTTTTCATCAAATGATCTCCCTCACTGGACTGAAATGGAATCATACAATTTACCTTTACCTCTTCCCATATTCATATACTCAGATTCGGCAAAAAAATTACAAAAACAAGTTAAAAATCCATTTGTAAAGCATATGATCAAAATATGGTGTGAAGCTAAAAACTATTTAAAAGAACCACAGTTATTGTCACAATTTAGTCCAATATGGGGTAATCAATATTTTAAACCAGGGAGAGCGGACGCTGTATTTAAAGTATGGAATTTAAAAGGGATACAAAAGATTCAGGATTTATATTTGCCATGTGCAGACAACATAATGTCTTTTGAAGAGCTGAGGATCAAATTTAATCTCAATAGAACACATTTTTTTAAATATCTTCAACTTAGAAACTTTATTCGATCAAATCAAAATAAAGCTCTCACTCGACCTATTTATTCATCCTTGGAAAAAATGATGATGAAAGATAGTAAAAGAAAGGGTATTATTTCAGAGTTTTATAACTCATTGACACTATCTTCAAGTGAAAATTCACTGAAAAGATTAAACTACTGGAAAGAAGATCTGCAAATTGAAATTTCGGAGGAACAATGGGAATTGGCTTGTACAGAAGCTCAAACCAAATCAATAAATGCACGCCTTAAATTGATACATTTCAAATGGTTAATGCGGATGTATGTTACACCGGAGGAGTTAAATAGATATAACAAAAATATACCAGATACATGCACAAAATGCATGGAAAGTAAAGGAACCCTATTTCATTGTTTATGGGAATGTAGATTAATAAGAATGTTTTGGGAAGAGGTGAGGGTAACAATTGAAAAAATAATCTCAAAACAAATCATACTGAATCCTAAACTGTTTTTGTTGGGTCTGTACCCAGAAAAGCATAATTTTAATAAAAGTGAAAGAACATTCATAGACCTCAGTTTGCTTAATGCCAAAAAATGTATTGCACTATTATGGAAAAAGACTCATAGACCAGATGTGACTCAGTGGTTAAGACAGATGTTAACAAACCTTCCATTAGAAAGAATAACATATATACTGAAATCAAAGGAAATTGTGTTTGAGAATATATGGAGACCTTTTATTGATTATGTAAAAAATTTAAACATAACTCTTGAAGAAGAAGGTGAATGATGTGTGTGGACCTTGTAAATTCCAAACTGGTGAACATAATATGTATACTTATGTATTGGATTGTCTAGACTAAACAGAGGAGCATTGTTGAAGACTTGATTTTGTTGGTGGTTGTTGGTGTTTTTAGTGCATTTTTTTTTTTGTAGTACTTTAGCGTTAGTGTTTGATTGTTTGTATCATGTTTGTTAAAAAAAAAAAAAGGTTCAATAAAGATATTGTGGAAAAAAAAAATATATGGACAATACTTAACAATATTCTTGGAAATAAAAACAGAAATACAACTACTCAACCAATCTTTCAAAAAAAAAAAGACTCAGAGTGTGAATGCAGTCTCACCTGCAGATGAATTTAATAAATTTTTTGTTAACATTGGTCCTAATTTGGCTCGAGAAATACCCATTATGGCACCTACAGGTGATACAATAAGCAAAAACATTGCTATAAAAGACTTCATTTTCATAAAGAACACAGACGAGAGAGAGGTCATTGAAATTGTTAAATCGTTTAAAAGTAAAACATCTACGGATTGTGATGGTATTGACATGCTCTTAATCAAAACTATCATTGAATGCTTAGTGAAACCGCTGACGTATATTTGTAACCTGTCTCTCCAAACAGGTATATTTCCCAATGCAATGAAAATAGCTAAAGTAATTCCGATATACAAGACGGGTGACAGAGGGGAATTTTCAAACTATAGACCTATTTCACTATTGCCGCAATTTTCTAAGATACTTGAAAAAATATTCTGTGAGAGAACTGACAACTTCATAATGAAGAATAATTTATTGTGTGAGCAGCAATATGGGTTCAGACACAAGAAGACAACTGCATTTGCTCTAATGGAATTTATAGAAAAAATATCAACTGCCGTTGAAAATAAAGAGTATTCAGTTGGGGTATTCCTGGATCTTAAAAAAAGCATTTGATACAGTGGATCATAATTTATTATTAAAGAAACTACAAAATTATAGTATTAGGGGGGTAGCACTGTCCTGGTTATGTAGTTACTTAAAGAACAGATATCAGTATGTATGTGTTAGTAGCAAAAACTCACAGTTACTGAAGGTTACTTGTGGAGTCCCACAGGGTTCAGTTTTGGGGCCATTGTTATTCAATATGTATATAAATGATATATGTAAAGTTTCGGAAAAAAGTGGATTTAATATTGTTTGCCGATGACACTAATTTATTATGCAGTGGATGCAATTTGGAACAACTTTTGGATACACTCAAACTAATTAGGAAAGCTTAAACTGTGGTTTGATTCAAACAAATTAACGCTCAATTTAAGTCAGACAAAATTTATAGTTTTTAACAACCATCACAACAACTCAGTATCTAAACTCAGTGTAAACGGTGTAGAGATTGAAAGGGTATCCGAAACTAAATTTCTTGGAGTAATAATTGATAATAAACTGTGTTGGAAGTCACATATTAATTATATTAAAGGTAAAATATCCAAATTAATTGCAATACTACACAAAGTGAAATATTTGCTGAATCAACCCACATTATATACTTTGTATCATTCATTAATACTCCCATACATGACATATTGTACTGAAGTATGGAAAAACACATAAAACAAACATATATCCAGTCTTTATGCTTCAGAAGAGAGCTATTAGAATAATAAACAAAGCTGCTTACAGGGAACCAACAAACTCACTTTTCTTAAATTAAAAGCTCTCAAGTTGAAAGATCTGGTTGACTTTAAAACTGCAGTAATAATGTTTAAAGTGAAGAATCTATCACTGCTCGCAAATATCCAAAAGTTGTTCCAAATAAGGGAGAAACAATATCATTTCAGAGGAACATGTATATTTCAAAAACCTTCAGTGAGAACTACCACCAAGCAACACTGTGTTTCAGTACAAGGAGTCAGATTGTGGAACGATTTTGGACCTGAATTAAAATCATGTACAACGCTTGGACAATTTAAACAAAAACTAAAGGAAAAAATACTCCAAACAAATATACAAGATGACATATAAAATCACATAAAAATTATCATATTCAGTTTGTGTTGTGTTGTTGCTTAGATTTTTGTCATGTTTTGTCTTAGGTTTGTTCTGATCTGTAATCACTCTTGTTTTTCTTTTGAATTCTTGGATGGAATATGGGTGGGCAATATAAGCTGTGGCTTCAGCCATCACCCATTTTGGATAACTTATGTTGAACTCTATAATCAGAGGAGTTATTGTTTAATTTGACCTTGTAAGATATTTTTTTTCTTTCCCTTTTTATTTATTCTGTTCCTTTCTTTTAATCTTTACTTTTAATCTATCCGAAATAAGGATTCATCCATTCATTCATTCATTCAAAAACTAATTATTCAATATTTGCATATTTACTGATGAAGTGCACTTGAGCGTAAGGAGGCCCAACAATACACATACATACAGTATATATATATATATATATATATATATATATATATATATATATATATATATATATATATATATATATATATATAAATAATAATAATAATAATAGATTAGATTTATATGGCGCTTCTACATGTCAAGTGACATCTCAAAGCACTTACAGTGAGTCCATTATTCATTCACTCTGGACAGACATTGATAGTGGGAAGCCACTACTGTAGCCACAGCTACTCTGGAGCAGACTGACAGAAACGTGGCTGTCAATCCACGCTAACAGCCTCTCCAACCACTACCGAACATTTATACACATTCATACCCAGTGTCACGGACATTGGAAGCAAGGTGGGTAAAGTGTCTTGTCCAGGGACACAACGGCAGGATGGCTGGGGACAGCAGGATTTGAACCACCAACCCTCTGGTTATTGGACGACCCGCTCTACCTCCTGAAGCCACTGCCGCCCACATTTCCCTACTCCACTCCATTTTTGCTGAGCACCAAGCTGGAGGGCAGAAAGTTCCATTTTTATATGGTCTTTTGGCATGACCCAGCCAGGACTTAAACCCCGACCTCCCGGTTGTGAGGCAGATGTTCTACCTCTAGGCCACCACTCTGGCCTAGAGGTAGAGCATTGAACAAAATCTAACCAGCATCAAGATAAGCGTTGCAAATTTACAAGAAAAAAGTTGAAAATTTACAAGAGAAAATCACAAATTTATGAGAAAAAGTTGCATATTTGTAAAAACAAAGTTTCAGATTTACAGGTAGTTTGTAGTTGCAAATTTACAAGAAAAAGTTGTGAATTTTTTGAGAAAAAAGTTGCAGTTTTATGAGTAAAAATTTACAAATCTACAGGGAAAAAATGCAAATTTATCAGAAAAAGTTGGAAATTAACAGGAAAAGAGTTGCAAATTTTTGAGGAAAAAGTTGCAGATCAATGAGGAAAAAATTAGCAAATTTATAGAACAGTTGCTGATTTTTTCAGGAAAAAGCTGCAAATTTACAAGTAAAAAAGTTGCCAATTTATAAGAGAAAATTACAAATCTATGAGAAAAACATTATAAATTTGCAAAAAAAATTTTTTTTTACAAATTTAGGAGAAAAATTTGCAAATTTATGAGAAAAAAAAGTTGCACATTTTTGAAAAAAAAATTAGCAAATCTATAAGAAAAAAGGGCAAGTATAGAGAAAAAAAATTAAATTTATGAGAAAAATTAGCAAATTTATGAGAAAGAAGTTGCATATTTTTGAGGAAAAAAGCTATACATCTATGAGAAAAAAATACAAATTTACAGGGAAAAATAAAAAAATGAGAAAAATTTGTAAATTTATGAGAAAAAGTTGCACAATTTTGAGCAAAAAAGTTGCAACTGAGAAAATTACAAATTTACAGGAAAAATTTAAAAAATTATGAGAAAAAAGTTGCACATTTGAGAAAAAAGTAGAACATCTACAAGAAAAAAAAAAAAAACTATAGAGAAAAACAATACAGATTTATGAGAGCAAGAGCACTCTGAGGTGAGTGCAATATCCCCGCCTCTGTTTTCTTTGATGATCCTCATACTTATTGACGGAGAGCAGTTTTAAACTTTTCAGTATAATTACTGTGGCAGAACCAAATTATGAAAAGCCCATCATGCACGAATATACAACAAAGTATACAACCAATAGTTGTAGGTCAAGATCCCAAGGTGAACCTGTGCAGCAAGTATGGCGACCCTAGAGAACTTTACACGTTCTATAGTAAGACAGCATAGTGTCAACCTTGACCTTTGACCTTTTGACCCCAAGCCTGTAGTCAGAGGTCATGGTTTCAGAGTAAACTTGTGTACCAGGTTTGGTGACACTAGTTTTCTTTATTGTTGAGATATAGCGTACAAGCCATTTTGATGTTGACCTTTGACCTTGAAATCCCAAAACCATAGTTATACTTCAGGGTTACAGGGTGAACCTGTGTACCACGTTTGGTGAACCTAGCTTTACTCGCTTTACAGTAATAGTAAATGTAGCATTTACCATAGTGTTAACTTTGAACTTTGACCCCAAACCCACAGTTAGGTCAGGGTTTAAATCATCCAAGATGTGTATTAGACACAACTACTGTCATGATTTGAGAAGTCTACATCATTTCTTTCAGTAGTTATTGTATTTAGAAGATTTTGGGAAAATCTCACCTTTGACCTTTGATCTCAAGGTCATCTGATGAAAGTGAAATTGTAATATGCGCATCATCAGAGTATAACAAACCATGGTACCAAGTTTCAAAACAATTGGAACAAAACTGTAGGAGAAAAAAAAAGTTGCAAATTCACAAGAAAAAAAATTACAAATTTATGAGAAAAAAGTTGCAAATCTATGAGAAAAAAAATTACAAATGTAGAGAAAAAAATTACAAATTTATGAGAAAAAAAGATGCACATTTTTGAGGAGAAAAGCTGCAAATCTATGAGGAAAAAAATTACAAATGTAGAAAAAAAAATACAAATTTATGAGAAAAAAATTGCAAATCTATGAGGAAAAAAAATTACAAATGTAGAGAAAAATACAAATTTACAGGAAAAAAATTGAGAAAAATGTGCAAATTTATGAGAAAAAGTTACACAAATTTTTCAGGAAAATCAGTTGTAAATCTAAGAAAAAATTACAAATTTAGAGGAAAAACATTTAAAATTAGGTCTGACTGTGAGAGTGAATGGTTGTGTGTGTGTGTGTGTGTTGGCCCTGCGACGGACTGGCGGTGCGTCCAGGGCGGACCCTGCCTCTCACCCAGACATGCTGGGACAGGCTTAAGGATTAAACGGAAGAAGACGGCTGGATGGATGGAGAAAAAGTTGAAAATTTATGAGAAAAAAGTTGCACATTTTTGTTAAAAAAGTTGCAAATCTACGAGAAAAAAATGACAAATTCACAGAATTTTTAATTTTATTTTTTTTTACCTTAGTACAGCAACCTAAATTTTAATTTATGAGAAAAATGTAGAAAATTTTTAAGTTTTTTGCAATTCTGCTTAAAATTAGTGCTTCAAATTCATTTTTTTTAAAGTTATGCAACAAGATTTAAACAAAAAAGTTGATGATGATGTGTGGGGGGGAAATTCTCTCTTTTTTGATAGAAATAAGAAACAAAACCAATTATTCAAATATACATATGTTTACATCTGCATCATTACAGTAATAGTCAAAACATTTAAACCTCGGAGGCAGACCCGGACATTAGTCCACAATGGTTTTATGTCTCACACACACACACACACACACCACAGCACTGTTACAGCCACCCCCCCCCCCCCCCTTCATTAGCAGCAGCAGCAGCAAATTGCTCCTGTTGTAAGCCCAAACTGCAGCGCGGCGCCGTAGCCCGAAGCTGCTTTCTAACTGGACGGCTGCCGCCTCTAATGTGGGCCTGTTTGACAGCGCAACAGCTGTCATTGTGTGTAAATGACAGCAGGCGTCCTGGACAACGGCACGGCCACGACGGGAGGTTTCAGCAACAGTGGCAACACTGAGGTGGCTCACAGGGAGAGTCATGACAGCGCAGCAACGCAGTCCCACCCATCTGTCCACGCATAGATCAAGGGGGGACAGGGAGACATGTCCCACCAACATTTCTCATTCATTTGTGGATGTTTTCCTCATGATTTAGCTATGGGGTTTTTTTTCCCGTAAATTATTTGCATTTTTTTCCTCATAACTTTGCAACTTTTTCTAGTAAATTTGTTACTTGTTTCTTGCAAATTTGCAGTTTTGTCTCATAACTTTGCAACTTTTTCTTGCAAATTTGCTATTTTTTCCTCATATAAATTACCATTTTTTCTGAAAAATAAGCTACTTTTTCTCCTAACTTTGCAACTTTGTGCAAATTTGCTACTTTTTCATGTAAATTTGCTAACTTTTTCCACATATACTTGCCATGTTATTTCCTTGTTTGTTTGTGGCATTTCTCTTGTAACTTTGAAACTTTTTTCTCATAAATTTGCCACTTTTTCTTGTAAATTCGCTATTTTATTCTCATATAAATTTGCAACTTTTTCCCATAAATTTGCATTTTTGTATATTTACTATTTTTTCCATATACATTTGCAACTTTATTCATGCAAAATTACTACTTTTTTCATGTAAATCTGCTAACTTTTCCCCATAAATTTCAAATGTGTTTCCTTGTTTGCTCATGACATTTTTCTCATAAATTTGCAACTTTTTTTCTCATAAATTTGCAACTTTTTCTTGAAAATTCATAATTTTTTCTCAAATAAATTTGCAGTTTTTTTTCTCATAAATTTGCAACATTCATATGGATACTGGATACATCTTTATTCTATCCAATATTTTTTCTGTTCATCTAGAAAAAGACTGATATGGATTTGTTTTTATCATTGTTCATTCATTCCGTCTCCTGCAATCATAAATGACATTACACTCAGTACTTTTCCCATGAGACAGCGAGGATCCAGCCCAGCCTTGAACACTGCTGACTCAGCATTCTCAAAACAACGCTGAACTGCTTGGTCTATTGTACGTAATAAAACTCTCTGCTCTGTTCTGAGACACTGGATATTCTCGTGGCACTCACCTGTGTGTGGTGCTGTGCGACATGCGTCATTTCTTTCAGTAGTTATTGCGTTTACAAGATTTAGGGAAAATGTGACCGCTGACCTTTGACCTCAAGGTCTCCCAATGAGTGTCAAATTGCAATATGCGCATCATCAGTATATATCAAACCATGGCACCAAGTTTTAAAAGATTTGGAACAAAACTGTAGGAGGAGTTGATTTCACGAGACAGCTTCTGTCTATGAAGTGAGGTGAAATAGGGGGTCATAGATCAGGGGCTACAATTCCTGCAAAAATCATATGATCTGAGCCAAATTGGAATATTCGCATCATCACTGTACATCAAACCCTGGTACCAAGTTTCAAAATGATCGAACAAAACTGTAGGAGGAGTTGGTTTCACAAAAGTGGGACAGATGGATGGACGGACTGGCCCGTAACAACATCCCCCTGCAGTCTTTGCCCAAAGGACTCTTCAACCCCTTTGGACTTCGACCGGTGGGGGATAAAAAAAAAGTAGCAAACTTATTAGAATCAGTTGTAAGTTTATAAGAAATTCATGTGAGAAAAGTTTGAAATGTGTGAGAAAAGAGAGCAGCAGCGCTCCAGTCAGTGTCCTACTGCTCAGACCGTCCGGAGCAATAAAGCCATACCGGAGCACCTCTCTCTGATGGACAGTAAGTGCAAATCAATGCAGTGAGTTGAGTCGGAGCTGGGGGGTCCAGAGAAAGTATTCACGTGTAATGGACATCAGCTTAACGTAATGACAGAGCGAACGCTCGATAAACTCCACTCATCGTTTGTCTGGCATCGAGACAAAGAGATAACATGGCTGAATGGGGCGAAATAACCAATTCTGGAAAGAGCCTATTCAAGACTTTCATTCTGGGTGTGGCTCTGGTCCAGGATGCATTACAGTTCATCTGACGCCTGCGTACACAGACGGGGGCCATTCAGGCTCTACGGCCTCGTTCTCCCAGCACACCCTCCAGATGAAAGCCAGGCTGGCATGCAGAGAAACAGCAGAGACGGAGGCTGCTGGGGGGGGTCTCGGCCCGCCCTGACAACCGGCTCTCAGATCAATCCTCTGCCTGTAGGAGGTGTCGTGTGAAAGACCAGGAGATGGGGGTGGGTGGGTGGCGGGGGGGGGGAGGGATCAAGACGCCTCCTTGAAGGCCCATCGATCTGCAGCCTCAGACACATCCGTCCAAAAATGCAGAGCTGTCAGCAGAGCCGTCGGTCAGTCGGTCTGTCTGCCTTCTCACCTCGTCTTCTTCCTGACAACAAGCTAAAACAGGCTGACGCTGCTCCCATCACCTCCTCCGCCCATCCACAATAAGGAGGAAACAAAGGGAGGAAAGTCAATTCATCATTACAGGACCAGTTTACATCCGTTCTACACCAGCTGAAGCAGTCCTCCTCTCTTGGTGTGTCCAGGACTGTCAGCAAAAAACAAACCTTGTTCCGGCCAGTTCAACATGCTGAACTGTGTTGGACATACTGCTGAAAGAGAGCCCGCTGATTAGCCGCTGAACACGGTGAATGAGTGAGCGCGTGCACATTAGCTGTAGTCTTCCCAGCGTGTGCAAGAGGAACTCGCCCAGATGAAGCATTATCAGAGGCAGGGGTGCATGATTTGAGTGGTTAACAGTATATGACCTACATGATTTCATCCCCCATGTTAGCAAACTGACCCCAAACCATCCTGCTTCCCCCGTCCCCATAAGGATAGGATGATAACCAACTACATTTTACTACATGTTCTCAAGGAGCTATTTGTTCTTATATGGGCATTTTATTGTGAAGTGCAGTGTGGTGACGTGGACGTCCTCTCACATCACCGCACTGCCCTATATAGCGGGATGAGCCGCCATGGCACGGCCTGTTAACGCCGGATGCCCACGCCAGGTGCCTGCTGTGTAACTGCTGTGTTTACCATCAATAAAGCTGTGTTCGACGCTACCTCATCTTGCCTCATTCATCACCAGGTTTACATACACAACACTATTGATTTTTTTAACAAAATTTATATTTGTGACATTTCCTCCATTTCATAAATTTGGGACTTTTCCCCCAGTTCTGTAAATTTGCAACTTTTTTGCCCAGTTTCCTAAATTCGTGACTTTTCCACCCCAGTTACATAAATTTGCAGCTTTTTCACCCAGTTTTGTAAGTTTGCGACTTTTTTGCCCAGTTCCATAAATTTACAACTTTTTCACCCAGTTTTGTATATTTGTCATTTTCCCCCATTCTGTAAATTTGACTTTTTACCCCAGTTCTCTAAATTTGTGACTTTTCTCCCAGTTCTGTAAATTTACGACTTTTTTTGCCCAGTTTTATAAATTTGCGGCTTTTTCCCCGTTCTGTAAATTTACGACTTTTTTTGCCCAGTTTCCTAAATTTGTGACTTTTCCCCTGAACTGTAAATTTGTGACTTTTCCACCCCAGTTACGTAAATTTGCAACTTTTTCACCAGCTTTGTAAATTTGCAACCTTCCCCCAGTTCTGTAAATTTGTGAATTTTTCACCCAGTTTTGTAAATTTGCAACTTTTTCTCCCAGTTTTGTAAATTTGAGACTTTTTCGCCAGTTCTGTAAATTTGCAACTTTTTTGTGCCCAGTTTCCTAAATTTGTGACTTTTCCACCCCAGTTACATAAATTTGCAGCTTTTTCACCCAGTTTTGTAAGTTTGCAACTTTTTTGCCCAGTTCCATAAATTTACAACTTTTTCACCCAATTTTGTATATTTGACATTTTCCTCCATTCAGTAAATTTTGACATTTTTACCCCAGTTCTGTAAATTTGTGACTTTTCTCCCAGTTTCATAAATTTATGACCATTTTTGCCCAGTTTTATAAATTTGCAACTTTATCCCAGTTCCATAAATTTGCGACTTTTCCACCCAGCTTTGTAGTTTTGTACATTTGTGACTTTCTCCTAGTTTTGTAAATTTGCAGCTTTTCCCCCGATTCTGTAAATGTGCAACTTTTTCAACCAGTTTCATAAATTTGCAAAATTTTCCCCTAGTTTTTTTAAATTTGCAAAGTATCGGTGATGATATTGGTGATGGAATCCACTCATATGTGCATTTATAAAGACTTCCACCCAAAACAAATGGCAGTTTTTCAGTGACCGCCTCAAACAACCCGGTATCATGGCCATATGTGTAATTATCACGTTGGCCTACTACAGGACCCGTGTAACTGTCACGTTTTCCCCCTCTAACGCGTAGCCATTACACACGGTGTGTCCTGCCAGTGTTTTAGAAGGACTGAGCTCCTGAAGATGATTACTTTACAAAATATGTAATATATATGGCAAAGCCACTTTTTTCATGTATCGTACACATTCTCTAAGCGTAGGTAAGAATGAAGCAATATTACACGAGAGTGAGTCTGGTACGCGGAGGGCATTAGACGTATCACAGCTGTAATGACGTTGAATGTAATATTGCTTTTATACAACAGTTCTGTAAGCACCATTTATTAAATGACAGCAATAGTGGACAAAATATTATGATTTGTTTGTTTAACCAGTTATTTTGTGCAGCTGAGAAAAACAACAGCCAGTAAGTGCTGCTAAACATCTCAATCAGCATGAAGACGTCTATTGTCATTTCACACACATGTAAACAAATTAAATATTGTCAAGTGCAAAAGTAATAAGTGTTTATAAAAACATGCCTGTTGAGTGATATCCACTATTACTATTATTACTGCAGAAGTTCCCAGATCAAAACATCCAATGCCAGGAACCTCTGGTAGTTAGCCAGTGGCTAAAAGTTAGCATGCTAGCACATTTTGCTCGCTTTTCTTCGCATTTTCAGATGAATCAAAACATCCATCACCACAACGGTATTGTGGTTTGTTAATCAAGACAATAAATCAAACTCTAGCACTGCCTATTTTTTTAAAAAGACGTGAAATCGCTTAATGAGCTTAAAATGACAGCAGGGCCGGGGCAGACGGAGCACCCTTGTCAAAAGGGTGGAACTTTCAGATCACGGATGTATAATTTCTTGTCAAACAGCGCCTCACTGTGGAAATTAAGGTATCCAAAACAGTACTGCAATTGTCAGAGAGTTAATAGTAAATTACTGTTGGTAATTAATGGTTACTAGAACACCTTTGAAGCAAGTGATACATACCCAGTGAAATTGGAGTGCAGTTATCACGAATTATAGTAACTCCTGGAATCACTATTGTCCAATCAAGTTGCTCAGTCAAAACTAACTGTTGTACAGTATAATGTTGTATAATGTATAACTGTTGTAAAATGCTACTTACTCTATGGAAAAACCCTACTGTAGGCAATCTCAATTTATCTGTATGCATCCACAAGTAATGATAATAAAAAGATTAATGTATAGGTGCCTTTCAGAGCACTCAAGGACTCCGTACAATAAAATCAAAACAACAAAATATATGAGTCTTAAAATAAAGGGGAAAAACAGAGTTATAAGAAGAAGCCGGCTTGTTAATACCTGTAATACAATGGGTTTTTTTAACTCTTACATTTTTGTATAAATGTATAAGCTTTATGTAATCTGCAATTTTTTTTTCCACGTTTGAAAATGTTCTAATCAGGTTTAGTTACTTTTTTTTTCCACAATATCTTTATTGAACCTTTTTTTTTTTTTAACAAACATGATACAAACAATCAAACACTAACACTAAAGTACTACAAAAAAAAAAAAATGCACTAAAAACACCAACAACCACCAACAAAATCAAGTCTTCAACAATGCTCCTCTGTTTAGTCTAGACAATCCAATACATAAGTATACATATTATGTTCACCAGTTTGGAATTTACAAGGTCCACACACATCATTCACCTTCTTCTTCAAGAGTTATGTTTAAATTTTTTACATAATCAATAAAAGGTCTCCATATATTCTCAAACACAATTTCCTTTGATTTCAGTATATATGTTATTCTTTCTAATGGAAGGTTTGTTAACATCTGTCTTAACCACTGAGTCACATCTGGTCTATGAGTCTTTTTCCATAATAGTGCAATACATTTTTTGGCATTAAGCAAACTGAGGTCTATGAATGTTCTTTCACTTTTATTAAAATTATGCTTTTCTGGGTACAGACCCAACAAAAACAGTTTAGGATTCAATATGATTTGTTTTGAGATTATTTTTTCAATTGTTACCCTCACCTCTTCCCAAAACATTCTTATTAATCTACATTCCCATAAACAATGAAATAGGGTTCCTTTACTTTCCATGCATTTTGTGCATGTATCTGGTATATTTTTGTTATATCTATTTAACTCCTCCAGTGTAACATACATCCGCATTAACCATTTGAAATGTATCAATTTAAGGCGTGCATTTATTGATTTGGTTTGAGCTTCTGTACAAGCCAATTCCCATTGTTCCTCTGAAATTTCAATTTGCAGATCTTCTTTCCAGTAGTTTAATCTTTTCAGTGAATTTTCACTTGAAGATAGTGTCAATGAGTTATAAAACTCTGAAATAATACCCTTTCTTTTACTATCTTTCATCATCATTTTTTCCAAGGATGAATAAATAGGTCGAGTGAGAGCTTTATTTTGATTTGATCGAATAAAGTTTCTAAGTTGAAGATATTTAAAAAAATGTATTCTATTGAGATTAAATTTGATCCTCAGCTCTTCAAAAGACATTATGTTGTCTGCACATGGCAAATATAAATCCTGAATCTTTTGTATCCCTTTTAAATTCCATACTTTAAATACAGCGTCCGCTCTCCCTGGTTTAAAATATTGATTACCCCATATTGGACTAAATTGTGACAATAACTGTGGTTCTTTTAAATAGTTTTTAGCTTCACACCATATTTTGATCATATGCTTTACAAATGGATTTTTAACTTGTTTTTGTAATTTTTTTGCCGAATCTGAGTATATGAATATGGGAAGAGGTAAAGGTAAATTGTATGATTCCATTTCAGTCCAGTGAGGGAGATCATTTGATGAAAAATAATATGTCATAGACCTCAGTTGTGCCGACCAATAATACAACATAAAATTTGGACATTTCAGACCTCCACGATCAAATGGTAAATATAATAAAGACAAACGTAATCTAGCCCTCCTGTTGTTCCATATAAATTCCACTAACTTTTTTTTTATTCTTGAGAATAGATCTAAAGGTGGTGATAAGGGAATGTATTGAAATAAATAAAGTATTTTAGGTAAAATATTACTTTTAAGTATATTGATTCTCCTGATCATCGACATTGGTAGTGACATCCATCTCTGAGTTAACTCATTGATATCTGACATTAAGGCTTCATAGTTGACACTGGCGACTGATTCTAGCTTAGGCATAATTTGGATTCCTAAATATTTAAACTGATTTACAACATTGAATTGATTTACCTCAGGGGCTGGGTAATTTCTCTGGGTCTCATTTAGCATTAATATTGAAGATTTAGTTTTATTTATTTTATATCCTGATATTTCCCCAAAATTCTTTATTAAATTCAACAAGGTTGGAATTGTTTTTTTAGATTCGACATAAACAAAATTATATCATCGGCGTACAGGGAGATTTTATGTTCTGTTGGTCCAACTTTAATTCCATATATTTGTGAATGTAAACGTATCGCTATCGCTAAAGGTTCAATTGCCATAGTAAACAGTAAAGGTGAAAGTGGACAGCCTTGTCGACATCCTCTATTGATTTTTATTGGTTTTGAAATATTGTTATTTGTTAGGATTTCTGCTGTAGCATTATTGTATATTATTTGAACCCATTTTATGAAATTATTTCCAAGTCCAAACCTTTGTAGGACTTCAAAAAGAAAGGGCCATTCAACTCTATCAAAGGCCTTTTCGGCGTCCAATGATAGGAGAGCTGTATCCGGTGCTTCTTTATTAAAATAAATAATATTAAATAGTCTTCTTACATTATGGAAGCCTTGTCTACCCTTTATAAAGCCATTCTGATCTCGATTAATAATATTTGGTAAAATTTCTTGTATTCGTCTTGCTAAAATTTTACAGATTATCTTAAGGTCGGCGTTTAATAGGCTTATTGGTCTCATATTTTCACATTTATTAGAGGGCTTACCTGGTTTTGGCAGCAGTATAATTAAGGCATTATTTATGTATGATGGTAAATTATTATTTTGAAATGCTTCTAAAACCATTTCCAAAAAAGGTTTTATTAATTTATTCTTAAATTTTTTATAAAGGTCAACTGGAAGACCATCTGGTCCTGCACTTTTTCCTGATTTCATATTATCAATGGCTAGCCCAACTTCTTCTTGACTAATTTTAGACTCCAATATCTCCCTGTTTTCATTTGGAATACACGGTATAGATAGTTCGTTCAAAAACCCATTTAGTTTTGTTAAATCAGGTTCATTTTTGGTATCATATAATTTTTCATAGTAATCTCTAAAGGCTCTATTAATTTCTAAAGGATCTATAACTACCTGTCCTTTACTTATAATACTGGTAATTGGTGTTTTAATTTCCAATTGTTTAATCTGCCATGCTAATAATTTTCCTGATTTTTCACCTTGTTCATAAAAAGATTGTTTCAATCTTAGAAGACTCGAGGCAGCTCTATTCGCTGATTTTTTGTCGTATTCAGCTCTCAAAATCAGTAATTCATTCTCCAACCTTGGGTCACTTCCTGCATACACTTTTTCCTGAAGACTTTTTATTTTATGTTCCAATTTAGCTCTCTCCTCTCGAGTCTTCTTAGATTTTGATCCTGTATAACTAATAATATGTCCCCTAATAAAAGCTTTGAAAGCCTCCCACTTTACACATGCTGATGTTTGTGTAGTATTGATGTCAAAGAACTCATCTATCTGTTTTTCTATATACTTGACAAATTCCTCATCCTGAAGCCATTTATGCTGAAATTGCCATCTACCTGATTCCTTTGTCAATTTTTTATCTACATATATTAGACAACAGGGTGCATGATCAGAGATCACGATGTTATCATAAAAGCAGTTTTGAATCTTGGACCTTAGTTCTGTGGAAATCAAAAAATAATCAATACGTGAGAATGTCTTGTAGGTACTGGAATAACAAGAATAGGCTTTAACTTGTGGTTTCATTTCTCTCCATATATCTAACAATCTCAATTCTTTCATAAAATGATTAATAGTCATCCTACATCCAATGTGCGTACAATCCAGTCCTGTTGATCTATCCACACCTGGATTCAATGCACAATTAAAATCCCCTGCTATTATATGTTGCCCTGTAAGTGATGATAAGATGAGAAATAAATTAGCAAAGAACTTCTGATCATCTATATTGGGACCATATAAGTTCACAAGATTTATATTTTCTAATAGCAAAGAACCTTGAATGATTACATATCTTCCAAATTTGTCTCCAATTACATTTTTCACTTGAAAAGGAACTGATTTATGTATGAGAGTCATAACTCCCCTGGCTCGGGATGAAAATGAAGAGGTGAATACACTTCCCTGCCATCTACTCCTAATTCTTTTAACATCCTCCTCTATCAGATGAGTTTCTTGTAAAAACACAATTCTTGAACCCATGTCCTTTATTTTATTCATAACTTGTTTAAGTTTTTTTAAATTTTGTAGACCTCTGCAATTCCATGAAGTTAAATTAAGATTAACACTTTGGTCCATGATCAATAGAGAGTTTGGGATTACCTTGCAGTGTAAACATGCTCATACAGAGAAGCAAAAACATGAGTGGTTGAACATTCATCCTACAAACTACACACAAACAAATTTCCCCTTCCCACACTTGTGGCAAACCCCCCAAAATCAAAAGAAAAATTCTGTCTCCCGATATAGCCATCGACCGTTCCACACCCACGGGGAACAGCCTAAGCCACTCCTTCTTCATCCTCCCAATCACCCTAACTCTACTGCTTTTAATGACGTAACATTAACTCTCCTCTGTAGTTTTCCAACTTAACTCCAAAATTTTTAACAACTTTGTACATCATAGTTTTTTTTGTTTGTTTGTTTTGTTTTTGTTTTGTTTTTTTAATATATAATACAATCTATATTTTGTAAACTTACTATTTACTTCAAGTCAGTCAGATGCCTGTGCAAATGCTTAATTATTCTACCTTATATTTTGTTCATGCTTAGCTCCCACCAGTCTCTTCTTCTTCTTTGATCTTCTTGATGAACTCCTGCGCCTCCTCTGGGGTCTTGAAGATGTGGGTTCTGCCCTCATACGTGGTCAACAGTCTCGCAGGATAGATTACACCATGACGAATCCCAAGGTTGCGCAGCTCCTTACGTATGGGATCAAACTGCTTCCTCAATTGTTGGATTCCTGTAGCCAAATCTGGGTAGAACCGCACCTGCTGGTCCTGGTGTTTAATCTCTCCTTTAGCACGTGCAGCGTTGAAGATCTTCATCCTGTCTCTGTTGCTAAGAAACTTCATAATTAAGGTCCTCGGCGGTCCCTTATCTCTCCGTGGGCCAATACGATGTGCTTTTTCCAGAACCACTGCTGATTGCAACTCCTCGCTGCCCAGCACCTCCGGAATCCACTTTTCCAGAAAGGAACATACGTCCCGACCTTCTGATTCCTCTGGAAGACCCACCAGCCTCAAATTATTCTGTCTCGACCGAGATTCCAAATCCAAAATATTATCTTCCAGAGATTTATTTTTTTTTTCCAAAGTGCGCACCTTTAATTGAAGACGGGTGACGTCATCTTCAGCACTAGCGAGACGGAGCTCCATCTGCGCCGTTCGTTCTACACAGTCACCCAATTCCTTTCTTATTCCTTCCAACGCTGTCATAATCCCATCAAATCTAGAGGAAAAGTCCGCTCTCATTGAACTCATGGCAGCCATCAGCGCATCTGCGCCATTCCCCGCAGACATCGCACCGCCGCCAGTCTCCTCCGCCATATATGGAGTTTTGTTTGCTGCGTCACAGACCTGAAAGTCCGTTAATTTGGACTGTTTCGGCGGCTCGCTTTTTCCTTTTCCTGGTTTTCCAGCCTTAGGCTTCGCCGACATATCCTCGCCCAAATGCTGGGATACGTTCTGTCCCAAATGAGAGAGTTATTTGCCGATTTTTTTTCTCCAGGAGCAGAGCAGAGCGAGACACGTCCGTCCTACGTGGCAGCCATAACCGGAAGTCGGTTTAGTTACTTTTTAGTCATAAATTGATAAATTTACTATTATTTTTCTTTTAAATATTTGAGGACGTTTTCTTAACCTTTTAAAATTCTGGTGTTCAGCCGCTGGGACGGTTCAAATCTTCTCCTGCCACTCAGTGAAGAAAAAATCTGATTTTCTTTGCGTATGCTAAATTTATAGAAATTGGCTGGAATGCTAAGGGGTTAAAAGCTTCAAATCAACAAGAAAAAAAGCAGCAAATTTACAGGAAAAGTTGCTAATTTTTGAGAAAAAGGTTGCAGATTTACAGGTGAAAAAAATGCAAATTGAGGAGAAAAAAATTGCAAATTTCACCTCAAAATTCCCATGTTGTGCCAGGAAGTCGTTACATTTTCTACTGCTATTCAGTGAAGAAAGAATCAGATTTTCTTTGCGTACGCCAAGTTTGCAGAAATTGGCTGGAATGCTCAGGGGTGAAGTTGTAGCAGTTTTTCCTTTTCCGGTCAAAGCCACAGGGACTAAACACGGACAAAAGAGCCGCCCGCACCTCTGGAGCCACAGCTTGCTCATCCCCCCCTCTGTTAGACTGAAATAAGCAGATGCATTGATTGTTATCAGAAACGCAGACTCAGGTTCAGCGCTACGCTCTATTCCAGTACATCATATGACTGCTTTATTTATAGCAGACGGCATAACAGGCCTCAGGTAAAGTATACTGTGGCCGTACTGTACAGAGAGCTCATCAAAGAGGACAAAATGCACTCACTAACAGGCTAATTCATCCACAGTGAAGCCTGATCAATTATTCATTCATCTGTTCCAGTCTTTCTGTTGAGAGAGGGGCCGATTACGAAGGAGATCGCTCTACTAACGGCTTCCAGAGCAGATCTGTGGTGGCCCGTGTGTGCATTAGCCCGACCACACAGGCCACCATCCAAACGGCCACATGCTCAGAACCCTCTGTTGTTCTCTTGTGGTTCCTTCTCACTATTTTCACTTCAGGATTTCAGGTTCTCTTCCAGGTAGATGATTAACTTCCTTTACTCATGAAATACACACTGGGAGGTTCTTAATATTACAGTATCATAGTACACGTCTGCTACTAAAACTGCCTGGTTAAGGTCAGTAAGTGATTTGTGGGGGGGGGGGGTTGGATGACGTCCCCTTTGTGAGCAAAATGACCCCAAATGACCCCCCTTGTTCACCTGCCATCCCCCATCCCCAATCAGAGGGGGGCATTTCCCCCAACCTGAAAAAGGAGACAACTGTCCCTCCAATATCATCATAAGCCTTTCTTTAAATCACATTACATTACAGGTCAGGCACTAGTTTGCTTGCTACCAGATAACCATGAAAACCGGTACTACCCGTCTCATGGGTCGGGTCGTCGGCAACTCAACTGGCGACCCCGCCCTTCCAAGGGTGTGGAGGGTGAAACTGGGCATCCTGGCAGAACTAAAAACAATATCTGCCACAGGTCTGTGGTGGACCACTCCCAGTTACACGGGGTGAGACTGGACATCCTGGCAGATAAGCACATCTGTCGCAAGGTCTGTGGTGGACTTTTGCCAGTTGGTGCATCACGACATACACTACACAAAGAGCAGAGATAAACAAACCTATCATCTGGTCAGTCACTGCAACAGATACTGGAGTCAGTTTGTCTTGGCCTGTCCTTGCCACTGATAATACCTCTATCTGCCAAGAATGTGCCGCTAGTCCTGCAAAAGCTAGCGGTACTCAAATACTTTGCAAGCAGTTTTATGAAATGGTCAGTCAGAAAGCAACTCATACCAGCTCAGACGTCGCCCAGGTTAACAAGGCCAGGAGTTCCTGGCAGCGGAGGGCGAAGGACAGAGCTGTGTGGAGGAATCTGAGCAGACCTAAATGAAACAGTCATTGTCGCCCCCGACAGACTGCTATGACATAACAGAAGAAAATGACTGTAAACCACTAAAAAAAAAAAAAAAAAAAAGTTTTCAATTTTTCTTAATTTGCAACTTTTTTCCTGTAAATGAGAAAATATTTTTTTCTCACAAATTTGCAATTTTTATCTACAGAAATTGCAGTTTTTTTCCCTGTAAATTTTTAATTTTCTTCAGGTAGATTTGCAAGTTTTTTCCTCATAAATGTTCCAACTTCTTTCTCATGAATCTGCAACTTTTTTCCTGTAAATGTGCAACTTTTACCTATAAATTTTCAGCTTTTTCCTCATAAATTTGTTACTTTTTTCTCATAAACTTGCAACATTTTTCAAAAAGTTTGCAGCTTTTCCTCATAAATTTGCAACTTTTTTTCCTGTAAATTTGAAACTTTTTGATCAAAAATTTGCAACTTTTTTCTAAAAAAATTTGCAACTTTTTCCCCACATAAATTTGTATTTTTCCTGTAAATTTCCAATTTTTCTCAAAAAAATTGCAGTTTTTTTCTATAAATTTGCAACTTTTCTCTCAAAAATGTGCAACTTGTTCCTCTAAATTTGCAACTTATTTCTTGTAGATTTGACACTTTTTTCTTGTAAAATTGAAACATTTTTCTTGCACTTTTGCAACTTTCTTCTCATAAATCTGTGATTTTTCTCTTGTAGAACCATCCCCCCTTGTTGAAAAAAAAAAAATCACCAAGTGGTTAAGGTTATGGAAAAGGTCAATGTCTGCCCGCTACCATCTCAACTAATTTTTTTTTTTTTGGACTTATTTTGTACCCGTAGGTAGATTTGTTCTGCAGTCCGGTGACGAGCCACCAGCTGCTGGTCGCTACGTGTGCAAGCGCCCCTTAACTCCCTAACCTGCATATTTTTGGCATGCGGGAGGAAACTGGAGAAATCCCGGAGTAAACCCACGCAAACACGGGGAGAACATGCAAACTCCACACAGATCACTGTTGGCCGGGGGCAAGGATCGAACCCACGATCTCATGATCCCCGCGATCCCCCGGCCGAGGGTAAAACTGTGCTGCCGCGGTGCTAACCACTGCGCCACCGTGCAACTCATGTAGTTCTTTTTATGACCACTAGAGGTCACTTTTTCCCAACATGTAGCTAAAACGCATAATTCCTGTCATGAATGTCCTTCGGGGCAGGAAGGCGAGATCCATGCGCTGAACTGTGAGTTTGGGTAATTTATTGACAAAAACAACAAACGTAAAGTCAACAAAGTGCTCAAAACACAAAAGAAGGCAAAACCTTACAGATTTTGTGCACCAGAGCAAGGCAGGGCTCTGGTGGAGATGAAGTGAGTATAATCAAGACAGCGACAATTAGAAAATGAAAATAACTCCCCTTAAACAGGGATCAAAACCCTTTACCTAATTAGTGACAGGTGTGGGTACCTGAACGGGCAGGGGAAGGCATAATGCGGACCAGCTGAAAGGCAAACCAAAACTGACAGCTGACAGGGCAACGCCCACACGAAGCCTCACGCCACTGACAGCTGTCAACCAGTAAAAGAATAATAATAAAGATATAAAAAATAAAATAACAATCCCCACTTACCAAAATATAAATATAAATAGATACAAGATAAAAATGTAACAAAACTAAAACACAAACAGGAAAATGGCAAACAGAACATGAATACAGAAACCCAAAAGGGCATAAAATGTAACAAATAAGTAAATATAAAGAAAAAGGGCGACTTCCGGTTATGGCTGCCACGTAGGACGGACGTGTCTCGCTCTGCTCTGCTCCTGGAGAAAAAAAATCGGCAAATAACTCTCTCATTTGGGACAGAACGTATCCCAGCATTTGGGCGAGGATATGTCGGCGAAGCCTAAGGCTGGAAAACCAGGAAAAGGAAAAAGCGAGCCGCCGAAACAGTCCAAATTAACGGACTTTCAGGTCTGTGACGCAGCAAACAAAACTCCATATATGGCGGAGGAGGCTGGCGGCGGTGCGATGTCTGCGGGGAATGGCGCAGATGCGCTGATGGCTGCCATGAGTTCAATGAGAGCGGACTTTTCCTCTAGATTTGATGGGATTATGACAGCGTTGGAAGGAATAAGAAAGGAATTGGGTGACTGTGTAGAACGAACGGCGCAGATGGAGCTCCGTCTCGCTAGTGCTGAAGATGACGTCACCCGTCTTCAATTAAAGGTGCGCACTTTGGAAAAAAAAAATAAATCTCTGGAAGATAATATTTTGGATTTGGAATCTCGGTCGAGACAGAATAATTTGAGGCTGGTGGGTCTTCCAGAGGAATCAGAAGGTCGGGACGTATGTTCCTTTCTGGAAAAGTGGATTCCGGAGGTGCTGGGCAGCGAGGAGTTGCAATCAGCAGTGGTTCTGGAAAAAGCACATCGTATTGGCCCACGGAGAGATAAGGGACCGCCGAGGACCTTAATTATGAAGTTTCTTAGCAACAGAGACAGGATGAAGATCTTCAACGCTGCACGTGCTAAAGGAGAGATTAAACACCAGGACCAGCAGGTGCGATTCTACCCAGATTTGGCCACAGGAATCCAGCAATTGAGGAAGCAGTTTGATCCCATACGTAAGGAGCTGCGCAACCTTGGGATTCGTCATGGTGTAATCTATCCTGCGAGACTGCTGACCACGTATGAGGGCAGAACCCACATCTTCAAGACCCCAGAGGAGGCGCAGGAGTTCATCAAGAAGATCAAAGAAGAAGAAGAGACTGGTGGGAGCTAAGCATGAACAAAATATAAGGTAGAATAATTAAGCATTTGCACAGGCATCTGACTGACTTGAAGTAAATAGTAAGTTTACAAAATATAGATTGTATTATATATTAAAAAAACAAAACAAAAACAAAACAAACAAACAAAAAAAACTATGATGTACAAAGTTGTTAAAAATTTTGGAGTTAAGTTGGAAAACTACAGAGGAGAGTTAATGTTACGTCATTAAAAGCAGTAGAGTTAGGGTGATTGGGAGGATGAAGAAGGAGTGGCTTAGGCTGTTCCCCGTGGGTGTGGAGCGGTCGATGGCTATATCGGGAGACAGAATTTTTCTTTTGATTTTGGGGGGTTTGCCACAAGTGTGGGAAGGGGAAATTTGTTTGTGTGTAGTTTGTAGGATGAATGTTCAACCACTCATGTTTTTGCTTCTCTGTATGAGCATGTTTACACTGCAAGGTAATCCTAAACTCTCTATTGATCATGGACCAAAGTGTTAATCTTAATTTAACTTCATGGAATTGCAGAGGTCTACAAAATTTAAAAAAAACTTAAACAAGTTATGAATAAAATAAAGGACATGGGTTCAAGAATTGTGTTTTTACAAGAAACTCATCTGATAGAGGAGGATGTTAAAAGAATTAGGAGTAGATGGCAGGGAAGTGTATTCACCTCTTCATTTTCATCCCGAGCCAGGGGAGTTATGACTCTCATACATAAATCAGTTCCTTTTCAGGTGAAAAATGTAATTGGAGACAAATTTGGAAGATATGTAATCATTCAAGGTTCTTTGCTATTAGAAAATATAAATCTTGTGAACTTATATGGTCCCAATATAGATGATCAGAAGTTCTTTGCTAATTTATTTCTCATCTTATCATCACTTACAGGGCAACATATAATAGCAGGGGATTTTAATTGTACATTGAATCCAGGTGTGGATAGATCAACAGGACTGGATTGTACGCACATTGGATGTAGGATGACTATTAATCATTTTATGAAAGAATTGAGATTGTTAGATATATGGAGAGAAATGAAACCACAAGTTAAAGCCTATTCTTGTTATTCCAGTACCTACAAGACATTCTCACGTATTGATTATTTTTTGATTTCCACAGAATTAAGGTCCAAGATTCAAAACTGCTTTTATGATAACATCGTGATTTCTGATCAAGCACCCTGTTGTCTAATATATGTAGATAAAAAATTGACAAAGGAATCAGGTAGATGGCAATTTCAGCATAAATGGCTTCAGGATGAGGAATTTGTCAAGTATATAGAAAAACAGATAGACGAGTTCTTTGACATCAATACTACACAAACATCAGCATGTGTAAAGTGGGAGGCTTTCAAAGCTTTTATTAGGGGACATATTATTAGTTATACAGGATCAAAATCTAAGAAGACTCGAGAGGAGAGAGCTAAATTGGAACATAAAATAAAAAGTCTTCAGGAAAAAGTGTATGCAGGAAGTGACCCAAGGTTGGAGAATGAATTACTGATTTTGAGAGCTGAATACGACAAAAAATCAGCGAATAGAGCTGCCTTGAGTCTTCTAAGATTGAAACAATCTTTTTATGAACAAGGTGAAAAATCAGGAAAATTATTAGCATGGCAGATTAAACAATTGGAAATTAAAACACCAATTACCAGTATTATAAGTAATGGACAGGTAGTTATAGATCCTTTAGAAATTAATAGAGCCTTTAGAGATAACTATGAAAAATTATATGATACCAAAAATGAACCTGATTTAACAAAACTAAATGGGTTTTTGAACGAACTATCTATACCGTGTATTCCAAATGAAAACAGGGAGATATTGGAGTCTAAAATTAGTCAAGAAGAAGTTGGGCTAGCCATTGATAATATGAAATCAGGAAAAAGTGCAGGACCAGATGGTCTTCCAGTTGACCTTTATAAAAAATTTAAGAATAAATTAATAAAACCTTTTTTGGAAATGGTTTTAGAAGCATTTCAAAATAATAATTTACCATCATACATAAATAATGCCTTAATTATACTGCTGCCAAAACCAGGTAAGCCCTCTAATAAATGTGAAAATATGAGACCAATAAGCCTATTAAACGCCGACCTTAAGATAATCTGTAAAATTTTAGCAAGACGAATACAAGAAATTTTACCAAATATTATTAATCGAGATCAGAATGGCTTTATAAAGGGTAGACAAGGCTTCCATAATGTAAGAAGACTATTTAATATTATTTATTTTAATAAAGAAGCACCGGATACAGCTCTCCTATCATTGGACGCCGAAAAGGCCTTTGATAGAGTTGAATGGCCCTTTCTTTTTGAAGTCCTACAAAGGTTTGGACTTGGAAATAATTTCATAAAATGGGTTCAAATAATATACAATAATGCTACAGCAGAAATCCTAACAAATAACAATATTTCAAAACCAATAAAAATCAATAGAGGATGTCGACAAGGCTGTCCACTTTCACCTTTACTGTTTACTATGGCAATTGAACCTTTAGCGATAGCGATACGTTTACATTCACAAATATATGGAATTAAAGTTGGACCAACAGAACATAAAATCTCCCTGTACGCCGATGATATAATTTTGTTTATGTCGAATCTAAAAAAACAATTCCAACCTTGTTGAATTTAATAAAGAATTTTGGGGAAATATCAGGATATAAAATAAATAAAACTAAATCTTCAATATTAATGCTAAATGAGACCCAGAGAAATTACCCAGCCCCTGAGGTAAATCAATTCAATGTTGTAAATCAGTTTAAATATTTAGGAATCCAAATTATGCCTAAGCTAGAATCAGTCGCCAGTGTCAACTATGAAGCCTTAATGTCAGATATCAATGAGTTAACTCAGAGATGGATGTCACTACCAATGTCGATGATCGGGAGAATCAATATACTTAAAAGTAATATTTTACCTAAAATACTTTATTTATTTCAATACATTCCCTTATCACCACCTTTAGATCTATTCTCAAGAATAAAAAAAAAGTTAGTGGAATTTATATGGAACAACAGGAGGGCTAGATTACGTTTGTCTTTATTATATTTACCATTTGATCGTGGAGGTCTGAAATGTCCAAATTTTATGTTGTATTATTGGTCGGCACAACTGAGGTCTATGACATATTATTTTTCATCAAATGATCTCCCTCACTGGACTGAAATGGAATCATACAATTTACCTTTACCTCTTCCCATATTCATATACTCAGATTCGGCAAAAAAATTACAAAAACAAGTTAAAAATCCATTTGTAAAGCATATGATCAAAATATGGTGTGAAGCTAAAAACTATTTAAAAGAACCACAGTTATTGTCACAATTTAGTCCAATATGGGGTAATCAATATTTTAAACCAGGGAGAGCGGACGCTGTATTTAAAGTATGGAATTTAAAAGGGATACAAAAGATTCAGGATTTATATTTGCCATGTGCAGACAACATAATGTCTTTTGAAGAGCTGAGGATCAAATTTAATCTCAATAGAACACATTTTTTTAAATATCTTCAACTTAGAAACTTTATTCGATCAAATCAAAATAAAGCTCTCACTCGACCTATTTATTCATCCTTGGAAAAAATGATGATGAAAGATAGTAAAAGAAAGGGTATTATTTCAGAGTTTTATAACTCATTGACACTATCTTCAAGTGAAAATTCACTGAAAAGATTAAACTACTGGAAAGAAGATCTGCAAATTGAAATTTCAGAGGAACAATGGGAATTGGCTTGTACAGAAGCTCAAACCAAATCAATAAATGCACGCCTTAAATTGATACATTTCAAATGGTTAATGCGGATGTATGTTACACTGGAGGAGTTAAATAGATATAACAAAAATATACCAGATACATGCACAAAATGCATGGAAAGTAAAGGAACCCTATTTCATTGTTTATGGGAATGTAGATTAATAAGAATGTTTTGGGAGGAGGTGAGGGTAACAATTGAAAAAATAATCTCAAAACAAATCATATTGAATCCTAAACTGTTTTTGTTGGGTCTGTACCCAGAAAAGCATAATTTCAATAAAAGTGAAAGAACATTCATAGACCTCAGTTTGCTTAATGCCAAAAAATGTATTGCACTATTATGGAAAAAGACTCATAGACCAGATGTGACTCAGTGGTTAAGACAGATGTTAACAAACCTTCCATTAGAAAGAATAACATACAGTATATACTGAAATCAAAGGAAACTGTGTTTGAGAATATATGGAGACCTTTTATTGATTATGTAAAAAATTTAAACATAACTCTTGAAGAAGAAGGTGAATGATGTGTGTGGACCTTGTAAATTCCAAACTGGTGAACATAATATGTATACTTATGTATTGGATTGTCTAGACTAAACAGAGGAGCATTGTTGAAGACTTGATTTTGTTGGTGGTTGTTGGTGTTTTTAGGGCATTTTTTTTTTGTAGTACTTTAGTGTTAGTGTTTGTTTGTATCATGTTTGTTAAAAAAAAAAAAAAGGTTCAATAAAGATATTGTGGGAAAAAAAATATAAAGAAAAAGCCACGTGACTGAGCATGGCGGAAACTGCCAGTGCTCCGCTCGTGACAATTCCTGCTGGTTTATACAGTTGATTTCTGCTCGAGAACAGGTTGTTTGTGTGCTCCTCTCTGGTGTACCAAAGACCAGACTGAGACTATGAAATTCAGAGATGACGAAAAAAAGGGGCACCCGCCCGCCCACCCACCCACAGCTCAACATCCATCTGTACTTCTGACTCATCATAACAACGCAGAAGCGTTCAAAAGCCCAAATTTTCATTGTTCTCCTGCGTTTGCTATACAGTCCCCATCACGTGAATTCACTACATAGTGAGTAGGGGACTGAACCTGGACGGAATTTTCTCACAACTGCTTTGTTTCATGGAAAAAGTGTCAATATTTGTTGATTAGGTTGGTTTGAAGTGAAAACATAAATGAAATACCTGATCATTTAGCTCCAGAACATTTCAGTTTTCCACCTCCACCAAGGAGTTTCTGTTAGAGTCGGTTTGTCTGTTTGTCTTTCAGCTGTATTATTGAAAAAGCAGTGAACAGAGTTTGATGAGACTTTAGTGCGGCTGAGGTGTGGCGCTCCACAGTCGCAGTTCTCACCGCCGTCGCTTCACAGACAGCAGCAGATTTAGAACAGCGGAACATGACGTCTAAATATAGACACGCAGACGCTCCGGGCTATTTTAAGCAACGCCACAACCGAAGTCACATTTGGGCTTCTGCGCTTCTCTCTCAGTTTTTCTGCTTGGATTCAGCTGTGGCAAGGGTCTGCAACCTGCGGCCCCCAGAGCCACAAGAGGCTCTGATGCTAAAAACAAACAAAAAACACCAGGAAAAAAAAAATGCAAATTTAGAGCTATGGCCCACAAACTTACAAAAGCTGCAACATTAAAGTCTCAGTTTTTCTGCAAATACATTTGCAAGAAAGGGTAAATGTTTCAATAAAGGTTGAAAATTTATGATGAGGAAAACTACATATTTATAAAATGTATAATTTTAATGAATAAAATGGAAGTTTAGTGGAAAAAAAACTTATGAGAAGAATCGTTTTCAGAAAAAAGTTGCAACTTTTTAAAGGAAAAAGTTGCAATTTTATGAGGAAAAAAGTTGCAAATCTATGAAAAAAAATTGCAAATTTATAGGGAAAAGGGAAGCAAATATAGGAAATAGCTTGCAAATTTAAAGGAAAAAAGTTCCAAATTTTCAGCTAAAAGCTGCAAATCTACTAGAAAAAACCCCACAAATTTAGAGGAAAAAAAATGCAAATTTATGACAAAAACTTCCAAATTTTTAAGGAAAAGGGAATTTATAAGAAAAAAGGTGCAATTTTTTGAGAGAAAAAAGTTACAGATTTACAGGAAAAAAGTTGCAAATTGAGAATTTTTTTTTAAAAAATATCAAAATATAATAAAAAAAAAATAACTTTTTCATTTCTGCTTAGAACTGGTGCTTGAAATTGATTTTATTCAGTGATGTCACATGATTTTAAACAGGTGTTCTGATGATATCGGGGGACAGCTGTCTCTTTTGCGCAGGCTGGGGGACGCGTCCCCTCTGAACGTTGCGTGTCTGCGCTGCAGCGCCGCAGCTCTGCGGGCACCACGGGCCCGTTTGTCACACCGCTCAGAGCCGGGACGGCGTCTCTCTTGTTGGTTCTGGGGGACGCGCGGACGCCGCTGAGACACAGCCGGGACTCCTCTGATGGTCGGCACACGTCTCCTCAACATTTACACGGCTAACACGCACACACAGTTGATGCACAAACACAGAGGAAGTGGGTGGGAAAGACGGCGGCGGCGGCATGTCTGAGAGTGAAGCTGTCTGCAGCGAGGACAGCCAACAGATGGAGGGACAACAGGGGCGTCCACGCGTTTTTACGTCCGCTTCCATCCAAACAAACGCCAGCTCGAAATGAGAAGACATGCCACGGTCTACAACCTGTGGCTCAGCTTCTCCTAACCACTCAGAGGCGGGTCGTGGAGCCAGAAGTGACCCCAGCTTACCCTCCCCCCATTCATGGGGGACACGGCCCCCCCAACCTGAAAAAAGAGAGAATTGTCCCCCCAATACCGTCATTAACGTCACGTTACACAGTTCAATACAGTGACTTTCAACCAACAATTCTGAGCACAAATGCTAAACTTTTTCTCACAGGTTTGCAATTTTTTCTCAAAAAATTGTGACTTTTGCTCATAAATTAGCATTTTTTTTTTCACTTTTTTTTTAAACTTTTTTCTCATATATTTGCAACTTTTTCACAAAAATTATAATTTTTTTCTCATGAATTTGCAGTTTTTGTGTAAATTTGCAATTTATTTTCCTTTAAATCTGCAACTTTTTCAAATGTTTGTAATTTTTAATCATAAAATTGCAACTTTTTTCTTAAAAATTTACAATTTTTTTCCTCACGAATTTGACTTCTCATAAATTTGCAGTTTTTTTTCTTTAAATTTGCACCTTTTGTCTAATAAATTTGTAAGTTGTTTCTCAAAAATGTTCAACTTTTTCCTCATAAATCTGCAACTTTCTCATAAATTTGTATTTTTTGTGTAAATTTGCAATTTTTTTCCTTTAAATCTGCAACTTTCTCAAAAGTTTGTAATTTTTTTCCATAAATTTGCCGTTTTTCTTAAAAAAAGCGACTTTCCTCATAAATTTGCAGTTTTCTCTTGTAAATTTTCAACTTTTCTCTTAAATTTGCAACTTTACTTGTGAGTTTCTCATAAATTTGACTTTTTCTAAAAAAAATTATAATTTTTTTCCCATAAATTTGCATTTTTTTCCTTTAAATATACAACTTTTTCAAAAAAAATTGTGATTTTTAATTATAAAATTGCAACTTTTTTCTTAAAAATTTGCAACTTTTTTCTCATGAATTTGTAAGTTTTTTCTCAGCATTTTTCAGCTTTTTCTTTCTTGTAAATTTGCAATGTTTATGTGGATGCTGGTGAAATTTTTACTCTGTGTAATTAAACTGTAATTTATAACCTTTTAAATTGGCATCTTTTATCCTATTTTTGCACCTTTCTTCTTGCACATTGATATGCTAAATTGGCGACTACCAACCGCGCGTCTAAAAAATAACGAGCAGCGCCCTGCCTGCCTGCCTGACGTGTTCTGACCAAATCACGCCACAGACATGCCAGCAGCACCTCTGGGATTTGTGTCCACATGTGGAAAACGAGCAGAATACATATATGAAAGGCTTCAATTTAGCAGAAAAGCTACAAATTAATTAGAAAAAAAATGCAACCAATGTTTTGCCCTCATTTTGAGCCCAACACCTATTGTGTGGCTCCATGAGGCTGCTGGCCGCCGATATAGACGCTGGCTGGGATGACTTCACAACATCCAGATATCGAGTTTCCAGCCTCACGCCTCCACCCAGCAGAACTGCTGCCATGCAGTGAGGGGGCAGCTGGAGAAATGGATTCCTCTGAGGGGCAGAAAATCAACAAAGGACGGCAGCAGCAGCAACACAAAGACTGATGGGAGAAATGCAAACCGAGCACAACATCCTCCTCCTCCTCCTTCTTCTTCGTCTTCCAGAGCAGCGCAGCAGAAACGCTGAAGTCGGACACCACACCGATCGCTTTAATGTGCACATTTATAAAAACCGAGCGACCACAAACAACCAAAACACTCAACAGTCACTGTATAGCAGGGGTGTACAACCTGTGGCTACGGGGCCACGGTGTCAACATGTGGAAGGAGCGTCAAACTTTCAGGCTCACACACGTTTTTCAAAGTGTCAAAAAATGTAGACATTACAAATAAAAAAAGCCTGATATTTATTAGGGAAAAGTCTCATGTTTGCCTGAAAATAAGTTTTAAAGTAATGTGCAAAAGTATTGTGACGTAGCAGGGTTCACACAAAGAAAGAGGAGCAAGATGGTTGTGATGAACAGGCTTTATTTACACACCACCAACCCCCCAACCTCCACTTAGTACGCAGAGCAGTGGAGGTCATTCCCACAGACCTCTGTTTACATCACGGTTACACACACATGATACATCTTGCCCTAATCCTGCTAAACACTGCTGGGTCATTATAATGCAGTTATAATGACACAGCAGTATAACCCAGAAATAACACATTTAACACACACAGTAACGTTTCAAACTGGCAAAGCATGCTGGGAAATCCCTGGCCCCCTTAAAATGGCCCCGACGTTACAGTATGTTGAAAACTGAAGGAAGAAATTGCAGATTTTGAAAGAAATTTCATTTTTTTTCTTGTAAATTTAAGAGTCTTTTCCTCCTGATTTTATTGTTTTTCTAAATAATTTGAGCATTTTAAGTTATTTTAATGAAGCCATCAGTTTACCAGGCTCTCAATGTAAACATGTCTGATTTATTTCACTGGTGTTGCAATAATTTGTGTAATTTTGTTATGAATATTCAGTAGGCAATTTGTAATTTTTAACAAGGGGAGTGTGGGGGTGTAATCGCCAATTTAGCATGAGGTACAAACGTATAAATACCAGAGTGGAGGCCTAGCTGGTAGAGCATCCGAAATCCCAGCCGGGTCATACCAAAGACCATATATTAAAAAAAAAAGGGTAATTTCCACCTTCAAGCTTGGTGCTCAGCATAATAGAATGGGGAAAGGAAAGTTAACGCACAGAACTACCAGGGGACTACCCCCCCCCCCCCCCCCCACCGTAGCTTTCACTAATTACAGTAGCTGTGTGGTCGAGGGTCAGAGAAACGGAGATAGGCGCCGCCCTTATACACCACATGGTGTCACGATTAAATTAAACAGATAAATGTAAGTTAGGTACAAATTTGCAAGAATAAAGGTGAAAAGAGGTGATTAAAGATGCCAATTTACAAATTAAAAAAGTCACAAATTACAATTTAATTAGAATCAAAAGTTAACCAGTACCCAACTGAGAGTTGCAAATTTATTCAATTCAACTTTATTTATATAGCGCCATTTCACAACAACAGTCATCTCATAGCACTATCAACTGTAGGGGGAACCCCCACAGTTGCAGAAAGACCCCAGCAATCAGCAATTTATGAGAAAAAAGTTGAAAATTTACAGGAAAACAGTTGCAAATTTATGAAAAAAGTCACAAATTTAGAGGAAAAAGTTGCAAATATATAAGGAAAAAAGTAACCAAAAAAAGTTGCAAATCGATGAGAAAAAAAGTTGAAAATTTACAGCAAAAATTGCAAATTTATAAGAAAAAATAGCCAATTTATGAGAAAAAAGTTGCAAATTTTTGAGAAAAAAAGATGAAAATTTTTAAGAAAAAGGTTGAAAATTTATAACAAAAGTCATGAATTTGTGAGGAAAACGTTGCAAACATATGAGTCAAAAAGTCACAAATTTTTAAGAAAAAGTTGCAAATCTATGAGAAAAAAAAACTTACAGGAAAAATTGCAAATTCACAAGAAAAAAAATTGCAAATTTTTGAGAAAAAAGTTGCAATTGTTTTTTAGAAAAAAGTCAATTTTTTGAGAAAAAAGTTGCAGATTTTTCAGAAAAAAGGTGCAAATTTACAAGAAAATTTTTAGCAAAATTTGGGGAACGAGTCAAAGTTTTTTGAGAAAAAAGTGCAACTTTCTGAGAAAAAGTCAAAAAGTTGCAAATTCATGAGAAAAAGGTTGCAAATTTACAAGAAAAAAAATTGCAAATTTTTGAGACAAAAGTGACATTTTTGAGGAAGAAGTTGCAATTTTTTAAAGAAAAAAGTCACAATTTTTTGAGAAAAAAGCTGCAAATTTTTGTGAAAATAGTTGCAAATGTACAAGAAAAAATTACAAATTTTTGAGAAGAAAGTTGCAAATTTACAAGAAAAATTTGAGCAAAATTTGGGGAACGAGTCAAAGTTTTTTGAGAAAAAAGTGCAACTTTCTGAGAAAAAGTCAAAAAGTTGCAAATTCATGAGAAAAAGGTTGCAAATTTACAAGAAAAAAAATTGCAAATTTTTGAGACAAAAGTGACATTTTTGAGGAAGAAGTTGCAATTTTTTAAAGAAAAAAGTCAATTTTTTGAGAAAAAAGCTGCAAATTTTTGTGAAAATAGTTGCAAATCTACAAGAAAAAATTACAAATTTTTGAGAAAAAAGTTGCAAATTTACAAGAAAAATTTGAGCAAAATTTGGGGAACGAGTCAAAGTTTTTTGAGAAAAAAGTGCAACTTTCTGAGAAAAAGTCAAAAAGTTGCAAATTCATGAGAAAAAGGTTGCAAATTTACAAGAAAAAAAATTGCAAATTTTTGAGACAAAAGTGACATTTTTGAGGAAGAAGTTGCAATTTTTTAAAGAAAAAAGTCACAATTTTTTGAGAAAAAAGCTGCAAATTTTTGTGAAAATAGTTGCAAATCTACAAGAAAAAATTACAAATTTTTGAGAAAAAAGTTGCAAATTTACAAGAAAAATTTGAGCAAAATTTGGGGAACGAGTCAAAGTTTTTTGAGAAAAAAGTGCAACTTTCTGAGAAAAAGTCAAAAAGTTGCAAATTCATGAGAAAAAGGTTGCAAATTTACAAGAAAAAAAAATGCAAATTTTTGAGACAAAAGTGACATTTTTGAGGAAGAAGTTGCAATTTTTTAAAGAAAAAAGTCACAATTTTTTGAGAAAAAAGCTGCAAATTTTTGTGAAAATAGTTGCAAATCTACAAGAAAAAATTACAAATTTTTGAGAAAAAAGTTGCAAATTTACAAGAAAAATTTGAGCAAAATTTGGGGAACGAGTCAAAGTTTTTTGAGAAAAAAATGCAACTTTCTGAGAAAAAAAATCAAAAAGTTGCAAATTCATGAGTAAAAGGTTGCAAATTTACAAGAAAAAAGTTATAAAATTTGGAGAAAGAGTCACAACTTTTTGGGAAAAAAAAGTTTTGAGAAAAAAGTGAGAAATGTTTGCTAAAAAAGTCACAAATTGCCACAAAGTGAATTTGTCTGCCAAAGCTGTCCCCTGCAGTGAGCAGATGTGTCCGCCCCAGCCCTCAGAAACCTTCTGCCCATGTCAGAGACCCTCGATCCGGCTCTGAACTTTCTCCATCATCACGACCCCTCCTCGCCGTCTTCCAGCATCGACTCTGAGCTCTGGCAGCCATTGCTGGCATTCATTTCTCCATTCTTTTCGTCAAGAATTCCCGTAACAGTTTGAGATGAGGGAATTCAGCAACACACTGGCCTCATGTTTTCACCTTCATCTGCTGGAGGTTTTGTGAGCGCTGTAATCAGAGTCAGTTCTGGAGCATTATCATAATTCAGCCGCGCTGCTGTGCCATCCTGAGCTGCAGAAGAGCCACTGCAGAGATCCAGCAGCAGCTCCTTTAGATGCCGGCGGCTATAAAGAGGAGAGCAGGAGCGAATGTGTTCCCCCCGCGCTCGGCTCAATACTCTATTGATCGGGGTAGGAGGCAGATATACGCTCTTATTAGCAGCTCCCTACATCTTACTGGAGCCTGGTAGAGGTCGGGCCTGGCCTGCGGGACCCTAAACGCAGTTAGGATTGGCTTCAGCCAGATCACACAGTCGGCACTTCAAGAAGTATGGCGTAGGTCGAGGCTTTCTGGACCCAACCACTTCCTTTCTGTGGTTTTGACTTCAAGGGGTCAGGCTGAAAATAAAAATGTGTTTGTGTAGGTTTTAACCTTCTGAAATGGTCACGTGATTATTGAAAAAATACCAAAACACTCACTTCTCCTAAAAAACGAGAGAGAGACGAGCCGTTCTGCTCTTTCGGGTTTGTGACGGAACATCATAAACATGGAAAGCCCAGCCTTGGTACCGGCCCGCTGCTCTGTTATTGACCAGCCAAGCTGTCTGTCCGCAAACATGAGCGGGGAGCCCAAGCTCACAGTGCTAAGGAGTTAGCTTACCAAGCACGGTTTATATTATTATTGCCTTCAGATTTCAGTCACCCTGATAGACATGTCTGTCGACACCTGGTTCACTAATCTACAGTCGATAATATTCTGCTATATTTTCACCGTGATGCTACATCAGTCCGGTAGCATTGTTTTCTCGAACTGAGAGCCAAGAGGGCTAGCTGAAGCTAGCAGTTCAGCCACTTTGTCAGGAATGTTTCTGTGCTTCCCGTCATCCAGGGGCCGGTAATGTCCTATGGATCACTGTCCACCAGTGACGCTTTATTTCATTCCTTCTTTAAGACAAAATCCCGTTAGCTGGCTCAGGGTCACCACACATAGGAGCTAGCCAGCCAGGATTAGCAATAGTGATGTAAGCGGGACAGCAAAGTTAACTGTGGCTTTTGCACATTTAAAGAGTTTTAAATGTGCAAAAGAATTTTGCACATTTAAGAATGAGAATTTTTTCTCATAAATTTGCAATTTTTTCTCATGAATTTGTATTTTTTCCTGTAAATTTGCAACATTTTCTCAAAAATGTGCAACTTTTTTCCTGTAAATTTGCAATTTCTTTCCTATCAATTTACAACTTTTTTCAAAATTTGCAACTTTTTTCCTGTAAATTTGCAACTTTATTCTCAAAAATGTGCAACTTTTTTCCAAAAATTTGTAAATACTTTCTAATAGAGTTGCAACTTTTTTCCTTAAAAATGTGAACATTTCTTCTCAAACATTTGCAACTTTTTTTTGGAAAAAATTCCAACTTTTCTCTTATAAATCAGCTGTTTTTTCTCATAAAGTTGCATTTGTTTCTCAAAAATTTGCAACTTTTTTCCTGTAAATTTGCAACTTTATTCTCAAAAATGTGCAACTTTTTTCCAAAAATTTGTAAATACTTTCTAATAGAGTTGCAATTTTTTTCCTTAAAAATGTGAACATTTCTTCTCAAACATTTGCAACTTTTTTTTGGAAAAAATTCCAACTTTTCTCTTATAAATCAGCTGTTTTTTCTCATAAAGTTGCATTTGTTTCTCAAAAATTTGCAACTTTTTTCCTGTAAATTTGCAACTTCTTTCCGATCAATTTGCAACTTTTTTCTCAAAAATTTGCTACTTTTTTCCTAAAAATTTGCAATTTTTTTCATAGATTTGTAACATTGTTCGCATAAAATGGCAATGTTTTTTCCATAAAAATGTGAAAATTTGTTCTCAAAAATTTGCAACTATTTTCTAAAAAAAAATGCTAATTTTCTCTCAAAAATTTGCAGATATTTTTATCATGAATTTGCAATTTTTTTCTCGTAAATTTGCAGTTTTTGTCAAAAATTTGCAACTTTTTTCCTAAAAGTTGGCAATTTTTTTTTTGTTGTGAAATGGTGCTATATGAATAAAGTTGAATTGAATTCATAGATTTGCAGCATTTTTCTCATGAAATGACGTTTTCCTTAAAAATGAGCAAATTTCTCCTTACAAATTTGCTACTTTTTTCCTCTAAAGCTGAAACTTTTTTCTAAAAAAATTTGCAACTTCTCTCATAAATTTGCAATTTTTTTCTCATAAATTTGCAGTTTTTTCCCCAAAAATGTGCAACTTTTTTCTCAAAAATTTGCAACTTTTTTCTCAAAAATTTGCAACTTTTTTCTTGTAAATTTCTGCCTTTTTCCTATAATTTACAACTGTTTTCTCATAAAATAGCAACTTTTTCCTTTAAAAATGCACAAATTTCTTCAAAAAAATTGCAGCTTTTTTTCCTCTAAAGTTTCAACTTTTTTTTTCCACAATATTTTTTATCAAACCTTTTTTACAAACATGGCACAAACAGTCAGACACAAACACAAAAGTAATTTAAAAAATTAAAAAGAACAATAACAAAAAAATGTGTAATAAAAACAACAACAGTCATTAACAAACACAAGTCAACAACAATGCTCCTCTGTTTAGTCTAGATAATCTATTACATAAGAATACATAATATACATTCACCAGCTTGGAATTTGCAAGGTCCACACATATCATTCACCTTCTTCAGAAGTTATGCTTAATTTCTTTACATAATCAATGAAAGGTCTCCATATATTCTCAAACACATTTTCCTTGGATTTCAGTATGTATGTTATTCTTTCTAGTAGAAGGTTTGTGAACATCTGTCTTAACCACTGAGTCACGTCTGGTCTATGAGTCTTTTTCCACAATAGTGCAATACATTTTTTGGCATTAAGCAAACTGAGGTCTATGAATGTTCTTTCACTCTTATTAAAGTTATGCTTTTCTGGATACAGACCCAACAAAAACAGTTTAGGGTTCAATGTGAATTGTTTGGAAATTATTTTTTCAATTGTTACCCTCACCTCTTCCCAAAACATTCTGATTTTTCTACATTCCCATAAACAGTGAAATAGGGTTCCTTTACTTTCCATACATTTTGTGCATGTATCTGGTATGTTTTTGTTATATCTATTTAACTCCACTGGTGTAACATACATCCGCATTAACCATTTAAAATGTATCAGTTTAAGACGTACATTTATTGATTTGGTTTGAGCTCCTGCACAAGCCATTTCCCATTGTTCCTCTGAAATTTCAGTTTGCAGGTCCTCTTTCCAGTAATTCAGTCATTTCTGTGAGTTTTCACATGAGAATAAAAAAAAAAAATGAGTTATAAAACTCTGAAATAATACCCTCTTACTATCTTTCGTCAAAATTTTTTCCAAAAATGAGTAAGTAGGTCGGGTGAGAGCATTATTTTGATTTGAATGAATAAAATTTCTAAGTTGAAGATATTTAACAAAAGTGTGTTCTATTGAGATTGAATTTAATCCTCAGTTCTTCAAAAGACATTATGTTATCTGAGCGTGACAAATATAAATCTTGAATCTTTTGAATCCCTTTTAAATTCCATATTTTAAACACAATATCCGCTCTCCCTGGTGTAAAATATTGATTCCCCCTTATTGGGCTAAATTGTGACAGTAAGTGTGGTTCTTTTAAATATTTTTTGGTTTCACACCATATTTTGATCATATGCTTTACAATTGGATTTTTAACTTGTTTCTGTAATTTTTTAGCCGAGTCTGAGTATATGAATAAGGGAAGAGGTAAAGGTAAATTGTATGATTCCATTTCAGTCCAGTGAGGGAGATCATTTGATGAAAAATAATATGTCATAGACCTCAGTTGTGCTGACCAGTAATACAACATAAAGTTTGGACATTTCAGACCTCCACGATCAAATGGTAAATATAGTAAGGACAGACGTAATCTAGCCTTCCTATTGTTCCATATAAATTCCACTAACTTTTTTTTAATTCTTGAGAATAGATCTGAAGGTGGTGGTAAAGGAATGTTTTGGAATAAGTAAAATATTTTTGGTAAGATATTACTTTTAAGTATATTAATTCTCCCGATCATCGACATTGGTAGTGACATCCATCTCTGAAGTAACTCATTAATATCTATCATTAAGGCTTCATAGTTGGCATTGGCGAGTGATTCTAGCTTAGGCAAAATTTGAATTCCTAAATATTTAAACTGATTTACAACATTGAACTGATTTACCTCAGGAGCTGGGTGATTTCTCTGGGTCTCATTTAGCATTAATATTGAACATTTTGTTTTATTTATTTTATATCCTGATATATCCCCAAAGTTCTTTATTAAATTTAACAAGGTCGGAATTGATTTTTTAAAATTCGACATAAACAAAATTATGTCATCGGCATACAGGGAGATTTTATGTTCTGTTGGTCCTCCTTTAATTCCATATATTTGTGGATGTAAACGTACTGTCATCGTTAAAGGTTTAATTGCCATAGTAAACAGTAAAGGTGAAAGTGGACAGCCTTGTTGACATCCTCTACTGATTTTTATTGATTATGCTGTTTGTGAAATTTTATTGATTATTGCTGTTTGTTAGGATTTCTGCTGTAGCATTATTGTATATTATCTGGACCCATTTTATGAAATTATTTCCAAGTCCAAACCTTTGTAGGACTTCAAAAAGAAAGGGCCATTTGACAAAGTTTCAACTTTTTCGTTTTTCTAAAAACTTTGCAACTTTGTTTTCCTGTAAATTTTCCTGTAAATTTGCAATTTTCTTTCTGTAAATTTGGAACTGGTTTCTTGAAGATGTGAAAAAAAATTTTCTTGTAAATCTGAAGCTTTTTTTCTTGCAAATTTGCAATTTTTTTCTTCATAAATTTGTGATTTTTTCCTTGTAAATTTGAAGCTTTTTTCTTGTAAATTTGCAGCACTCATGGCTGCTGCTTAAATTTTTATTAAATGCAATTAAATTGTAATTTACTACTATTATTGGATTTTTGAAATTAGTATCTTTAATCATATTTCTGCACCTTTATTCTTGCAAATTTGCACCTAATTTACATTTATCCATCTACATCTTTGTGAATACCAGCCATCCCTCTTGTTGAAAAATAAATCCCCCACTGAGGATAAGAAATTAATTTTTAAGCATTTAACGTAATTAAACACACATTTTAACACATTTTTGTTTGTAATTTTATCAGTCACAGGAAGATTATAGAACTTATTTCCAGGTTTTGTAGTTTTTGCAGACAAATTCTCCTGAATTTGCGATTTCTTTCTCATAAATTTGCAATTTTCCTCAAAAATTTGCAACTTTTTTCCTCAAACTTTGCAGTTTTTTAAGTAGATTTTGAACTTTTTTCTCATAAAATTGTAACCTTTTCCTTAAAAATGTGCAAATTTCTTCTAGAAAATTTGCAGACAAGAGAGAGGCTGTCAAAGATTTTTCAGTTCATAGCTTCCCCATAACAGACTGGCGATGCCAGCCAGACACCAGCACTATATTTTAATACTGAAGCAAATCCTTTATGGCAGTCTGTCTGTTTCTTCTCATTGATAATTGGCTGGAGGTGATGCTGTGTTGCTCTAACCTGCTCCCACCTCTGTGCTACAGTGCAGTGTGACAGCAGACGCTGTGTCGAACATCTGCAGTAAATAAGCCTGTCGCAGTGAAGGCACAGACACCAGTTTGTCCAGCCGCCGCCGCCGCCGCCGTCTCCTCAGAATAATAAGGAGCATGACTCTCTCTCTGTTTCTCCCTGGAAACTCTCCTCCTGTTACCATGGCTGTCACCCTCTTCTCCCTTTATGGGTGCATAAATAACCACAGAATGCCCTGCAGGTTTCACCTCCCTTTCCTGGGATTTGTGTGAAATCCCAGGAAAGGGAGGTGCTGTTAAGTGCTGGGAAATGCAGCAGGGAAAATAAGTATTGAACATGTCAACATTTTTCTCATGAAACATTTCTGATGACCTGACATTTTCACCAGATATCAGTACAAACCCAAGTAATCCATACATACTGTACAAAGAAATCAAGGCAACTGTGTTCACAAAACAAGTTACAGTGGTGTGAAAAAGTGTTTGCCCCCTTCCTGATTTCCCTTTTTTTTTGCTAAGCAAAAAGAATATAAAGGCTCATCTCAGTTTTGCCAGAAAACATCTTGATGATCCCAAAGACTGTTGGGACAATACTCTGTGGACTGACGAGACAAAAGTTCAACTTTGTGGAAGGTGTGTGTCCGATTATATCCAGCGTAAAAGTAACAGAGCACTTCAGAAAAGTAACATCATATCAACAGTAAAATATGGTGGTGATAGTGTGATGGTCTGGGGCTGTTTTGCTGCTTCAGGACCTGGAAGACTTGCTGTGGTAAATGGAACCATGAATTCTGTTGTCTACCAAAAAATCCTGAAGGAGAATGTTCAGCCATCTGTTTGTGACCTCAAGCTGAAGCGCACTTGGGTTCTGCAGCAGGACAATGATCCAAAACACACCAGCAAGTCCACCTCTGAATGGCTTAAGAAAAACAAAATGAAGACTTTGGAGTGACCTAGTCAAAGTCCTGACCTGAATCTGGTTGAGATGCTGTGGCATGACCTTAAAAAGGCGGTTCATGCTTGAAAACCCTCCAATGTGGCTGAATTACAACAATTCTGCAAAGATGAGTGGGCCAAAATTCCTCCACAGTGCTGTAAAAGACTCATTGCCAGTTGTCACAAACACTTGACTGCAGTTGTTGCTGCTAAGGGTGGCCCAACCAGTTATTAGGTTTAGGGGGCAATCACTTTTTCCACACAGGGCCATGTCGGTTTGTGTTTTTTTTTTCCCCTTAATAATAAACACCTTCATTTAAAAACTGCATTTTGTGTTTACTTGTGTTATCTTTGTCTAATATTTAAATTTGTTTGATGATCTGAAACATTTAATTGAGACAAACATACAAAAAAATGAGAAATCAGGAAGGGGGCAAGCACTTTTTCACACCACTGTATATTTAATGAAGTGGAGACCTGGAGTTAGCAGGTACTGCTGTTTCAAAGAAAACAATAAGTAATGCACTCAACCGACATGGGCTCTATGCCCGATCACCTCGCAAGACTCCATTGCTGAAGAAAAAGCATATCAAAGCTCATTTAAAGTTTGCTGCACAACATTGGGCAAGCCAGTAAAAATACTGAGAGAATATAGTCTGGTCAAATGAGACCAAAATTGAAATTTTGGATGCCACAACACACAGCATGTTTGGAGCAGAAATGGCACTGCACATCCCTTCATGGTGTGGGGGGTTTTCAGCACATGGAACAAGCAGACTTCACAAAATTGAAGGAGAGATGAATGGACAAATGTACAGAGAGAGATCCTTGATAAGAACCTGTTGCCATCTGTCAAGATGCTGAAGATGAAATAAGGGTCGACATTTCAGCAAGACAATGATCCCAAACACACAGCCAAGGAAACTCTCAACTGGTTCCAGAGAAGGAAAATAAAGTTGCTAGAATGGCCCAACCTGACCTGAATCCAATTAAAAATCTATGGAAAAAAAACAAAACAAAACTCAAGATCAGAGTTCATAGAAGACAAATACGGAACCTTCAAGATTTGACAGTTTGTGTGGAAGAATGGGCTAAAATCACTCCTGAGCAATGCCTGTACCTAGTTTCTCCATAGAGGAGGTGTCTGGAAGCTGTTATTAGATTTAGTATACTTTATTGATCCCCAGAGGGGAAATTGAAGGTCATCCACCACCTGGATGGATGAAGCGGCCACAATACGGCGCTATCCCTTAACCATTCACACACACATTCACACCTAGGGCCACTTTAGAGTCTCCAATTAACCTAACCTGCATGTTTTTGGCATGTGGGAGGAAACCGGAGAAATCCCGGGGTAAACCCACGCATACACGGGGAGAACATGCAAACTCCACACAGATCACTGTTGGTCGGGGGCTGGGATCGAACCCACGATCCCACGATCCCCACGATCCCCCGACCAAGGGTAAACTGTGCTGCCGCAGTGCTAACCACTGCGCCACCGTGCAGCCCCCACCGTGCAGTTATTACCAACAAAGGCTTTTCTACTAAATATTAAATGAATTTCACCAAGCGTCCATCCATCCATCCATTTTCTACCGCTTTTCCGGAGGTTCGGGTCGCAGAGGCAGCAGTCCAAGCAGAGAAACCCAGATTTCGCTCTCCCTGGCCACCCGCTCCAGCTCTTCAGAGAGGATACCAAACCATTCCCAGACCAACTGGGGAGACGTAGTCTCTCCAGCATGTCCTGGGTCTGCCCCAGGGTCTCCTCCCAGTGGGACAAGCCCGAAACACCTCAAGTGGGAGGCATCCAGGATGCATCTTGATCAGATGGCCAAACCACCTCAACTGGCTCCTTTCGATATGGAGGAGCAGCGGTCTACTCTGAGCCTCTCCTGGGTGACGCAACTCCTCACCCTATCTCTAAGGGTGAGTCCAGCAATCCTACGGCGAAAGCTCATTTCAGTCACTTGTATACGCAATCTCATTCTTTTGGTCATTACCCAAAGCTCATGACAATAGGTGAGGATAGGAACGTAGGTTGACCAGTAAAAGCTTTGTTTTACAGCTCAGCTCCCTCATCACCACAACAGACCAGTACAATGTCCACATCACTGCAGAGGCTGCTCTGATCAGTCTGTCAATCTCTCACTTTAGTCTCCACTCACTCGTGAACGAAACCCTGAGATACTTAAACTCCACTTGGCTCAGGAGCTTGTCCCCAACCCGTAGAGGACAAGCCACCTTTTTCCGGCTGAGCATCATGGACTTGGAGGTGCTGATTCTCATCCCGGCCACTTCACACTCAGTAGAAAACTGTCCCAGCAAGACCTGTAGGTCATTGCTCGATGAAGCCAACAGGACAACATCATCTGCAAACAGCAGAAACGAGATCCTGTGGGCACCAAGCATGACACCCTTCAATCCTTGGCTGCACCTAGATATCCTGTCCATAAAAATTATGAACAGGATCGGTGACAAAGGGCAGCCCTGGTGGAGTCCAACTCTCACTGGAAACGAGTTTGACTGGGTGTTGGCAATATGAACCAAACTCTTGCAATGGTCGTATAGGGACCGGATAGCTCATAACAACAAGCCCAATACCCCATACGGCCACAGCACCCCCCACAAGAAACCACGAGGGACGCGATCAAATGCTTTCTCCAAGTCCACAAAATACATGTGGACTGGTTGGGCAAACTCCCATGATCCCTCGAGGATTCTTGACAGGGTAAACAGTTGGTCTGATGTGCCATAACCAGGACAAAAATCACATTGCTCCTCCTGAATCCGAGGCTCGACCAGCAGTCGGACTCTTCTCTGCAGTGCACTGGCATAGACATACAGGGAGCCAGGGAGGCTGAGAAGTGCGAGCCCCCTAAAGATGGAATACACCCTCTGGTCCACCACCCCGGAGGAACCACCCCGGTTTGCTATACCAAAGGTACTGTCCCTGACCTCAATGCAATGCTGCAGAGACGTGTCAGCCATGACAGCCCTACAACATCCAGAACCTCGAGGTACTCAGGGCGAATCTCATCCATCCCTGGGGCCCGGCCACCAAAGAGTTTTTAACCACTTCAGCGACCTCAGCCCCTGTGATGGGCGAGTTGTCCTCCTCGTCCTCAAGGTCTGTTCCTCTGTGGAAGGCGTGTCAGTGGGATTGAGGAGATCCTCCAAGTATTCCTTCCACCACCCAACGATGTCCCCAGTCACAAATTTTAAAGAAAAAAGTTGCAGATTTATGGGGAAAAAGTTGCAAATTCTAAGATTAAAAACAACTCTGCTTAGAATTTGTCATGTTATTCAGTTATGTAACATGATGTCCACCTTATTCCTGAGGGTGCTGCTGTAGAAATGATTATACGCAAAACTTCCGCTTTCAGCCGGAAGTAGTGTTAAGTCAGTCAGCAATCGTGGAGAGGTGGGACATTTAAAATAGCATTTTTTTTTAAATTCAAATTTGTTTTAATGTATAGTCCACATGCATGTTTTGCAGCCAAGTGGCAGCTAATTTCCACGCTTGTCATTTTTGCATTTTTGAATGTTTTTGCGTAGTTCTGGTACTTGCTGCTGCTGCTCATCTTTGTGCCATAGACTGGACAAATGGAGGCTCCTGATAAACAAGAACAGCTAAATCTGTGGCTTCAGCAGCAATGCATAGATCATGCACTGAAAATTGAAAAGGACTGTTGGTTCGTAGTGATCGGTGGTACAGACACAGGACAGACACAAGAGCACCCGCTACGTTTTCACTTGTATGAATGTCACAGATTGTACAGATATTTTACTCCATGCAAGGCTGCATGGAGTAAAATAATAAATAAATAAACAAAAATAGTTATCAGTTTGCGTCCTAAGGCTTAATGACTAAGGAAAGATATCAAAAAGTTTTTTTGTTGCACTGCTCAACTTTGCAGTGCAACGATGTGGACTTGATATTCGTTGCTTTGGCATGCATTAATAAACTTTTAAATAATCACAAAATATAGATCAATAAAATTTTCAACAATTGGCCTGTACGTATTAAGTTAAATCACAAGCATTCACAGCACGACAGTGGCATGAGCATTTTCATGTCATGGTAAAATGGACAGCTACCACGACATCCAAGCACGGTGTCGTGGTTCTTTGTGGCTCTGACTAGATTCTACGTCTGCTGTAAGGTAAATTAAGATTATGTCCAACATCTTTTAACAAAATGTGACCAACTTTACTGCGGTGGAGATACAGTATTGCCGTATCTTAGAGTTTTTATTTGTTTACAGCATTAGCATCTTAGCAGTGGCGCTAACTAATGGAGCTACAGTCTGCCAGGCCACTTTATAAGGTCATTTTCTCATCCTCTCAATAGTTGTGGGAAGTGGTCTGATTATATTACTGTTTTTGACGTGTAAATGATCGTGTTCCCACATTTCTAATGCCGAAGTCATAGTTTTATAACAAGGAAAAGTGCCCCATTTCAATGACAAATCCACGTTCTAAACTAGTACCAGAAGCTACACACATAATTCACGCAAGGCATCATGGGGGCTTGGATCAAGGTGGATAAAAAAAGCTTATCATGATATTGGGGGATAATTCTCTCTTTGTTTCAGGTTGGGAGGGGCAATGCTGCTTTATCTGGGATTTTACATTCTCACACTAAGCCAGTTTTGAAGTTGTTAGCTCAGGATCTGTTTGCTACTGAAGCTAGTTAGCTGTTAGCTTCAATTTGGCACTGGAAGCATAATAAGCGACTTTCGCATCTCGGCTCGCACAAAGCATCATGGGAACGTGGCTACCAAATATCCTCTATCAATACATTTAATTTATGGAAAGTTCCTGATCTACGAGCATATTGTATGCATGGGGTCTTCCCGGTTGTACCCGCAAACGCAAGGATGAACTAGTTCCGCTTGCATTCACGGCCACGTTGCAGAAACTGGCCAAAATGGACCCCTGTATGTACGCTGACATAGCAGATTTTTTGTCGTCAAAGGACCAAGCACCCTTACTTGCGAGACTCTGAAACGACTACAAAGAAGGTAAGCGAGTGGTTTGACAGTTAACTTTGGTTTTGTCATTTTGAGTAAATTTCACTACAAGGCATAGTCTGCTTACTTAGATCTATAGGTCGATACGACTATAGTTTAAGTACCACACGTTTTCAATGATTTGCAGTTTTATTTTAGACCAGCCTACTTATCAATGGCCTTAATTACATGTATGTGTAGATCAAGCTTCATTACCAATATACAAAGAACTATATCCTGGATCCAGGCCTGCCTGTCCGTACCTACTACTTCAGGGTTTAGACTCGTGTCAGCTAGGCTAGAACTTGAACAATACACAACACTATTTAATTATGTTCTAATATAGACTTACTGCTTTAATCTAACAATTACATCCATCCAGATCCTTCAGCGCCGTGGGGAATGTATATAACGTGAATGGCAGCGGATATGTACACATGCTGGTCCCGAAGTTACACGCATGTATGCTGCAAGTTTGCTTTTTCCACCGCTCTAGATGATGCATGCCATTTCCACACTTCACTACGGCACAAGGTGCACCTGGAATAACGGCGATTTAAAGCTTGAAGCAGACTTTAAACAGCAATTGTTCAGGTGTGACAGTACTGTCTCTATACAAAAGCAAGGCGGCTACTGAAATGTTTGGTAGTCGTGAACTTTGAACTCACATAGTCCGCACATGCACACTCGTAATGTGAAAGTCGCTTGTAAAAGAACTCACAAACAAAGAACGGAAGGTGGGGTGAGCTGGGGCTCATTACCAGTTAAAGCTAAATGCATTGAAACAAGTTATTTGGAGGGAGGACAATGGTCCTGAAATGTGTGAACCCTGAAGTCTTTTGACCAAAGCATGTTACACACATTCAACTGAAACCTCTGGTAATTGTGTCTCCATGTGAAAAAAAGAGCACAATAGAGGCGCTTTAAAATAGTATGAAATGGCTCTGTCCTTCCCAGAGGTTGCCAAACCCTGCCCTAAAGTAAACCGTGAAGTGTCACATTACAACCACGCTGTTAGGCTGAGCTTCTAAATGAGCTGAATGCTGATAATCAGCGAGTTCTCGCTAATGTCTAATAGCTGTGGGTTTCTACACACTGCACATCCAGCAGGAAATGGACATCATCGCAGAGAAAAGATTTGCCGGCATACGTTCACATGTGCGTTTTACTGGCCGTACGTGTGCTCGGCAGCGTGCACCGATATACGCTGATGACCCACATGGTTCAACCCTTCAGAAGTGGGGCACTGATAAGGTGAGCAGACTGCTGCTGCTGCTGTAATGGCCCCTTTATGCACCACCCGGCCCTTCAGTTATGGTTATCATGTCAGGCTGCTCAGCTCAAATTCAATCAGGCCGCTCCCATACACACACACACACACACACACACACACACACACACACACACACACACACACACACACGCTCTGCGCTGCCTGTCAATAACCCTCACCCCTATGCTTGCCACATCACACAATATAAACATGTGATACTACCATGCACACACGCATACAGAGTAGAATAAACAGAAGCTGTGTGTGTGTGTTAGCGTTTTTTTTAACCTCTGCTAAGGTACTAATGCATGCACAGCGCTACACTGGGGCTAAGAGGTGCTACAGCCCTGTTGCACCGCTGCATAGCCTCTGCTATCCCCAAGTCAAATCTTGGCACCATGCCTAAAGGTCTCATAACACCTTGACGATTTAGGCAGCGTTTGCCAAACGTACAAAAATTGGTCGAAAACGCTGGCATACACCAAAATTTTCACTTTAGACTGTATGCATTACATATCCATAATGAGTTGGACATATACATAACATATTAGTAACTTGCATAGAATATTTCCATAATTTTTAAGTAATTTATACCAACAAATGCTTAGTGTGTTGCCGACGTTAACAACTTATGTGCAACAATAGTCTAACTTCTGCATAGCTGACCCCAACTTCTGCACAGTGCAGTCATGCCAAACTGCCGTAGCCTCCTGATCCATGAATCCTAGGTGTGCAAGAGATCATCTCTGTTCAAGTGAGATGATTTTCCCCTCCAAAGACCAGGCAGGAGGCGTGACCGACCTGGCAGAGCTGTGAAAATGGTCAGGTCAGTCACGCCTAAAACAGCTGATGTGACAGTCAAGAACATCAGATGACAGTTGTCACAACCTGGCTCAAAGGCACGCTAACTGATGGCGATAAAAAGAAGCTTATTTTCAATAAAGTGAAAAAAAACAAGATAATGCACAAAGTGTGCTTTTGCCAGGAGATGCAGCCAAGTGTGATTTATCATGGAAAACAGCTTAGCTCTGTGCTTTGGGTGATCAGCTGATTGGGTCCTCCTCCTCCGGTGTTCTGAAATTTTGGCATATCTAGCAGAACAACACTGGACAGCTGATGGTACAGACTGCAGCACCATCAGCAGTCTGTACAGTGAGGAAAAAAAAAAATCAGAAGATGTATGTAAACACTGGCGTTTATCATGGTTTTAACCCACTGGAAATGGGAGCAAGAACAGAAGAGTCGCTTAGCTGAGAGATGTGGTTAGAATTCAAATGCAGCCAGCTTCATATGAAGGGAAAGGCAAGGGGGACTGATGAATTGCTAAGGATATATTTCACCAGCCATTACAATATTAAGTTATGTTCCCTATTATGTACCTGGCAAGTTAAGATGACCGAAATTCACAAAGTCAATGACTTTAATCTGTCAGCAGCCTTCAGACAAACTAAACATGCCAACATTTGGATTTCAAAATAAGGGAAGTTTTTATTTAGCCGTGAGGAGATTTCTAAAAAAAACAAAAAAAAAAACAAAACTATACTGTATATTGAAATATTATAACAGAAATAACGGCATCCTTGGTCATTTAAGTTAATTTAAATCATTAAATACAATTTTATTAATTTTTTTTCTTTGTAATGAGAGTTAAATTATTGTTCTGTTCTGACTGCAAAGTTATGGTCAAAAATATAAATTGTTATAAGGAAAAAGTAAAAAAAAAATACCACAGTCTGTTTCAAATTTATTTAAAAAACAGTAATTTTATTTAAAAAAAAAATAAGACAAAAACAAGCCATAAAATAATCCACAAATTTATAATAAAGTTTCAAATGTACAAGAAAAGTCAATTTTACAAGAGGAAATTACAAATTTGAGGAAAGTAGTTTCAAATTTAGATAAATTTACAGAGAAAAATAGAAAACTATAAGAAAATTGTTATAAACTTTTGAGAAAAACCTCAAACCTACAAGACTGAAGTCATTACTCAAGTTTTAAGTGGGTGCACTTTGTACCCTTAACTATAAATTTTTGGTTGTCTCCTTTAATTTACATGGCACTAGATATTTTCTAATCTGTTTGTATACCACTATAGACAGAGAGAGAACCAGAATTAGAGCTCAGAGAGAGAAAGATGAGACAGAAGAGAGGAGCCAAGGACAGGAAAGTGTTCAGGCAGAGGGTCCAGGAGAGGTGAGAGCAGAGGAAGGAGAGAAGAATGACACCAGTAAAAAGTCCAAACACAGGACATCTGGGTGGGACCCCAACTGGCCCAATATTCCAACATTCAAGCCTTGGTTATACAATACTTCAAATTGTAAGTTCCATATGCACGGCAGTGGCTCAGGAGGTAGAGCGGGTCGTCCAGTAACCAGATGGGTGGTGATTCGAATCCCGCTCTCCCCAGATATCCTGCCATTGTGTCCCTGGGCAAGACACTTTACCCACCTTGCCTCCAGTGTCTATAACACTGGGTATGAATGTGTATAAATGTTCGGTGGTGGCCAAAGAGGTTGGCCCGGATTGGCAGCCACGTTTCTGTCAGCCTGACTCAGGGCAGCTGTGGCTACAGTGGTAGCTTGCCACTACCATTGTCTGTCTGGAGTGAATGAATAATGTATCTGTAAAAAGCATCTTTGAGTGTCTATGGTAAAGCACTTTATAAATCTGATGCATTATTATATGCAAAGTTACTGTGCAAAATTTAAAAAAGAAATAAATAGTATAAAATTAACATATTCACACATATGTCAGCTACATGTGTGCCTGTGTTTGTGTTCATGTTGAATGTAATTGTGGTTTGTAAATATGGATGTCACCTGACTGCAAAACAAATCTACCTAAGGGTACAAATAAAGTTACCTGAACCTGATATGTGTTTTCTGCCCCCCCGGTGTTGCTACTGCGCCAAGGTCTTTAAGCCAGAGGAAACACTGTTTATCCTTAGCTTGAAAGTGCTCAGACACATCCCTGACAGGTCCCGTAATACGAACAAGTACGTGTGTTTAGCTCTGTGTGTGTGTGCGCGGGCGCTGCAGACAGAGCTCTGCATGGGTTTTTCCTGTGAACAAATGCTGCAAATACACCATTGTAGGGTAGCTGCAAGTTAGAAACCCATTCAATAAGTTACACATAGGTTCAAAGAGCGTTACTCATATGTCAGAAATAATTTTTGGGTACACTAGACATTAATCTCTACCTATTTTGACTTCTGAGTAACTATGAGTCGCTGACAAGTAACGTGTGCAAACAAACGCATAACTTCCCTACAACCTTTGCTCTGCGAATGCGGGACGCATCAGCCGCACGCTGGATCCGTTGGAAAATTTTTAGAGGAGCTTGGCGAACTACGCCGTATACCAGCGTGCTTCAGTGTTCTTCAGCATGCTCTTAACTTAGACAAAACTTAGCCGTAACTGATTCAACGTACCCCAGCGTATTCTCCAAATTTTTCATGTGTTTTGCAAACGCTGCCTAAATCGTCTAGGTGTGACAGGGCCTTAAGGTGATGTTTTCCTCTCAGTTGCTACAGATTCTTCACAGTGGCCCATTTCGAGTGTCTGTTTCTTTAAATGCTAATGTTAGCTGTTAGCTCTGGTTGTCAGACACAGCCAGAGGTAGCTAACGTAAAACTGGCTGAATGTGCGAAGGTAAAAGCCCAAATACATCAAACATCATCAGGGACAGGAGCGTGGTGACAGGTGGTTTAATCAGCCAGTAATTCATGATCAGTCCCGGGGGCAGAACAACACGTAACTGAATGGCTAGCTCTGCTCACTACGTATTACCACCACTGGTGGAGGCGCTGACCCAGCCAGAATATAATAAACTACTGTAAAACGACATCTAGGAATGACCTATATATTATCAAGTGTTGGCAGATGATGAGTTAGTTGTATCATACATACTGTACATATTTTTAAAACTTATCTTAAAACTCATTTTTACTCCTTGGCCTTCAACCCAGCATGAGACATTGATTTTACTTGTTTTATTACTTTTATTATATGATTGTCATTTTTAAACTGTCTTGTTTCATACTTTTTAGTTGCATTTTACTGACTTATTTATTTTTATGCCTTACATGTCTTTCACATTTTATCTATTCCTGATGTACAGCACTTTGTATCAGCTGTAGTTGTTTTTAAAGTGCTTTAGAAATAAACTTGGATTGGACTGGATACAGCTAACTGCCAATGAGAATAATCAGCTATGGCCTAAATATTTAAAAAAAAAAAAAAAAAAAAGCTAGAATGATTCAAGCTGATGATGCTCAACATTCCCCAAATTAGAAGCAAGCAATCTGTAGAACATGTTAGCTTCTATGCTAACTGCTAATGCAGCTAATATGGTAACTTCCTTTAAATCTGGGCTTAAAACATTATTATTTGAAGAAGCCCATCAGATTTTTTCTTTTTACACATGTCCTTATATGGTCTTAACTATTTATGTTTCTACTTTTACCGCTTCTTAAATCACTTCCATTTGCTCTTAACCTAAATAGTGCTATAAACTTGACTTGAGATATGTAACTACTAGCAGCTCCTGTAACTCCAGCTGTTCAACCAGATATTCTACCACAGAAGCTCCACAGCATGGTGAACTTGCTTCCTCAAGTGTCTGTGCCTGCCGTCTGAACTCTCAGATCAGAATCTTGGAGGTAGATAGGAAGACGAGTATGGTGACAGGAGAACTCCGAGGTGCAAGAACTGCAGTACAGTGGGAGACAGGAACTGAGGTGCGACTTAGAACTTGAGGAGCAGGAACTGGTAAGTGGTAAGACCTGACTGGGAAGGGAAAGACTGCATACCTCAACAGCAAACATGCATTGTGCCAACAGTGGCCTGACGTACCAAGTTTACATCGGGAACACATCTTATAGAGGTTGTTTGCACACTGGCAAGACACTGGCTAGACGTCTGCATTATGCCAACGTCTATGTCGGCGTCTACGTCTATGTAAACTTGCTGATGTTGGCCTGACGTGTTTGTACTGTTGGGGTATTAAAGGTTCAAGTCCAAGAAAAGGACGTATCTGGCTCGAAGGACCAAAACGGTCCGTGGCAGGTTATCTGATTGACCACTACCTACTACTATATATCCACTATGGATTAACAAACTAACTGGAAAAACAGATGTCTCGTGGTGTGAGCAGTCATAAAAACTCCAGCCTTTGTGCTAAGCTAACTCGCTAATAGCGTTCAAATGTCCCCTTTAAATTATCTGAAGAAAATAAAACACCAGCAGAACTGTGAGTGCACCGACTTTCATCTTTTCTTTTGTGTATTTGACAAGTATGAGCTCTTAAATTTGATCTAGCACCCTTAAAAAGATGTGGAAAAACCTTAAATCTAACTCCCTAATACCTGCAGACGCCCTGTAAAGGGCTGTCTTCATCATTTCTAGAAAACCAGACGCAGCTCTCTGAATGACATTGATTCCATTTTCCACTAAATGCTTCCCATTGTTTCCAGGAAGAAAGATTCTTGGTGGCCTCCAGTGTGAGGGCGCCAGTTTGATGAGGGATTTGGGAATTGACGGAGGATCTGTTTATCCTGTTTATCCTCATACTAGCCCAACAACATCCAAACAGACCTCTGTGTTATTGTTATTATTATGGAGGAGGGATCGGGCCGTCCCCTGGTGGCCCCCACAGTGGCCCCGCTGACTTTTTCCTGCATAATAACGTCCTTTGTCACAGCAACCCTCTGACCTGCAGCTCTCAAGACTTTAACTTGTGGCTCCATGCAGTTTTGCCAAGAAACTCAGAGATTTGTGAGAAAAACTTGCAACTTTAAAAGAAAACCTTCATAAATGTGCAAGAACAATATAGCAATTTATAATAAAAAAAGTCAAAAATAGAAGCTATTTTGAAGAAAACAGAAACAGGAATAAAATGAGTACATTTGCAAGAATAAAGATGGACAAATTCACAAGAAAAAAAAACTAAAGAAAACTCCCACAGATTTGCGAGATAAATAACAAATTTGAAAGAAGAAAGCACAAGAAAAAAGCTGCAAACTTTAAAGAAAAAATCCATTATTGTCTATTCATTCTGTCTCCTGTAATCATAAATGAAATTACACTCTGTACTTTTCCCATGAGACAGTGAGGATCCTGGCCCAACCTTGAACAATGCTGACTCAGCGTTCTCGAAACAACACTCATCTGTTTGGTCTACTGCATTAAAACTCTCTGTCTGTTCGGAGACTTTGAATGTTTTCTGCTGCACTGCCTGCATGTGATGCTGCCTGACATTCTCCCTTCTTGGCCAAGATGTAAGTCAATACTCAGAAAAGGCATCTTTGACTCTGCACTTTATTTATTCACCAGATCAACAAGGGACATTTATTAATATAAAGAAAATCCACGGCAATCCACAAATGTACAAGAACAATATAACAAATTTTCAGTTAAAAAAAGTCACAAATTTGGATGAAATGTGGCACAACTTTTTAAAGAAAAATCTCATAGAATTTAGAAGCCAAAACATAGTAAATTTATGGAAAAAGTTTCTCCTAGGAATAATGCTGACACTGTTTTGGGGTTTTTTTCCCCCCTTTCTTATAACTTAACTGTTTTACACTCATTTTAGGGCTCACATGTTTGATGGCCAATTAATACATTTGAAAAATTGACGATATGGTGGTGTTCGCAGTGGTGACTGGTTTTGTCTCAGCAGCTGGCTGAGCTTCAAACAAGAGTAGATCTTGTTTTTCCAGCATTTAAATTTGCACCACACCAAACTGATCCTCCGGCACTCAGGGTAACCTCATCCTGCGCACACACCCCACTGAAAGCACCATTAAGGTCAGGGGCTCTGGAAATCAATTAAGAACTGCTCCATTTGTACTTTTAAGGGTTGAAATAATTAGGAAAGTTACCTTAAGTAGAAGCACTGACTTCCTAATTTGACTATTTCAAATAAAACAGGAAATGTGACAATGTTAAAAATTGTAGATTTGCAGAGAAATCGACTCCCTCTTTATAATGAAGTGAAAAACTTTTTCCCTATAAATGAGCAATTTTTTTCCTATAAATTTGCCACCTTTTTCTCATAAAATTGCAACTTTGTACCTTTAAAATCTGCAACTTTTTCTCAAAAATTTACAACTTTTTTCCTATAAATTTGCATTTTTTCCCTGTAATTTTGCAATGTTTTTCTAAAATATTTGTAACATTTTCCTATAAATTTATAATTTTTCCCCATAGATTTGCACGTTTTCTCGTAAAACTGCAATTTTTTTCCCTTAAAATGTGCAAAGCTTTTCTCAAAAATTTGCAACTTTTATCCTGTAAATTTGCAACTTTTTTCTATAAATAAGCAATTTTTTTTCTAGAAATTTGCAACTTTCTTCCTGTAAATTTGCAATTTGCAACTTTTTTTCCCTCAAAAATGTTCACTTTTTTACAGCTTCAAAAGCTTTTTGTTTTATTTTGTTTGCAGTATAGGCATAAACGTAAATCAAGGGAGGTCATGTCCCCACCAACATGGCAAAAAATAACAAATTGCCCCCACAATATCCTCATAAACCTTTCTATGTTATTTTAAATAATTAAATAAAACAGATTTAAGGCATCAATGCTCAGCATAAATGCAGAAAAATGGTTCTTTTAATCTTAAAATATTGGGCATCCCCTCTCAGACGGCTCACAATGGTTTGATCAAGAAAGAATCACCAGTGGCGGCTTTCAGTAGTAGCCTACAGCGTTGGGCTGTTTGTAACTACTGTGGAAATGCTCTCCTAAATCAAGGGATGTGTCACACGTGTGCAACCATACAGTAGCTACAGTAAAACAGGTGTTCAGTTTTAAACAGAGTCCTCCCACCAGTAACGACGCACAGGACATGACGTTAGCAAACCATCTTGAAGTGATCACTTCATCGCTGTGTCACGCTGTGTCTCAGGGGTTTTTGATCAGAGCTAAATGGTTGAGTTTCTGTGGAGTTTAATGGTCAACGTTCACATCCACAAGGAGACAGACAGGAAGTTTTACAGAGTCGTGAAAACAGACGACCAGCCAAGGTGAACTGACACAGCAACTGGTAACCCATTAGCTCAGCTAGCTTAGCATAGCAACCGCATTGTTTACTTCATCTTAGATCAAATGATACAAAGGCCCAGCAACATTCCAACTCATATTCCATTCTCAGATGTAACTGGGCTTCTTTCTCCATGTTTTGATCATGTTATGCAGACTAGTGTGTCCTGGTTTTGACCTAGCATAGCCGCTAACTTAAAACACCAAAATCAGTGTTGCCAACTCTCACTCTTTTGGAGTGAGTCTCACTCATTTGCCCTCCGTCTCACTCCACAAACCCGATTTCTCACTCCAAAATGAGAACAATACTGTCAATATTATGTTGACTTTCTTTAGATTTTCCCCAGTAAGAGCTCTCAAGGCAGCATAAAGCAGACTGAACACGGTCTAAACTTGGACACTTGGATAAATGTTTACACATCTTTATTAAACACGGGACATGGCATCTCTACAGGTACAATATTAGCATTAGCTAATTGACGCCCAAAACACCTCGTAGCATAGATGACATTCATGTCTCGGCTCTTTCCCCACACAGACAGGATTTTTACTTTAGCAGACATGATGCAGCTGCAGCACACGGCAGCCACTTGTTCTCCGTCTCGCTACAGTCAGGAGGGGGGATGAGGGGGGTGCCATCCCCCATGTAAATCTGCAATCCCATCCCCATTTCTCATAAATTTGCATCTTTTTTCCTCTTAATTTGACAATGTTCTTAAAAAATTGTGATTTATTTTCTCATAAATTTGACTTTTTTCTTAAATTTGCTACTTTTTCTATTTTTTTTAACTTTTTTCTTAAATTTGTGACTTTCTTATAAATTTGCTACTTTTTTCTTGTAAATTTATGATTTTTCTCATAAATGTGCAACTTTTTTCTTGTAAATTTACAAATTTTTTCTTCAAATATTTGGGATTTTTTCTAAAAAATGTGCAACTTTTTTTCACATAAATTTGTGACTTTTTTCACATAAATTTGTGACTTTTTTCACATAAATTTTCAACGTTTTTCTCATAGATTAGCAACTTTTTTCTCAAAAATTTGTGATCTTTTCTCATAAAAAAAGGGACTGCAGTTGAAAATTAGAAAAACTGGCTAAAGTGGCACATTTACAGAAATGTTTATTAATGTACATTGTCCCTGTAAAATTAAACCATTAAAAGAAAATTTTAAAAAATGTGCAACTTTTTCCTCAAAAATTTGACTTTTCTCAGAAATTTGCAACTTTTTTTTCAAAATATTACTTGTTTTTTTTTCCCTCACAAATTTGCAGCTTTTTCCCTGTAAATTTTCAACATTTTTTCATAAATTTGTGACTTTTTTCTCAAATATTTGCCATTTTTTTCACATAAATTTTCAACTTTTTTCTCATAGATTTGCATTTTTTTCCTCAAAATTTGTGATTTTCTCATAAATTTGCAACTTTTTCCTTAAAAATTTGTGATGTTTTCCTCATAAATTTGCAACTTTTTCATGAAACATTTGCAACTTTTTTTCATAAATTTGCAACTTTTTCCTTAAAAATTTGTGATGTTTTCCTCATAAATTTGCAACGCTCATCTGGATGTGGGCTACATTTTTATTCTGTGTAATTAAATTGTAATTTACAACTTTAATTATTAAATTGGCATATTTGATCACATCTTTGCATCTTTATTCTTACAAAATTGTAGCCAATTTACATTTACACTTGTGTACCTCGTGCCAAATTGGTGAATACCCCCCTCCCCCCTTGTTAAACAACAACAAATCACCACTGATGTCCGTCTGGTTTTCCACGTGTGTGATACGGGTCGGACCACCATAGGAAGTTTGTGTTTAAGAGAGGAAGAAATCAGCTCTACTGATCATTAGAAAAGCAGCAAACAGAGAGAGCGAGCGAGCAGACCATTAACGGCTGCTGTCAGTCAGCGGCTGTGTGAGCCATTAGAGCAGCACTACTCACCCTGTTAGGACCACCACAAAGTCCATTACATTCCAGCCATTACGCAGGTAGGAGCCTTTGTGAAAGGCAAAGCCCAGGGCGATAATCTTGATGCCAGCCTCGAAACAAAATATTCCAATAAAGTAGGGCTCTGTGTCGTCCTGTTAGGGCAGAAAGAGACACAAGAGAGTGAAAGGATCTGACTTAAAAATGACAGAGACAAGTGACTTTAACAGCCTGGGTACCAAACTGTGGCAGAATTCAGGACCTGTGTGGTTCATCTGACATGTTTTTGTTTCTTTCTTTTTTTATTTGGCCCCTTCCACCCACAGTAATACCACCGTTTTTCAAGAATTTTAAAAGAAAATATAAATCAGTGTTTTCAGCAGGGCAGGACTCTCAAACAGTGAATCAACTCTGACTAAAAGTGACTCAAGAGAACGTCACAGTTCCCTTGGCTGCTGTTGTTACGGAGTGCGTCATAACTGTCTAATAAAATGATCCACACATGCTGACGAGTTCTGTACACCTGAGTTGACAAACACAAGTGATTTGGCATATGAGAAAAAGGTGAAACAAGTCAAATTAACAAATTATTCAGGCCACACACAGGAACCACCAGTTTAAAGACCCCAGAGGTGTTAATGAAACACCTCAGGGTTTAAATAATGCAGTACCATTTTACACACGGGGAAGAAGCTCTCTTCAAAATGGCTCGTTTTATAGCCTAATGTTCCCCAGCTCACCCCACCAACCCTCTATTGTTACTTCTAACATGACTTCTTCTTTCGGCTGCTCCCTTTAGGGGTCTCCACAGCGGATTATCTGCCTCCATCTCACCCGATCCCTTCATCTTCCTCTCTAATACCAACCCCCTCCATGTCCTCCTTCACTCCATCCATGAATCTTCTCTGTGGTCTTCCTCTTTTCCTCCTGCCTGGCAGCTCCATCGTCAACATTCTTTGTCCAATATATCCACTCTCCCTCCTCTGCACGTGTCCAAACCATCTTAGTCTTTACTCTCTTACTTTGTCTCCAAACCACTCAACCTGAGCTGTCCCTCTGATATACTCATTTCTAATCCTGTCCCTCCTAGTCACTCCCAATGAAAATCTTAGAATCGTCAACTCTGCTACCTCCAGCTCCATCTCCTGTCTTTTTGTCAGCGCCACAGTCTCCAAACCCTTATTTCTGAGATGACATGGTGCATATTATCAATCGCTGATTAATGAATGAACTGGGACCACGGATGTCGAGTCGGGCAATTACAATTCATAGAGAAGAGCTGAGCTAACTCATTAGCTAGGCTAGCTGTACTGTAGCCACGTGAGCTCCGAGGCTCAGCGAGAAACTTCCTGTTCTCCGCTGAGGAGAGGTGTGCACCAGACTATCCAGGAGGCAGGTCTGTCAGCTGTGTTCAGTGATGATGTGATGACATCACAGAAGAGAACAGCCAATCCACACAAGGCATTTCAGACAGCTCTGTAGTCCTAGATTCTGTGGGAGAGGAGAACTCCTGTGGAGGAGGACCTTTTACAGATCAGGTAATGTGAGAGAAATCCCACAGAATGCACTAGACTAGAATAAAGGGGAAAAACCAAAAAGAATATGGGCTTGTTACCTATGAAATCTAATAAGTTCTTCTGTGATTTAAGCTAAAATTGGGTCAGGTTTTTTTTTTTTTTTTTTTTTTGTAATTCTGCCACTACCACTGACTTTATTTATATTTATATTTTTGACTTTAATTTAATGGAAGGATTAAAGCAGTGTGGTGGTGTGGTAACTGAGGTAATGACTGACAGTCAGAGTCATTCTCAGTGGGGATCACAGCAGCTCTGCAGGACCGTGTTCAACCTGCAGAGCTGATGAGGAGGGGGCTCATGTCTGACATGGGGGGGGGGGGGTACGAAGCAATATTTAGATTTCATTCATCGTTCTGTGGCAGAATGTCATTCATACTGGAGAGACGACATCAGGTAACACTGGAGATAGTCAGAGCAGCTGACTTCTGGGAGCTGTTTGACCAGGGAGACGTTACCTGCAGACATGTGAAACCTGCAGCGCTGGAGCAGCTCTTTTGACCATAACCACAGACTCGGGTGTGGGCAAACACAAGCAAATGTGGGGGAAAAAAGTTTAAAAATGTACATACAGTGGTGTGAAAAAGTGTTTGCCCCTTCCTGATTTCTCTTTTTTTTTTTTTGTATGTTTGTCACACTTAAATGTTTCAGATCATCAAACAAATTTAAATATTAGACAAAGATAACACAAGTAAATGCAGTTTCTAAAGGAAGGCGTTTATTATTAAGGGAAAAAATCCAAACCTACAAGGCCCTGGATGAAAAAGTGATTGCCCCCTAAACTTAATAACTGGTTGGGCCACCCTTAGCGGCAACAACTGCAATCAAGCGTTTGCAATAACTGGCAATGAGTCTTTTACAGCACTGTGGAGGAATTTTGGCCCACTCACCTTTGCAGAATTGCTGTAATTCAGCCACATTGGAGGGTTTTCCAGCATGAAGCGCCTTTTTAAGGTCATGCCACAGTATCTCATTCAGATTCAGATCAGAGACTTTGACTAGGCCACTCCAAAATCTTCATTTTGTGTTTCTTAAGCCATTCAGAGGTGGACTTACTGGTGTGTTTTGGATCATTGTCCTGCTGCAGAACCCAAGTGCGCTTCAGCCTGAGGTCATGAACAGATGGCCGGACATTCTCCTTCAGGATTTTTTGGTAGACAGCAGAATTCATGGTTCCATTTACTACAGCAAGTCTCCCAGGTCCTGAAGCAGCAAAACAGCCCCAGACCATCACACTACCACCACCATATTTTACTGTTGGTATGATGGTCCTTTTCTGAAATGCTGTGTTACTTTTACGCCAGATGTAATGGGACACACACCTTCCAAAAAGTTCAACTTTTGTCTCGTCCGTGCACAGAGTATTTTCCCAAAAGTCTTGGGGATCATCAAGATGTTTTCTGTCAAAACTGAGACAAGGCTTTATGTTCTTTTTGCTCAGTAGTGGTTTTCGTCTTGGAACTCTGCCATGCAGGCCATTTTTGCCCAGTCTCTTTCTTATGGTGGAGTCATGAACACTGACCTTAACTGAGGCAAGTGAGGCCTGCAGTTCTTTGGATGTTGTTGTGGGGTCTTTTGTGACCTCTTGGATGAGTCGTCGCTGCATTCTTGGGGTAATTTTGGTTGGCCAGCCACTCCTGGGAAGGTTCACTACTGTTCCATGTTTTTGCCATTTGTGGATAATGGCTCTCATTGTGGTTCGCTGGAGTCCCAAAGCATTGGAAATGGCTTTACAACCTCAGATACTTTGTTTCTCATTCGTTCCTGAATTTCTTCAGATTGCAGCATGATGTCTAGCTTTTGAGGATCTTTTGGTCTACTTCACTTTGTCAGGCAGGTCCTATTTAAGGGATTTCTTGATTGAGAACAGGTGTGGCAGTAATGAGGCCTGGGTGTGGCTAGAGAAATTGAACTCAGCTTTCCAAAGATGTGATAAACCACAGTTAATTTATGTTTTAACAGCGGGGGCAATCACTTCTGTGTGGAGTTTGCATGTTCTCCCTGTGCTGCGTGGGTTTACTCCGGGGGCTCCAGTTTCTTCCCACAATCCAAAGACATGCATGTTAGGTTAAGTGGTTGTTCTAAATTGTCCCTAGATATCCGTCTCCTATAGGCCCTTAGAATAGAGGGTTAGTACTAGTGAAGCGCTTTGAGTGGTCTTTGAGACTAGAAAAGTGCTATATAAGTACAGGTCCTTATCCCTTATTCACACAGGGCCATGTAGGTTTGGATTTTTTTTTTACCCTTAATAATAAACACGTTCATTTAAAAACTGCCTTTTGTATTTTTTCTTGTGTTATCTTTGTCTAATGTTTAAATTTGTTTGGTGATCTGAAACATTTAAGTGTGACAAACATACAAAAAAAAAAGAGAAATCAGGAAAGGGGCAAACACTTTTTCACACCACTGTAAATTCTATTTAGAAAAAATTCCAAACTTACAACAAAAAAGTCTCAAATTTATGTGGAGAAAATGTGTAAATTCTTGAGGAAAATGTTGCTAAATTGCATTAAAAAAATTGAATTTAAATGAACAGTTTGCAACTTTATAGTGAAAAGTTGCAAACTCATTATCAAAACGATCAAATTTAGGAGAAAAATTAATATTTATGAAGACAAATGTTGCACATTAATGCAAAAAAGTCAATTTTATGTGAAAATTTCACAATTATGTACAGATATATAGATGTAAATGAAAATGTTTCTACTGTAAAAGGAAATATTATATGAAATTTTACATAACAGATTGATATCAGGAACTGATACCAGAGACAATACAGGAACTAATACAGGAACCAATACCAGATACTGATACCGGGAACCAAAATCAGACAGGATACCAGAGACGATACAGCAATTGATACCAGAGACTTATACTAGGAACCAACATCAGAGACTGATATCAGCAACTGACATCAGATACCATCACAACCACCGAAACTGGGAACCGATACTGGAGACGATGCAGGAATCAATACTACTGATTGATATGAGGAACCATCACCAGAGACAGACACCAGATATGATATAGGAACTGATATCAGAGCTCAAGCCAGAATCCAATAACAGAGACTGATACTAGGAACCGATACCAGAGACTTATACGGAAACTGGTAAAAGAAAAGATATATGAATTGATACTGGAAATGATACAGGAGCCAATACCAAAGACAATACAGTAACTGATACAGGAACCAACATGAGAGACTGATACCAGAACCGATACCAATAATGATACCAGAGATGATACAGCAATTGATACCAGAGACTGACACTACGAACCAACACTTAAGACCAACAGCAGAGATTGACACCAGAGACCGATATCAGTGATGATACAGCAACTGATGTCAGATACCATTACAAGCACTGAAACCAGGAACCGATACTGGAGACAATACAGGAATTAATACTACAGATTGAAACAAGGAACCAACACCAGAGATAGACACCAAATATGATACAGGAACTGATACCAGAGATCAATCCAGAATCCAATAACAAAGATTGATACCAGAGACTGATACGGAAACTGATAAAAGAAAAGATCCATAAACTCCTACAAGAAATGATACAGGAACCAATACTAAAGACAATACAGTAACTGATATCTGAGGCTGATACAGGAACCAATACCAGAGACAATATATGAAAGAATAACAAACAATACTAGTGATGATACTGAAACTGATACCAGAAAAGATACAGAAAATTATACTGGAATTGATACAAAGACTGATACTGAAACTGATAACAGAAACAACACAGGAACTGATAACAGAGCTGATACCAGCACATGGTTAAAGTTTTAAGAATTTCCTACATTTTGAAATAGAGTCTCTAAGACCAAGTATCACAGAGATATCAGTCTCTGAAATACTGGAGGTTCTGTTGAAAATTCCCATTCATTCCAAATGGGAAAATCCAAGGAAAGTATCAAAACTCTGGACACAGGCACACTATTCCAGACTGACAGAACTTCTGTGAGGTTTTTCTCAACGTTCTGGCAGCAGAAGGAAAAACATTTTAGAACAATCAAAGTGTTTCATACTTTACACTGAAACTCACCAGGCGCTCTGACATGGGGGTTTTGTCTAAGGCCGGTAGGTGCTGCTCCAGAGCCAGAACGATACAGTTGGCTATGATGGTGGCCAGGATCATGTACTCAAACGGAGTGACACGCTGTTAAGGAAAAAAAACAAAAACCACAGAAAACAGTACAGAGAGCAGAAAAAAAGCTGGATTCAACACACAGTTTGGAAAAATAACCTTTAGAAATCAAAGTAAAAAGTAAAACATATGCATTTACAACAAAAAAAAGTACCACATTTACACAGTCTTAAATTTAAGAAAATAATTCACACATTTCACAAAAGGTACAAATGTAAAAACGAAAATTAGGTACAAATTTACAAGAACAAAGGGGTAAAAATCTGAGAAAAGATGCCAATTTAAAAGTTCACCAAGTCACAATTTAATTACACAACTTAAAATTTTAACCAGCATCAAGATGAGTGTTGCAAATTTATAAGAACAAAGTTGAGAATTTATGAGAATAATCAAAAATTTATTTAGAAAATAGCAAATTTACAGGAAAAATGTTGCAAATTTTTGAGGAAAAAAAAGTTGAGAATTTACAAGAGAATAATCAAAAATTTATGAAAAAAATTGCAGATTTACAGGAAAAAAATTGCAAATTTTTGAGGAAAAAAGTTACAAATATACAAGAGAATAATCAAAAACTTATGAGGAAAAAAAATGCACATTTACAAGAAAAAAGTTGCAAATCTACCAGAAAAACATTGTCAATTTGCAACTTTTTCCCTGTAAGTTTGTAACTTTTTTCCTATAAATGAGCAACTTTTGTCCTATAAATTTGTAACTTTTTTCCTGTAAATATGCAACTTTTTTCCCTCAAAGATGTACAACTTTTTTTTCCTGTGAATCTGAAACCTTTTTCTTGTCGACTTGTGTGGAGTGACTAGAATAAAACCGTGGTCATCAAGCTAACTCTGTAGCAGGCTAGCAGCCATAGTCGCACTGTCATCGTGGGTTTGCACGTTCATGGGGGTCCTCCCACCGTCGTTAAAATGGCTGGAGATGAAACCTGGAGGGCGGCGTGATTCCACGGAGCTCCAGTTCTCACATCACAACTGGAGCGAAGACAAATCTGCTCATTTAGAGAAATGCTCTCAGCACCTGTTTCTTCTTCTCCCCCCAAAGCCACATCCTCCATTCATAATGCAACTTCTGAGGCCACAGAGAAGCGCAGCTGACATCAGCCACTGAGCTCCGTCGGGTTCTAAAACCCTCCATTATCAGCTTTACATTCATTCATTTAGACGCCGCTCTTCAGGGGTCAACACCAACGACATGTTCTCATTTCTGAGAAAAAATGATCACAGTTTACATGTGCAGCTGGAAAAATAAAATGAAAAGAAAAAATAAATGAAAAATTAAATTAAAAAGAACATGATAAAATAAAACTAATAAAATAAATGTAAATAAAACATAATAAAACATAATATATAAAATAAATAACAGTAAATAAAAGAAAAAATAAAATTAATTAAACTAAAAGTCAAATAAGAATGCAAATAAAATAAAAAACTGAAATACAAAATGAAAAAGTAAAAGAAAATGAAAAAGAAAAAAAAAGAAAAATTGAAAAATAATAACGAACCAACGAATAAAAATAAGATAAAAGAAAAGAAAAGGAAAAATAAAATACATTAAAAAGTAAATATTAAAATAAAACAAATTAAAAAATAAAACAACGAACAAAACAAAATATTCGAAACTATGACATGCTGCAAATGTAGGGGATAAACTTAATAAATGTACAAGAAAAAAATTGTAAATCAATGAGGAAAAAGTCACAAATTTACTTTAAAAGAGTCACAAATTTACATGAGTAATCACCAAATATGTGGAAAAATATCCATAAATTTACATATAAAAGAAATGCAAATTTAGAAGAAAAAAGTCTCAAATTTATAAGAAAAATGGCAAATTTAAAAGAAAAAAAATATCAAATTTATGAGAAAAGGTTACACAGATAAGAGTAATAAAATCTAATTTGTAATTTTTACAGGTCAGTTTGTAACATTTTTGTCTAACAAATTTGTGTCATTTTATAAATTTGCATCTTTACATACAGTGGGGGAATTAAGTATTTGATCCCCTGCTGAATTTGTAAGTTTGCCCCTTACAAAGAAATGAACAGTCCATAATTTTTATGGTAGGTTCATTTTAACAGAGACAGAAGAGCAGCAAAAAAATCCAGAAAAAAATATTCAATACGAGTTGCAAATTCACTGTCGTTGCCCACGTACGCACTGAAGTCCCCCAGTACGCCAATGGAGTCTCCAAGAGGAGCACTCTCCAGCACACCAGTCAGAGACTCCAGAAAGGGTGGGTACTCTGAACCATCACTTGGTGCATAGGAACAAATGATGGTCAGGACCCGTTTCCTAACCCGAAGGCCCAGAGAAGAAACAAGGGGGACGACTCACCCATCACAGGGGCTGAGGTCGCCAAAGTGGTTAAAAAATTCTTTGATGACCGGGCCCCAGGGGTGGACGAGATTCGCCCTGAGTACCTCAAGGCCCTGGATGTTGTTGGGCTGTCATGGTTGACACACCTCTGCAACATTGCATGGAGGCCGGGGACAGTGCCTTTGGCATGGCAAACCGGGTGGTGGTTCCTCTCTCCAAGAAAGGGGACTGAAGGGTGTGCTCCAACTTCAGAGGGATCACACTCCTCAGCCTCCCTGGGAAGGTCTATGCCAAGGTACTGGAGAGGAGAGTCCGGCCGTAGGTCGAACCTCAGATTCAGGAGGAACAATGTGGTTTTCATCCTGGCCGTGGCACATCGGTCCAGCTCTTTACCCTCTCGAGAATCCTCGAGTTTTCGTGGGAGTTTGTCCAACCAGTTTACATGCGTTTTGTGAACTTGAAGAAGGCATTCGACCATGTCCCTCATGTTTTTTTGTGGGGGGGTGCTTCAGGAGTATGGGGTATCGGGCTTGTTGTTACGAGCTATCCGGTCTTTATACGACCATTGTGAGAATTTGCTTCCTATTGCCAACACTCAGACTCATTCCCAGTGAGAGTTGGACTCTGCCAGGGCTGCCCTTTGTCACCGACCCTGTTCATAATTTTTATGGACAGGATATCTAGGTGCACCCAGGGAATGGAGGGTGTCATGTTTGATGACCACAGGATCTCATCTCTGTTTGCAGATGATGTCCTGTTTGTTTCATCCAGCAATGACCTACAGGTCTTACTGGGACAGTTTGCTGCTGAGTGTGAAGCGGCTGGGATGAGAATCGGCACCTCCAAGTTCAGTCCATGGTCCTCAGCCGGAAAAAGGTGGATTGTCCTCTCTAGGTTGGGGACAAGCTCCTGCCCCAAGTGGAGGAGTTTAAGTATCTCGGGGTCTTATTCATGAGCGAGGGGAGAATGGAGCGAGAGATTGACAGACAGATCGGAGCAGCATCTGCAGTGATGCGGACATTGTACCTGTCTGTTGTGGTGAAAAGAGAGCTGAGCTCTAAGGCAAAGCCATCGATTTACCGGTCAATCTACGTTCCTACCTCCACCTATGGTTATGAGCTTTGGGTAATGACCGAAAGAATGAGATCGCGTATACAAGTGGCTGAAATGAGCTTTCTCCATAGGATTGCTAGACTGACCCTTAGAGATAGGGTGAGGAGCTCAGTCATCTGGGAGAGGCTCAGAGTAGAACCGCTGCTCCTCCACATTGAAAGGAGCCAGTTGAGGTGGTATGGGCATCTGATCAGGATGCCTCCTGGACGCCTCCCACTTGAGGTATTTCAGGCACGTCCCACTGGGGGGAGACCCCGGGGCAGACCTAGAACTTGCTGAAGAGACTGATTCCCAGTTGGCCTGGGAACATCTTGGTATCCTCTCTGAAGAGCTGGAGCAGGTGGTCAGGGAGAGGCAAATCTGGGCTTCTCTGCTTAAACTGCTGCCTCCGCTACCTGGACCTCCAGAAAAGCGGTAGAAGATGGATGGATGGATGGATGGATGGGTTATAAATTAATTTGCATTTGATCAAGGGAAATAAGTATTTGATCCCCAAACCACCCAGCAAGAATTCTGACCCATACAGACCGGTTATGTATCCATGAGGCACATAAATTAGTCCCGTCCCTTTAGGAAAGTATAAAAGACTCCTGTCACAGAATCTCTCTCTTCAATTCAAACTTCTCCATCACCATGAGCAAGACCAACAAGCTGTCAAAGGACATCAGAAACAAGATTGTAGACCAGCACAAGGCTGCAATGAGCTACAAGACCATCAACAAGAAGCTTGGTGAGAAAGACACCACTGTTGGTGCGACATTTCGAAAATGGAAGAAATACAAGATAACAGTCAATCGCCCTCGCTCTGGAGATCCATGCAAGATTTCACCTTGTGAGGTAAGGATGATTCTGAGAAAGGTGTGGGATCGGCCCAGAATTACACGAGAGGTGCTTATTAATAATCTCAAGGGAGCTGGAACCACACTCACCAAGAAAACCACTAGTAATACACTTGCCCATAATGGACTGAGATCCTGCAGTGCTCGCAAGATCCCCCTGCTCAAGAAAGCACATCTGAAGTTTGTCACTGAACAGCTGAATGATTCAGAGAAGGCTTGGGAAAATGTGCTGTGGTCAGATGAGACCAAAATTGAGCTCTCTGGCATCAAGTCGACTCGCTGTGTTTGGAGGCAGAGAAATGCTGAATATGACCCCAAGAACACCACCCCCACTGTCAAACATGGAGGTGGAAACATCCTGCTTTGGGGCCGTTTCTCTGCTAAGGGTACAGGAAGACTTCACCACATTGTGGGGCCGATGAATGGGGCCATGTACCGTAGAATCTTGGATGAAAACCTCCTGGCCTCAGCCAGAACACTGATGATGGGTTGTGGATGGATGTTCCAGTATGACAATGACCCAAAACATACAGCCAAGGCAACAAAGGAGTGGCTCAAGAAGAAGCGCATTAAGGTCCTGGATAGCCTAGCCAGTCTCTGGACCTGAATCCCATAGAAAATCTGTGGAGGGAGCTGAAACTTTGAGTTGCCAAGTGACAGCCTGGAAACCTTCAGGACTTGGAGAGTATCTGCAAAGAGGAGTGGACCAGAATCCCTCCTGAGATGTGAGCAAACCTGGTGACCAACTACAAGAAACGTCTGACTTCTGTGATGCCAACAAGGCTTTCTCCACCAAGTACTAAGTCACGTTTTTCTTGGAGATCAAATACTTATTTCCCTTCATCAAATGCAAATTAATTTATAACCCTTATTTGATGTTTTTCTGGATTTTTTTGTTAATCTTGTGTCTCTCTCTGTTAAAATAACTCTACCATAAAAGTGATGGACTGTTCATTTCTTTGTAAGGGGGCCAACTTTACTAATTCAGCTGGGGATCAAATAATTATTTCCCCCATTGTATACTTGCAAGTTTTTTCTTGAAAATTTGCAACGTTTTTCTCTCTTAAATGTTTCACTTTTTAATGTAAATGTTCTCTATTGTTGTGGCTTTATTCTTGTAAATTTGATTGTCTTCCACATGTTGATCATTTTCCTGCAAATTTTTGTAAGTTTTCGTACATTTAATAAACATGTTTTTTCATTTTTCCTCTCATAAATGTGCTATTTTTTTCATGTGAATTTTCTTATTTATGCTTCTAATTTGCAACCTTCATCTTGTGAATTTGTGGCTTTATTCTCATAAATTTATCATAATTTTCTTATACATTTTACATGTTTACATAAATTTGCATCTTTTTCCTCACATTATTCTTGTAAATTTGATTTTTTTTCTTATAATTTAGTTATTTTATCTCAGTTTAATAAATGTCACCTAATTAGATTAACTCAATTAAATTTTAATCTCATAAGTTTTTGACCTTTTTTCTTGACAATCAGTCAGTTTTACAATTTTTTTCAGTTTTTTATGTCATTTATTTCTGCTAAAACTTCTCATAAATTTGTGGGTTTATTGTCAAAATAGGGCTTGTAATATGAACAAAATTTCATATCACGATACAAGTCATCTTATTTGACGATAACGATATACAGCATGGTAAACATTTTCTATAAAGTAAATTCTATAGTTTAGATATAATAATCACATAAAAAGGACCATCTCTTTTTTACATTTTAAATTACATACTGAAAAAAATCAATTGTACAAGTTCATTTGTTATTAATTTTATGCAATTTTTCCTTCTTAATTTTGCAGTGTTGTTATAAAATTGTTTTTAATGTGCCTTTGAGATGACTTCAATTTTATTCATTATCGCTACTTAACTAATTAAAAATGATTAGAAATCATTTTACATCAAGTGCCACTTTGCTCCTCTGACATTAATTTAATGCATTAAATTAAATTTAATTAATTAAATTAATTAATTGATTGATTGATTAGTGTGTATGCAGCAACTGCCACGCACTTCTGCAGCTTTAGTAATATTTTTTCAGACAAAATTAAGAAACTCAGCAGTAATTTAAACCAAACAAATGATGGTCTGATACACTACAATGTTTCCTATTAGCGACAAGTTAGCATTGTCATTTAGCATTTGCTGTTTTATAATTAGAGAGAGATGGTGTTAACGTTACTTACCTCCAATTAAAACCAGGGTAGAGGACTATCCTCTCTGACGTAACACAGTGGGAAAAAGTCCCACATCCCTGGCAAACACAAGTTGCAGCTATATGACCAAAACATTAGCTTGGAGTTAGCTGCTGTGCTAACCACTGGAACCCACTACTACACACACCTGGCGCACTGTGGGGGAGAGGCGGGGCAGGACAAGTAAAATGGCATATGTGTCCTTTAAATCCCGATATAAACGATACAGTTTTATGAAATGGTAGACATTTTTAATCGCATCACCTGATATATATATCATCATATTGCACAGCCCTATGTCAAAAATGTGACTTTTTCCTAATAAATTTTCTATTTTTCTCTGTCGTTTTTGTGGATCAGAGCATAAACAGCATAAATGAACACAATGAACAGCAGCAGAAATTGACCTTTTTTCATGAAGAATAAACCAGGTGATGACTGGAGTTCAGCACCATGGACAGCACCCTCTACCTCTGCTGTTCAACACATTTTCCACACGGATCGAAAACCACATTTCAGCCTTAAAATGAAACGAAAACAGCCGAGTTATTAGAATAAACTCAGCTGTCAACATCAGGAACAGGAGGATCTCCTTTACTCTTAAATCTGAAACTTTTCTCTAACTTTTTATATGCAAGTTTGAGAACTCTCACAAATTTGTTTTTTTCTTGTAACTTTTGAGACTTTTTGTGACATTGTTATTAATACTGTTTTTTTCTGAAGCCACAGGAAGTCACTGGTTATTCTCTAAAAATTCATTTTTTTCTCATAAACCTGTGACTTTTTATTGTTGTAACTTTTTCTATTAAATTGCTGCATTTTTTCTAAGAATTAAAAAAAAATTCTCATTTTTTTTCCAACTTTCTTGTCCTAAATTTACAATTTTTTCCTCCAAAAAATTTATTGTAAATTTGTGTGCATTTTTTTTTCTGTTAATTTTGTGCCCTTTTTCTCCTAAATGTTTAACCCTTTTTTCCTACAATTTTTACTTTATTTCTCCAATATTTGCAACTTTTTTCCCTGGAAAATTCTGACTTTTTTGTATTATTATTTAAAACTTTTTCTCCTAAATTTGTGCCTTATTTCTTCTACTTTTTTATTTTAATTTTTTACTTTATCTCATATATTTGACTTTTTTTCTCTCTGAAAATTGTGGCTTTTTCTTGCAAGTTTTTTTTTTCTCCTACATTTGTGACTTTTTTTTATAAACATGTAATTGCAAATTTAATAGAAAAAAATGTTGCAAGTTTTAGAAGATAAAAACTGAAAATTTAAGAGAAAAAATGTTTCAAATTTACCGCCTTCCCCCCCCAAAAACAACAACAAAAAAATGTTGATGTTCGAGTAGGAAAAAGTCACAAATTTATGAGCAAAATTTGCTAATTTTCTCCCCCCAAAAAGATGCAAATTTATGAGCAAAAATAAAAAGATTTCACACCTTCAATGAAAAAAAAAACCCCATCTGTCATATTTATCACATCTGTGGTATTTCTAGGCCCTCTGAAATGAACATTTACGGACTAACTGTCATTCTTGTAAATTTTCAACTTTTTTCTCAAATTTGTGGCTTTTTCTCATAAATGTGGAATTTTTTCTTGTAAATTTTCAACTTTTTCCCATCCATCCATCTTCTACCGCTTTTCTGGAGGTCCGGGTCACGGAGGCAGCAGTTCAACCAGAGAAGCCCAGACCTGCTCCAGCTCTTCAGAGAGGATACCAAGATGCTCCCAGACCAGCTGGGAGACAGTCTCTCCAGCAAGTTCTGGGTCTGCCCCGAGGTCTCCTTCCAGAGAGACGTGCCCGAAACACCTCAAGTGGGAGGTGTCCAGGAGGCATCCTGATCAGATGCCCAAACCACCTCAACTGACTCCTTTCAATGTGGAGGAGCAGCGGTTCTACTCTGAGCCTCTCCCGGCTGACTGAGCTCCTCACCCCATCTCTGAGGGTGAGTCCAGCGATCCTACAAAGGAAGCTCATTTCAGCCGCTTGTATCCGCAATCTCATTCTTTCGGTCATTATCCAAAGCTCGTGACCATAGGTGAAGGTAGGAATGTAGATTCACCGGTAAATCGACAGCTTTGCCTTAGAGCTCAGCCCCCTCTTCACCACAACAGACCGGTACAACGTCCGCATCACTGCAGATGCTGCTCCGATCCATCTGTCAATCTCTCGCTCCATTCTCCCCTCACTCGTGAATAAGACCCCAAGATACTTAAACTCCTCCACTTGGGGCAAGGGCTTGTCCCCAAACCGGAGAAGACAATCCACCTTTTTCTGGCTGAGGACCATGGACATGGAGGTACTGATTCTCATCCCAGCCAATTCACACTCAGTAGTAAACTGTCCCGGTAAGATCTGTAGGTCATTGCTGGATGAAGCCAACAGGACAACATCATCTGCAAACAACAGAGATGAGATCCTGTGGTCACAGAGCATGACACCCTCCATTCCCTGGGTGCACCTAGATATCCTGTCCATAAAAATTATGAACAGGATCAGTGACAAAGGGCAGCCCTGGTGGAGTCCAACTCTCACTGGAAATGAGTTTGACTGGGTGTTGGCAACATGAACCAAACTCTCACAATGGTCATACAGAGACCAGATAGCTTGTAATAACAAGCCCAATACCCCATACTCCTGCAGCACCCCCGACAAGAGACCACTAGGGATGCAGTCAAATGCTTTCTCCAAGTCCACAGAACACATGTAGACTGATTGGTCAAACTCCCACAAACCCTTGAGGATTCTCGAGAGGGTAAAGAGTTGGTCTGATGTGCCACGGCCAGGATGAAAACCATATTGCTCCTCCTGGATCTGAGGTTCAACCAGCGGTCAGACTCTCCTCTCAGTACCCTGGCATAGACCTTCCCAGGGAGGCTGAGAAGTGTGATTCCCCGAAAGTTTGAGCACACCCTCCAGTCTCCCTTTTTAAAAAGAGGAACCACCAACCCGGTTTGCCATGCCAAAGACACTGTCCCCAACCTCCACGCAATGTTGCAGAGGCGTGTCAACGATGACAGCTCTACAACATCCAGGGCCTTGAGGTACAACAGGGCAAATCCAGTCCACCCCCGGGGCCTGGCCACCAAGGAGTTTTTTAACCACTTTGGCAACCTCAATCCCTGTGATGGGCGAGTCATCCCCCTCATCCACAAGCTCTGCTTCCTCTGTGGAAAGCATGTCAGTGGGATTGAGGAGATCCTCGAAGTATTCCTTCCACCGTCCGACAATGTCCCCAGTCAAAGTCAGCAGTGTTCCATCCACACCATACACAGTGTGCACAGGGAGCTGCTTCCCCCTCCTGAGTCACTGGACAGTTTGCCAGAATCTCTTCGAGGCCAACTGAAAGTCTTGCTCCATGGCCTCACCAAACTCCTCCCACACCCATGTTTTTGCTTCAGCAACATCTCGAGCTGCACTTCGCTTGGCCTGCCGGTACACCTCAGCTGCTTCAGGAGTCCCACAAGCCAGCCAAGCCTGATAGGACTCTTCCTTCAGCTTAATGGTCCCCCTCACCACTGGTGTCCACCACTTGGTTCGGGGGTTGCCACCACGAGATGCCCCAACGAGCTTGTGGTCACAGCTCTGGGCCGCTGCTTCAACAATGGGGGTGGAGAACATGGCCCATTCAGACTCCATGTCTCCAGACTCCCTTGGAATGTGGTTGAAGTTCTTCCGGAGGTGGGAGTTGAAGATCTCCTGGACAGGGGCCCCAGACGTTCCCAGCACACCCTCACTATACGTTTGGGTCTACCAGGTCTGAATGGCTTCCTCCCCTGCCACTGGATCCAACTGACCACCAGGTGGTGATCAGTTGACAGCTCTGCACCTCTCTTTACCCGAGTGTCCAAGACATACGGCTGCAGGTCTGATGACACGATAACAAAATCGATCATCGACCTGTGACCTAGGGTGTCCTGGTGCCAGGTGCACATATGGACACCCTTATGCTTGAGTGTGGTGTTCATTATGGACAAACTGTGGTTAGCACAGAAGTCCAATAACTGAACACCATTCGGGTTCAGACTGAGCAGGCCGTTCCTCCCAATTACCCCCCTCCAGGTTTCACTGTCGTTGCCCACGTGCACATTGAAGCCCCCAGAAGGACAATGGAGTCTCCAAGAGGAGAACCCTCCAGCACCCCAGTCACAGACATCTAGGCCCAAATGATGGTCAGGACTTTTTCTCAAAAGTTTAATTTTTTCTGTCAAATTTCATCTTTTTTTTCCAATAAATTTACAACTTTTTTGTAAATTTGCAACATCTCATAAATATGTAACTTTTTTCTCATAAATTTGTGACTTTTTCCAGTAAAATTTTACCTGTGTTTCTAATAAATTTACAACTTTTTTCTTATGAATTTGCAACTTTTTCCTCAAAATTTTGCACTTTTCCTGCAAATTTTCAATTTTTTCCTGTAAATTTGTGACTTTTGTCATAAATTTTCCACTTTTTTTCCTGTAAATCAACTTTTTTCTCTGAAATTTGCAGCTTTTTCCTCAAAATTTTTTAATTCTTTTCATAAATTTGCAACTTTTTTCTCATAAATTCTTTGATTTTTTTTCAGTAAAATGTCATCTTTTTTCCTAATAAATGTACAAGTTCTTTTTCTCGTGAATCAATTAATCAAAGGATAATTAAGCCCTAATTTATGACCATTTGTGTCAACGCCGCAGGTCGTGTGAGGTGAAACCGGAGCCCACGTGTGGCCCTGGGTGCCGCAGGTTGGAGACCCTTCTGCTGTGGCATCATGTAAACTGACACACGTGCTTTCTCCCAAACAAACAAACAAAGAAGCGCTGTCCGGTAAGGATATGGCCACTCCGTGATCTTTTTGGCGTATTTGCGGATGATGTTGTCCTCGCTGAAGATGAACAGGGACCGGTTCACCGTCAGGCAGTTCTGCTTCACCGGGTTCGGGTTGTACAGGGCCATGGTCCGGGCCCTCTGGGCCATCGTCTGCTTGTACATCCTCTGACCGCCCGGGGGCCCCTGCTGCTGCCGGGGGGTCCCTCTGGCCGGGCCCGGCGGCGGGGGACATCCTCCTCCGCCGCCGCCGCCGTAGCGGCCGGACGGCTCGTCTTCGAAGCGGGCCATGGTGGCGGGAGAGAAATCACGGAGGAACCGAGGCTGACACCGGTGGAGAGACTGAGTGGGGGAAGAAGCATCACACCGACACCGACACCGGCACAGGCGGCCACCGGCGGGGACCGGAGCCGCTCATTCACCGGGCGCTCCCGGCAGCTCCGCCGCTCCCCATCGCCGTTAAATTCCACCACGTTTCAAAGTTACTTCAGACGGTCACATTCCGCGGGGGGAGGGCACGTCCGGCCCCCACGGAGGGCGTTTCTGCTGCCCCGGTCCACGGAGGGAGTCCACGGGAGGCGGCGGCGCTACAAGTCCATCCCAGGAGACACCGATTCTGCTCATGAAATTAACGAAAACCGGAGAAGAAGAGCGACAACGAGCCGCTTTAGTCCCGAAAACGGCAGAAAATCCCAGCTTCGCCCCACGGAAGGAGAAAAGTGGAAAGTGAGCGGCAGCCGCAGTGAGTTTGTGTGAATTAACGAGCGCTCCAAATCGGTGAGGAGGGCTGGGTTCCGCCACAAACAACCGTTCAGATTCAACCGGAACGACACAACAGCCACGGTACGGAGGCCCGCTGCGGACAGAAAACCGGGAGAATTCACAGGAGAATCAAATGGAATCCGGGCTGATTCTGCCCTCAATCACGGCGGAGCTCCGCTCCTGCTTCCTCCGCGTCTCCGGTAATGTGAACGGACAGACTCCGGTTTATTCACCCCCCAACCCAAACCCAAGCACGTGACCGAGGAGACGCCAGTCAGTGGCTCCGCCTGGACCGGCCCTGTTTCCATAGCAACAGGGAGGAGAGACGGAGCTGTCCGCGGTGCTGAAGTCATTCAGCCGACGTTCAGTACGCGAATACAAAAATACGCCAGAGAGCAAGTAGCTACTGGAACTCCGAGTAACTTTATTATCATCAGTTATTTATCACTATATTTATTCTGTTGAACAAATAATTAATAAGAGAAGAATGAGAAAAAAGTCTCAAATTTATGAGGAAAAAGAAGTTTGACAATTTACAGGAAAAAGTTGCAAATTTACAAAAAAAATCATACATTTGAGAATAGTCAAATTTATGAGGATAAAAAGTTGAAAATTTACAGGAAAAAAAGTTGAACATTTATGAGAAAAATGTTGCAAATTTACAAGAAAAAAGTTGTAAATTGATTTAAAAGAAGGTAAAATTTTATAGGGAATTTATGAGAAAAAAAGTTGCAAATTTACAGGCAAAAAATTGAAAATTTATAAGAAGAAAGTTGTACATTATTAGAAAAATATTAAATTTTTTTACAAGAAAAAATGCAAATTTATGAGAAAAGTCAAATTTTTAAGAAAAGTTGCAAATCAGTGAGGAAAAAATGGCATTTTGCAGACTGGGAGGGGAACTGTCCCCCCTTCAAATCACCTACTGACCCAAAAACTCAAATGCAGAAACTACAAATTTATGTCCATGTCAGATTTATTAATAGAGCACATTTCAAAACAACCAGTTGACCAGAGTCCCGGACGAGTTTTCGCCAACAATTCTAAAAACATTAAAAACTTCACTGATATGAAGATTTAACTGCATCCAGGTTGTATGTCCTCCAGGCACTTCATGGGAGGCTTAAGGGATTCTTTATAAGAAAGCACAAATTTAACGTGAAAAATGTGCAAATTCATGTAAATGATATACAAATTTGCATGAAAATATTTGAAAATACGATAAAACTACAAAAAAAACCCTCACAATTTTACATTACAAAACCCCAATGATAAACAGGAACAAAAATTAAGTTTAAAAAGAAAAAATGTTGAAAAAAGTTGAAAATATATGTGGGGAAAAACTAGAAGAAAAAATATTAAAAATTAGTTGTTTTTTTTTTAAATCACAAATTTATAAGTTAGAACTCAAAAATGTAATTTAACGTTTAAAAAAAAAATCCAGGAAATTTTCAAACCAAATTTAAAGTCATTTTGCATTTTTATTGTTAAAATTGTCACTTTATTCTCATAAATGTGTTTCTTCCCCACACATTTGGAGATTTTATTCAGCCCAAACCATCAGAAATTAATTCAAAAACACAAAAATCACACATGAAAAATCATCTTTATGAAAGTGTTTAATGAGTAAGAAAATGTGAGGTAAAACACGGAGTTCAGACCAGTGCAAACGTCATCGTCATAAATCCGGTTTACAGCAGAAATAATCCAACACTGGAAACTGACTCATCAGATCATCGTTACAACCAGCTACATCTCAAAAACTTAGAATATCATGAAAAAGTTCAATATTCATTACACAGAGTGAAACATTTCCCGCCTTTATTTCTTGAAATTTTGATGATTATGGCTGACAGATAATGAAATTATCTGTCAGCCATGATCATAATTATGAGATCTGCAATATTTTGAATATTGCATAGGATCAATTAAAAAAAGGATATTTTAAACAGAAATGTCAGGCTTCTGAAAAGTCTGTTCATTTCTATGCACTCAGTACTTGGTTGTGCCTCCTTTTGCATGAATTACAGCATCAAAGCGGCGTGGCATGGAGGCGATCAGCCTGTGGCACTGCTCAGGTGTAATGGAGGTCCAGGTCGCTTTGATAGTGCCTTCAGCTCGTCTGCATTGTTGGGTCTGGTGTCTCTCATCTTCCTCTTGACAATCCTCCATAGATTCTCTATGGGGTTCAGGTCAGGCGAGTTTGCTGGCCAATCAAGCACAGTAACACCATGGTCACTGAACCAGCTTTTGGTACCTTTGGTAGTGTGTGTGTGTGTGGGGGGGGGGGGGTGGGGGGTGCCAAGCCCTGCTGGAAAATTAAATCAGCATCTCCATAAAAATTGTCAGCAGAAGGAAGCATGAAGTGCTCTAAAATTTCCTGGTAGATGGCTGTGTTGACTGTGGACTTCAGAAAACACAGTGGACCAACACCAGCAGATGACATGGCAGCCCAAATCATCACTGACTGTGGAAACTTCACACTGGACTTCAAGCAGCATGGATTCTGTGCCTCTCCACTCTTCCTCCAGACTCTGGGTCCTTGATTTCCAAATGATATGCAAAATTTACTTTAATCTGAAAAGAGGACTTTGGACCACTGAGCAACAGTCCAGTTCTTTTTCTCCACAGCCCAGGTGAGACACTTCTGGCATCGTCTCTGGTTCAGGAGTAGCTTGACACGAGGAATGTGACATTTGTAGCCCATGTCTAGGATTCGTCTGTGCGTAGTGGCTCTTGATGCACCGACTCCAGAATCAGTCCACTCCTTGTGAAGCTCCCCCCAATTCTTGAATGGGTTTTGCTTGACAATCCTCTCAAGGCTGCGGTTATCCCTTTTGCTGGTGCACCTTTTCCTACCACAGTTTTTCGAAACTTCCACTCAACTTTCTACGACTATGCTTGGACACAGCACTCTGAACAACCAGCTTCTTTAGCAATGACCTTTGGTGGCTCACCCTCAATGACTGTCTTCTGGACTTCTGTCAAGTCAGCAGTCTTCCCCATGACTGTGAAGCCTATTGACCCAGACTGAGACCATTTAAAGGATCAGGAAACATTTGCAGGTGTTTTGAGTTAATTAGCTGATTAGGGTGTAACACCATGACTTTCTAATATTGAACTTTTTCATAATATTCTAATTTTCTCAGGCACTGAATTTGGGGTTTTCATTATCTGTAAGCCATAATCATCAAAATTTCAAGAAATAAAGGCTTGAAATATTTCACTCTATGCGTAATGAATCTATATAATATATGAGTTTCACTTTCTGAAATGAGTGACAAAAAATATTGAACTTTTTCATGATATTCTAATTTGTTGAGATGTGCCTGTAAGTTTTAATTAGGAGGAAAAACACACTTTTACAAAAACATTGAGTTTAAAATGGCTCAGGTCAATCTGGGATAGGCGGGATTTTTTTTTTTTATTAAATTAGGCAGAAAAAACTTACAAGAAAAAAGTAGCAAATTTAAGAGAAAAAGTCACAAATTTTGGAGGAAAAAAGCTGCAAATTTATGAGGGAAAAAGCTGAAAATTTACAAGAAAAAAATGCACATTTATTAGAAAAAGTCACAAATTTATGAGAAAAAAAAATTTTCAGAATGAAAAGTTGCAGATTTATGAGGAAAAAGTTACCATTTTTTGAGAAAAAAGTGCAAATTTCCAGCAAAAAAGTTGCAAATTTCTTTGAAAAAAAAAGATGCAAATTTACAGAAAAAAAAAATAAGTTGAAAATTTCCAGGAAAAAAGTTGCAAATTTTCAAGAAAAAAATGCACGTTTATGAGAAAAAGTCACAAATTTATGAGAAAAAAAGTTGACATTTTAGAGGAAAAAAGTTGCAAATTTATGTTGAAAAAAGTTACAAATTTTTGCAGAAAAGCCTTAAGATTTACAGGAAAACAGTTGAAATTTTTTTAGAAAAAAATTGCACATCTACAGGAAATGAGTTTAAAATTTACAAGAAAAAAATTGCACGAGAAAAAAGATACAAATTTTGAAGAAAAAAGTTGCAAATCTATGAGATTTTTTTTTTGTTTAAATTCTGCTTAGAATTGGTGCAAGTCATGATACACAGTGAAGTAACATGATGTATATAAAGGTTTATGATGACATTCAGGTGACAATTCTGTTCTTTCTCCAGGTTGGGGCGGGGGGGTTAAACCTCAGTTTACAAGAAAAAAGTTGCAAATTTAAGAGGGAAACAAGTCTCAGATTTATTGACAAAACTGACAAATTTAGATTTACAAAAATGGGGTTAAATTTAGGATAAAATAAATTCTCAAAATTTTAAGAAATGAGAAAAAATATTTAAATTTACTAGAAAAAGAATTAGATTTCATTAGAAAAAATTCTCAAATTTATGAGATTTTTATTTAAATATAAAACTACTAAATTGAATAAAAAATCTGTCAGACTTCCAAGAACCAAATCTTCAATTTATCAGAAAAGTCACAAATTTACAGGCAAAAACTGCTTAGATTTATGGAAAAACATCTGAAATTTCTGTAATAAGCAAAGTGCAAAAACATCCATCTTCTTCTGCTTAATCCTTTTCGGGTGGTGGGGGGCTGGAGCCTATCCCAGCATCTTTGGGCGAGAGGCAGGGTCCACCCCGGACAGATCGCCAGTCCGTCGCAGGGCCAACACAGAGAGACAGACAACCATTCACTCTCACAGTCACACCTAAGGACAATTTAGAATCCCCAGTTGATGCCAATTAACCTAACTTGCATGAGATTTTTTTTAACATTTCAAGGAAAATTAACAAATTAATGAGTATAAAGTCAGTGAGTTCACAACAAAAATGTCACAAATGTACAAGAAAAGATTCAAGTCTGACTGAAAAAGCAGAACATTTAGAATAAAAAAGAACAAGAGAAAATTTTAACTTGTCTGCTGCTGACAGCCAGATTTATAAATTCATAAATGTGACACATCTTCATGGACATTTCTGACTTTTTATTTGTAAATTAAACATTTTTCCCTCGTAAATTTCACACTTCTCTCATGAATTTTTGTTTTTTTCTCTTATAAATTTACAACTTTTTTTCTTCAAATTTGGACTTTTTCTCATGACTTAGCAACTTTTCTGTTGTAAATCAGCATAAAAAGCATGTTTTCTATTAAGTTGTGAGTATTTTTCTCATCAAAGTGAAAAGAGCATCGTGTGGACCTGGAGCCACAGGCTGCAGACCCCTGTAATGCTGTGAACGTGCATCTGTAGTTCAACTGGTCCACGGTGCAGGTGTTGGTCAAACTGTGGCTCCGGCCTCTATCTGGCGACGGCGGCGTGACGACACTTGATGGAGCCGCACTGACAGCCGAAGTATTTCCTCTTCACCCTCCAGTAGTGGTCGCCGTAGTCCAGCCTGGACAGACACGGAGGACACAGGGTTCAGGTCAGGTGACAGCTTACACTCTATTAAAATAAATGAAAAACTCAAATCTTCAGCAGCAGCTGAGTGCTGTCAGACACTGGCCCAGGCTGCCAACTTTAGGAGAAAAATGGCATCTTCCAGTTCCAAACATAGCTGTTAGCTTAGCATGTAGCTATTGTGTTGTCTAACATCACTTCCTGTCAAACTCACTGAAATAAATCTGACTCCCAGTTGCTGTCTGGCTTATCTTATTATTAACTTCTATGTGCTGTGTGCCTCAGTTATTGCTGTTAGCGTTACTGTTGGCTCCTGCTACAGCAGCTACCCGCCGCGGATTCATGAGGTGTGGTGGGTGGGGTGGTCAACCAGGAGTGAGCTCACGTTAGCTTCTTTTGGCTTTGCCAGAATGAAGAAAATAGTTAAGAAATTGCAAGACAAAAAAAGTTGCTAAATGTACACAAAAAACCAAGTTGCAAATCTAAAAGAAAAAAAAAAGAAAATAGGTGAAAATTTGCAAATGGATCAGGAAAAAATCCCAAATTTGAGGAAAAAGATTGTACTTTTAGAACAAAAACAACCCTGATCCATACGTAGCTTCAGGTCTGATTAGAAGCTGGGTGTGGAATCAGCAGGTCCAAGTCATGTGATTGTCCTTATAAAAGAAAAAAAAACCAAAACAGATTATGGATGACTAAAGACGGACTTACAGGGTCTTTTTTTCTTGTAAAGTTGCAACTTTTTTATTTGTAAATTTACATTTTTTCTTATAAATTTGCAATTTTTTTCTTGTAATGTGCAACTTTTTTACGTGTAATTTAGCATCTTTTTTTCTTGTCAATTTGCAACTTTTTAAATTTGTAAATTGGCAACTTTTTTCTTGTAAATTTGTGACTTTTCTCACAAATTGGCAACTTTTTTACTTGTAAATTTGCAACCATCTTTTAGTTGTAAATTGGCAACGTTTTTACTTGAAAATTTGTAATGTTTTACTTGAAAAGTTGAAACTTTTTTACTTGAAAATCAGCAACTGTTTCACTTGTAAATTTGCTAGTTTTTCACATAAATTTGCAATTTTCTAAACTCAGAAATTTGAAACTTTACTTGTAAATTTGCAGCTTTTTACTTGTAAATTTACAACTTTTTGTCTTGTAAATTGGCAACTCTTTTAATATGTAAATTTGTGACTTTTTAACTTGTAAATTCACAACCTTTGTACTTGTGAATTTGTAGCTTTTTTTTACTTGTAAATTTGTAGCTTTTTTGTGATGAATTTTTAATATTCATATAGATGCTGGTTACATTTTTTGATTAATTTTTTCTGCTCACGTGGACAATGACCCAAGTTGATTTTTTTTAATGCCCCTGATTAAAAACTTAAAGAGGGTTGAAGTCTTCTCCATTACAAAAATCTGAGGTCCCCCAAACACAACCTTGGACAGGGACCCCACAAAGCTAGAAACAGCCCTGCATGTATATTTTTCATCTCACTCTGCCTTTCTAGTCTGTAATCCCACCAGCTGATTTTGCATTCTGAGCTCTAAGTGACTGGATTGGTAAATTCTCACCCAATCTGATCCCCAGCTCTGATGGTCCTGCTGGAGAAGAAGGCGATGCGGGGGAAGCGGAGGTCCTGGTGGGTGGTGAACACCCTGACAGCCACCAGGTTGGGCTCACACAGGTGGTTGATGAAGCGGCCCACGTTCCCGAAGAGTCTGGCGTCGATGCAGTGAGGGTCGCCCACCTGAGAGCAGAGAGGACGGCGGTCACTCACAGTCACTTCCTGTCTGATTGATCACTGCTAAATTCCCCTGACATGGTTGTCACTCTCTCCTTAAAGTCTGTGCTTTTTACCTCCGCCAAAGGAGGCGGTAATGTTTTTACCAGGGTTGGCTGGTTGGTTTGTCTGTCTGTTAGCAGCATTATTTAAAAAGTTCTGAACGGATTTTGATGAAATTTTCAGGAAAGGTGTGTCATGGCACAGGGAACTGATGATTAGATTGTGGTGGTGATCCACAACACAATCTGCATTCAGAAATTTTTTTAGGGGAAAATAATAATAATATTGAGCTTCCCCTTTAAGACGTGCCCACGGAGTTATGATTTTCCTCTGCACCCATACACCATATGTGATGGTTGACATTATTTCATCTGAAGATGCCAAGAAAAAGCAAGCAAACTGTGCGGTTTATGAATGGATTTTCATGACATTTTCAGGAAAGGTGTGTAATGGCATGAGGAAAAGAGTACACTGGCAGACAAGCTAAGGATGTCTTGCAAGGCACGTTACCCACACGGTATGTAAACACACAGCACTGGACAAGGTTTCATTTTTATTACCTTTTCCTGAGAGGAGGAGGTAATGTTTTTGCCGGTGTTGTGCCAAAACGTACACTGTAATTGTCCATTGTTGATGCATAAAATACAGTGGTACCTCTACTTACGAACGTCTCTGCATACGGAATTTTCAGGTTACGACACGCCTCAACGGGAAAATACTGCCTCTTGTTACGAAAGAAATTTCAGGATACGAAAGGCAAAAATACAGTACGCGCTGCTACTCGCAGCTCCCGTACCTCCAGGAAACGGAGCGGAGCCGCTCAGCGCCGCTACTCGGCCTCTCCGCTGCGCTCCGGCATGGCCCATAGGTGCATGGGTAGGTGCGCGCTCTTGTTCTTCCTCGGGCTCCTGTTTGACGCCGTGGGTCTGGTCGTGCTCCTGGTGGGCATCTTCGGCGACCTGAACATGGAGGGCCGCTTCTGCGGGGACTTCCTCATCTTCACGGGCGCGCTCGTCATCTTTTTCAGCCTGGCCTGGTGGATCCTGTGGTACACGGGGAACGTGCAGTTGGCCGTGATGGACAAGAGGAGGGGGTCCCCGGACCTGAGCCTGAGACACTGGGCCAGGAAGCTGTCCGAGAGGCTGTCCCGCAGCGGCGCGAAGCATGTGGACGGAGGGGAGGAGAAGGACTAGAAGCGCGTGGAGAACGGAAAGGTAAATGAACATAATTTTTATTCTTTACTTTATTCTTTGTTTTTTACATTATGTACAACTCTCATTTTATGTTTATTGTGCAGTAATCTAATTGTAACATGTATTTGTTACATGTTTTGATGCATTTTTATGATTTATAAAAAAATTATGTCCGAATTTTGGGGGGCTTGGAACGGATTAGGGCATTTACATGGAAAACGCGTCTCTACTTACGGAATTTTCATGTTACGAAACTACTTCCGGAACCAATTAATTTCGTAAGTAGAGGTACCACTGTATGTATTTATACAGTATCTACATGTATATATCCAGTAAATTATGTATTTTTCCATGTAACCTTGTGACTGCATTATTTTAATTGTTTTTAATCCTACATCAAGTTTGTTTCCGGTTCAAAATGCCTCATAAATGTTAAATATATCTTATTATACCCAACTCGGTACTGTTTACCTGTTGAAATATACATTTTATGATTAATATAACCCCATAACTACAATATGGCACCTGGTGATCATTTTTTGGCAGTTCATCACTTTTTGCCACGACACTGGCATTGCTTTGTCTGTCTGTCTCTGAGCAACATTACTCCAAAATTTATGAACAGATTTTGACTACATTTTCAGAAAAGGTGTGTAATGGCATAGGGAACAGATGATTACATTTTTGTGGTGATCCAGATCACCACCTGGATCCAGGAAGTTTTAGGAAAAATCAGTATCAACTTGGTTAAATTTTACAAATACCATTTATTTGTTATTTCAATAAATGTTATAGAAGGAAACTTGAATTAGTATTTTTCATCAATATCAAATGCAGAAATGTTGCATTTAGAAAACTGCTGCATTTCTAACAATATCATTTGGGGGAAATGAGCTTCTTGCAGGAGGTCTGCACTCTCTGAGGGCTTTTCTAGTTGTTTTTGCTGTCGTTTCTCTGTCTGTTAGCAGGATCACACAAAAACTCATTGATGCATTTGGATGACATTTTCACCAGAGGTGGCCCTTGACCCAAAGATGAACTCATTACATGCTAGAGGTGATCCGTGAGTGCATACCTCCACCAAGGCCCTATCTCGCAATGTACAGATGGATGTCAATATGGACGGACAAAGGGTTGGAGGGGAGGAAAAAAGGGGGGGAGGGAGGGAGCCTTGGCAGAGGTATATGCTCTCTGAGTGCCCTCTAGTTTCCACAATAACACTTCCTCATTTTTTTGCTGAAATTTTTTGCTTTAAAATTTCCAACGTTTTTTCTCATAAATTTGATTTTTTTTCCTTGTAAATCTTCACCTTTTTCCTCATAATTTTTTAAAACTTTTTTCTTGTAAATTTCCTACTTACCATAAATTTGCCACTTTTTTCTTGAATATTTGCTGCTTGTCTCATGCATTTTTGACTGTGTTCTCAAGACATTTGTTGAGCCTCTAAATCCTATCCTCTCATCCCTCTGCTCTCACCTCTCCTGGACCCTCTGCCTTAACACTTTCCTCTCCTTGGCTCATCTTTTCGGTCTCATCTTTCCCTCTCTGAGCCCTGTCTAATTCAGGTTCTCTCTCCATCTATGGTGGTATACAAAAAGGTTAGAAAATACCAAGTGTCACATTTTGTCCTGCAGGATTTTTTTTTTTTTTGTTTTGGTTTACATAAATGACAAAAATATGCGGGTTTTTATTTTTGTTTTTTTTTTTATTCTAGTGTTTCTTTTTTTCCATTGAGAAAGAGTAGGAAAGAGAAGGGCAAAAACAACATAATGGTAATTTACTCATGCATACTTAAATGATCAGAGGTGGGTAAAGTAGCCAGAAATTCTACTCATGTAAAAGCAGTGCTATGAAATTAATAATTAAGATAAGATAAGATAAGCCTTTATTAGTCCCACAATTAAAAGTAAACAACCAAAAATTTCTAGTGGAGTTAAGAGTACAAAGAGCACCCTCTTAAAAACTTGAGTAATGACTTCAGTCTTGAAGGTTTGAGGTTTTTCTCCAAAATTAAAAAAAAAAAAAAAATTCTAATAGTTTTCTACTTTTCTCTGTAAATTTATCAAAATTTTAAACCATTTTCCTCATTTGTAACTTCTTCTTGTAAAATTATGACTTTTCTTGTATATTTGAGACGTTATTATAAACTCGTGGATTATTTTATAGCTAATTTTTTGTCTATTTTTTATAAAATCAGTTTTTTTTAATAAATTTGAAGCAGATTGTAGTAAAATTTTGACTTTTTTCCTTATATAATTTACATTTTTGACCATAATTTTGCAAAGCCAGAAAAGAACAATAATTTAACTCTGATTTCAAAGAAAAAATATTAATAAAATCACTCTATAAAAGCAAGAAACCTCTGTGTGTCTGTCTGTGTGTGTCTGTCACATTTATAAGACGTCATCGGACAGCCTATGATCTCTGCCTGAACATCATAGGACATCCTATGAACTCAGGCATCATAGGACAACTTGCGATGCCTATATGACGGCACACAGACAAATGTGTCTTTATGAAGTCATATACATCAAGCCTGCCTTCATGTCTTTGTCATATACAGTGACATCAGGCAACATGATGTCATATACAGTGGGGTAAAAAAGTATTTAGTCAGCCACCAATTGTGCAGGTTCTCCCACTTAAAAGATGAGAGAGGTCTCCAATTTTCATCATAGGTATACCTCAACTATGACAGACAAAATAAGAAAAAAAAAAAAATCCAGAAAATCACATTGAAGGATTTTTAATGAATTAATTGGTAAATTCCTCGGTAAAATAAGTATTTGGTCAATAACAAAAGTTCATCTCAATACTTTGTTATATACCCTTTGTTGGCAATGACAGAGGTCAAACATTTTCTTTAAGTTTTCACAAGGTTTTCACACACTGTTGCTGGTATTTTGGCCCATTCCTCCATGCAGATCTCCTCTAGAGCAGTGATGTTTTGGGGCTGTCGCTGGGCAACACAGACTTTCAACTCCCTCCAAAGATTTTCTATGGGGTTGAGATCTGGAGACTGGCTAGGCCACTCCAGGACCTTGAAATGCTTCTTACAAAGCCACTCCTCTGTTGCCCGGGCGGTGTGTTTGGGATCATTGTCATGCTGCAAGACCCAGCCACGTTTCATCTTTAATGCCCTTGCTGGTGGAAGGAGGCTTTCACTCAAAATCTCACGATGCATGGCCCCATTCATTCTTTCCTTTACACGGATCAGTCGTCCTGGTCCCTTTGCAGAAAAACAGCCCCAAAGTATGATGTTTCCACCCCCATGCTTCACAGTAGGTATGGTGTTCTTTCTCCTCCAAACACGACAACTTGAGTTTTTACCAAAAAGTTCTATTTTGGTTTCATCTGACCATATGACATTCTCCCAATCCTCTTCTGGATCATCCAAATGCTCTCTAGCAAACTTCAGACGGGCCTGGACATGTACTGGCCTAAGCAGGGGGACACGTCTGGCACTGCAGGATTTGAGTCCCTGGCGGCGTAGTGTGTTACTGATGTAGCCTTTGTTACTTTGGTCCAAGCTCTCTGCAGGTCATTCACTCGTTCCCCCAGTGTGGTTCTGGGATTTTTGCTCACCGTTCTCATGATCATTTTGACCCCACGGGGTGAGATCTTGCGTGGAGCCCCAGATCGAGGGAGATTATCAGTGGTCTTGTATGTCTTCCATTTTCTAATAATTGCTCCCACCGTTGATTTCTTCACACCAAGCTGCTTACCTATTGCAGATTCAGTCTTCCCAGCCTGGTGCAGGTCTACAATTTTGTTTCTGGTGTCCTTTGACAGCTCTTTGGTCTTGGCCATAGTGGAGTTTGGAGTCCGACTGTTTGAGGATGTGGACAGGTGTCTTTTATACTGATAACGAGTTCAAACAGGTGCCATTAATACAGGTAACGAGTGGGGGACAGAGGAGCCTCTTAAAGAAGAAGTTACAGGTCTGTGAGAGCCAGAAATCTTGCTTGTTTGTAGGTGACCAAATACTTATTTTATCGAGGAATTTACCAATTAATTCATTAAAAATCCTTCAATGTGATTTTCTGGATTTTTTTTTTCTCATTTTGTCTCTCATAGTTGAGGTATACCTATGATGAAAATTGGAGACCTCTCTCATCTTTTAAGTGGGAGAACTTGCACAATTGGTGACTGACTAAATACTTTTTTGCCCCACTGTACATCAAGGCTGCCTTCATGTCTTTAAAAGCACATTTATAGGACATCATAGGACAGCCTATGATCTCCGCCTGATCATCATAGGACGTCCTATGATGCCATATACAGTGACATCAGGCAACATATCTTTATGCCATATACATCAAGGCTGCCTTCATGTCTTTATGATGTCATATACAGTGAGTCCATGCCGGAAAGCCCCTTTTTGCTCAGATCTATTTTCATGATCCTGTCCATGAACTGGAATTACGACGCACCTATCCCTCAACCAGTGGTCTCAACGAAGAAGAAGAAGAAAAAGAAGACCCACCAGATGGAGAACAATAGAATGACGACAACTGCTGCACGTCAGAAAAGATGCCATGAAGATGAAACACCTGAGGTTCCAGCAGTACATCACACCCGTCTGAGACAGGACACCCTTCACAGCATAGGGTACGACAGATTTTAAAGCACATTTCTAGGACATCATAGGACGGCCTATGATCTCTGCTTCATCATCATAGCGTGTCCTATGAACTCAGGCATCATAGGACGACTTGCCGTGCCTACATGACAGCAAATGTGCAACCTTGACGAATGCCAGTCTACACTACAAATGTGTAAAATGCCAAGCAAAGTGCTGATTTTCTCTGGGTGCTCCGGCTTCTTGGTTTCTACGGGCATGCACGGGCCTTCCTGAACAGGGTCGAAAGCCCCTTTTTCAGAATCGTGTCCATGAACTGCAATTACGATGCACCTATCCCTCAACCAGTGATCTGAACAAAGAAGAAGAAGACCCACCAGATGGAGAGCAATAGAATGAGTAGAACTGCTGCACATTAGAAAGGATGCTGTGAACATGAAACACCTCAGGTTCCACCAGTACGCTGCAGGCATGACTGTGAACAACACAGCCTTCTGAGACAGGAGGAGACCCTTCAGCAATGGGCATGCAGAAATACTTGCTTATACTTGGTTTCTACGGGCATGGACGGTTATGCACAGGTATGTACTAGTTATATCTAATGAAATAAATTAACTTAAATTTCCAAAAATGTGGTTATTTCTGTTATATTTCTATATATTTATTGTTTTCTAGAACTCTCCTCACCACCCAGACAACAGGAAAAACCTCCCTTATTTTGAAATCCAAATGTTGGCACGTTTAGATTGTCTGAAGGCTGTTGACGGATTAGTCATTGACTTGGTGAATTTCGGTCATCTTAACTTGCCAGACACATAATAATAAACATAAGTTAGTTAATATTGTAGTGGCTGGTGAAGTCAATCCTGAGCGATTCAGTCGTTCTTGCCTTTCCCTGCATATGAAGCCTAACCACACCTGTTAGCCAAGCGACTATTCATTACTGTTCCTGTTACCAGCAGGTTAAAACCACCATAAATGCCTCCATCGCTTATGTACCTCTTTTGCCTTTTTCCCACATTTAAAGTACTTTAATAAACTCATGCTTCTCTGGGACAGCAATGCTAGAGAGACACACTCTGCCTACCGACTGACGGTCATATGGGTGGGGTGCTTCTGAACTCTGGCACAAGGATGACTGTCCCGCGCAATGTTCGTGTGCGCGCTTGTGGAGCGTCATTCCTTAATTTATTTTTCTTAAAATTATATTTCCTCTTAGTGTGGCGGAATAACATCCACACAGAAATGTTACCAGAGGAAACCCTGGACTTGGAGGTGCTGGTTCTCATCCCAGCCACTTCACACTCTGTAGCAAACTGTCCCTGACCTCCACACAACGTTGCAGAGGTGTGTCAACCATGACAGCCCTAGAACATCCAGAGCCTTGAGGTACTCAGGGCGAATCTTGTCCACCTTCGGGGCCCGGCCACCAAAGCCCTGCTTCCTCTGTGGGAGGCGTGTCAGTGAGATTGAAGAGATCCTCAAAGTATTCCTTCCACCGCTGATGTCCCCAGTCGAAGTCAACAGCGCACCATCTGCACCATACATAGTGTGGACAGGGAGCTGTTTCCCCTTCCTGACTCACCGGACAGTTTGCCAGAATCTCTTCGAGGACGACCAAAAGTCTTGTTCCATAGCTTCACCAAACTCCTCCCACACCTGAGTTTTCACTTCAGCAACCACCCAAGCTGCACTCTGCTTGGCCTGCTGGTACACTGCAGCTGCTTCGGGAGTCCCACAAGCCAACCAAGCTTGATAGGACTCCTTCTTCAGCTTGATGGCCCCCCTCACCACTGGTGTCCACCACTTGGTTTGGGGGTTGCCACCACAAGAGGCACCGATGACCTTGCGGCCGCAGCTCTAGACAGCTGCTTCAACATGGCCCATTCAGACTCCATGTCTCCAGACTCCCTCGGAATGTGGTCAAAGTTCTTCCAAAGTTGGGAGTTGAAGACCTCTTGGACAGGGGCCTCAGCCAGATGTTCTCAGCACACCTTTACTATACGTTTATGGTAAAATGGTAAATGGCGTTCACTTATATAGCAGTTTTTCTCATCTCTAGATGACCAAAGCGCTTTACAGATCCTGCTATCCTGCTATCCACCCATTCACACACACTGATGGCGACAGAGCTGCCATGCACTGGCCTGACCCACTAGGAGCAACTGTTTAGGTCTACCAGGTCTGAATGGCATCCTCCCCTGCCATTGGATCCAACTCACCACCAGGTGGTGATCAGTTGACAGCACTGCTCCTCTCTTTACCCGAGTGTCCAAGACATGTGGTCGCAGGTCTGACGACATGATAACAAAATCGATCACTGACCTGCGACCTAAGGTGTCCTGGTGCCAGGTGTACATATGGACACTCTTATGCTTGAACATGGTGTTCGTTATGGACAAACCGTGATTAGCACAGAAGTCCAATAACTGGACCCCACTCGGGTTCAGATCGGGCAGGCCGTTCCTCCCAATCACCCCGCTCCAGGTTTCACTGTCGTTGCCCATGTGTGCACTAAAGTATTTGTATTTCTTTTATTGTTGTCTGGAGTCCCCAGCCTGGAGCTCCCCGCGAGTTTGATCACTAACTAAAGTAGCAGGAAAAAGTGGGAAATTTATGAATTGAGCAGCAAAATTACAAGAGAAAAAATGCCATGTTTAAAAGGAAATAAAAGTGTCCAGTTCCTAATGTTGACAGGTCATTTTATTCTTATAAATGTTCTATTTATCATCATTTTAAAACTCAGACATGTTTTGTGGATCTATGCAGATTTTTTTCATATTTGCTTTCCACAGCAGAGGTTTCTGACCACTGAATTACACTAAATAAATACAAATGTAATTTTACATTCTAGAACAATCCCACAGTCTGACACCACGGTCACCGCCACAGCCTTCATCTGCTGCTGCTGAGTGAGTCTTCAGCGCCACCTGGTGAATGAATAGAGAGCCTCAGTCACACCCCCTCTACTTCTGTATATGGGACTTTAAATTGAGAAAATTTTCCATTGAGATGAATGGCAAGGGTGAAATTATCTTTTGCTCCCAATCAAATTTTGCCACGAGTTACACATATGATGTTTGTCAATTTAAAAGATAATTTTCCACATAAATAATGGTGCAGGTTGTTGTCGAACTGTTAAGGTATAAGGTTATGAAAATATGTAAATTAAAAGACTACAAACACAGATGGATGGAGCTTATGTCATCTTTTCAAAGCGCTCCCAGGGTGACATAACTAACAGTCCTCTGGATCAGCCGCAGCTCTCACAACACAGAACAATACCTCTGTGTTGTTTTTCTCCTCTTTGAATCCTTCTTTCATCGGTCAGGAAACAGGAGGTGAGGTTTTGGTAATCTTCCGCCATGGTCGTGTTTAGTGATGTGGGATGATGGGAGTTGTTGTCCGCTAATCGTTGAAACAAAAACTAAATATGACTGTTATTATATGACAACCAACAACTTTATTTATGTGGAAAATTGCATTTTAAATTGACAAACATCATGCGTGTAACTCGTGGCAAAATTTAACTGGGATCAAAAGATAATTTCGCTCTTGCCTTTCATTTCAGTGGAGAAATTTTTCAATTCAAGGTCCCATATGCAGAAGTAGAAGGGGCGTGACTTAGGCTCTCTATACAGTGGCACAAAAAAGGCCTAACGATGATAAAGATTTAACCCCATAAACTAGCACACAACAGCATTCAGATACTGTCACTGATGAAGGAAACTAAGGCCTTAAAGAAAACTCGTCGAAACTGACTGACCTTGTTGTCGAGGGTGAACAGGAAGGAGTCGTTCTCCCGTTTGTCAGCCTCAGCGTCTGTGATGATCTCTCCGACGTACCTGTGGAGCATCAGAGGGTCAGACTGATTCTCCCCATAAACACCTGACCCTGTAAACACTCCGCAGTCTGTGCTCACTCGCATATGAAGGTTCCTGCTGGGATGTCCTGCATGGCCCTCACCCCCCAGCCCATCTTTTGGGTCCTGAACACCTGCAGCCGCACTCTGAAACAACAAAAACAACTCCAGCGTCTCTGACAGACTCATGCTGTGGGTGGTAGTTACCCCCATGACCTTTGGGTTTCCATAAAACTGATTCTCTCTGGGCCTTTTGCTCCAGATAAAGCAGCTGTACTGGCAGGAGCATGAGTATCAAAGGTCACCTGAGTCCATTCTGGACCACACGGTTCCTGCAGGTCCTCCAGCAGGAGCAAGCGTGGTGACACTCAAACAGGACCGGGGGCTCCTGCTGATAGAAGTCCAGAGGTAGACGACCTTCCTGAAAACAAAGATGAGAGCAGTTCAGCCACAAGGTGATTTGAAGTTAGCAAAATGACCCAAAATCATCCCCCCCTTCCCCCCAATATCTCCATTCACAGGCGTAAATCAAGGGGGGAACCTGGGAACTGGAAAAAAAGAGAGAACTGTCCCTCCAAAGTCATTATAAAACTTCCACTATCATGTTACAGAACTGAATAAAATGACTTTGAACCACCAATTCTAAGCAGAAATGCAAAAACAAAAGGAAAAAAAAATCTTATAAAGTTGCCACTGTTTTTTAGTAAATTTTCCTCATTACAACACTGTTCATTCAAAGGTCAAATATACTGGCTAGCTCCATATTTATTTTTTGCTGGGTAATTTAACTAACTGTAATGCTGTTGATACCATCTAGCTGCAATGCTCCTGCACTGTGTATATAACTGTGTACACGCACGACACACAAAAAGTTAGGGATATTTGGCTTTCAGGTGAAATTTGTGGAAAATGTAAAAAGTTTACACTACAGTGATATTATATCATGAAAGTAGGGCATTTAAGTAGAAACATGCAATGGTAATTTCCTCACCTCAAACAATTTATTGAAACAACAGTGGCAGGTATACCACAACAAAAAATGTCAGTGTCTCAATAACTTGTCATGTGTCCTTGAGCATCAATTACAGCTTGACAACGACGTCTTGTGCTGTTCACAAGTCGACTTATTGTCTGCTGAGTCATGGCATTCCACTTTTCTGGAAGGACGGCCCTCAGGTCATTGAGGTTGTGGGGTGCAGGGTTACGGGCCTCTACACAGCCACTCAGCTGATCCCATACGTTTTCTATGGGATTTGGGTCTGGAGAAAGTGCAGGCCACTCCATTTGAGGTACCCCAGCCGTCAGCAGCCGTTCCCTAATGATGCGACCTCGATGAGCTGGAGCACTGTTGTCCATGAAGATGAAACCAGGCCTGTGTTGTTCATGCAGCGGCACAATTACTGGATTAATGATGTTATTCAGGTAGTATCGGCTTGTCACTGTACCATTCACAAGGTGTAGGACAGTTCTGTATTGACTAGACACACCTGCCCAGATTGTGACACCACCACCACCAAAGGCTCGTCTGGTGACAACAGTGGCTGATGCATAGCGCTCTCCTTGATGTCTCCAACATCGTTGGCGGCCATGGCACCAACATGATTTGACTTTCATCAGAGAACAGTACTGAGGTCCACTGATCCCTTCTCCAGTGTAAATGCTCCCTGGCCCATGCAAGACAATGACGCCTGTGCCTGGCGGTGTGGTCAGGTACCCTTGCAGGACATCTAGCATGCAGACCACGCTGATGTAAATGGTTTTGAATGGTTTGACGTGACACTTGGGTGCCTCTCACCTCCCTTAAATGTGCCTGGAGTCGAGTAGCACTCATCATCCGGTTCTGCAGGGCACTGTTCACAATAAAGTGGTCATCAGTGTGGGATGTGGCCAAAGGACAGCCACTTCTATGCCTTTCTGTGACTCTTCCAGTCTCTCTGTATCTCTGTTGCAACCTGCTGATGACACTCTGGGACACTCTAAGCTCAGTGGCCACTTCCTTCTGAGAACACCCTGTTTGAAGCCTCGCAAAGGTGAGGTACTGCTGATCAATTGTTAGGTGTCGTCTTGGTCTCATGATGTCAGAATGTGAACAGCATGATGAAGAGGACTGTTTAAACACCAATTCTAATTAAACCAGAAAATTTATTGGTCAATTCAAGAATCAAAAAACTGTTGTGAATTTTGCCATTAAGCACCTTGTTGGAGAACAGCAAGTTATGCATAAAGTATTGAAATACTGAATAGTTGGACATGTGCATTCAAAAGGTTAGAGAATGTCAAACTAAGTTCACCTGTAAAGGCTATAGTGCATTTAGGTACATCCTGAAATTTCCCCAGAAAGCCAAATAGCCCTAACTTTTTGTGAGTAGTGTATGTATATTTATTTATTTACTGCTTTTGGCTAACCTATTCTTATTTTATTATCTTATTTACTATTGCTCTGAGTGCTGCTATCCCTGTGTTCCTGCAACCCTGTAATTTCCCCATTGTGGGACTAATAAAAGCTTATCTTACGAATTTCCTCTTTTTTCTCATAAATTTGCAACCTTTTTTCAAAGACTTGCAACTTTTCTCATCAATTTGTATTTTTTTTTTCCAAATTTCCAACTTTTTTCCAAATAAATTTGCAATTTTTTCTTATAAATGTGGAAATTTTTTTAACAAATTGAGCTTTTTTCCTCACAAATTTGCTACTTTTCCTCATAGATTTGCTACTTTTCTCAGCAATTTGTGACTTTTTTTTTTGCAAATGTACAACTTTTTTCCTCATAAATTTGCAACTTTTTCCTCATAAATTTTGTTTTTGTAATCCTTCATAAATTTACTGCTTTTCCCCTCATACATTTCTGATGTTTCTCTTGCAAGATTACATTCTTCCATAAAATTCGCAACTTTTATTGTGTACATTTTAACAATTTCTCTTATAAATTTTCAACTTTTTCCTCATAAATTTAATTTTTTCCCTCATAAAATTGCTACTTTTTTCCTTCATACAGAGATGTTTCTATTGTGTTTACATTTTTCTACAAAATTTGCAGGTTTTTCCTCATAAATTTTCAACTTTTTCCTTCATAAACACAACTTTATTCTCATATATTTGCACCTTTTTTCCTCATAAATGTGCAAATTTTGACATAAATTGCCAACTTTTTTTCTCAAAACTTTGCAATGTTTTCTCATAGATTTGCAACTTTTCTCATCAATTTGTGATTTTTTTTTTTTTACAAATTTCCAAGTTTTTGCTCATAAATATTTTTTCTTTCATAAATCTGCTGCTCCCCCCATACATTTATGATGTTTCTCTTGCAAGTTTACATTTTTCTACAAAACTTGCAACTTTTATTGTGTCAATTTTCAAAAATTTTCTTATAAATTGAAAAAATTTTCTTCATAAATTTGCAACTTTTTCGTCAAAAATTTACACATTTTTCCCTGTAAATTTTCAACTTTTTCTAAATTTACAACATTTATCTGGATACTTGTAAAATTATTATTATAGTGTATTTATTATTCTGTGTTTAAATTGTAATTTGTGACTTTTTTATTTTTTAAGTTGGCATCTTTTATATCTTTGCACTTTTATTCTTGCAAATTTGTATCCAATTTACATTTATACCTTATCACTGTCCACCACAAACCTCATATAGCAAGGAAATTAAGTATTGAACATGTCAACATTTTTCTCATGAAACATTTTTCTGATGGAGCCACTGACCTGACATTTTCACCAGATATCAGTAACAACCCAAGTATCCCACACACACAAAGAAATCAAGGCAACTGTGTTCACAAAACAAGCTATCTTTAATAAAGTGGAATGACACAGGGAATAAGTATTGAACACAAAGAATCAGAGGTGCAAAATAGCACAGAAAGCCAAGAAACCAGCTGAAATCCATCAGAATTTAGGAAGCCATCCCATCCCCATCAGTGCAAATTAATTTCAGCTGGTTAAGTCCTGACTGTTTAAAAAGGTCTGTGAATATCAGATTGTCACACCACAAAGAATTCATGATGGGTAGAAGCAAAGAGCTCTGTCTAGACCAATTGTGCCAAACATACAGCCCACGGGCCAAATCCAGCCTGCCAGAGAGTTCAAACCAGCCCGCGAGATGAAGTTGCAAAGTATAAAAATTAAATAATAGAACACCCGAGCAGCACTTTTTCAATCAATTAACTGCTATTCCCAATTTGTCCATTTGGGGTTGCACATGAGTAGCAGACACAAAAGTGGTCGCCAGTTTCTACTGAGGGAGTCTGGTAGGGAGGACAGGATTTCTTCCAGAAAGACTCCAAGGCAAATTTTTCCCACCTGCGTCTGCTATTATCCCTTCTCGCTCATAACTTTGCTAAAAATATGCAACTAGTCTTTTTTTATAGATTCTGGATCCAGCACACACTGAAACGTCACAGTATTTACTGTATTTATTAACCGTTCCTTAAAAATACATTTACCCCCTTGTCTCACAGCTTGGCGGGTGCTGGGGGCCGTCAGTTCGCTGCCATTTACTGGACGTTTTTACGGTTGGAACCAGTTTTTCTTGTCACAAAATTTTTTGAACATGTTCAAAATAAGAAAAGCTGCGGTGTCGTGCCAAAAAGCGATAGGCCACCACCACCAGAAACCGATCGGGTCGCTGCGGGAGCGCACCTCGCTCAGCTTAAGCCATTTCTCTTCTGATTCTGAGGCCGACGGCTGCTTTTGAGCCAAGTGGACATAACTTTTGGTCCATGCAATTAGTGAAGGTATGTCTGTGAATATTTAATGCGGTGCAGGATTAGTCATGATTTTAGACCCATGAGTTTTGTATTAGAATAATCAGATATGACATTTTATCCTGCAGCTTTTAATGTTTTGCCTTAAATATTAAGGACAGTGTGCTGATACCTATCATTATTTGTACAATTATAACTAAATCCTTTCCCCCTATCTGCATTCTGAATTGCATCCACCCCCTTTATTTATTTTTTTTGTCCATTCTTATAAATCTTGATTTGTTGACTTGGTCTGTTGAGAATCTTATTACTTTGTTCCTTCCATGTGTCATCTTCTTATCACTGTAATTTCTGTGTATGTCCTTGAACAGTTTTAGGTATATCTATGAGTGGGTATGTACATATGTGTGTGAGTGTATGTGAGGTAATCCTAGGCTAACCTAGCCTCGACGCAACACTGCATATGTCGTATCTGAACAAATGTTGTGCTATTTGTATGAATAGTATGTTACTTCTTTTGTATTTATTATTTATATATCTACATATTATTCCATCTAGCTACATTGCTCCGCACTGTGTGTGTTTATATACTTGCATATTTATTCCACCTAGCTGCAATGCTCCGTACTGTGGGTGTTTATATATTTACATATTTATTCCATCTAGCTACAATGCTCTGCACTGTGTGTTCATATATTCATATATTTATTCCATCCAGCTACAATGCTCTGCACTGTGTGTCTGTGTGTGTGTGTGTATATATATATCTTATAGTAATATGTACATATGTATATTAGCTGCTCTTGCTTGCTTGTTTTTTTTCTTGCCTTCTGATTGTTGCTCTGAGTGTTGCTATCCCTGTGCTGTTGCAATCCTGGAATTTCCCCGTTGTGGGACTAATAAAGGCTTATCTTATCTTATCTTATTTTTTTCTCTCTCCCCTCACCCCAACCAGCCGTGGCAGAAGACTGCCCCTGCCTGAGCCTAGTTCTGCTGGAGGTTTCTCCCTGGAAGGGAGCTTTTCCTTCCCACTGTCGCCTAGTGCTTGCTCATAGGAGACTGTTCAATTGTTAGGGTCTTTTCTGATTTGTGGCTTGTGTATCTAGTGTTCACCTTTTATGTCTGTGTTTTTTGTTGCAAAGAAAACTAAGAAAAAAAAATTCATTAGGCTCCCAATTTGGATTCAAACATTTTATCTGGCAAAAAAATCACTTTATTTGGTTCTTCAAGGTTGTATTGTGAAATTATAATGTAACATGTTCTGTCCAACTTGTGAATAGTCTCAAAGGGCTGTTATAGCTTATAAATATGCTATTTCACCTGCCAAACATTGATTAAAGGTTTTAATGTTGATTGAAACAGTTTGCATGCTTTAAAAATTATTTTATTTGGTTCAGGAATAAATTGTGAATATAATACTCTAACTTGCTCTCTTGCACTTGTGAAATAGTCTCGAAGGACAATAATTCTGTATTTCACCTGCCAAAAATTGATTAAGGGTCTTAATCTGGATTGAAACTCCAGAAATCCAATCACAACTGTTTTTTTCATGTGCATATAAACATGGTCAATGATCATGTTTATATGTACACTAATAAACCAGTTATGATTAGATTTCTGCAATTATCCGATTATTCAAGTGGCCATAGGCGATAAAGAGGCGATAAAGGCCATGTAACCGGGGTCATTAACTCAAGTGGTTTACCCTCTAGTAATTCGTTTATTCAGTGCATGTAAACGTGAGAAAACTGATGATTGGCTTTGTCAGTTTATTGCCAGTAATTGGTTTATTGTGACCATGTAACTGGGGTCACTGTTCAAAATACAAACAAGTTCCAGGACTAAACAGTAGATGGCAGCAATACGATATCTAGTTCCTTCAATGGCATTTGTTTTTATCGTGATTAAGATATTGTTCATCAGCAGCTTCAGCTCAAAACAGAGCAGAAAAGAAAAAAAAATCAGGTTGTTCATCCTTTGATGAAGATTCATCATTCAGGCTGTTCATGTTTTGTAAAAGATCAATGGTTCAACAAATGTAAACATTTCATAATGTACCTGTACTTCTTTGTACTAAATTTGGAGTTGCCATTAGGTTGTTTTGCTATTATTTTACTGGTCCGGCCCACTGGACATTAAATCCGGCGGTATATGACCCCTGACCTAAAATGAGTTTGATACCCCTGGTCTAGAGCTTCGCAACCTTATTGCTGCAAAACATAATGGTGGCATTGGTTACAGGGGCATTTCTAAACTGCTGAATGTTCCAGTGAGAACTGTTAGAGCCATCATTCGGAAGTGGAAAGAACATCATTTTACCATAAACCAGCCATGGCCAGGAGCTCCTCGCATGATTTCTGACAGAGGAGTCAAAAGAATTATCAGAAGAGTTAGCCAACAGGCAAAGCCCACTCGTGGAGAGCTCCAGAAAGACCTGGAGTTAGCAGGTACTGCTGTTTTAAAGAAAGCAATAAGTAATGCACTCAACCGACATGGGCTCTATGTCCGATCACCTCGCAAGACCCCATTGCTGAAGAAAAAGCATGTTGAAGCTCATTTAAAGTTTGTTGCACAACATTTGGGCAACCCAGTAAAATACTAGGAGAATATAGTCTGGTCAGATGAGACCAAAATTGAACTTTTTAGATGTCACAACACACAGCATGTTTGGAGCAGAAATGGCACTGCACATCCCATCACGGTGTGGGGTGTTTTTCAGCACATGGAACGGGCAGACTTCATACAATTGAAGGAAAGATGAATGGACAAATGCACAGAGACATCCTTGATAAGAACCTGTTGCCATCTGCCAAGATGCTGAAGATGAAACAAGGGTGGACATTTCAGCAAGACAATGATCCCAAACACACAGCCAAGGAAACTCAACTGGCTCCAGAGAAGGAAAATAAAGCTGCTAGAACGGCTCAGTCAGTCACCTGACCTGAATCCTATTGAAAATCTGTGGAACGAACTGAAGATTAGAGTTCATAGAAGACACCCACGGAACCTTCAAGATTTGACAGTTTGTGTGGAAGAATGGGCTAAAATCACTCCTGAGCAATGCCTGTACCTAGTTCCTCCATACAGGAGGAGTCTGGAAGCTGTTATTACCAACAAAGGCTTTTCTACTAAATATTAAATGAATTTCACCAAGCGTGTTCAATACTTATTCTCTGTGTCATTCCAATTTATTAAATATAATTTGTTTTGTGAACACAGTTGACTTGATTTCTTTGTATGCATGGATTACTTGGGTTGTTACTGATATCTGGTGAAAATCTCAGGTCAATGGCTCCATCAGAAATATGTTTAATGAGAAAAATTGACATGCTCAATACTTATTTTCCCCGCTGTATATCCAAAACAGACATTTTTCAGGAAACAAGAAAAATTAGTTTTCCATTAATTTAGCAGCTACATGATTTATTCACATATTTTCTAATGCTTATAATTGCTTTAATATTCACAAAAACCATCTAGAGACAAAAAGGGTGACAAACAGAATTAGTTCATGAAAAAAAATAAAGGTTTGTGGCGGACAATGACGTTATGATAAATTGGTGAATATCCCCATCCCCCATTGTTAAAAAATGATAAATCGTTCACTGGGTTCAGCCATCTCTGTTTAATATCTACTGTATATCACAATGTTTGTGTTCACGTGTGATGAAGAAGTCACTGTGAATGTGGGGAAAAGCAGAAACATTAAAATCAAATCAGTGGTGTGTTTTCATATGTACTTACACTGTCGTACCAACACCTCAGACTGAGCTGAGCGCACATGCAGGTGCTGGAGGAGCAGTCGTCGGTGCAGGAGCAGTGCTGGGAGATAAAGGCGGGGATCAGAGGTCAGGCACGGTGGCAGTTAATTTACTTCAATAATCGTGGTTAGGGGAAATGACAATAGCCACCTATATACTTATACAGACACATCAAAGGATTACTAAATATTTCGGCCAAAAACCAAAGAGCTGATTTCAATGGCATGGAAGAGTGAAGCAAGAATTATGTAATCAATATAACGTTAAGTGCAGACTCTCAGCTTCAATGTGAGGATATTCACATGCAAATTGGAGTTACAGTTTAGGCTCAAAAGTAATTGGACAACTGACTCAAAAGCTATTTCATGGGCCACATGGGCTATTCCCTCCTTAATCCATCATCAATGAGGCAGGTAAAAGGTCTGGAGTTGATTCCAGTTGTGGCATTTGCATTTGGAAGCTGTTGCTGTGAACCCACAACATGCGGTCAAAGGAGCTCTCAATGGAAGTGAAACAGACCATCCTTAGGCTGAAAAAAGAAGGAATCCATCAGAAAGATAGCGGAAGTGTTAAGAGGGGCCAAATCAACAGAAAAAAGTGAGCACTGGTAAGCTGGGGAACTCTAAAAGCCCTCAACATCTACAGAAGACAGCAGTGGTGGATGGTCACAGGACCCTTTCCATGGTGAAGAAAAACCCCTTCACAACATCCACCCAAGAGAAAACACTCTCCAGGAAGTAGGTGTATCAGTATCTAAGTCTAGCATGACGAGAAGAATTCATGAGAGCAAATACAGACAGTTCACCACAATGTGCAAACCAAAAATCAGCCTCAAAAGTAGAATGGCCAGATTAGACCCCCCCCCCCAAAAAAAAAAAAAAAACACTGTAAAGAAGCCAGCCCAGTTCTGGAACAGCATTCTTTGGACAGACGAAACCAAAATCAACCCGTAGCAGAATGACAGAAAGAAGAAAGTATGGAGAAGTCTTGGAACGGCTCCTGATCCAAAGCACACCTCATCTTGTGTAAAACATGGTGGAGGCAGTGTGACATATGGGCACAGATGTCTTCCAACAGAACTGGGTCACTGGTGTTTATTGATGATGTGACAGAAGACAGAAGCAGCCAGATGAATTCTGAAGTGTACAGGGATATACTGTCTGCTCACATACAGCCAAATGTAGCAAAGTTGAGTGAACGGCACTTCACAGTACATATGGACAATGGCTCAAAACATACAGTGAAAGCGACTCAGGAGTTTTTAAGGCAAAGAAGTGGAATATTCTGCAACGGCTGAGTCAATCACCAGATCTCAACCTGATCCAGCAACATTTCACTTGCTGCTCCAGCACCACTTTGGTGGTGCTGTCCAGCTTGGTGTTCAGCAAAAAAATGGAATGGAGAAGGGAAATGTGGGTGACAGTGGCTCAGGAGGTACAGCGGGTTGTCTAATAACCGGAGGATTGGGGGTTTGAATCCCACTCTCCCCAGTTCAATTCAATCAACTTTATTTATCCCTCAAGGGGCAATTGATTGAAAAAGCAACTTGTGCATTGATGCATCAAGTTGTGCAAACACGATAGACAATACAGGAAGAAACTAAAAGTCACATCTAACCAACCATTAGAGAGAGTGCTATAATAAATAGTACTATAAAAAAAAAAGCCCAGCCATCCTGTCGTTGTGTCCCTGGGCAAGACACTTTACTCACCTTGCCTCCAGTGTCCATGACACTGGGTATGAATGTGTACAAATGTCTGGCAGTGGTCGGCGTGGCCGTTGGCGCAGATTGGCAGCCACGTTTCCGTCAGTCTGCCCCAGAGCAGTGGTAGCTACAGTAGTAGCTTACCACTACCATTGTCTGTGAAGTGAATGAATAATGTATCCATTGTAAAGCATCTTTGAGTATCTATAAAAAGTGCTTTATAAATTGATTCATTATTATTATTATTATTATTAAGACAAAACTTAAGGCAGAAAGACCCACAAACAAACAACTGAAGACAGCTGCAATAAAGGCCTGGCAAAGCATCCCAAAGGAGGAAATCCAGTGTTTGGTGATGTCCATGGGTTCCAGACTTCAGGCAGTCACTGTCTGCAAAGGATTCTCAACATCCATCCATCCATCTTCTTCCGCTTAATACTTTTCGGGTCGCGGGGGGAGCTGGAGCCTATCCCAGCATCTTTGGGTGAGAGGCAGGGTACCCTGGACAGATCGCCAGTCCATCGCAGGGCCAACACAGAGAGACAGACAACCATTCACTCTCACAGTCATACCTAAGGACAATTTAGAATCCCCAGTTTGATGCCAATTAACCTAACGTGCATGTTTTTGGCATGTGGGAGGAAACCGGAGAAATCCCGGAGTAAACCCACACAGACACGGGGAGAACATGCAAACTACACACAGATCACTGTTGATCGGGGGCTGGGATCGAACCCAGGATCCCCCGGGCAAGGGTGAGTTACTGTGCTGCCGCAGTGCTAACCACTCCGCCACCACGCTGCCCAGGATTCTCAACAAAGTATTAAAAATGAACATTTTGAACATTTTATTTATGGTAATGTTAATTTGTCCAATTATTTTTGAGCCCCTGAAATAAGATGATTTTATATAAAAATGGTTGGAATTCCTAAACCGTAACTCCAATTTGGATGTGAATACCCTCAAACTAAAGGTGAGAGTCAGAACTTTAGGCCCATATTGATTATATACTGTAACTGTATCCTGAATATGTTGAATATGTTTTTTTAAGAGAAGAAGTGTGGTACTGTATGAGGAAGTGTGTGATCTGAACCCCTTGTTGTTTTCCCTCACCTGTAGGTGTGTGATGTCCTTGTCTATGTCCAGCGGAGACGTGACGCAGTTGTCCGGGATGTATTTAAAGGTTTCGGGACACGGCTCACCATCCACTCCGTTAACGCAGGTGATGGGGATGGCCTCGTAACCCCGTGAAATATCCCTGAGAAAAGGAAAGTAATAAAAAAGACTCGGATACTCATTACAGAACAGTGTTTTATGGGATAATTAATGCAAAATGACATTTTCCCCTCATTTTCTGTTTAGTTTCATCATTTTTAATGTACTTTTTTCATGTGAATTTGAGGGTTTTTAATTGTGTCTTTCTTCTTTATTTACGACTTTTCTCATAAATCTGGAACTTTTTTCATGTCTGTTTGTGACTTTTTATGAAAGCTAAAGTTGTTAATTTCCAACGTTCCTTTTCCCCCTAAATTCAAGACCTTTCATACAAATCTGCAACTTTTTTGCATAAATGTGAATTATTTTAAGTAAATTAACCCTCATACTCTTAATAAAAAAGTGTTATGCTGTTACCATTAAGGGAGAGAAGTGTTCTCGTTAAAAATACCATACAGTGTAAGTTAAAATTTGTTGTACTTTTTTCATAAATCTTTTAATCAACTTCAGTCCTGATTATAAATATCAAATATTTAATTTTCAGAATTTTAACCCTTTATATACCAGTGTTTGTGATGGCATCATAAATTTGTCCGAAGAAGAAAAACACAAAAATTGTAATAATGACTGGTGAAACCGACTTATTTCTTGTAAATTTAAGACATTCTAATAAATTTATTATTTTTTCTTGTAAATTTCAGACTTTTTTTAATCATAAATTTGTACAATTTCTGAAATTTATGAGACCTTCTTGAAAATTAGCTTTTTCCATGTAAACTGGAGTCTTTACGCTCATAAATTTTAACAATCTTGATCTCATTTTCTGACTTTTTTCTGTATAATTGTGATTTTTTTTTTCCTCAAATATTCTAACTTGTTTCTTTCAAATTTTAGACTTTTTCCTCAGAAATTATTCTTGTAAACTTGTGATTTTTTTCCCTCAAAAAATGTCAAAATTTTTAAGAAATTTGAGACTTTTTTGGAAATGTGCAACTTTCCATGTAAAATTTTAGGCTTTTTATTAATAAATTTGCAACTTTTCTCATAAATTTGACTTTGTTGCATATGTGCAACTTTTCCCATTTAAATTTTAGGCTTTTTATGTAAATTAGAAAATTCTGTGACTTCTGCAAAATCCTTCTAATCTTGTACAGTTTACACAGAAACTGAAGGCATTTTGTCCCTGTAAAAGGGCACCAGTTGAATCCAAACAAATGAAAGCGTTTGGTACCTGCTGAGAACTCTCTCTCCATGGCAGTTCCGTCCTCTCCGGGCCTCCGTCAGCTTCTTGTTGGTGTTGAGGGCCGTCCAGACTTTGGAGCTGCGGACACAGCAGTCCAGTGGCGTCTCTCCTTCTTTGTTCCTCAGACTCACGTCGGCTCCACGGGACAAAAACAACCTGCACATAGAGGGAGGACATTTCTGCTTCTCTCCAGGCACATAAACTGACTCTTCAGCCAGTCTCATTTCATAAAATTGCAAATTTTTTCCATCCCTCATAAATTTCTGAGGGAGAAAAAAATTCCCAAACTGTGGAAACTAAAATTGTTAATTTATAAGAAAAAGATGCAAATTTAAGAGCAAACAAACAGTGGCAATTTTTTGAGAAACAAAAAAAAACAACTCCACAAATGCACATGAAAAATAGTCACAAACTTATCAGGGGAATTAAAAAAATAATCACAAATTTCTAAGGAAAAAAAAACACAAAAATATCCAAGAAAACAAAAAAGAAAAAGTGGCTCATTTCTGACCAAAAGTAGCAAATATTCAAGAAAATAAATTGTATAGTTATACGAAAAAAAGCTGCAAACTTAAATACATTTTTATGTTAAAAAAAAAAATAATTCCCAAATTTCAGAAAAAAAAATTGCCAATTTATGAGGCCATAAATTTTGAGGGGAAAAAATAACCAATTTTGTAGAAAAATTGCAAGTTTGCAAAAAAAGAAAAGTAATTCTCTCACAAAAATTTACAAAGTTTGGAGAAAAACATCAATAATTTAAATTTTTAAAAAAGTCACCAACTTAGCAGGGGAATAAAGAAATGACCAATTTCTGAGGGAAAATGTTCCACAAATGTCCAAATGACTAGTCGACTACTCAAAAAAATCATTGGCAGATTAATGGGGAACAGTTAGCTGCAGCCCTAAACAAAGGTAAAACAGCTGAGTTTTACTGTAACAGTAAAAGGACATTTTTTTCATTTAAATGAGAATTTTCTCTCATTTTCACTTTATAAGGAAAAAAGTTACACATATACAAAAAGGCACAAATTCATGACAAAAAACCCTCAAATTTACAAGAAAAAAAAATTGCAATTTCATGAGCTGAAAGCAGCAAATCTCCATCTTCTCCTGATGGTGACTAAATGTGAATGAAATAAAGGTTTGTGCGACCCGGACTGATGCGTCCACCCTTCACTCACATCACACACTCCAGGTGGTTCTCCCTGGCGGCCACGTGGAGCGGAGAATCTCCGTGGACGTTGATGGCACCCAGGTCGCACCGGGCCTCCAGCAGAGCCTGGGCGACGTCGTCACAGCCAGACAGAGCCGCCCAGTGCAGACACACGTTCTCCTCCTGGACACCGGAGACACATCAACACAGGAGATGGTGAGGTGTGTCCTCTGATTAGACGGGGATCAGACAGGCCAAAGGGAAGCTGGATTCAAACAGAACCTCTCAGAAACCCGACGGGCTTCACTTTTTAGGATAAAAGCCAGTTACACCGGTCAAACCAGTCGGAGCCTTGTATGGCTGTTAATGCAGTGATGCTCTGACTGGTTAGGCATTTTTAAATTTCATTGTTTATGTGACAAATAAAGCTTATTCTATTCTACATTCTCCTTGTGTTTGTGTGAGGAGCAGTGTTGGGCGTAACGCGTTACTGTAATGCCACTACTTTTGCAGTAATGTGCTGTGTAACAAAATTACTGTTCAAAAATTCAGTAATGCATTACAGTTACTGAAATTTGATCAGATGTGTTACTCATTTTATTAATATGGTTAGATACTTTTAGTGCAAATAAATATGAACTGATCCTACATAGCTAACACAGCCATCAGTCTCCTCCGCAGGTCGGTTTCCTGTCCTGCTCACGCCACAACCCGGTTTGGAAGAAACGCCGTGGCGGTGGCGACTTCTCAGCCCTTATCACCTGTTGTCCGAGCGGTGAGTAGCCCCAACATTAGCTCCTACCTCTGTGGTTAAACATGAGTATTTTTAGAGCAAGAAACTGCAATTAATGTCCGCAGTTATGTAAATGTTTTCTTACCACACAGAGAAAAAGTGACTGTGATTTGTTGCAGCAGAGAACAGCTTAAGGTGAACTTTCATTTATCTGTGCTTTCTATTTTATTTTCTCTCATTCATTTACATGCTGTTGTGATCTGCAACTATTTCATGGAAGTAAATCCTCTAAATATGCATTTTTAACGGCCTCGTCCAAATGGCCCACCAGGGGGTCCAAAATTTTCTCTGTGAATTTACAGCTTTATTTCTAGTAAATTTTTGACTTTCTACTGATTCCAATAGTTTGTGTAAATCTGAAACATTTTTTCTGTGTAAGATGAGACTTTTTTCTCATCAGTTTTCTTTTTCTTCTTTTTTCTGAGAACAAGGGGCCCTTGATCTTGCTATGTGTGCAAGATGATTTAAGTATGCATTTAAAAGTAACGTGAGAGTTACTTTTCCAAGTAACTAGTTACTTCAATCATGCAGTAACTCAAAAGTAACTGAGTTACTTTTGAAAAGAAGCAACTAGTAACTGTAACTAGTTACTCCTACAGTCCAAAGACATGCATGTTAGGTTAAATGGTGATTTTAGACTGTTTCTAGGTACAGATCTGTTTCTGTTAAGCCCACAGAACAGAGGGTTAAGACCCCGTTACAACTTGACGATTTAGGCAGCATTTGCCAAACGTATAAAGGTCTAAAATGCTGGCATATGCCGAAATTTTCACTTTTGGTCATAGGCATTGCATATCCATAATGAATTGGACATATACATAACATATTAGTAACTTACATAGAATATTTCCATAACTTATAAATAACTTAAACCAACAAATGCTTAGTGTGTTGTCGACGTTCACAACTTATGTGCAACAATAGTCTAACTTATGCATAACTTATTGTAGCATCAAGACCTTTGGATCCAATCTATGAAATCATTCTTTGCTGAAGAAAATTGTTTCAGCTCAAAAGTCTGGTCATGAACTGTTTCTATCACCCAAGGACCAGAGCTGTAACATGACCCATCGGCCATAAAGTGGAACTTATTCCCTTCTCCAGGACATACAGTCATTCTCCCTTTTCATCTATTCGCCAAAGGAATGCCCCAAATGACAGATTTATGGTTGATATAGTCCAGACAGGGAAGTCAAGATTCTTCAGTAAACAACCAAACAGCTTCACAGTGCCATCTGGTGGACGAATCAGGAATATTTAATTTTTTCTCTTTGCAGTGGAATTTATGCATTATGGACAAATAATAATAATAATAATAATAATAATAATGCATCGGTTTTATATAGCGCTTTATCATATATACTCAAAGACGCTTTACAAATAGGTACATTATTCATTCACTCCAGACAGACAAAGGTAGTGGCAAGCTACTTCTGCAGCCACAGCTGCCCTGGGGCAGGCTGACGGAAACGTGGCAGCCAATCTGCGCCAACGGCCTTTCCAGCCACCACCGAACATTTTTATACATTTACAGTGATCCCTCGCTACTTCGCGCTTCACCTTTCGCACCCTCAGTGCATCGCGGATTTTTCAAAAATATTCATCAAAAATTCAAAATTGAGAAATAATGGCCGTGCGCTAGCAGAAGGCAGGGAGACTACATTAGACCATCAGGTATCAACACGGAGAGCCGCACAACTCAAAAAATCCACCTCTCTGTTCGCTGTTCTTGTGTTGGCTCGGCTCGGAAATCTCGCAAGCTGATTGGCCGAGACGTTTCACCCCGCAAGCTGATTGGCCGAGACGTTTCACCCACCTCCTCTCCCTGCCGAGCGCCCATGAAGGGAAGAAAGACCGCATTCATTGCTCTTTATCGCTCGTGTTACGTAGTCTCGCCGCGTGGAACTTTTCGCTGTTCTCTTGTGCCATTTTGTGCGAAATAGTCTTCCCGTCGAGCCACTACGCCGCCTCCTGCAGCTTCTCCAGCTCTATCGGAAGCTGCCCTCGATGATCCTGCGCTTCTAGCACCTGACGATGAGGCGTCACCTGAGGAGCAGTAAAGCTCTCATTAACCTGTGAAGTAAATCATCTTCATCTTGAGTTACGTATCTTGTTATAAGAATAAAAGAGTTCTAAAAACATATTTATGTACACTTTATTTACATCTACGTATGTATGTACACGTACACACACACACACACGTATCATATGAGAGAGAGAGAGTGAGAGAATGAACGTACGTATTATTTATGGATGACGTCATTAGGGGTGATGCTACTTCGCGGTTTTTCACTTTTCGCGGTCGGTTCTGGAACCCATTAACCGCGATAAGTGAGGGATCACTGTATACACATTCATACCCAGTGTTATGGACACTGGAGGCAATGCGGGTGAAGTGTCTTGCCCAGGGACACAACGGCAGGATATCTGGGGGGGGGGAGCAGGATTCGAACCGCCAACCATCGGGTTATTAGACGACTTGCTCTACACCTCCTGAGCCACTGCCGTCCCAACAATAAATTAATTTATATTCTTTCTCTCAAGACAGTATCCACTACTGAAGACCTGGCTGAACTCTGGAATGGACAATGTGGTTTGAAATGCTTTTATTGATATGACTTGGTATGTGTTGCTTTATTTTCAGGAGGAAATTAACTTTTACATGCTTACTATCACAAATTAATCACAGTTACAGTGTAGACACATTGTTTGTTCCCTTATTATTGAGCAGAATATCTTAGTCACTAAAGTTTAAGGAATTTATGCTTTCATAGCCAACATATGTGTTTTAGGAGGATCTCACTTTTCATATCAAATGTCTCTCCCCCTCCGCTCTCTCTGCTCTTTGGGAGACCATAGCTAGACTTTAACTGACCAATAGAGCTCCAGGCTCCACTGCATCTCCTTTTTAGGTCGAGTTTATGACTTCTGTTGAACAGGAAGCTCACATGTAATTGGTCCAGCTCAGTTTCATGAAAGCCAGTGAAATTCTGCCACACCCGAAAAAAAAACTTTCCCTTTGGTTCAGTTTTTGGGCGGTGGTCAAGCTGTTAGGAGCAGACTTCTCTGCTCTCCCTTTTTCTTCTATTTTCAAGTAGGCCCAGAGTTCCCATGCTCTGTGAAAATCCTTTTTCTTTTCTTTAAAGTTCGCTTTTTCTTATTTTAATCCTTTTCTTTAAATTACCGTGTAAGAAGATTTTGTTTGATTTTTTTTTCTAAACTTAAACCAACTCATTCCAGCCACAATACATCAGAAGAAACGGATCTATGGCATGTTTTTGTCCCAATTTGACTCTCTGATGGGACCTCATACAATAAACAAATTCCTTCTTCAGTGCATAAGAAGAGACCTCACCCAGGCTTGCTGGAAAACCCAGCTCCCGTTTGCAATCTCAGGAGCACGGCTTTGTAGAACCCATCTATCAATCTATCTCTCACTGGGACGCAATCTGACTCTGTGCTGACAGTCTGTTGTTCAATTTAAACTTAATTCTGCAGAATATTCCTGGTGTAAGTTCTTTAAACTCAATTTCATGCAACTCCTATCAGAATTTTCAAAATGCATTTTGTCATTTCATTAATTTACATTCTTTTTCATAGTAACAAAATTTTCCATTTTTATGAATAGTTTTAATCATCATTTTCTTCATAAAATTGCATCCACTTTTCTTAACCAATGCTATTTTATGGTTTTCCAATTTCCAGTATACTGACAAGTTAAACTATGGCTTATTTGGTTCCACAAATGCTTGATTCACAGGTTATGCTCAGTAACTCAATAACCGTCTATGATGCCCATGATACATGTTGAATTCTTATTGAAAGACATATGGAAGTTGATTTCATGTCCATCTCACAGGCCCGTGGCTCTGAGAGAGATCCGTCGCTACCAGAAATCCACGGAGCTGCTCATCCGTAAGCTGCCCATCCAGCGCCTGGTGAGGGAGATCGCTCAGGACTTCAAGACCGTCCTGCGTTTCCTGAGCTTTGCCGTCATGGCTCTGCAGGAGACCAGCGAGGCCCACCTGGTGGGTCTCTTCTTCGCTAAGGGGGTCACCATCATGCCCAAAGACTTCCAGCTGGCCCGCTGCATCCGCGGAGAGAGAGCTTAGACTTTCTGCTGCACATTCACCAGCCATAATGCTCTGCACTGTGTGTCTATATATATACATTTATAGTAATATGGACATATGTTTACTAGATGTTGTTTTTTCTTGCCTTCTGATTGTTGCTCTGAGTGTTGCTATCCCTATGCTGTTGCAATCCTGGAATTTCCCCATTGTGGGACTAATAAAGGCTTATCTTATCTTATCTTATCTTATCTTCTTGATTATCAGCAGACAAGGACTCACAAGGGTTTTTTTTTTTTTTTTTTTTAGACTGATTCATAATTGGTACAAATAAAGAACTGTTAATAAAACTGTCCATTATCTGCACTGGTGCCCTACGAGGATATGGGTGTATAATGAAAGGAAGTCTTCATTCCTACTCACACTCATATTTACATTAATACTCAGAATCAGAATCAGATTTATTGCCATTGTTCATGTAGTACACAAACTAGGAATTTGTCTCGATGCCATGCTGCAACATTAAAAACATGATGAGAAAAAGAGATAAACTAAAAAACTAAAGGACTGAAAACATGCAATAAGTGTAGAAAAATAAGTAATAATAAGTAATAATGATAATAATAATAATAACAATACTAGTAATAATGAGTAGTACTAGTCAAGGCAGTTTTAAAAAATTAGCAAGTAGCAGATAATGTGAAGTACCACATAGTGCAGTCGATAATGCAACAGAAAACAGTGATGAATGACGTGAGTCTGGTTGAGCTGCTGTACATAGTGCACGAGAGTCAAAAAGTCACTTAATGTTCAGCAGTCTGATGGCAGAGGGGAAAAAGCTGTTCATGTGCCGGGAGGTTTTAGTCCGAATGGACCGAAGTCTTCTACCTGAGGGGAGGGGAGCAAACAGTACGTGACCAGGATGTGAAGGATCGGCTATGATCCGGCCAGCACGCCTCCGGGTCCTGGAGATGTACAGGTCCTGGAGAGATGGGAGCTCGCAGCCTATCACCTTCTCAGCAGTGCGCACGACGCGCTGCAGCCTTAGTCTGTCCCTGGCAGTGGCTCCTGCATACCACACAGTTATGGAGGAGGTGAGGATGGACTCGATGATGGCCGTGTAGAACTGCACTAACAGCTTGAGCTTGAGCTTCCTCAGCTGCCGCAGAAAGAACATCCTCTGCTGGGCCTTTTTGATGAACAACTTTTTGTACCAACAATGAAACACCTATAAACCCATTAATCTAAATCCACTACATTTTTATAATGGCGCCGCCATTTGAGGCTGCTGGAATCTAGAAATGGACATGAAATTATGATTTCACAAGCCGTGTGAGTATAGCCAAATTTAATCTTCTGCACAGTAAAACTTTGTTTTTTTTCTCCTCTGTCTGGCACGGTGGAGGAGTGGTTAGCACTGCGGCAGCACAGCAACTCATCCTTGGCCGGGGGATCCTGGGTTCGATCCCAGCCCCCGACCAACAGTGATCTGTGTGGAGTTTGCATGTTCTTCCCGTGTCTGCGTGGTTTACTCCGGGATTTCTCCGGTTTCCTCCCACATGCCAAAAAACATGCAAGTTAGGTTAATTGGCATCAAACTGGGGATTCTAAATTGTCCTTAGGTATGACTGTGAGAGTGAATGGTTGTCTGTCTCTCTGTGTTGGCTCTGCGATGGACTGGCGATCTGTCCAGGGTGTACCCTGCCTCTTGCCCAAAGACGCTGGGATAGGCTCCACCCCCCACCCCCCCCGCAACCCGAAAAAGGATTAAGCGGAAGAAGATGAAAGAAATTAATAAATGTATCTCTGGCTGCCCAGCCAGACACGTGTTCACACCCCCTCCCTTATCTGCCTGAGCTCAGTCAGGTCTCTGCGTGAGGAACGCAAAAGCGAGGAGGCGATTCACCCCCTTACTTGCCCCTGCTCAGCCAGGTCTGTACTGTGAAGAAGCGCAGAGGGGAGGAGGGAATTTGCCCCCACTCAAAGCGCCACTAACCAACAGGCTGGGGTTTTTTTTAAGCATGCTAAAGTTGAAAAAGCATTGACATATGCTAACTAACTACTAACTAACTAACCTGCACTTATATAGCGCTTTTCTAGTCACAAAGACCACTCAAAGCACTTTCACTAGTACTAACCCTCTATTCTAAGGGCCTATAGGAAACAGATATCTAGGGACAATTTAGAACAACCAATTAACCTAACACGCTGAATTGATTAAAATAAGGCCTGAAAAGACAGAAGCGCAATGAAATCCGATCCGTTTTTTGTTAATTTAGCTTGTTCGGTGAGAATTCCTGGCAGGATAAACTGAATTAACCTTTTTTTTTTTTTTTTTTTTATAAACCTCCGGTAAAGCAGTGGAATTAGCTACTTCACGCTGAACAACAGCAAGAAAAGTTACTGAGAGGAAATTGTTGAGGCAATAACGCCGAATCGCACGCAAAGTTAAAATTGCAAGATTATTCTTGCATGGGTGAAAACCGAATTAAAGAGAGACAAACTCTCCTGTTTTCTTAAAGAAACAAAGCAACGCATGGTCAGCGGGCCGCGTTCACATCCCGGGTGATTGAACTGCCATGTGCGCATCCCATTCTGCTTATGGGAGGTGCACATGCGCAGACTTACCAATGCAACTGCCATTTTACAAACTGCCACTGTGAATCATCCGGGCATCCATTTTGGAGCTGAGATGGGCCGCCCGTCACTGCAACGTCACTGTGCCTCCTCCTCCTTGAGTGCATTAGCAACTGCCTCCATCTTGTGGTCAACCATAAGAACTGCCTCCTTTAATAAAATCACATCTAAAACTTTTAATCTGTTAAGCAGATTTCTAACCAAACCGAGCTTCCAAACTAACTTCAAAGCAATCCATATTATTCAGAAAAACCTAAATTTAAAAACAATTTAAAGTTTCTATGCCAAACGCAGCAAAAGAGAAACTTGTTGGATATTGAAGGTTTATTGTCACTGGTGGACCAGATTGGCCCAATATAAATGAATACCAGAAGTTCATAAAAGCATACACTTTGTATTTAATCATTTATGTTAACCACACATTTTAAACTTTATTGTTTAAAGCACCAAAAGCCTAGTTCTAAGGCAAAGCTGTCGATTTACCAGTCAATCTACGTTCCTACTCTCACCTTACGAGCTTTGGGTAATGACCGAAAGAACGAGATCGCGGATACAAGCGGCGGAAATGAGCTTTCTCCGTAGGATTGCTGGACTCACCCTCAGAGATAGGGTGAGGAGCTCAGTCATCCGGGAGAGGCTCAGAGTAGAACCGCTGCTCCTCCACATTGAAAGGAGTCAGTTGAGGTGGTATGGGCATCTAACTAACTAACTAACTAACCTGCACTTATATAGCGCTTTTCTAGTCACAAAGACCACTCAAAGCGCTTTCATTCATACTAACCCTCTATTCTAAGGGCCTATAGGAAACAAATATCTAAGGACAATTTAGAACAGCCAATTAACCTAACATGCATGTTTTTGGCATGTGGGAGGAAACCGGAGAAATCCCGGAGTAAACCCACGCAACACGGGGAGAACATGCAAACTCCACACAGATCACTGTTGGTCGGGAGCTGGGATCGAACCCACGATCCCCACAATCCCCCGGCCAAGGGTAAACTGTGCTGCCGCAGTGCTAACCACTGCGCCACCGTGTGGCGCAGTGGTTAGCACTGCGGGAGGCATCTGATTAGGAGGCATCTGATTAGGATGCCTCCTGGACGCCTCCCACTTGAGGTGTTTCAGGTACGTCCCACTGGGAGGAGACCCCGGGGCAGACCCAGGACTCGGTGGAGAGACTATGTCTCCCAGCTGGTCTGGGAACGCCTTGGTATCCCCTCTGAAGAGCTGGAGCAGGTGGCTGGGGAGAGGGAAGTCTGGGCTTCTCTGCTTGAACTGCTGCCTCCGCGACCCGGACCTCCGGAAAAGCGGTAGAAGATGGATGGATGGATGTTTAAAGCACATATATTTACACACTTTAAGCAATAATTGCAAACTTTTGAAGCTATATATTTGTGTTTGAAGCTGCACTATTTGATCCCTTCTACAGGAAGCCCAGTTCAACTTCAAGATTCGAATAAATGACAATGTTTATTCAAAAGTGACGTTTAAGTAATGTTAACCCTGTGCATGCTGGTAAAGAATTTAGTGATTCATTGAATATTTACCAAAATTTTTCAAAATAGGAAACCACAATAATCAATTAGCACTCAGAAGCCCTATGTGTTATTCAAAGTCATTGTGCTATTCTTGGTTCATGTTTTTTTTTTCCTCCACAGGAAAAGGAAAACATTAATCAACTCCCTACTTCTCATCAGGATTTAAAAGAGAAAAGTCAAAAGGTGGAAGCATTAATTACTCTGTAAATAAAAACTTTATAGATAACAATCTAGTAAATCACCATTAGGTTTCATCCTAAGAAATCCTTGGTAGCAAAATACACAAAACAATTCACTTGTTACTAATCTGTAAATATTAAAACATTTAAAGCTTCAAATGAAAATATGCTTTAACAAATAAAGACAAAGTCAACCTTAACTTTATAAGAAAGTGAAAACTTATAACCTTACCCCTCTAAAGCATTTAACCTTTTCTATTTTTTTTATTGTTCCCTTTTGTAAATAAAATCCTCACTTTAAAGTGACATTCAACAAAAAATTCCAAAGCTAGTTATTGATGACAATTCATACTAGGTTTTGAAAATTTAAGTAAAGAAGTCAATCCACACAAATCTTAAACTACAAATCAAAATACAGTTTCAACAAATAAATTAACACATCTTCATATTTCTACAATAATTCCAAAATTCTACCTCCCTTCTTACAAGCCTGTAAGTTGGAACAAATTCTAAGAGAGCTTATAACTACCACTAATATAAAATAACAATGAAGGTTAACCCTTGACTAACAAATATAGAGTGGGATGTGATTGGGAGTCAAGCCCGGACTACTACAGCTCCTGACCAGATCGAGTGATGAGATAGAGTGAAGTATGTGGCGGTAATGCACCTGTAAGCTGGTTGCCAACTGCCAATCAAATCTAAAAGAAGAAGAAGAAGAAATTTAGCTATAATCAACAAGTTGATTTTTAAGCTAACTGGTAAACAACGGTAAAACATGGCGGGTCTACGAACAACCGACTGATTTACCAAACTGGATGACCTTCAAGCAACACTGAAAGAATGGACTTCTGATTTTATATTTAGCTTCACAACATGGGTCAAGAAAACACAGCCCGAAGGTCTGAAGCAACTCACTGAACAACTTTTGGACGATTACGCAGAAAACCCACCAAAAAGAAATAATCTCCCCAGCGCGTTGGGAAAGCTCGCGATAGCATTAGTCGCGAGATTAAAAGAAGCTGAAGCTAAAGCGTTATGCGCCAAGAATGAGCTAAGGAATCAACAATCAACAACCTTCTCTCTCCAGGAAGAGAACAAATCATTAAGGAAGAAACTGGAACAATCTCAAAATGAAAACGATGATACTCAAGCTCAACTTGATAATGCGTTGCAAGATTTGAACCAGGCAAAACCAGAAAAGCGACAGTTGACTCATGACAAGGACTTGCTTCGTCAAGAGAACAGTGAACTTGAAGATGCCCTTCAGGACAAGAAGAAGGAACTCAGAAGAGCTGAAGGTCAACTTAAAAACATGAAGTCTGACTACAAGGAATGTCAACTGCTCCTACAGGAAGCACACCAAAAGAAGAAAGTGGAGGAATGCTGACAACAAAAGGAAGCAAGACCACATTCGCTTCCACGACCTCCAGAAACTCCGACTACTCCCCAACCGAGACCATGAACCGCAAACAGGTCGGGTAGGCCGAAAGGAGAATGCATCTCACCAGAGTGGGACTCCCACCGCACTCCATCGCCTGATTCCCGTTTCGAGTACGGACGATCGCGTGGACAGTGTGTGTGTGCCCCTTCAGACCGCGACCTTGACAAGATTGAGCGAAATCTCACAAAATTTGATCCAGGCCCTACCGGTTCACCTGATACCAAAGTCTATTTATAAGACATTGACTACTACCTGCATAAGTACCCTGATGCTACAGTCGACGGTCGCATCTATTTGATTAAACTACCATCTAACAGGTCAGTATCAAAATTTATAGACAGACACCCATCAGATATCAGGACAGACTACATGCGGCTCTGCGAAGCCATCGCAAAGGAATTCTCCGACGACTGCCTACAATCAGGGCCATCAGCAACCCTGGCCGTGATGCAAGGTCGCTCCGAGCCTACACAGGCCTACTACCAGCAACTCCTTCTTGCATATTCTGGATCCCAAAATGCACCAGGGATGGAAGAAGAGCACAATTTTAAGACCCTCTTCACCCAGAACCTCCATCCCACTGTGAGTCACCACCTTGGAGCTACAGCTAACCCAAGGTCAAGCTCAATAAGTCAGCTGAGAGAGTTCACACATTATGCATTCCAAAAACAGCAACAAAGTCGCAACAAGCACGCTGAGCCTGCCACCGTGCTAGCTATCAGCGCTGCTTCTGACACCCTCGAGTTGGAAGGAGTCCCTCGCCCTAAGTCCATCTCCTACACTGTGATCACCTGAAAATCCGAGATGTTTCCCCAACCGACCTCATCAAGGTCAAAACCAAACTAGGTCCTCTGGATCCCACTCAGGACCAACTTTGTGAAAGCCCGACTACCGTCGTAGGCCAAATTCACCAGATAGATCGCGAGAATACAGTAGGGACTCTCAAGATGACAGATACCGATACGAACACACGTGTAAATGCGGCAAATGGTTTCCTCCACCTCGTCACAGAAGCTCAGAAGCAGAGACCAACCAGAAACTATGGAAGAAGAAAGAAACTCCTACTCTCAGGAGAGAAGATATAGAAGCTCTCAAACATCTCCTAGCAGAGATTCAAAACAACAGAGAAGATGAAACACCTGACATCCTAGCTATCACAGCTATGCCAACTCAGAAGAAATGCTCTAAATCATGAAGAAAAGGCAAAAGGAAAACCCATCCTAAGAATGGAGAAGAACCAAAGGACCCAGTGCAGTCCAGTACTGTTCTGGCAGCCCAACCACAAGCCAAAGACCACTTCTCTAAAAATGACATTTCACAAATCTGTGTCAAACCACCGGTTCCACAATTTCTGTGTGATTTAAATGAGAGAGGGGTGGCGCAAAAATTCTACCTTCCACTGATCTTTGAAGACGTGATGTGTCAGGATGCTGTTTTAGACACTGCCGCTGACATCACTCTTATGTCACACAATCTTTTTGACCAACTACATGTAGCTGCTAACCACACTCACCTTGTTTGTTAGCCATTCGACCATACGCGCTCACTAACACAACTCTGTTGGGCATGTCACTAATCAGAGTCTCCATTGGTCCCTTGATCTTGACTCATCCGATCTATGTGTCCAAACTTGACTCCATTCCATTGCTCGTCAGCAAAGACCTACTGAATCGCTTTGAGCCACTGACTGACTTCAAGAATCTCAAACTATGGGCTCAAACTCAACACCTTCACCCATTCGACCTACCAAGGACAACTGAATCACAGTGCTTTGTTCTTAACACTTCGGACACCCTGAGTCTCACGCAACTAGCGCTGTTGGAACAACTGAAACCCATCAAAAGCAACCATAGAAACAAAGGTGAACACTGTCCTCAAGAAGTCAAAGGTCACCTTCAAACACAAGGTCAAGACAAAGAATCGAATGACCTTGGGAACTCGCTGGCCGAGCAGAAAGCTCCACTTGGCCCCCTTTGTGCCTTTGACTCAACGTTGGTGTCACCTTCTGTATCCCACCCACCCACCCCTGCGGCCTGCGTGGTCGCAGGAGCCAAATCAACCGGCTCCTTGGACCCTCCGCAACCTAACGGTTCCGCATCGGTGGACCCAACTTTTGCAAACACTAGGCACACATCTACTCAAGCCCGTGACCCCATGGTCCATAAAACCATCAAACGCCAGTCGAACCCGACTGTACATGCGCTACCCGCGTCACATTTCTCTAATATACAGGAATCGAAAACACTTTGTGCAACGCGACCTTCTCTGCAGCTATGCAATGGCACTCGTATTCCTGCTTCCGACGAACAACCATCACCACTGCTCGTAGTTCCATCACCAATCAGAGGGGGGTGATGACTGTCAACGCCCATGACCTTCCAGCTGCAGAACACAGAGGCGTCAAAACGATGTACAATGCTCCCAAGGCCACATTTCAAAAACACTTGGACCGATCCGCCAAACGACACAAAGCGTACAACGACCAAAGAGCCTCCCATGGCAAACCACAAGAGGGGGACAAGATCTTCCACTGTGCATTTGTACCGCAAACACAACAAATCAATCTACAGACAAGGAAAATCGCTCCCAAATTCCTGCCCAGGTGGATGGATCCATACTTTGTCAACACCAAACTTTGGCCACTTATGTACCAAATCCAAGACCCCATTTTCAAATGGGCCTATCACAATCAGAGTAAACTTTACCAAAACCCCATGGGACTTGTGGGGTAGAACACTGTCACAGTAAGTCCATAAAAAGAGTAAAATCAGGCCTACGTCCAAGAAATAACTGTTAGCTAACTATTAGCCTCAGGTACACTCGGAAGCATTTCTTCAAACCAATCAGTTAACTGCATCAAAACTTCCAAAAGAAAAACGGTAAATTAAAGCCAAATCATCCCTTAAACGAATCTTAAAGACCTCTGTAAAATTCTAATCAATTTCAATCAACTTACTATTATCAAACAGTATACACAAAACATCCAATACCATTAGCTTGAGCTAACATCAAAATTCCCATTAAAGGTGATAAAATATCTAAGGCTTAGAGTTCATTCTCTAAAAGAAATTGTTCCACCTCTGAGAATAATTTTCATCTGCCACTCAGGTGTCTAAAGAAAAACCCAACAAGAAGGTTGAGATTAAAATCACTCACTCCTATTTGTTTGCCAGGATGATGGCCCTCCTGTTTTTCAGTTTAGCCCTCTACCTAGCAATCACACCTACTGTTACCCAGTCAGAACTGGCCAGAGCCAAGACAAAAGTCAACAATCCTTAGGTGGATTCTGAGTAACCGACTCATCGTTAGGGCCTTTTGTTAGCCTTAGCACGTCCACTATTAACTGGGTCAACACCGCTACACCGAAATGCCAGGTAGCTGAACCACAAACTGTCACCAAAACTTTGTAAGATACTGTGTTGGTTTAACATGCAACAGATGGAGCAGCTCACAATTTATTTTCCTGTTAACAGTCTACCAGTGCATCTCAGTAAATTAGAACGTGAAAGGTTTTTTGTTTTTTTTTTAAATATAACTAAAAAAAAGATACATTTCATGATATTGGTAGTAGTTTTTAAAATAAATAAAAAATCATGACATTTGTAGTTTCCTGAGATGTACCAGCACATAGGACAGACTATACAGTACAAAATTTCTTAAACTACAAAAAATGCCATTGTCTGTAGTAAAAAAAACTGCAAATGGTACAATAAAACATTGAGGAATGTAATGTTCATGTTTTATTCAATATACACTACTCACAAAAAGTTAGGGATATTCGGCTTTTGGGTGAAATTTCAGGATGCACCTAAAATGCACTATAACCTTTACAGGTGAACTTAATTTGACCTTTTGAATGCACATTTCCAACTATTGAATGTTTCAGTATTTTTTGTGTAACTTGCATTTCTCCAACAAGGTGCTTAATGGCAAAATTCACAACAGGTGTTTGATCCATGAGTCGACCAATAAATTTTCTGGTTCAATTAGAATTGGTATTTAAAATACAGTCCTCTTCATCATGCTGTTCACATTTTGACATTATGAGACCAAGACGATGCCTCAAAATTGATCGACAGTACCTCACCATTGCGAGGCTTCAAACAGGATGTTCTCAGAGGGAAGTAGCCACTGAACTTAGAGTGTCACAGAGTGTCATCAGCAGGCTGCAACAGAGAGACTGGAAGAGTCACAGAAAGGCACAGAAGTGGACGTCCTTTGGCCATATCCCACACTGATGACCGCTCCGTTGTGAACAGTGCCCTGCGGAACCGGATGATGAATGCCACTCAACTCCAGGCACATTTAAGGGAGGTGAGGGGCACCCAAGTGTCACGTCAGACCATTCAAAACCATTTACATCTGCATGGTCTGCGTGCTAGACAACTTGCAAGGGTACCTGACCACACCATCAGGCACAGGCATCATCGTTTGCATGGGCCAGGGAGCACTTACACTGGACAAGGGACCAGTGGGTCTCAGTACTGTTCTCTGATCAAAGTCAATTTATGTTGAGCAGAAATGATGGTCGCCAACAATGTTGGAGACGTCAAAGAGAGCGCTATGGGTCAGTCACTGTTGTCACCATGTTAGAGTCTGGGCAGGTGTGTCTAGTCAATACAGAACTGCCCTACACCTTGTGAATAATACAGTGACAAGCCAATACTACCTGAATAACACACCAGGCCAGGCCACTTCAACAAATGAAGTGGCCTGGATTTTCTCCAGACCTGAATCCCATGGAAAACCTATGGGATCAGCTGAGTTGCTGTGTAGAGGCTCGTAACCCTGCACCCCACAACCTTGATGACCTGAGGGCCACCCTTCAAGAAGAGTGGAATGCCATGCCTCAGCAGACAATAAGTCAACTTGTGAACAGCAGGAGACATCGGTGTCAAGCTGTAATTGATGCTCAAGGACACATGACAAGTTATTGAGACACTGACATTTTTTATTGTGGTATACCTGCCGCTGTTGTTGGCTTTTGTTTCAATGAATTATTTGAGATGAGGAAATCACCAATGCATGCTCCTACTTAAATGCCCTACTTTCATGATATTATATCACTGTAGCATGAACTGTTTACATTTTCCAGAAATTTCACAGGAAAGCCAAATATCCCTAACTTTTTGTGAGTAGTGTATGAAAAAAAGCAACCTTTTACATGTTCAAGATAGATCGTATTGTACTGAGGGAAATTCAGGGCGCATTCACATGGCCACTGTTTGGTCTGGACTAAAGAACCAAAGTGTGCATTCTGTGAATAGTTCGGTTCATTTGGTGCAGTCTGAATGCACCTGGAACTCTGGTGCAGCACCAAACAAGCGAAGTGTGGTCCCCCTGAAAACGGGGGTCTCGGTTCGCTTGCAAATGCAGTCTGGTGTGCTTCGTTTGCTGTGTGAATGCAAACGGAGTACCCAGCAAACCAAAGGGCGGACATGCCCCTCGGCGTTTGTGTAACCACAGCAACACACAGTGAGAACAGCAAGTGGCATTTACCATAAAGGTGCCTGCACATCAAACGCAAACAGTCACAATTACATTATAACTCTGTGTAAATACATGAAAAGATATGAATTCACCATCTGGGTGAGATGCAAACAGGCGAAGAAGCCACTCACCTGAAAAAGTTGTCCCTGCCTTGAAAACTTGATGTATGTTTCAGCACGTCCGTGGCAGGAATTTGTGGGTAAATAAATCCAACATCCCAATTCAGCTGAAGAGCTGCCAGTCCTTCTGCCTCCATTTTTGTTGAAAATAACAATAAAGACAATCGCGCGGATTAAAGAAATACTTCTACTGGAGAAAGCCAAGGAGAAAAGTTTAAAAAAATGTCTCTTGGATTTGGAGTAGTGAGGAAATGCAGGCTCTGATAGATATTTGGTCTGAGAACCAGCTTTCCCAGCTGCTTGTGGCTACGCCCAAGAATACCAATGCTTTTAAAACGTTTAGCGACATGATGGCAGCACGGGGGTTTATACAGACAGTGGGGCTTTTTATTTTTATTATTTTTTATTATTTTTTATTAGTCTTTCTGCAATTGTGGGGGTTTCCCCTACAGTTGAAAGTGCTATGAGATGACTGTTGTTGTGAAATGGCGCAATATAAATAAAGATGAATTGAATTGAATAGTTTGTGGCGAACAAACAACTCAGTTGAAGGGAACGGTGTTATGCTGAGAATTGCCCGCTTGCCAAGAATTGCATCCCATCGTCGAATAAACATAATTTAGGATAATTTACAAGAGGTACTAACAATTTTTACTTCTAAAAATGTATAATGGGTACTTCTAAAAATCCACAAATGGTTACAAGCCTGGCTGCAGTGTTATATTTTATAGTTTTGGTGGATGGGATGCAATTCTTGGCAAGCGAGCAATTCTCAGCATAACACTGGATTTCCCTTTTCGGTCCTGGCCAATCGATGAGCCAGATTTCTCTTCTTCACCAAGATTTTTTCTTCCTCCTGGGTTTTTATGATTTTTAAGTACCAGAACTGTGCTTAAATGACAGAAAACAAACAGCTGAATGTCACTTATTACTGTATAATATTGACTTATGTTCCAAGAAGATAGCATTCCTAAAATATTCCAACAAGCATTATCCATCACATGTGTGGCATTAAAAATATTTTTTAATAAAGTCCAAAACATCTTCAGCAGGCAAGATGAAGAAAAGTGAAAAGTGAACTCCTGTGGCAGATAGAAAGGTCTACATTTAACCATGAGAAACTCCAGGTTAGCTGAGCAGTGTCTCCCAACAGTGACAGAGTTCGTGCACCAAGCCTTGTTAATATAAATGCACACTCCCCCACCTCTGGTCTTACCGGAGTCATCAGTTGCTCTGTCTGCCCGCAGAGTGTGCCATCCGGCACATAATAAGTTTCTTATTGTCGGTGATCCGAAGCCGTAGCTCATCCATTCTGTTCGCCACTGACCGTACATTAGCGAGGAAAATGCTGGGTAGAGAAAGCCAGTGCGGTGTTAGCTTTAGCTTAGCTCTTAGCCCTCCGCGCTTCCCCCGCCTTTGTTTACGGTCTCTACGCCGCCTGCGAGCACTTCCGGTCGGCCGGGTAGCTTACCTAGCATCGGGTGTTCTCCAGAGCTCAGGGATGAAACGTAGGTTGCTGATAAAAAGGTCGTTATTTTGTAATCCAATGTCCAAAAGTTCATTTTGGGTGTAGGATGTAAAAGCGAAGCTGTTCTGAACGAACAGACCCGAAATGAGCAGAAATATCGCTGCTAATCCACAAAATCTGAAGAGACGCTGAGCCTCGCGTTGCGCACGCGCCACCATCTGGTCTGAAAATTTTTGGAAGATAAAAAAAGTGGAATTCCGCGAATTAGTGGAAAAATCACATCCCTATAAACTAGTTATCAAAAAACCAGCAGCTGCTGACTGGACTGCGGTGCCCCCCACCAAATTAAGGGCGGCACCACCATGACGTAAGCGGAAGAATGGACTCCGGTGTTGTTGACTGGAATGACAGCAGCTTTGTAGCTCACAGTTTCTCTGGTTTCTTGTTTTAATTTTATGGCTGTGCCTTCGCGTTGTGTCGCAGGCTTAGATAAACATCAAACCGTGAAAGACCACATCACACGCTTCAGCTCCAACTGTTATTAAGTCTCCTTGTGCGCTTTTATGCAGGAGAAGCGCACGAGGAGGGGAAGGATTAATGGATTTACGTATAGCTTTGACCTACTTTCTGTGACCCCATGCTGACACCTCACCGGTCCGGGCACGTCCCCTCTATCATTATCACCAGCTGATTCAAACTCCTGCTGATCATGTTTCCCGGTCCTCACCCAGGTGCTTCTAATCACACCATCACCAGCAGTGCGTGTACTTCGCGGCCATTTGCCAGTCACGCACTGCTGGTCCATAGTATTGTCATCTGTGCTGTTTGTCTGCCAGTATTTTCAGCACTCTCACAACGCACTAGTCACTCCGTGATCGCCCTGGCTCTCGTGCATCCTTGAAGCGATGTTGGCTCTGGGGCACACCTGTGGCTACCACGTCTCCTCTCATTCGTTCGCTGGGCGATGTCTGCCCTCGAACGCCATCAGTAAGTGTGTCTGTTTCTTGTACATCTTCACCTTTCAGCGAACTGTCTTGTCTTTCTGTATTAAATGTGCTGTGGTGAACCCTGCACCTAAATTCTCGTTATTTCATCCTCCCTCTCCCTGCCCTGCGTAAGAGCACACAGAGGGTCATGATGAATGGATTTATGCGCAGAATTCAACACAGCACATGTACTGAACATAAGAATGATGACAACAGTTCCCAAAAAGGTGAAGAATCAGAATCAGAATCAGAATAAGTTTATTGCCAAGCACATTTACAAGTAAATAAACAGGTAAATATACGAGGAATTTGACTTGACATTGGAAACGTCATAGATGACATTCCCAATGACGCGGCGAGCCATGGAGGCGCCTGTCAGCAGGAGGGGAATAGAAGGCAAGGGGGGGGGAGGGGACACAATAGGAGAGAGAAAAAGCATTGTTGATCAAAATAAAGTTCATTTATATGACCGATATTGTGATTACAAGAAAAAAACTCTCAATGCACAATTAGCAGACAATAGAATCCACACAATGACACAGAGAGAACAGTGAATGAATATGTCTTCGTCAGTATAAATGGGTCAGTTGTGTGTGTGTTGGGTGCAATCAGTGGCAAATCAGTTGGGTGAACAGCAATAGTCTCTCTCTCAGCAGATGTTATGACTAGTGTCTAAGGCAAAGGCACGTGTCCTTGAGCACGGCAGATGGAATAGTCTGAGCCAGACAGCTGTCCTTGAGAGTCAGATACTGTCCGCCAATGTTATGAAAACAATTATACTGTTGCTCATCAGGAGGACTGAGTGCTGAGGGTGCCGAAAAACAGGTCGAATAGCACTGACTTCAGAGAAAAAACTTTCCATTCTCTTACGGATTCAGTGCTCCAGATCCATCAATGCCAGGCTTTGAAATCGATTCGTGAACAGCTCTCAGCGTGATCGTGATGTAATCCATCTTCCTGTACAGTTCTCCATTGGCCGCTGTCAGAGTCCTGCCCAGTTGGTCGAATTGATGAGAGAGCTTCGCCGGGTCCGCTTTTTGATAAGCTCTGTCCATCTTCTTCAATTTGCGGTGCACCAGAACAATCCCAAGGCCGATCAGTAGAATTCCGGTGACCATTGCTCCGAATAGATATAAATCTTCAATATCTTCAATAGAAAGATCACACAGACACAAGAGTTTCCAATTGCTTGTATCCTTAATGTAACCCGCAGCAGCAGTCCCTGCGGGCCAAATAGGCTCCCCCGGACCTGATTTCCTCGTTGAAAACACAGTGTCGATTGCGATCAAAGCCCAGCTTATTAAATCCATAATTTCGTTGGATGAATCAGCAGTAGAGAGACACGCAGACACAGACAATAGCAAGCTGGGATCCAGTCAGTTAGGGAGGGAGAGACAGGGAGAGACAGGGAGCGGGAGCAGAGAAAAAATGCGACTGCTCTCTTTGGAGGGCGGAAGAGAGAAGACCCACAAAAATAAACAGAAACATCCACAGTTGGCGTTCGGGGCTGACATCGCCCAGCAAACATGAAGAGATGTGTTAACCATGGTTGCGCCCCAGGGCCGACATCGCTTCAAGGGGCGTAACAGAACCACGGCTGTGTGGAGCGGCCAACACATCGTGATAGCACTGGCAACAGCGGCTGGCTGACAACACAGCAGATAGCTGTCAAAGAGAGAGGGCGCGCGTGGTCAGACCGGTGAATCTTGGAAAGCGCCCACCTGAAAGTGGCTCAAAACGCACATAAAACACATAAGATAAGATAAGATAAGCCTTTATTAGTCCCACAATGGGGAAATTCCAGGATTGCAACAGCACAGGGATAGCAACACTCAGAGCAACAATCAGAAGGCAAGAAAAAAAACAACAAGAGCAGCTAATATACATATGTACATATAAATATAAATATATATATATATATACACACTACTGTTCAAAAGTTTGGGGTCACTTAGAAATTTCCTTATTTTTGAAAGAAAAGCACTTTTTTTCAATGAAGATAACTTTAAACTAATCAGAAATACACTCTATACATCGCTAATGTGGTAAATGACTATTCTAGCTGCAAATGTCTGGTTTTTGGTGCAATATCTACATAGGTGTATAGAGGCCCATTTGCAGCAACTATCACTCCGGTGTTCTAATGGTACAATGTGTTTGCTCATTGCGTCAGAAGGCTAATGGATGACTAGAAAACCCTTGTGCAATCATGTTAGGTCTGCAATGCTGTAATTGCTGCAAATGGAGGATTCTTTGACAAAAGCAAAGTTTGAAGGAAAAAATTATTATTTCAAATACAAATCATTATTTCTAACATTGTCAGTGTCTTGACTATATTTTCTATTCATTTTATAACTCATGGTGGTAAATAAGTGTGACTTTTCATGGAAAACACAAAATAATTGTCTGGGTGACCCCAAACTTTTGAACGGTAGTGTATATATATATATATATATATATATATATATACATATATATATATATACACACAGACACACAGTGCAGAGCATTGTAGCTGGATGGAATAAATATATAAGTATATAAACACACAGTGCGGAGCATTATATATATATATATATATATATATATATATATATATATATATATATATATATATATAGTATATATATAGTGTTGCGCGGGTTTACTCCGGGATTTCTCCGGTTTCCTCCCGCACACCAAAAACATGTAGGTTTAGGGCGCTCGCGCACGCAGCGACCAGCAGCCGGTGGCTTGTCACCAGACTGCAAACCAAGTCTACCTACGGGTACAAATAAGTAACAAAAAAAAAAAAAAAAAAAAAAAAAAAAAAAAAAAAAAATTATAGCTAGATGGAATAAATATGTAGATACATAAACACACACAGTACGGAGCATTGCAGCTAGGTGGAATAAATATATAGATATATAAACACACCCAGTGCGGAGCATTGTAGCTAGATGGAATAAATATATAGATATATAAACACACCCAGTGCGGAGCATTGTAGCTAGATGGAATAAATATGTAAATATATAAACATACACAGTGCAGAGCATTGTTGCTAGATGGGATGAAACAGCACAACCGTCTACTTAGTTATCCTACATGGTATGATTATGTACCCATACATATTCTCACCCTCCATAGCGACCGGTATTTTCCTAGTTGTATGCCGGAGGGGACCATTGTGTAAGTCTATTGCATCTTTTGCCTTCAAAACTATTAGGTTGTTACGTCTTTTTGCTATCTCTGCGAGCAGCCCTGCTTACATGTACAAAACAAAAACAACAAGAACTCAAAATATAATCTATAATAAACCCGATGTCTGAGCCACAGAGAATACATTGCTATGATTTTATTGAAAAATCGGGTTTAAATAAATTATATTTATGAACAAATAATTTGTTGCAATATCTGCAACAAAAGAATAACACTCGGTGTTCCCCTGCCGTGTGTTTGTTGCTGCTGCTGCAGTGGGCATGTGTGCCTGTCCTCCGTCACTCTCTATGAGTGTGACTTGCTTGGCACGATGCCCGCTTGGCACGGCTCAAACCTATACAGTCTGAGGCCCCCAGATTCTTCATTGCCATCCAATTCTTCGGAACTATAATCTTCTGAAGATTGGACAACACAAACCAATTCGAGACTACATGTGCTGGAACCATTGTGGATGTTTTCAACCGCTTCCATCCTGTGTGTACAATGGGCAGCCAAGCGCTGTGTTCTCCCAATGACGTGACTACATGGCAGCGGGGTTTTCCAACCACTGACATAATTGGTGACGTGGCGCTCATGAAAACATTGGATATTCGAGTGGAAAAAAGCCTATTTGACTTAGAACTGCACAGACCAACCTATTTTGTCATATCATATTAAGTGTTGAAAAATTAGAGGAAGTCAAAAACGTGTCATCAGCACTTTAAGGAATAACTTGCTGTGATTAATTCGATCAAAAGCTTTAGATGCATCCAAAAAGCTCATAAAAACTGAGGTATTACAGTGCAGCCGGAAAGTATTCACAGCACTTCACTTTTTCCACATTTTATGTTACAGCCTTATTCCAAAAGGGATTAAATTCATTTTTTTCCTCAAAATTCTACACATCATCATCATCATCATCATAGCAGTCTGTCGTGGGCGACAATGACTGTTTCATTTAGGTCTGATCAGATCTGCGCAATATTGCCAAGATTAGGAGCATCTTGTCTCTGAATGATGCTGAGAAACTGATCCACACTTTTGGAAGCTCTAGATTAGATTATTGTAACTAGTTATTATCAGGTTGTCCTAAAATATCTTTAAAAAGTCTTCAGTTGATCCAAAATGCTGCTGCAAGAGTTTTAACTGGTTCTAGAAAGAGATCATATCTCTCTGGTTCTGGCCTCCCTTCATTGGCTTCCCATAGAGTTTAGAATTAAGTTTAAAATCCTTCTTCTCACTTACAAAGCTCTTAATAATATTCACAGCACTTCACTTTTTCCACATTTTATGTTACAGCCTTATTCCAAAAGGGATTAAATTCATTTTTTTCCTCAAAATTCTACACATCATCATCATCATCATCATAGCAGTCTGTCGTGGGCGACAATGACTGTTTCATTTAGGTCTGATCAGATCTGCGCAATATTGCCAAGATTAGGAGCATCTTGTCTCTGAATGATGCTGAGAAACTGATCCACACTTTTGGAAGCTCTAGATTAGATTATTGTAACTAGTTATTATCAGGTTGTCCTAAAATATCTTTAAAAAGTCTTCAGTTGATCCAAAATGCTGCTGCAAGAGTTTTAACTGGTTCTAGAAAGAGATCATATCTCTCTGGTTCTGGCCTCCCTTCATTGGCTTCCCATAGAGTTTAGAATTAAGTTTAAAATCCTTCTTCTCACTTACAAAGCTCTTAATAATCAGGCCCCCTTATATATAAAAGATCTGATATTACCCTATCATCCTAACAGAGCACTACGCTCCTAAATGCTGGATTACTTGTAATACCTAGAATCTCCAAAAGCACAATGGGAGGCAGAGCCTTCAGTTATCAAGCTCCTTTCCTGTGGAACCAGTTACCAATCTGGGTTCGGGAATCAGACTCGATCTCTGTTTTTAAGAATAGGGTAAAAACCTTCCTCTTCAATATAGCCTACGATTAGGGAGGGATATTGTGTCTCTTAACCCCCCTTTTGTTTTGCTGTTAATAGATGCAGACTGCCAGGTGACCTCCAATAATGTACTTGGCTTCTCACCGTTAATGTTTGCTCTCTTTATGTCTGTTCTTTTCTTCTTCTCTATCCCCTCACCCCCAGCCAGTCGCAGCAGATGACTGCCCCTCCCTGAGCCCGGTTCTGCTAGAGGTTTCTTCCTGTTAAATGGGAGTTTTTCCTCTCCATCGTCGCTAAGTGCTTGCTCACAGGGAATCGTCTGATTGCTGGGTCTTTCTGCAATTGTGGGGTTTTCCCTACATTTGAAAGTGCTATGAAATGACTTTTGTTGTGATATGGCGCTATATAAATAAATAAATAAGTTGAATCAGATTCCTCCACACAGCTCTGTCGTTAGCCTTCCACTGCCAGGAACTCCTGTCTATATCAAACTTCTTCAAGTTTCTTTTTACAGTGTCTTTAAATCTGAGCCTTGGTCTAACCTGATTGCGTTTGCCCTCACATAACTGTGAGTAGAGTAACTGCCGAGGGAGACGCTGGTGGTCCATCCACTCAACATGTCCGAGCCGTCTCAGGTTCATCTGTATTAGCATATCCTCCACTGATGGCAGACCAGCTCGTTTCAACACTTCTATGTTGGTCATCTTGTCTTTCCATGAGATGTTCATTATGGCTCGAAGGTGTCTCATCATGTACGCGTTGAGTTTCTTCACCTGCACTCTGTAGACAGTCCAAGTTTCAGCACCGTACAATAGAGCAGCCAGTACTGTCGCTCTGTACGCTTTGCATTTCACACGGATAGACACATGTCGATCGTTCCACAGTCTCTCCCTCAAGTTTCCAAACACAGCGCTCGCTCTTCCCATTCTGAGAGATAGTTCATCCTCCAGCCTAGCATTCTCTGAAACAGTACTCCCTAGATACTTGAAAGTCTTGCACTTGACTAGTGGCTCTGTACCAATGCTGACCTCTTCTGGTAGTGATGTTGACAATTGGAACGTTGGTGGTTGATAAAGAAACTCTGTCTTCTTGATGTTGATTTCGAGGCTTAATTGGCTAGCTGCTCTTGCAAATTTCTCCACTAAAGATTGCATATCTTCCACACTGTGTCAACTACAGCACTGTCGTCGGCAAAGAGCATTTCTCTTACTACCTTTATCGATGTCTTACTCTTGGCTTTAAACTGTGCCACACTGAACAAGTCTGCTTCTTTCCTTGTTTGAATGTATACTCCTTCTGAAGTGTCATTGAAGGCCACCTCAAGCATGGCTGCCAGATATAGCGAGAAGAGTGTAGACACCAGCACACACCCTTGCTTCACCCCGTTGCTTAGTGAAAAGTCTTTAGATACTGAACCACTCATTGCCACGTTTACTTGCATACCTGTATGGAGTGCCTCGATCAGGCTGACAAACTTCTCTGTACAGACATATTTCTTGGGTACCTGCCAAAGTCCTTGTCGCGAAACATTATCGAAGGCTTTACTGAAGTCTATGAAGACTACATAAAGCGGCATGTTCTGTTCGATACACTTTTCTTGAACCTGTTTCAAGCAGAAAATCATGTGCTTTGTACTTCTTCCACTTCTAAAGCCGCACTGGGTTTCCGGTAGTACATTTAGCGAGATGTGTTCATTGAGTCTGTTCAGTAGTACATGTGAGAGAATCTTAGCAACAGTGGCTAGCAGTGATATACCTCGGTAATTTCCACAATCTTACCTGTCACCTTTCTTGAACAAAGGCACAATACTTGCATCCTTCCAGTCTTGAGGTACTTTATGGGCATCCCATATCTCTTGGATGAGCTTGTGCAGGCAGTTGGTCAGCTGAACACCACCACATTTCCACACTTCTGCTGGAATTCCATCCCTTCCTGGAGCTTTACCATCCTGTGATGTCTTGATAGCTGCCATTAGTTCATCAAAATTTGGTGATTCATCCAGACTTGATACAGCTGGTCACTGCACTAGAACTTCTTTAGCCTCTTCAGTGAGACCTCCAGAGTTGTTTAGTAGTTGGTCAAAGTGGTCTGCAAATCTGTCCAGGATCTTGTCTTTCTCCTGCAAAACTGTTTCACCATCCATAGCCTTTAGTTGGATCAATCCTCTTGGTTTAGGGCCATAGATTTCTCTCAAACCTGTGAAGAATGTTTTCATGTCCTTCCTGTCTGCTGCAGTTTGAAGTTCCTCAGCTTTTTCATCCCACCAGTTGGACTTCATCTCTCTGGTGTACTTCTGTAGCTCACTCTGAGTATTTCTTCTTCTTCGACCTTGTGTTACACTGTAGATTTTCCTGCCTAGCTGTATTCCTCGCTTCGAGTAGTTTCTTCAGGTGTTCATCATGCTCATCAAACCAATCTTGATGTTTCTTGTCAGGGTGGCCAGGCTGATACACCATATCCTTCAGTGTTGCCCATTTCTCTTCTATGTCATTCTCTGAGTTGTTGCTGTCCCAGTCTTTCAAGTTTTCATCCATTTCCTGTGTAAATTCTTCCCGTTGCTTTTGGCCTTTCAGTGCACTAGTGTTTAGCTTCCGTGGTGGCTTCGCACCCGTCCTGCAATGCTGTTTTCGTCTCCAAATCTTTAATCTAGATCTCAGCATAACATGATCAGTACCACAGTCCGCGCCTCTCATTGCTCTGGTGTCCAATACATCCCTTATGTCTCTGTGCCTGACTATGATGTAGTCTAACAAGTGCCAGTGCTTGGATCTTGGGTGCATCCATGTCTTCTGTGTGTCCTTGTGCTTAAATACCCCATAATGACAATGTGAAAAAAGTTTTTTTTTTTTTTTTTTTTTTTTAATTTTTGCAAATTTATCAAAAATAAAAAAACTAAGAAATCACATGTACATACACTACCGTTCAAAAGTTTGGGGTCACCCAGACAATTATTTTGTGTTTTCCATGAAAAGTCCCACTTATTTACCACCATGAGTTGTAAAATGAATAGAAAATATAGTCAAGACATTGACAAGGTTAGAAATAATGATTTGTATTTGAAATAATAATTTTTTCCTTCAAACTTTGCTTTCAACAAAGAATCCTCCATTTGCAGCAATTACAGCATTGCAGACCTAACATGATTGCACAAGGGTTTTCTAATCATCCATTAGCCTTCTGACGCAATGAGCAAACACATTGTACCATTAGAACACTGGAGTGATAGTTGCTGGAAATGGGCCTCTATACACCCATGTAGATATTGCACCAAAAACCAGACATTTGCAGCTAGAATAGTCATTTACCACATTAGCAATGTATAGAGTGCATTTCTGATTAGTTTAAAGTTATCTTCATTGAAAATAAGTGCTTTTCTTTCAAAAATAAGGAAATTTCTAAGTGACCCCAAACTTTTGAACGGTAGTGTAAGTATTCACAGCCCTTGCTCAATACTTTGTTGATGCACCTTTGGCAGCAATTACAGCCTCAAGTCTTTTTGAATATGATGCCACAAGCTTGGCACACCTACAGTGGGGCAAAAAAGTATTTAGTCAGCCACCAATTGTGCAAGTTCTCCCACTTAAAAGATGAGAGAGGTCTCCAATTTTCATCAAAGGTATACCTCAACTATGAGCGACAAAATGAGAAAAAAAAATCCAGAAAATCACATTGAAGGATTTTTAATGAATTAATTGGTAAATTCCTCAGGAAA